>OW679198.1:128664776-128803285 GCA_940337035.1 Agriotes lineatus | reverse complement strand
GTTCAGGGTTATTTCAATTCCCCCAACTGGGGGCGGGCTGCTATAGGGACCTTCCGTCCCTCTTCAGCCAAGAACGGGAATTATAGGATGGGTGAGAGAAAGGAGGGGTGGAGAATGGAAGAGAGGCCAGGAAAGGTGGAGAAGTACTGCCCCGGCATTCGCCTCAGAGAAAGTACTCTGTTGACTCAGGAAAACCACCTAAAAACCTGAATCAAGGCAGGCGGCCGCAGGAATCGAACCCACGACCTCCCGAATGCTAAGTGGACGTGCTACGCACTATGCCACGGAGCTCGGTAGAGAACCGAAGGTCGGTGTGGAGCTATTTATAGTCCTCTGTGCCAGGCGCGCGGAGTGGCGTAACGCTGGTTGGTCATCCGAGTGCAACGTAATCCGTGAGGCGTGGCCGTATGACGCACAGTGGTTGTAATGCTTTAGATCGTGTATCACAGGGGTCCACGTTTTACTGAGTTTAAAGCCATCTTCCCTGTTGATATTATTTGGATGTTTTTCTATTTCTATGGCTTCACGTATCACTCGCGGGAAGTAATGAGGTATTCTGGCAAGTACTTTGGCATGCTCAAATTCTAAAGTGTGCCCATTTGTAAATGTTTGCTCAGCTACAGCTGATTTTGTGATGCGTTTGTGTTTGCAATCGCCTTTATGTTCTTGGAGTCTTAGATCAACGGAACGACCAGTCTGTCCAATGTAACTTGAGCCGCAAGAACAAGGAATGCGATATACGCCAGCGGTTTTTAAACTTTAAACCGATCTGAAGCCGTTTTCCAAAGTTTCCTTGCTCGTGAACACAGTTTTGATGTTGCATCGTTGCAGGACACGTCCTATCTTATCAGTTGAGCCTTTAACGTAAGGTAGAAATGCTAAGCCTTCCAGAGGTGGAGATTCTTCTTTAGCCTTCTTTGTCATAGTCTTGTCTAGTGCTTTTCGTATGGCGGTAGTTGTGTATCCGTTCCTTTGTAAAGAGCCAAACAGATGTAGCTTTTCTTTCTCTAGATTTTCTTCGTCTGAGATACGAACGGCTCTTGTCGCCAGAGTCTGGAGAACTGTTGCTTTTTGCATTGGATGATGGTGTGAGTCAGCATTTAGATATCTGTCCGTGTGTGTTTTCTTTCTATAGACTGCATGTCCTAAACTGCCATCTGATTTACGTTTCACCAGGACGTCTAGAAACGGAATACTGCAATTTTCCTCTACTTCCATTGTGAATTGTATGTTGGGGTGTACAGAATTCAGGTGTTTTAGAAACAGATTCAATGTCTGGCGTCCATGTGACCAGATGACAAAGGTATCATCTACATATCTCAACCAGCAAGTCGGTTTTAGCTGCGCTTGTTCAAGAGTCTTGGTTTCAAAAGCTTCCATGTAGATATTAGCGATAACAGGTGATAGTGGTGAACCCATGGCCGCTCCTTTGTGCAAGATGATCTCTTAGTCAGTTTTGACGTAGTATCACTCTTCACGAAAGTGCCGGTTGATGAGGTGCTAGTAATGCTCAAAGATCTCTTGCCTACAGACCAAGTTGAACTTGTCGAAATTTGCCTGAAAAACACTTACTTCAGTTGGAACAATAAAATATACGAGCAAGTCGAAGGAGCGGCCATGGGTTCGCCACTATCACCTGTTATCGCTAATATCTACATGGAAGCTTTTGAAACCAAGGCTCTTGAACAAGCGCAGCTAAAACCGACTTGCTGGTTGAGATATGTAGATGATACCTTTGTCATCTGGTCACATGGACGCCAGACATTGAATCTGTTTCTAAAACACCTGAATTCTGTACACCCCAACATACAATTCACAATGGAAGTAGAGGAAAATTGCAGTATTCCGTTTCTAGACGTCCTGGTAAAACGTAACTCAGATGGCAGTTTAGGACATGCAGTCTATAGAAAGAAAACACACACGTACAGATATCTAAATGCTGACTCACACCATCATCCAATGCAAAAAGCAACAGTTCTCCAGACTCTGGCGACAAGAGCCGTTCGTATCTCAGACGAGGAAAATCTAGAGAGAGAAAAGCTACATCTGTTTGACTCTTTACAAAGGAACGGATACACAACTACCGCCATACGAAAAGCACTAGACAAGACTATGACAAAGAAGGCTAAAGAAGAATCTCCACCTCTGGAAGGCTTAGCATTTCTACCTTACGTTAAAGGCTCAACTGATAAGATAGGACGTGTCCTGCAACGATGCAACATCAAAACTGTGTTCACGAGCAAGGAAACTTTGGGAAACGGCTTCAGATCGGTAAAAGACAAGATTCCAAGTTTAAAAACCGCTGGCGTATATCGCATTCCTTGTTCTTGCGGCTCAAGTTACATTGGACAGACTGGTCGTTCCGTTGATCTAAGACTCCAAGAACATAAAGGCGATTGCAAACACAAACGCATCACAAAATCAGCTGCAGCTGAGCATACATTTACAAATGGGCACACTTTAGAATTTGAGCATGCCAGAGTACTTGCCAGAATACCTCATTACTTCCCGCGAGTGATACGTGAAGCCATAGAAATAGAAAAACATCCAAATAATATCAACAGGGAAGATGGATTTAAACTCAGTAAAACGTGGACCCCTGTGATACACGATCTAAAGCATTACAACCACTGTGCGTCATACGGCCACGCCCCACGGATTACGTTGCACTCGGATGACCAACCAGCGTTACGCCACTCCGCGCGCCTGGCACAGAGGACTATAAATAGCTCCACACCGACCTTCGGTTCTTAGTGCGAATTTCACTCTGATGATGCAAGCTGCAAGGTCTTGCGAAACGTTAGTGAATATGGATGCACAAACAGCAAAACGGCCAAATCTGCCTAAGTATCCTCGTTCTCAAGATACTCAACACGCGCGGGTTTTTGCTCGACTTCACAAGGAGCAAGGCACATTAAGCCAGAAAATGCTGGGTGTTCATATACAAATACTACGCGCTCTAAGCCGAAATTCTATGCTAAAGAGAATATTATAGTGTAGTTTAACGAATAAGTGCCAAAATGTACATACGCTCTCGTGCGTACAAAGTTTTGCAGAAGCGCTGTAACAAGAACTTAACCGGTAAGTTTACAGTTATCCTCACATTATTCAAACTCGAAACCACATATTCTTTTTTAGTTTATGTCTACATATGCTGTTTTGTTATAGTAATTATTTATCAGAAAATACATATTCCGGGAAATTGCAAAAAGCTATATGTCAACTTATACCCTTTTGCTATTTCTTAAAATGAATAAAAGGAAATTCGATAAGGTATAAGTTCCGTATTTATTTATTTTCTAGTAAAAATAGTTTTAGAATCAATAGCAAAGCAAGCTGTAGTCAATAAATCGACTTGATTCTTTTGATTACCAGCGAAAAGAATTAAATGTTGTTCTCAAATCTCCAGCAAAATAGTTTTTTAATGTTCCTGTAAAATGATCATTTTTTACTTATACCCTTTTGCCTTTTCACCACAGATTTGGTGATTATTTTATGTTATAATCGTGCAAGATTGAAAATCGTATAGGTTTTCGTGCAGCATTTCTTCGAAGACTCTCCCACGTCTACTTAAAATTTAGATCCCGTAGAATAATACAATCAGTAGTGATATTCCAGGGTGATAGATCGATATGGGAATGGCACATCTATATCAGGTTTAACCGTACAAAATACTAACAGCAGGTGTTCATTTCAATACGAAAATGCGTAAAATAAGAATGAAATATAAATTAGAATCAAGAATTTGTGCACTGCGCCCTGATATTTATTTGAAAAACATGCAGGTGATAAACTCGTGGTCAAAACCAAACTTTGTAGAAGCCGTCTGGTCCACGTGAATTCTAAAATCACTTAAGGGACGTTGTCTGATATTCAGATCCGTATCAAATATACCTATAATAGAACTATTCTGTGCCCAACATGCCAACAATTGTCGATTTTCAGTTACCAAAAGAAGCACGAGTTGCTTTTTCTCGCAGTCAATGTGGAAAGAAAATTTAATAGTCTACCGGGAAAATTTTTTTGCAATATTAGAATATCGCGTTTCCATAGTGCGTTACTGTTACTTCAAAAGCGAACCATATCAATCTTTCCCAATTGTTTCTATCTGAATTATAACACGTATATATATTACACAGTGTGAATGTAATACTTTAGTGATCTCTATTCTCGTACATTTGTAACGAGTCTTTATAGTCTCTTGTGCATTTGGTTTTAAAAGGAGCAGCTTCTCAAATTTAAAAGAGGCACTCCCCCTTTTAACGCCGAATTGATGTATAACTAATTTTGACGTTTGAAATATATAATTTATTTATTTAGGGAAGAGCAAAAAAGAATAAGCGTAAACTGAAACTAAAGTCATCAGAAGCCATACAGACCACTGTAAAATAAGCGATAGATTAAAATGTATCTACTAGAAGTATTACAAATCTTATGATATTGCTAAAGCTCCGCCAGCTAGGCTAGTAAGTACCTACATATACAAAGCACAAAAAATCCGTATATTAAAAACTTTAATTGCGTTGCAAATATAGAAAACAGATTAGTATTTAGCCCACAAGAAGGATTATCATTAATGGCCTAAACATTTCCTATGGTCTGTCTTATATTGAAAGTCTAAACTAAATAGAAATATCTCACCAAAATGGGAAGAATGGAATATGCCTCAATCTATTAGTTAAAATCTTGCCCTTCGTAGACGACAAAAATCGCCGTTAGAATGTACAACAGGTTTCAACAACACTATAGTTGCCAAATTTTACAAACGTTTGAAAACAGTTTTATATTGGTACAAGTTTTCACCAGAAAAGAATATGTTGCACTCTACAGCGTGGCTAAGACATACAAAGTAATTGCTAAGTGGAGAACGGAGCAAGGATCACAAGCTACTTTCGCAAAACGGGGCGAGTTTTTGACCATGCTTTGCATTTATCTGTATTATCACATTTGGTAGAAAATGTGAAATGCACTACAGATGATCTAGATCCACTCATCTTTGATAACAATGAGAGCTACGCTAATCTTGAGCTTGTAATTTATGCTAAGAAAAGTGGAATATTCATTCTTACATAAAACGGGCCTCTAGCCAGCCTTGCCTGGAGTGTTCATTTTTATAACCAACTTGTAGTTTGAATGCTCTATTATCGTTAATTGGATTTAATTAGTGCAATTTACCACCGCTGTCAGGGCGAGCCAGCCCCTCGCGTGCATCGCTTCTGAAATTCGTGTGTGTTCAACGAGTGCAGTGATAAACGTGCCTTCTAAGCTCGTTCGCGGAACGAGGGGAGTTTCAACTTAAGTATCTTTAGTCGGCAACATTTCATTAGCTCGCGGGTCTTGCCCGAAGCTGTATGTGGACGAACGATTTCGAGGACATTGCGCGAAATCCCCTATTGTGAACGTGACGATCACCAGGTGCAACAAATAATTTGTTGCTTAAAGGTTTTTGTGCAGTAAGCCAGCGTCTGCGTGCTCAGTCAACGCCATTTTCATCCCGTTCCGGAGTACACTATTTGCCAAGCAATTGCATATATTTACGACATCCATTGTAAACGTGCCAGAACCGCAATCAAGGATTCCTTAAGTAGCAGGTGTGGTAAAGTTCCACACGTCTAGCCGTTCAAGGTTTGAAGAATCGAAGCTGTGGTGTATAAGTCGCATGAGTTAAAAAGTACGCGCTTACATACGTGAATGAATTTTTATGCACGAATGCTTGGATAGGGCCGGCAGTGTCAGCTCTAAACATTTTAACGTTTGCGCATTTAAAAACAATTCTGTTGGCTTTTAATATTGTTTGATGTATCAGTTCTAATCGCATTGGTTGATTTGACTGTTGCATTCGCGTGGAATCAAGCTAAATCGCCCGTTGCTTTGATATTACTAATTCACACTAGATGTTTATTTGGATTTTTTTATAGCTTTACATGTATTTTAAAGTCAATAGATTTGTGTAATCAACATTTTTAAATCAGTTTCAGTCCGAAAACACCGCCTGCACAAACAGGCTTTTCGTTTTTGAAAAATATTGGCACATTGTAACCACGACTAGGTAATTAAAAGGCTTTATGTACACACATCCAGCAGTCAGCTTGGGTTAACACACCAAAACTCAAAGAAGGGAATCAAGCGGAACAAGTTCCCTAAGGAAATTTGAGAATTAATAACTGAAAAAAATTAAGCTAAAATGGATGTTGTAGCAAATAACGTCTCCACAACACAAAACTACGCTAAATATTGTCACACAACTGAACAAAGAAATCAAACACCCCCTGAAGCGATCACTTATCGCTTACACTGCTACTATTTCCTGTATTGAGCTACCTGAAAATCGAGCCTGTAAGCTTCTGTGTAGCGGACTAGGATCGCTCTGGACTAAGTCATCCTTTAAATGACTTGTGCGGAATCTGCTTACTAATGTTGAGAAAAAGTTTCTGTCTTATAGCTTTAACAGCATTCTGTCGGCTAAACTTACGTAACAATCGTAACATCTCGCAACTCCTTGCTGCTTTGAAATGGTTTATTTACCAAGTAAACGATTAAAATTACATTTACTTGAGGCGTCAACACTGGGTTGTGGAATCCAGGCACTATATGCATCAAACTATTTACTGGGAGGCTTCCATTCGCTTCTTATTTAACTCGCCGTATAGTGATCTGGCACTTTGAGTCGCTTGCACATATGCTACTTGTGGCTGGGCCTACCGGCGACTGCTTAGGCTTACTTTACGTTTATAGCAGCACCCACGAAATCCAGCTCTTCACGTTGAGCAGGAACGTATTCGCACGCTTTCAATTATACTGGCTGACAAAGATTATAATCAATAATAAAAAATGCAAATACAAATTGGCTATTCATGTAAAAATGAAAATAAACAGTCTAAGCAATGGAGTCCAGTGCTCGTCTTAAGATGATATAGTTATGAAGCCAACTTTGCTCCATAAACAAGAAGGTAGTAAGAGAGCAGCTTCTTCTGCTTCATTTAATGTGAATTTATTCCTCCTTTCAACTTTATTATATTGTATCCTTTTTATAAATGCTATAGTCTCTTTCAATACTTACTTGGTTGTGAAAGCGACAAAAAATGCAATTTGTATGCTGGTTATATTTTATTTTATTTTTAAAAACCGTCTACTATATAGTAAAGTATAAGCCATAATCGTTACTACTAACAAAGAAATAAATACTATACAGTATTTTTCAAAAAATGCCTCTTTTATGGCTCCTTTTCCTTACATCCCATTGGAGTATGGATCGCAGTTTCTTGCAGGAGTTCAGCTGTTTAGATATTTTTTAATCAGCTAAAACTGTTGGGTATTTTTTCAAAAAGTTGGAATATGATGAACTTCAACAAGGATATATCTAGAAAGATGCGCACGGTTCACGTAACATTGGGTGATTTACAATGACCTGGCTTTTCTAGCCACTATCCTCGCCAAAGGCGAAGCATTGTTATGTTTCCTCAATTCCGTCAGTTTGTATGTCTGCCTGTCGGTATAGATTAAAAGCTATGTGTTGGAGAAAGACAATATTTGGCATACAAATTACATTCAACAGATGCAGGGTAAACATAGTAAAAGCGACGACGGACATTTGCAGCGCTCACCGTGCCACTTATAATACAGACATAATCAAATCCAATCGCTATACGGGTTCGGGCTAACGGTTGCAGCGTTTGACTCGCGGTTTGAACCGCCAGGGAGCCCGAGTTCGTACCCTACCGCCTGCAATGTTTTCTCATTTGCTAGTTGATGTATTTTGCTATTAACAGTATTTTCTTCTACTGCTCCAGTATTGCAATGAACACTTTTAAATCCTCTAAAATGATGATAGCAATTAATAACATTTCAAGCATTTCAAAAATTATTTTACAAAACGTTCTATGAATATTTAATGCTAGTTTAACTTTTTCAAACTTTAGGAATAGCGTTGACTTTTAGTTAATAATTTGTAAAAACTGTATTAAAAATAGTATTAGCCTTTACTAAAACATAAAATGTAACCAGAGCAGGCTTAGAAATAATGTATAACAATGTAAGCTGAATGAAAACAAACGAAGAAGGGGGAAGCAAAGTCAAGCTGTGAGGTGTGTTATTTTGGATTCCCCACAAATAATCCATTTAAAGGCGACTAAGTATACACTTTTTTCCAATTCAGTGTTCTATAATTAGTGAAGTGTCTTTTGGGTAGATGGTAAAAGAATTGCTTTTATTCGTGACACCCCTACAGGAGTTTTAAAGTATTGAATGGTACGTCGAGTGGTAGCTAGTGTTTCTGTGGCAGTTTTTGGAACGGTTGCGAGGTTAGCATAACCCTGGAAGCGGGAAGGAGGCGGCAACATTCCTGCTGAGCTGTTCGGAGCTCTAGGACTGAGACAAAAACGGAGTTGTCAGCAGTTTTGGAGTGGTGCAAGCTGCAGGCGTCGTTCGAAGAGGTAATTGGCTTGTTAGAGCAGGCTAACGGAGAAAAACAGGAGCCCTTGTCCGTCGTGGGACTTGCTGTGGGGACACCTGATGTCCTATTTTAGATCAGGGAAGTCAAATAGGGTTATAAATCTATCATAAAAATAGAATTTGCTGAAATTTTTGAAGTGCTGTCGATTTTTGCACATCGTGAATGTTTTGTTGGAGCACCTATTTACTTACGTTTGTTAAATTACTTAGGCAAAGCACTCACACGTAATGACTGATGTAACTCTTAATGCGAAGGCATCTTGTTTTGATAAACTGTGAGGTTGGAGCGCCATATTTGTAAAGTTGTTCCCATTAATTGAAATATCTAACTTTGTAGCAATTCCATTGGATAAACGAGCGGTGGCTAAACCCATTACTTTTAAAAATCATAAAAGCCACAATATTTATCTTAATAGTAAATATATTGCTTATAATTATGCATTCAATCATATTGGCTAGGATGTAGAAAACCTAACCCTTTGACATGATAGAGTTATTTATTTAAATAAAAATCTAATAAGAATATAATCATATCATACACACATCATGACAATATGTTTACCTATTTTGTACATAATTTGGAACACTTATTTTATTAAAGACGTTAAAGCAATTTCCTCCTTCTGTAACTGCTTTATTTATGATTTATTTTATTATATTAAAAGTACAGCCATTGTTGTAATTACAGTAAGTTCTCCAATATGGCCGGCTCTTCAAAGGAAAATTCGGTGTAAACCCCTTTACAGATGTTTCCTTTTTGTGCACTTAAAATGTCAGTCTATGAATATTCTTATCAAATTATAGAAACATTTGTCAATATAGCTCCGTAAGTACTGCAGCATGTTTTAATAGAAATTGGCGTATTTAATTATGTTTACAAATGAGTTTGCAAGTTTTTGGATGTGTTTTTTGGTGATTTTTTGTGTGTCTTTGGAGTAGTCATTTTAAACTGTTTTATATTATCATTTAATATAGTTTTGTCATTTAAAATTTTAGAAATATGTATTGAAACAATATAATAACTTCCGTACTTTATTTTGCGTCGTCTTAATTTCGCACTAAATTGCTTTCAAATAAAAGTCCTTGCCTTGTTAAACCTGTTAATTTAACTTTTTTAATTTCTCGTAGAACTTCATATTACTTTCAAACTGGTACAAATAACTTCAATGGCGACTGCAAAATTGCGCTGCAGGAAACTCGTGCTTTCCACGGATCCATACTTAATAATAATGGCAGACTTGGTGGCCACGACTATGAAATACCGGAATCAACCGGTAATTGCTCCTTGGTGGTGCGAAATTCCAATAAAACAACCAATGCGTTTATAGTGCACGGGTAAGTTGACAGAGTAAATAACTCTATTTGAACATGTGTAACTACTAACCGAATTGAACTAAAACACGAAACATGCTTACATTAGTGGCGGCGAATAACAAAGGAAATTTAACGAAATGCTGTAGATTCATTATGTAGCACAAAGTGCTATAATTGTTTCAGTCAAGCTGCAAATTAACATGTAAGGAACTAAATTAGTTAAGCTGCGCTGTAAATTGAAAACCGCCCTAATACAGCAATTCGGTTTCATCGCTTTCAGTGGAAATTCGGTAATGATATTCACGGATCGATGCGCTGCTGAATTCTTATCATAAGTTATCTATTACAGGAGTTGCTCCCCATCGTTTGAGCATCAACTACCAGATAATTCCATCCAGTTAATTTTGTGATAAGTTTCATAAATACTATTCAATTTTGCAATTCAACAACGTATTTTTAAATAAAAATAAATAAAATATTATATTGTGTGTTCAAGATCAAACTGCACATCATGAAGAACCGTAAGAGATGAAGGTAGTATCGGTGATGGTATGGTAATCACTAGCTAGAATGTTTATTTAGGTTTGTTAAATCGGTGATGATCAGTTTACATGAAGCAGTTATTTATAGTATATACAATAAGCAGTGCAGGTGGGTCAGTGGTAAAAGCTTCTGGTTCTGGGTGAGAATTAGTGGGTTCGTCCCCCACTGTCTCCACCGACCAAGCAATCTTTGTATCGAGTTTACTGTGATTTTCATATCCGGTTTTTCCAAAAATGGTCTAAACCTTCTGACGATAGCAACTCGGTAAATCCCCTTTCGATAATCCGAACAATACTGATACAGCACTTGTAGTTCTTTGTACGATAGCTGTATGCGTCTAGGTATTATTTTTGATTTAGCAGGATTAATAGAATGCGTGTTTATACACACTTAATTTATCTTACTAAATTCATGAAGGTGCAATTAAAAAGAGCACTATAATCTTTAATCACAAAGCACAGGTACTATAGTAAAGTCTTGACATAGTTGCTGATACTGATAAAGGTAAATTTGCATTATTGATAAAGTAATTACAGTTCTCCAGTTATTAATGAGCCTGGTGGATGTGAAGATCAAAATGAATAACCTGATTGCTTAAGTTGTTAGTCTTTCAATTAAGCCAGCACTCGACCCCTGTTTGTTTGGCGTTCTAGCAACGATTGTATTAACTGCTATAGTATGTGCTGGCACAGTTACTTAATATTAAGTGCCCTAACATGTTCTGTAATCCTGTGGTTATTTACTTAATCTGTTGTTAGTAACTAAACTTAGCCAATTTCCGTACATCCTGAGCAGCTTATGAAAGGCGAACATGTCAAACCCTTGAGATTCGCCCGTAACTGCTACTGGAGCAGACGTTGCACATAGATGGGGACTTGTGCACTGAGACTCCGTGATAACCTCAAATTTTCTACAGTTGTAAAGTCACAGTTACACAAAGGTCGTGTTCAAATTACTGTTAGTCGAACTACGCGACATAAAAGTATCTTCGAGGAACTGGAACACGAATAATTCAAACAGGCCACCTTTTCGAACGGGTCATTTAGCTGCAATTATAGATACGCCTGTTATATAAATTAAGTTGTTGAAATTAGTTAATTCTGCGTTACCTAGTTAAAGTTTGAAAGATCTTTTATCAAACAGGCAAAGAGTAGGGGGCTTGCCAAGTTTCCAGAGGTGCATCTGTTGTAACCTTTGGGGCATGTTATGTATTTTATCATTACAAGATACAAACAACATGAATAGAACTTCGTTAATGTATATATAGTTAGATTTGGGCCCACAGGACCTTCTGGCACTATAGAGCAAAAACGAGGGTTAAGCTGTTTTCACATGCGTTGAATGATCACGAAGAAGGTCATTTACATGTATTTTCTTGCTTAATTATGGCAAACAAGCATGTAAGCATGTATTGATTTAATTTTCTTGTTTTTATCGACCATCTTATCCGAATTTTGGTATGATGCTTCCAGATTAAATTTTACAGTTCAAGGAATGCGGCAACAGAATATTGGCTCAGGTATTAGCTACTGGTGCAGAAGGTATCAACAACCATAGAGCGCGGCGTAGAATTAATAAAAGCAACATAAAGCCTCGAAGTTTTTACAACATTGACCCTGCGCGTTACGCCGAGAAGTTTCTCGTTGGCTGTTAGTATTAGGACGTGGCCTCGTATTATTTTAGCTGGAGGTATGAATACTTCAGCTGCTTAAGTAACTCTATATTAAGTTGTAAAACCTGCCACTACATGAAAATTAAAAGCGCGAGGCGAATAAATGACCTTCAGCTTTAAAACATGCCAGGAAGTAAATGCATTGGGGATGTAGTTAGCACTACCGCTTTGACCCTCATACAAACATTCGATATCGAATATCGAACACTAAAATCTCCAAAATAGTTTTAACAGTTAGAATTTTGTGTCATGTCCTGTACAAGTAGTCGGCAAGTCCAGCGGCTGTCTCGCATCCTGGAAACGCAGGATGGAGTGGGGACTGATCCACTTATACCGATGGGGCCACAATTATATATAACAGCAATGAGATAACATGAACAAGAAAATAACTGGTATTGCTTGAGTAAGAAAGCGATAAACATAGTAGCAAATAATCGTAAAAAATGTGACAAAGGTCGATTAATAGAGTCAGATGGAGTGGCCAATCACAGGGTTACATACGTACTTAATTAGGTTTCTTCCTTCAAGAGAAGCTATACGCGTTTGTAAAATTGGTTTTAGGAATTTCTGAAGTAAAATTTTATATTTTTTCTTGTATTTGTAAGAAGTACTAAGAATAATATACTAATTTTGAGATAGCAAAATAAATCAAACAAATCAAAAGAAAGAAATTTGAAAATCTGATGCGCCAAGTTCAGACCAGGGGAGAGCAGATCTTCAGTTGGCCAGAGACAACCAAACAGAGTTTTTGTGTTTCAAAACGTTGTTGTTCCGTGAATATAGTTGTTTAGGAAGCCCTCTGCCGTGCCAAGTTTGGCAAATTACGGCCTTCGTTGGATATATTCAGCTTTCCAACTCGCACCAATCTGAACTTTCGATATCCTGTCGTTTGAGTGTAATTCCATATCAATTTCCATTCGGAAATATTTAAAGGAACCCTCGCATCATACTGTTATCTATCTTTCGTCACTATTTTGTAGAGTAACTCTCTTCGCCGACGACACCTTGAAAAAGATCTTTGAACTGCTGCTGTTTACTTTTTATTAGACAACTATCTTGTTATATTGTGTGTAGAAAAAATTTTAACCGTCCATATCCTTGCAGCCCGCAAATCTCGATCAACTTTTGGCGGCTATCGAGCCATCGCCTGATCAGGTGCGTGAATTATTCTACGCAGTTAAGTTAATTATTTTTTTATTTTGCTTCAATATTGTTTTCCCCCAGAAGAATATCTTCTCAGGCAAACATATGTGAAAATTTTGCCTGTCGCGCCTCGTGACGTCACGAGAAGCAGGTAGAACTTTTAGGAATTGTTTTGGTTGCTCCTCCTTCTTGCGGCTGTAGCTGCAAAGTTGGCTGGTTTTATTGTATTTTTGTGATTGTTGGAATTTCTCCATTACATCGCCGATAACACCAGATGGCGACCTTATATAGCACAAATTTGTCCCCCTGTCTTTACAAGGTAGAACTATCTTGGCTATAGTTAGCGAGCATTCTTCTGTTTCAGTCTGATACCCGCCCTTACACTTTGCTACCGACCCCCCCCCCCCCTTTAAGCTTATTACCTATTGTAAACGGGGTTTTCCTTCTAACAGAGGCTCTTGATTATGCATTTTCTTTCCTAATAATTTCTCAAGTCTATTCATATTAGAAGACTTATCGAAATGTAAAATTAATAATGGAAACATATGACCAATGGGGATAATTGCATGCAGACATACCACACACATTCAACAACCCTAAATCTAACGTAGAGCTAACTTAACTAATGAATTCAGTTCCAAGACAAATCAATTTCATATTAAATTTTTTTATTACTAAATCTGCCATAGTGATTGAGATACGTTGGCCCATTGCTGTTCCAACTTTGTAGCTAAATTGTTCTTTTGATATATTAGTTAACTTTTCCTCGGTAGTTTTTAATAGTGTCTACTCAAAATGTATAAGGATGTGTAGAGTTGCATCTAAAGAAGAAATTATATGATTTCGTAGTACATAGTTTGATTTCTATAATAGTTATTAAAAGCGCTTTCAAACCATGCAGTAGAACATTTTCACAATTTAAAATTTACTTCCCCTAACGTCACAGGTTCCCAAAAGTCTTGAAATGAAATCTTGCATTGAATTTAGTGAGACATTCTAACGGGCCAGTTCGTGTCGCCTTGGTATTTTATAATCACATTGCTAGATTCAAGCCAAACTGTGTTTCTTAGATTGTAATAGTAAGATTAAAACGAATTGTGTATTTAAAGCATACGAGTGTGTCGCGTGAGATTGTACGCGGAAACCAGCTGATACAGTTGTTGAGTGCGGTTATTAATAGAACTAGAGCAAGTTGTGCGTGGGTTTAGAGGCGCGGGGAGACAGTCGCTCACTAATAGGCGACCGGTGCGTTACGTCTAAAACCATAGGACGTCACGCGAAGAAATAAAGTGCGAATGTTTCTGTGTGGGCCTGCTTTAACAGCAGTCTACGCCTGGTTATTGTTGAGCCGAAATACAGCCTCGAGAGAATATAACCTTGGACTCAACACCGAGGTACCGATAATTCTTCAGCGCCGAAAGCCGCTTATCCAGCGTCAAAGAAGCAGCCGATCTTGTAAATGTACGAGATCATTTGGAGCAATTACAATTCAAGGTTAGTCCTATAAATAATCATATTAGCGAATTATTATGGGATTGCAACAAATTACGCAATAACTTCACCGGGAAAATTACGCGCCCGACAGCAACGGAAATCAGCTGAGTCAGCACGTCAGAACAAGGCGCTTGCATCCGTGGACAGATCGTGTCAACTGATTTCAAGCTACTGAAGTCAGGGCCGCATTAAGTGCATTAATGTGCGGAATTTAAACATCTGTGGTTTTTTTGACTTAGCGTTGATAATTAATGTCATAGCTAGACTTAAGGAGTGTATTTAAGCATGTAGATTCAGCATTAAGCTCGTAGACTGTTCTTTGCTATTGTTAAAAGCGCATATAACATTTACCGTTTGTACCGTTTTTATGTATTTTTATGTGTGTATGCCCCTTTTACAGAGTATATGTATTTTCACATACACTTTTTTGTTTTCAGTTCTGGCATAATTTGCATGTATAATTACAGAATTATAGGTGATCACAAGTAGGCCGGAACGAGCAATATTGACATTTCCCTTAGATGCACTGAGGTAAGAGCGGATCTTGTGCTTGTTCGACTGAGTTAACGAGCAAACAAAGGGCAATCTAAATTCACAGTAGAGTATATGGCACGAGAAAAGCCACATTACGTCATTCATTAGTTCACATACAATAATCAAATTTTTTTTTCAGTAGCACATTAGCTGCCAGTAATTGTGAGACAAGAGATGGTGAGATGATAAAGATTCTTTAAATTCTCCAGCACGCATTAAATGCATTAACGTAAAGTCACAAAATTTTGCTAGTAATTCAACAAGCTTTGAACAATTGCGATTATTGTTTTCGTACAGCTCATATGACGCGTGTGGAAATGGTAAACCTTGCTGTCCTAGAAAATAAATGATGGCTATCTGTCCGCGATGCTCCTTGAATTTATGCAAGCCCTCGATTTGCGAACTTCTTTTCGGGAATTACTTCTTAAACTCGTTCAGGACGCACTTCGGAACATAAACTGTAGTATGTTATATAACTAGGTTGTTTACCGAAAGGGGTTTACACTTGATGGAATAAGAGGAAGGATTTTGATAAAATGTGACTGGAGTAGCCAAGCCTAATTACCACTTAGACATTCTTAGTCTGCGTCGCGTCGGTCACAAATGAATGCTCCTCAGAGTTTAGAGGTATATTAAAAATTATTCAACAAATACAGCTTTTATATACAATTGCGTGTGTGCCATGTTGCTGCTTTTTGAATTCAAAACCTAGTATTGGTATAGGCACAAAAACATGACATTCGCATAATAACACTTCGCCGGTCAAATGTGTAAATCTGACCTATTGATAGTATTAAATATGCGACAGTCGGTATAAAACTTCCTTATCGTAACGTAATTCGACCCAGTAAGCCAAAGCTAGCTGAGTCTTGTATACAAATTTTGTAATTGGCACATGCCGTGATCTAGTTTTTATAATCTAATAAGCGTACTTTTGTGCCCGTATAATTTTACTTAATTTCACTGATCTCATGTTCAAGCATTAGTTTGAACACTATCTGATTATCTGCTCTAGAACTTCTCGCCAATGCCGTTTCTCTGCACTTTTTGAAGGCATTTATCAATAGTTTTATTGGACATTAATGCTGATGCTGGATTCATACAACCTTTGTGCGCATCTACATGGATTTTTTATTTCTCAAGGCCAATGAAATATCTTCATAAACAACTTCAATCGCTGCAACCACTGCTTGACAAATACATTTTGTTGTTGAAAAAGTTTACAAAAAAAAACAAAAAACTACGTCCACACTGGGAGAATGCACAAGCCGGTTTTTTCAAATACTTCTCCATTCTGTATAAAGGAATCGCTAACTAAATCTAAAAGACAGTTTGCAATCACATTTCAATTATCCTATCACTGAAGGACACATACTAAGTAAACTGATAGAACTACATTAAACAACAATTAAAGGAGTCCAATATAAGAAAGTTAATTTTATTTAGAAAAACTTTGTTGCAATCAACCGACATTACGCAAGGAAATGGGCCATAAAAAAGTTTCACAATGAGAAAAGATTTTACAAGTAATAAAAAGAAGATATTTGAAAAGGGCTACGAAGTCCTTTGAATACCTAATGTAATTTGGATGCGCTTGTATGGAATTTGCATACGTGCGCTTGCATGTAGATGCAATTAATTAAATAATATCAGGAAAGATTGGCGATGGTTTGCCATTACTGCTTGTAATTCTATCATCATAAATTATCTTGCAACCTCCTTTCGGGCTTTCCGAATTAATCGCAGTCGCTGAAAGATCGGCCGCTGTCGAACACTGCGAATTTCTCACTCGGAAAACCTTTTCTAAGAAGGAGCCAGCTACGGAGTGTTGGTGTTTTGCTAATGAAATGAAGGGAATCATTTAGGAGAACAAGGCCCGATACACTTCATTAAGTGTCGGTGGAGCACGGCGCATTGGTGTTGTACTGAGAGTAGAAATTCGGGTTTTATCTTCTAATATAATTATCCCGAATTATAAATACGGAATATTAATTGCGAGCGCCAGCTGCTGCGATCTTGAAGTGCTCGTTAATATTAACAGCATGCCGGTGCTCTGCCATCTTTTCACGTTGTAAGCTCGTCTCCATCGCGTTTGTCCTCGTGGAGCTTCGCCCTACCTGAGTGTTACGTTTTCCACCTTTTGCCGCAACTCATTAGTGATTGTTCCTGCCTGACAGACGCCAGACGGAAACACTAATTAAAAGGTGGTAAATTAATGGTGTTAATTTCATAGTCGAATTGTTGCCGGCACAAAGAGAGTTTTTGCACGTTGTCTTTGTGATCGAGCGATTCTTTTTACTATGCCCTTAGTTGAAAGAGTTGCAGGCTTTTTGTCACGGTTCAAGGAAAACCCTCCCGTTCCTTGTTGTTAGTATACGTTTGATTATCTAACATAATTCTAAAATATATAAATCTGGGAGTTCTCAAATATGGGGGGTAGTAAGTACCGCAATGATCTTTTGGTGGATATATAAACGAGTTTTATATATTGGAATTTTCTTGGTTATCAAAATTACTTTGCACATATTATGCTTGTCCAAATTTTTACTCTATTAAATGTGAAGATTGAGTCAACCCGAAATATTAATAATTATGTACTTCTTCACTTTATTACATTGTACAGTGTGGCAATTGTGTTTTGTTACATACATTTTACCATATATATAATACACATATATTGCTGGTAGGGTCTGGAAACTTCAGAAAACATTACGGCGCCGACATAGTCTCACTTAGAGTATAACATATCTCGTGCGCATGCGTGAGAATTCGAACTCCGCCTTTAGAAGCGAATTTTAAACTCGACCACTTCCCCATTGGGCGGACGACGCCGCCGCGCTTGCGCACAGCTCACCGTATACATGAAGGAGTTCGTTGTGTGTCTCACTTCATCGGCAAGTTTCCCACTCATAGCCGCTAGCAATATAGTAAGTATTAGATATATGCATTTTACACTAGATCAGTAAATATTATCTTTAAAACACGAAACTCTGTTGCTCAGGTTGTGACATGCATTTATAATTGTAATTTGCAACGACTCTTTTCGTTTAAACTCAATACCGGTTTATATATTTCTCTAATATAAAGTGCACGTTGGCAGTTCACGCAACTTTATAATCTAATAGCACTTGTGGATTATAGGTTATTTCAAGTAATGATTAATTTTGCATTACATGGTTTAATTTATTTATGATAAACCTTATATTTCAGAAGCCTTGTAGTCCAGTCTTGCATATGAAATATTAGTTTAACCATTTTATGACGATCGTAGAACTTCTCTTCCCCAGCTAAGAGATGAACTACTATATGTTATCTGCAATTTTTTTCGTTATTTGCGTTATACTAAAACATACTGACACTCCAATTATCAGGTAAGTGCCAAATGAGACGCCGTTGTTTCTTAAAACTAACTTTAACAGGCAATTATTTGTGATCGAATACAATAGAATTCATTGGAAAATATCAGAAATATGTGTGTATTTCGAGAATAGACGTAAAAAATATTAAGGTCTAAATTTTCTTCAAAATTAACATCTCAACTTCTGTGACACCCAATTCCAAACGTAGCAACTTTTAACACAGTTTACAAATGTACATATTAACCTTCAATTCTCCACATGCTAGAGCTGCAACCTTTCACATATCTGTTACTATCTCGTTCAAACGAATTCCACCGTGACCCTTTTCGTTTTTCATTTTATTGAACCTTATACTGTTCTTGTCTTATAGGTCTTCTGGCTGTTCGTACATGTGGCTTGGTTACTTTGGTGAACTACTTGCCATGTTATGAGAATGAACAGAAAATAAAGTAGCTCGTTGACACTTTCCAACGAAAAAAAAAACTATGGAATTTTAGTCCGATTCTGAACTAAGATTAGGCTTTATTTCTTAAACAAAGACGAAATAGTATCGCGTTAATGAAAATGTATTATTCCTCAGCTAGTAAGTCTTAATAGTAATAGTAATAATTGTGTAATTATGAATATGTTGTTGGGACGATGTATACTTATATACACACGTTGTTTGCTTAGATAATTAACACAGCTTTTCACCAGTCTACACTCCCAATAATTATAAACCTTGTTTCCAACGAAGTTTATTACCACAGCCTCAGTCTACGACTAATCAAGTCAATGGTTGGGACTTTTTGTAAAAATTGTTCAAGTACTTAATTTACAGGCCTGACGTTGGAAGCCTTTTGAGATGAAAATTGAAACAAGCTTACGTCCTTACAGACGCCAAAATTTGTGGAGAGGACAAATCCCTTCAGAAGTCATAAGTTACTTTGTCGCGTCAAACTTTTCGTGGGCAACCCGCTTCTTGAAGTGATAGCAGACAGCAGCTATAAATAGTTAATTAGCCAGATACCCAAATTCCATGTAAATAGAGGGGAACGCTAAATTAAACGCGTAGCTTGAGTTGTGATTAGATGCTCATTTATTTGCTCTTACTAATTCAGACAGTGGCATACGTTTTTTGGCTTGTTAGGAGGTAGTGTATTTTAATTTTTTAATAAAGAAATTACCCAGTGCACTAGTTGTAATACAGTATAGTTCTCAGTCTTTTTCTATTCAAAACTCGTTCTGATAATAATAGCTAACTTTAGTATATTTCAATTGCGTGTTTGCACCACGAAATGCTCGTTACCTTCAACTCCAGTTTAATATTTAATTTTAAGAACGAGGCATTTCGGTAGAGGGTGCAACATCGAAATTTGTAACACGCAGTGATTAATGTCATTTCGGGGCTTCACCGACCAACTAATTATTAATTAATTCTTTAATCTATTTTTAATTTCGCTGTAATAAAACCTGCCTTTGGCATGGAGCCGAGCTTCGGCTAAATACTTTATAATTGCCTCAATCCAGTAAATGAATAATGCGTAGAGTCGAGTAATAATTTTGAAAATTGAAACAATCTCAGGCTCGGTAGTCCTTGGTCAGCAAAACTGTTGACTTACTTAAGGTTAATGCAATACATTGTAAGTTAATTTATAATTAGCACAGTGGCATGAAATGCATGTTTCTTGGATTTGAAGCACATAGTCTTGCAATCTGACTATTAGCCCGTAGTAAAACAAAGTAAACCAGTACATTACAAGCAAAGAAAACATAGTCGTGCTATGTGCTGAGGAAGGATATGTGATTATCGCTACGTTATCAAGAGAACCGCTTACAAAAAAATACATCAATATCTAAACCTGAACCATTATAGTCGTAAAAGCAGGTCCTATGTTTGAAACAGAAGAAAAAGCAAATTTACCCTTCGCTATCATCATGTCTCTATCCACCATCTTTCACACCAAAAAAGATACCTGATCAAGACTTCTGCACCGTACAGACAACGTAAAAAATTTGAACTGCAGTAGAACGCTGAAATCTCTAAGACAAAAACGAGAGAGCAGTAAAAATAACTACCTGAAAAATGTGTGCTACTTTTATTCATAGCTGGATTAAACAAAAAGTTAAGAGGGACCTTTGAAGAAGAGAATCGGAATAAACTTTGGAAGAATCGCCAAAGTAGAGTAGATAATTCTTTTCCACAAACACCCTTTGCCATGACTTGTAACACGATTTTATTTTCTGTGCCCTCTTTGGATTGCCTGGCTAGCTCAGTAACAATGAAAACTTTTTTACTTGATTTTAGTTTGTAGATAGGAAGCGCCATTACCCATCAAAACCTGAAGTTGAGCTTTAACATGTTGAACTACAAATTATAATCCCAGAGGGTAATAACAAACCAATTTCTAAAATAAATGTCAATTTCTACACACATTTGTTTTAATTAAGAAATGGCTGTATTCACCCAGAAGTTATTTCTACATGCATCTATACGTTGGACAACATTAAATCACCTCCAAAATAATTGCATTTCGCATACATTTATATGTTCAACAACATTATATCTCTGCAAGAAGAACTGTTGCTAATACGTAAATACACGTTTTACGCATAAAAGTTGTCTTTCATTAGTTATACGATTCTGCAGGTTGCTGTTATTCGTAAAGGAAATAGGTCAAATGTGTCCCGAAACCAACTCTCGGTACTGAGGCACGCTATGACGCAATCGGCCTCGACGCCGACTATTATTGCATGCTCAAATGGTAGCATATCACCGACCAGTATTTCTAAGGTGTTCGAAGAAGAGAGCCTTTCACTTGGTGTCTTTCGGTGTAATGAAGCTTCTCTAGCTTATATTCAAGCTCAAGATACAATCAAACCTGCAGATATTGTGCTGAGCCTGGCTCGAGAACAAATTCCTGAAGTTGGGGCGTTTATTAACGTCCGGACGAAATAAAGTGTGCTGGCCCCTTGCAGAGCGTTGCAGCGTGGCGGAGCTATCCGCTCACGCAAATTGTTGCACACGATGGCTGCTTGTTCTGACCGATTTGCGGGAATTAATGTTAGTTTCGCGCTTAAAAACCTCACTTTCGACCACGCTTTAAAAATACTGCACACAGTAAAACGCTGGTATTCGTTTATTGGTGCAAAGTAAAATTTACTGACAATACACAAATGCACAAATTGGTTGTGGATGTAGATTTTAAAATAAAAAATTATAGTAAGGGTCAAATACGGTTTTACATTTCAATAGAAAATCGTCTACGATTATAATATCGCTACGAAACTGGCTACAGTGAGAAAACGGGATGCAGTGTGAAGTGCAGTATGGAAGCATATAAGTCTACAGGACCAATTCGTTATAAGTTAATATAAATTAGCCATGTAAATATTTGCCATTACCCAGCCGGGTTGGTAGGAAGCTGCGTGTCAGCGGTTTTATGTTGCTCGAACGCCTTTGATGCAACATAAAGACTGTCACCGAATTGACAACCGGAACCAACGGCTTAATATGCTCGTCGAGGCACGGCTGGCTACATGTGTTCGAGAGCTCACCGCTGCTAACGTTACCTAACTCTTGAGACTGTTTGACCAGTCCTCGGAGCATGCGACTATATAACCAGCTATAGTTCAATTGAGGATTACATATTACGCAAATTTATTACGTTTAACCGTATCAATAGTGATCTTCTATTCCGTTATAACCTGAAAAGGCACTTAAAAAAGACAAAAGTGTACAAAGCTATTCATATTTTAGGTGGAAAGGTACCAAAACACAATGCTAGAACACCACAGAGAGTATTTTTGTTCTATACTATAATTACCAGTAGCCATAACACCTTCTCGACTATGAACAAGTATTAATCTCAAGGTAACACAGTTTTGGAAGATTTGTACAGGGTAACAGTGACTTTTCTTCTAACAGCTAAACTACCCCTGTGTTATTAATTTTACATTTGATTTTTAATGAATGATTCCAATTAATTATTTAAGGAAAATCGTAGTTGGTGAAGTATTTATATTTGCTGTCTTTAGCTTCTTTCATTTAACCCAAATACCTTTTCTTCTTCTTCGGGGTCCCCCTACAACGCTCATTGTATTTACCGCTTTTACATCCAATCGGTGAGCTTAGCTCTTAGTAACTAGAGGTACAGATCTCTTATTGGGTGTGTAATACACACATCATATTTGGTGTTTCTGGTTTGTTATTGCAAAGATGGCATGTGATGTTTCCATTAAATTTATGAATCCTCCACAGGTTCTCCTTTACAGGTGCATGCCCTGCTAAGAACCCTTTGCCAATCCTGCGCTCCTCTCTGCTTAAAGGTGGCGTTTCTTTAGTGCGTGGTTCTTTCCTAAATACCTTGCTGTAGTGATGCTCAGGTCTGTTAGTTCAACAGCACTTATGCTGGTCACAGAAACAGTTACTGACAGAGTGATGCCTTTCTATTTTCTTCGATTCCATAGTGAACTGTGGCCCAGAGCAGTTTCATTGTGTACTACTCCGCCAGGTTGTTGTCTTTTAAACATTCCCAAGCTAGTCTGGATAAAGCTGTGAAGCTAGCAAGGACCGTATAGAGCTCGACAGATATTAGTTTACATGTGGGTAAGTGATGCGCAGTAGCCGAAATTGGCAAGATAATATCTGTTAAACTGTATATGTCTGACTATCGGACAGAATATAGATGCCTTTATTTTTATAGCACTTCTGTTTAAAGTATGGGAGAACTTAAGCTTCTCCTTTTGTCTGTTGCCATTACTTCACATAATCCTACTCTGGCTATCGACTAAGATTTCGTGCTGCAACTTAGAGAATCTTGCATTAATTTTAGCAAAATCGAATACTCTGTACGAAGATTACACTATGAATTCTGTAATTTATGTAGTTCTAATCTTGCCTCTTCCCTTATTGGGAAGGTAAGATGAGTAAGGAGGCGGTCGAGTAGTTTCCATTGCAGCAACGGGAGTTGTTTTCATTGCAACCGTATAATGTCAAAGCGGACGAGCCTTCGACTCTTCCCTAGTCTTAGTATGATAGTTTTCTGCTTGACCTTGGGGCACCACACTAAGCTCGCATGCCTATGACACGTTTTCATAGCAGGGTAGAGAAAACTCTCCCTTGCAATCAACCTCTGTGACTCAGTCCGTTAGGGTTATGTAGCGGCCATGGTGTAAAGACGTAGCGACGTGCATACCACTCTACAGCTCGACAGATATCAGCTTGCATGTGGATAAACAGTGCGTAATAGCCGAAATGGTGGGGCAGTGACGGAGCTCATTCACTTCATCAGAATATGAGCACAGTGGAGCAACAGCATGGCTCAAATTTCAGCTTTCCTTTATTTGTCCTAGTGTTCCCTGTTTTCGCGAGGCGCAAGTAGACATGCAAGTTAATATCTGTTGAGTCATACTTTTTAGAATGCAGTCTACGTGTCTGTAGAGGTCCATATTTCTAATAGCTGGAGCTATAGAGTTAAATATTTTATTGTCAAAATCCGCATATATTATCTCAGTCCATCGCGGATTTCTGAGAAATGTTCTGGTAGAGGCTTTTTACCTTTATGTTTAAAAGAATACCCTTTAACACTACTTTTCAGTTTTATTAAAAATGGTTAATGCTTTCTAAGTTTTCTGAAATTGGTGTAGCATCGCCTGAATACTGAATTAATCTTTGCTGTGTCTTTTTCTGCAGTACCTCTTAATAAGGTTTGAGGATCGATAGCGGCAATACAGAATCTTACCTTTTTCTCCCATTTGTGGCCACAACCTTTATGTGCAACTTTAGGATCGGTTTTAGGCAAACAAAAATCTACAATATCTGCAATTTAAGGGCAAATATCGATGTGTCTGTTCCATTGTACTAAAACCTTCATACCAAAAATAACCCTTTTGGTTTCCAGACTGTTTTAGAAATCAAACAAAGTAATATTTTCGATAAATTTTCAAATTTTGACATACTAGTTTCGGATGACACATTATTACCCCAGATTTGTAATTACTATGATTTGATTGCTAGTGTGGGATTTCTTGGGGATGGATATAAATTTACATTTTAGATTACCTGCTAAAAAGATGGTTATCATAATACTGGGTATCTAATGTTGTTTAATATTTCCTTTCGTGTTACTTTTATGCAGAAAGTGTAAAATTAGCTGAATGAACAGGATAGAAATTGAAGAAGAGACTATTTATACCGTCAAGTAATAACATTGTGATAGAAAAATTTAGCTGAAATTAAATCATATTTACTGATATTATCGTAACACTGTGTCCCTATTGCCTTGCATACCTACTTTAACTTTCTTCTTGTTTTGTAACTGCTAATGGAGGTATTTTTTATAGTTAGAATTCTTTCCACCATTTATAGTTTAGATAATTATGATGATTATTGTAATCTAGTATAACGAAAAGTGCAGATACGGCCTTTAGTGAGCAGTTAGCTCAATTGTGTGTGTTGAGAGATCGATATGAATCCTTCGAGTACCTTGGGAAAGCTCAAGCCAATGGCAGCCGCGGGAAGCCCGAAGTCGCACGTTTGCAAGCGACTACCAGTAAATATCGCCTGCAGCGAACAAAATTAAAAGCGGCGGAAGTCGTGCAATCGCGGCGAAGAAAATGTTTGTGTGTAGGAAGCCGTGTTTACTCTTTAAGTAAATACCATTTCAAGCGTGTACTTGGTGAGTACGAAATTGTGCAGCTGACATGGCGTTTCGGGATGTCACTTTTCAGACAGGCGACAACCAAAGCCAGAGCTACCAGCAGTGTTCGTGAGGAATTTCCATACAACGCGACGTTCAAAGTTGATTACGCAATCAGTGAGAGTGTTGCACGGCAAGTTTTACAGAAAATTATTGCAGTTTGAGCGATATGTGTTCTCTTGAAACTATGTTGTGTAGACACTATAATGGAATGCGTTTCATAGACATATAAATCCGTAAGTAAATTGAGAAGCCGGGGTTTTATGCACCAGAATTCGACGGCGGATTTCTATGCAGTTTAATGATCGCTTATTTGAGACAGTTATTTTGGTATGTTTCTAATGTTATTTAAATATAATTGCAGATACAGTTTATCTGCCCTTGTTTTATTTGTAAATGTGTATAATCACGTAATATTTCGTGTTAAAAATCCATTCCCAGTTAACACGGTTGCACTGTTTAGGTATAACCATTTATTTTATTGTTGAATTGATTTATGTGGTCAATAGATTTATGGTTATTTGTATAAACAAATTGGCTTTGCTTGTGCGTACTATTTTAAGTTAGTTTCAGACCAGCGTCCTGTTTTAGCTGATGTTGATTTTTCTATCCATGAACTTAGGCAAAGTAAGAGTTTCATATGTACTGAGCTAGCTAGGTAAGCAAATTTATAAAAATACTAAGGCGTACGAGACATCTCATCATAATTTTATGTCCGAACCGAGGGGCTATCAAACAACTAATTGCAATATGGATCACAACGATGGGACTCAAGCCGCAACACAGTGAGGAGCCGCATTTCAGTACTTATTGGCATGTACTGAGTAGCTTCTTGTTGTTGCTGCTACATATCTTCTTCGAATAAAACTGCCGTTTAGTATTGCTTTTATTCGTTCGGTGTCAATGTATGTTAAGTCCAATGGGAAATAATAATTGTTTAGTGCTTGCTTAAGCATAAAAGTTAGAAACCCTTACTACAACTTAATATCTTCTCCAGATACGTATATTAACAGTATTCTAGTGAATATGAAAGCTCAACTATTAAAATATTTACGTGGTTGAGTAGAAAGGTAGCTGACGCTTATAGTGTCCTAGCCGACCCGCCCTATAAATAATATTTTTGTATTTATTTTGTAGTACATAATCACAAATAGTGTCATATAATAGTAATAACAATAGCAAGTTGTTGTAAAGACTTTGAGGTTTTAACATTTGTAATTGCGTCGACTGAAGACGAAAAGCGTTTAGGGGTAGACTTGAAATGTAGATGTTAACATGATCAAACATTTGTAATATTTTCCAGGCGTGTCTGAAGAAGTTAAAGGTTGCAAACTTTTAACTTAACGATACACTTTGACGATTAATAAGAAACACAGATTACGTATTTTTGCATAATTCAATCGCTTTAGGTATCAATATTTAATCTACATACACTCATAATACGTAGTTCTGGGCGGCTACCGATTTAGATTTTGGAATAAACCTGTAAACAAATTAAAACACCTTCTGATAAACTTTAAAGAACTTCTCCGGACAAGATACGTAGCCCCTTATAAATTCAATGACCTGAAAAGTTAAAAAGCCTCTCAGGCAGGGCGAATAAGTCGCAACTGAACTTCGTCCCTAAGAGCCTTCGAGCCGGAACAGATAAAGACCAACACAATTAAGAGGAGTTGAAAATTCCGTTACCGAAATTGAGGCCGCGCTCGTATGTTTTTCTTAATTAAAAGCAAAGGGGCTGGTATTTATGTAAAAACCGTGCTTTCACTTTCGCCTTTTTGTTGCCTTTCGTCGGCTTTCTGCGAAATGCAACGAATTAGCAAAACTTACCCGAACGGATCTTGCATGCTGGTTGGAGCCACGATGACAATTCCACTAAGCCCCGATAATTTACAAACGCTGCAATTAGTGTTCTCCATAACATATTTGCTTTCAAATAAATTTGGGGTAGTTTGTTGCTGCACCTTGGGAACACCCTTCTTTGCGATTTAAACTCTGCCCAGGTGCTGCCTGTGAGTTATAATTGGGATTTACATCAAATAGCATTTCTTTTGGCTTTGGAAAATATGTTCATAACGTAGAAGCTGCGACATCAAAGCATCCATGCTACTTTCTGCACAAAAAATGAGAACACTTGATCAAACGCAGTTTCGAGATTCACGTAAATCAATCAAGATGACGCTGTCTGTATGAGCTACGAGCTGGAAAGAGGTTGTCAGAGCGAAAGTCGAAACACGGAGTTCACATTTGTTACTTTTTTTAATCCACCGCGGTTACTAGATGATTTGTATGTGCTGTGCCCTTTTTATGTGCTCCCCGAACGCTTTCCGCTACATGGAACTTTAAACCAACACATTTTACCCCGTTCTCTCGCGTTTCTCTGCTCATACCCTGGAGTTATTCACAGAATTTATGCAAAAAAATGGAGTTATTATTAAAACGTCCGTTATTTTGCACGAAGCGCCATTTAACGGCCCGTTGCTTCGTACGTTTTATGCAAATGGACGTGTTTCAATGCCATCCATATCTGTAATTGAAAGTAAGGTAGCGCATAGGTGCGATGCTTCTCGATTTTGCAGCCGACTTATTCTGGAAATTAATAAGCATCGAGGTGGAACGAGAGGCGGACTTCAGCAGGATTATTTTCTAAGCCCTTGTTTTTTGCCTGATGACGTTTTGAGATTAAAGTCTACCTTATTTTCAGAAAACCAGGTAATGGAGTTAGTCAGCTACACGGGCGTTTCCTTTGGCGTGCAAATTAATGTGTAATAAATGAATGGCTGCTGATGTTGACATTAGGTTAATTGCGACTAAATAGTCCACCTGCAAGAGACTCAGGCAAAAACAGTTAGCTATAACTGGAAATTAATAACGCTGTCAGTATTTTGAGCTTGGTTCGCTGTGATAAATAAAAATATTGAATTACGTAGTGGATTGGATGCGAAGCGAATGCGTGAAATGTTTGTGATTAATGAAGACGATTTATAACATAATACCGTGCAACCATCGACAAAAATACAAATATCATTTAAAAAAAAATTATTCTAACATAAAAGCTATCGCGTTTCTCCTTTATACAGCATGGCTAGTAATTTACAGTACTGAAACGGTATGAATACTTTTGCTTAAACCCTCTAACAATTGACACTGTTATTTGACATAAACATTGACGTTTGGCTTTGATTAGATGTACTAATATGTTTGCAAGTTCGTAAATAATGTTATCTACTGAAGAAAACGTCTTCTTAGTTGAGCACTAGTTTCGCTCATACGGTTTAGGTAGACAAAGTGGGTCCAAGCATTAAATTCGTCCGCGAACAATTTTCGACCATTTCAATAAACGAACCAAGTAATCCTATTGTACTGAACATGTATAATCAAATTTAGAAGAACTGGGAGTGTGCTACACCAAGGAAAAGATAAAGCTGGACCGACAATACAATAGTTAAAAGAGAAAATTACAGAAGCGATACGACAAATGCAACAGCTTCTATTTTCAAATATGGCCACAAATATGTAAAAACGATATACGAACTGTGCTTTCAAGGGTAATAGAGGGCACTTAGAATTATGTTATCTGTAAAGCTAATACTTAAGTGTTAATTTATTTCTCATATTATTTTAAGTGGAAAAAGTTTGAAATTTTCAGTACTATATTTTATTTTCATTTTTTAAGATATACATTTGGCTGATAGCATGTTTATAGAAATTGTTTTTTAGGTAAGTAGAAAGCAGATACAATTTGGCAGTTTCTGTAAGCTATTGTAACTGATAAGTATCATAGTTTTGAATATACAGTGTGATGAGCTACTAAATGTAGTTTTATTCATTTATTTCGAGTAAGGTCTAAAAAGTGATTAGTTGTGCTTTAGTATACGAATTGTATGGATTTTCAGTGAAATAATAGTATATGACGCTTAAAACTGATGTATTCAGTTCAATCAATGTATCTACTGAACACTGAACGCAATCACAAATTTTGTAAAACCACAAAGAACAGGATGGATAGGTAATTCGTGTGTTATTTTAGATTTGCAGAATTTCCGTGTGATTTCGACCACTGAACGATAACAGGAGTGATATTTTAGTTCTAATGGCAGTAGCGAGTTGCAAATGTGCGACCAGACAGTTTCGTCACTCAGTCCCGCATAATACCTTGAGAGGGCAGCTGCAAAGAGATGATCGCGTGACGTAAAAACAACCAGGTCACGCTGAATGTCAAATTTATGTCGTAACGCCGTTTTCGTGTGGTAACATACTTCATGTCGTAACATTTGTAAAAGAAAATTTACAAATGTATCTCTACCATCCCAGTGCTCTGCATGATCTGGTGGTGTATAATTACAATAAAACCATTTATATCATTAGTTTATTATCAGCATGGATAACGACATTTTAAATACAACCTTTCAGATGTCGTCAGCTGCTGAATTATATGAATTCCCAAAATATGACACTGCGGTCAACAGAAGAAAAGATCCTTAAATTGTCATTCAAAATGGTTATCAAAAATCCCGATAGACCAAGACCACGAAGAAAACAATAAAATAGTGAAAAATTCTGGTGGCGCACTAGGGTTGACTAAAATCCTTCAGAAGCGGGTAATATTACGTAGTATCAGCACTTGACCAAGTTAGGTTACTTTAGGAATATTAAGACCAGTATCTCTCAAAGACAGCGAATGCAGGTGTCCAGCACAGTAAAAGTAACAAATTGTCAGTTTATATCACGCTATAAAGGGACGCGCAAATCCATCCATTAGTGATGGTGGAAAATTATTTCCTCTACCTTAGATTTACCTTTGATAATCCTGTGGTGGCTGAAGTACGAATCACAATTTTGAAAAGGGGGACAAGCTAGTAAGAACAATTATGACATTTTTTATATAACGACGTCTGCAAATGCAATGCAACATACGGCCAGTGGCATGAGCACATCTTCTAGCCATGAGAACCCCCCCCCCCCCCTTGACGTTCAGACGCAGGAAGTTTACGTTTTGGAAAAGGTCAAATCTCCTTGATTTTATGGTCGGTGTTGCAGTTGTAGATATGTTGACGTAGTCAAGGTACTTTAAAAACAATCAGTTGTTATTAATAAAAAAATACATTATCTGACAGTGAGTGTTCTCAGTTTTTAAATCCGAAATCTACCCAATTCTCGACATTTGGCGCCCAACGTGGAACAGCACGATTTGTAGTTACATAAGAGACCGTGGAGAAGATTAATATGGATAAGATTAAAAAATCAAGAAAGGTAATCAGAGGCTCACTTTCGAGATATGTCAACACGCTGAATTTATTATTAGCAGCAGAAGTTCCTAATTTTGTTGAAATGCGTGCTTTAATGAATAAGGTTGAAGCAGTTTGGAGAGATCTCTTGGAAAAGGATGCAGAAATATTCGATTTAATGCTCGACATGGAAGTAGAAGATGACATTCTTGAAGCAGAGTCGGTTAGCAAGGACGAATATAGCAGGAAGTACGAAGAAGTCAAAGTTATATTCTCTGATCTCGAATGTAAAGTGAATTATAATAAACAAGATGAGGGCAGTAATGCTGTAGAATCCTCATACAAACAAGCCTTTTATCGAAAGTTTAAGCTTCCTACCATTGAATTTAGAAAGTTGAATGGTGATTTAAAGGAATGGCTACCTTTCTGGAGCCAGTTTAAACAAATAGACGATGATGAGAGCATAGCACCCGAGGATAAGTTTAATTATTTGTTTCAAGCAACAGTTCCTGGGTCCCGAGCTAGGCAAGTTATGGAAAGCTTCCCACCTTCAGGAAAAAATTATATACTTGCCAAACAGGCTCTCCAGGCACGGTTTGGCAGAGAGGATCTTCTTATTGAAGTTTATATTAGAGAACTTTTAGGATTGATTTTGGACAATTCTAGATCCTCTAAATGTTCTTTGTCTCAGTTGTATGATAAGTTAGAGTGTCACTTGCGTGCCTTAGAAACATTAGATGTAACGACGGGGAAATGTGCATCTATTTTGTGCCCGTTGATAGAATCGTGTATGACAGAAGATTTTCTCCGAGTTTGGCAGAGAAGTTCATCTTTGAACGATATGGAAAAGGCAGAAGTTCGTCTTACTGGGCTGATGGAGTTCATGAAACACGAAGTACAGAACGAAGAACGTATTTCTGTAGCAAAGGCCGGTTTTGGGATGGTTCAAGGGAAACTGAATAAGAAGAGAGAAAACTTAAGATTCCCATCCGAGTTGGATATACCCACTGCAATGGATCTTCTTACTACTCAAGAAAATAAACCAAGTTGCATTTTTTGTATTTCGGGAAAGCATTCCAGTGTAGACTGTTTCAGAGCTAGAAATATGTCGTTAGATGAAAAGATGCAGATTATAAGAGAAAAAAGGTGCTGTTTCATTTGTTTGAAGGTCATGACGCCGACCCATAACTCCAGGAGATGCCGTTACAGGCCAAAGTGTGCAATATGCAATAAAAAGCATATTTTGTTGCTTTGTCCTGATTATCAGAAAACTAAAACATTCAAATCTGTTTCAGAAAAACCAAACGTTGAAGACAGTGTACCTAATGACAATGTTTTGGCCAATGTTACATGCGATAACGGTGTACTTCTCCCTACTCTTGTTGTTTTGTTGAGAGGAAATGACTGCCAACGTCCGGTAAGAGCCGTCATAGATACCGGATCTCAGCGATCCTACATCTTGAAACGAACTGCGGAGGAAATGAAATACCATCCAGTCGATCAGGAAGCAGTGGTTCATTCGTTATTTGGAGGAGAAAAGACAAGTATCTGCATGCACAATAAATTCAGGATTCACATCGCTAATTTAGATGATAGTTATCGTTGCAACTTTGAGGCTATGGACCAAGTGAATATTTGTGGGAATTTACCTCATGTACCTAAGGGAACTTGGATGAAAGAACTTGCAGGTACCAACATTATTTTTTCTGATGTTTCCGAAGATGCTGGACCAATAGAGATATTAATCGGTGCTAATGTTGCTGGAAAACTCTACACAGGTAACCGGAAGGAGTTATCCTGCGGACTCGTTGCAGTAGAGACTCAATTAGGTTGGACGATCATGGGAAAAGTTCCTAAGTGTACGTCTAAGAGTACTATAGCTATGGTGGTTACGAATATGCTTGTTAATGATATTAATATTGCTGACTTTTGGAAACTTGAATTAATCGGCATTACTGATTCTTCAGAAAAGAAGACAAATATGGAGGTACATACTGAAGCTTTACGACATTTTTCAGAAACAGTGACAGTAAATTCTGAGGGCAGATATGAAGTGAATATGCCTTGGAAGGAAGGCCATCCACCTCTGCCTACTAATTATGAAATGGCTCTTAGGAGATTAAGTGCAACTGTCAGAAAATTGAAGACTGATGGCTGTTACGATGAGTACCAGCAGGTCCTAGATGAATGGTTGGAAGAAGGAGTTATCGAGAGAGTGTGGGAAACCGACGAAGGCGGACACTACTTGCCTCATAGGCATGTAGTAAAAGAAAATAGTACAACCAGAATTCGACCCGTCTTTGATGCTTCAGCGCATGAGAAGAATTCTCCGGCATTGAACGACTGTTTGGATAAGGGGCTAAACTTGATAGAACAGATACCTCAGTTGTTGCTTCGGTTTAGGATGAAAAGAATTGGCGTGGTGTCTGATATTAGAAGAGCTTTTTTACAGATCAGCTTGCAGCAAACCGACCGAGATTTTTTACGGTTCCTTTGGCACGATAAGGAGGATAACTTGATTGTTTGCCGACACAAGCGAGTTGTTTTTGGTGTTGTCTGTAGCCCATTTTTACTTGGAGCAGTAATCCGCCATCATTTAACATCCGAGAAGACTAAGCATCAGCAACGTAGCAGTAAATATTCCCTGGCTATAATTGATATACTTCTAAACAGTTTTTATGTCGACAATTTGGTGACAAGCCTGGACAATGAATCTGATGTAAAAGAGCTTATTAGTGAAGCTAGTTCTTTAATGAACGAAGTAAAATTCGAATTAAGGGGATGGGAGTGCACTGAAATGGACAGCACTCAGAATAATTGTTGTACCAATGTTCTTGGTTTGATGTGGGACCGAAAACACGATACATTAGGAATCAGTGATAACTGCTTGAAATTCTCTGATACTAAAGTCACTAAAAGAATTATTCTATCCATGGCTCATAAGATTTTTGACCCGATAGGTTTCACATGTCCAGTCACGCTATGTCCAAAACTTCTTCTGCGGGAAATGTGGGAATCAAAAATTGGTTGGGATGACGAGGTTGATAACCATATCAGATATAAGTTTTTACAGTGGGCTGAGAAATTGCATCATTTACATGATGTTAAAATTCCCCGGTGGCTTCCAAAGATTATTGGACCAGCTGAATGGACTCTTCACACGTTCTGTGATGCCAGCGAGTCTGCTTACGCGTGCAATTTTCTTGCGAATAGAAAGCGACTCTGGGGTCAATGTACAGTTGATACAAGCCAAAACAAGGATTTCACCTAGGAAAAGGGTAACAATTCCACGCCTGGAGCTACTTGCAGTGACTATAGGAGCTAGACTATATTCAAGTGTAGTTGAAACATTGCCTGAAAAGTGTGTGCCATACTTTTGGACTGATTCTTCCACTGTATTAGCATGGATTCTGAGGGAAGATAAATGGGCAACTTTCGTGTGGAATCGTGTAGATGAGATCAGAAAGAAGACAAAAGTAGATCAATGGCATCATGTCCCTGGTGCGCAGAATCCGGCGGATTTACCCTCTAGAGGTTGTTCAGGAAGACAACTTTTGCAATCCTCATGGTGGGAGGGACCCGACTGGTTGCGAAAAACTTTAGATAAATGGCCCTCAGTGGAGAGTGTCTTTGATGAAGAGACTATTATGAAAGAGAAGAGGAAGTCGGTGATTTCTTCTTTGCTGTGTACTCGTAAAATGCCATTCCAGAAAGATTGGTATTATAGATATTTTTCGAAATTTGAAAAAATCAACCGAATGATAGCCTGGATTTACAGATTTCTTAATAATTGCAGAGTTTTTAATGTAGATCATTTTATGAAGAAAACAGGACCACTTTCTGTTGATGAAATAATAGATGCGGAAATGAAAGTGTTAAAGTACATTCAGGAGGAATGTTTTAGAGGAGTTACTGATAAAAATATTGTCTGCCTGCAACCGTTTAGGGATCACGGTGGAGTCATCCGTCTTAAGACAAAAATTTCTCACAGACCTGATAGCCATGATTTTAGATTTCCCGTTCTTCTACCTAAAGGGCATCCAGTGGTTACACTTATTATAAGACAGGTGCATGAACACAATTGCCATGTGGGAGTTCAAGGTTTACTTGCCATATTGAGAGAAAGATTTTGGATAATGGGTGGAAGAAAGGCGATAAAATCAGCCATCGTAAGTTGTGTTGTCTGCAAACGTCAACAAGCAAAACGATTTGAATCTCCTGCTATCCCTCTTCCTGTTGAACGTGTCCGTGATGCAGCAGCTTTCGAAGTTACGGGTATTGATCTGGCAGGACCTATTTTTCTTAAGAACAGACAAAAAGCTTGGATTTGTTTATTTACGTGTGCTGTAGTACGTGCTGTTCATCTTGAGCTGGTTGTGTCATTGAGCACTAATGAATTCCTTCAAGCTTTGCGCCGATTCATAGCAAGGAGGGGTCGCCCTTCGGTTATATTTAGCGATTGCGGTAGCAACTTTATAGGTACCTGTAATGCATTCTCAAAGGTAGACTGGAAAAAGGTGTTGGAATATTGCAGTGTAGAGCGAATCATATGGAAGTTTAACCCTCCAACAGCATCCTGGTGGGGTGGCTGGTGGGAGAGACTAATTGGTCTTATGAAACATCTACTGAAAAGAGTATTAGGGAGGTCTTCTCTAAACCATATTGAAATGGAGACTATTCTTTGTGATTGCGAGAGCGTGTTAAATTCTAGACCACTAACTTATATATCTGATAATACTCCTGAGCCTACACCCATTACACCAGCCATGTTTATCCAGGACATACGAGAAAATGGAATACCTGAATGTGACGTGCTTGAAGCAAGTGATCTGGACAAGAAGACTAAAAGACGCTTTAAGTTGAAAGAAGATTTACGAAGCCGTTTTAGAAATGAGTATCTCGGTCAGCTGAAGCAACAGGCTGTAAAGAAGAAAATCGACAGAATTGAACTGGGTCAAGTTGTCTTAATCGGTTCTGACCAAAATAAAAGACTGGATTGGCCTCTCGCAAAAGTTGTTGAGTTAATCCCAGGAAAAGATGGTGTTACGAGAGTCGTACGTTTAAGAACATCTTCTGGTGAAGTTTTGCGACCTATACAAAGACTCTATCCTTTGCTGGAAGCACAAGATAGCTTGAATTCTGCTTATGAAGAAAAAATGATACTGGAGAGAATTTCCAAGCAAGATATAAAGGCTCGCCAACCAGAAGTCAAAACTAGAAGCGGAAGAGTAATTAATATTCCTAGTAAATTATTAGATTAATGAATTTGTAAAATTGTATTGTTGTATTGTTTTAGCTTAAGTTAACTCCAAGTGTTCTGTTAACTTAGGTGGGAGGATGTTGCAGTTGTAGATATGTTGACGTAGTCAAGGTACTTTAAAAACAATCAGTTGTTATTAATAAAAAAATACATTATCTGACAGTGAGTGTTCTCAGTTTTTAAATCCGAAATCTACCCAATTCTCGACAGTCGGCACTTCCCCCTCATTAACAATGTTGTGATGTTTCATGAGTACGTTGACCAGATATTTGTATTCTACTTAATACAACTTGGAAATCCAATAGGAGTTGATGTTGTATGGGACGCGCTAGTTATTTATGCTAACAATTGAAAGAAGCAGATAATAATTATGTATTTAATTAAATTAAACAAATACAAACAAACAAGGTATTCATCAAGTCTGACACACCATATCAAAGTTGAAGTAAACTTATATGAGTTGCATACTAATTTTTTTCTACGAGAAGTGACATGACACAAAAGTGAAAGTCGGCTACCATACAAAATTAACTTGATTTCAGTGTTGGCTGTGACTAATAAAACGAAAACTATATCGGAGGCTAACTTTAGCCTGTGACTATAAAGCCGTTGACAACTTCAACACGTGAATAGGACTCTTCTTAGCCGTGCATAAAATATTACTTAGATTGGTGTTGTAGAAGTATGTTAAATGGCATGGTAGTTACAGAACTAGAAAACATAATTGGTTAGAACATAACCAGCATATATAGCGAATCGAATTGTTTCGCAGTCTGTTGTTCTTCTGAAAGATTTAGTAGAAAAAACAAAATAAGTAAGATAGCTGCTTTATGCAGTGTGTAAGTGACACAACACCTGAAATTTAGTAGGATAAATAGATGGTGCAGATATAAGGATAACGAACAACAGCATGGAATTTGTTCTATCTTGTAGAAGCAATTAGTTCCAATAACAAGTCTTAAGCCTTACACGAAGGGAGCTGAAAGTATAAGAATTTTGAGAAAATTACCTTCAAACTAATCAACCAATCAAAATGTGAAATAGTATATTGTTAACTATTTATTGATTGATTGATTACCATGTGTATTTTTAGTTCCTTGCGATAGAAAACAGATGTCTTTCGAAAAGGTCACGAAGTTAGGAGATAATTTAACTCTTATTGTTCTTTGAAGTGTTTCTGAAGACTTCCGTAACTTTACGTAATTGGTTATGAATTGTTTCCATTGCTCTATTTAAAAAAATGCAGAATATTTACCAACAGCAGTTATGAGCAACCGTTTACGGCTAGTCGTTTAGGTATTTTCCAATGTACCGCGCCTCGATTTTCGTCTCGACAGTGACGACGAATTGCAGGCATCCACATGTTCTGCCTGTCACAGCGTCAAATCTGTGCCTTTTGCTTATCGATTTTTCAGTAGTTAAAATGGGCTGAGTCCTCACATCCATGTGCATGATTTTTGCATGCCTCCTGCAAATTTGAGGTTTAAATTAGTTTGCACTCACAAATATGCAAACTTGGTTTTAAGACGACGTTACTGAAAAATGATTTCCATTTTATCATGACGGATTAGTTTACCTCGTTACCGACATTCCTCTTATCAATGCTAATTATACCTATGGGGTAAGTCACACAGTCTTTCACTTTGGTGGCCGTTGTAATGTTCATAATTTTCAGCTGTTTGGATTTAGTTTGGTAATGTAATCTTACACCATGTTGTACTTTGACTTTATTTGAGCCATTCGTAGCGTGCTGGGCTCTGGTCCCACTGTGTACCTGTGATTAAGAGTTTCAAGATCCGATTCGATTGTCTTTTCTCAATGGATTCGTTTCGCAGCTGCTCTAGTGCATCTATCCACTGTTAGTGCTTCACGACCATTTACGTAACTCTTCCGAATCATTTCACCAAGCAGTATTACTCTCAACGGGGACTCCTCACTTCTCCTCAATTTTTTCTAAGCGCCCTTAAACGTAATTTACTGTTATCTGCAATGCTCCTCGATTTCATTGCGTGCTTTTGTTAGTTACAATTATTTGTTAGCTACAACAGTTTTCCCTCTGGCGTTGTTTAAAATACTAATGGGCGCCATTTGTAGTTTTATTTGTTTCAATACATTTGCAGTGGTTTTTACAACTATTTCTAGAATGGACGTTGTTATAAGATTCATTCAAGCTTCGACTGTTGTATAGCCTCCATCGTTCAAATTCTGGTTGGAGCATCTATATTTATCTGTGACAGTGGTGTTTAATCTTCTTCTAGAAGTTGTAGTCAATTTTGTTTTGACTCGCCGCTCCTTATAATATTCCGAGCAACGATTGTCAACTTCTTTATTTCTTGTTGGTGTATTCAGTTTTTTATTACTCCCAGTAACTTTTTGCCATTATAAATATATCTTCCTAGGCACCTTCACCTGCTACGATTTTTGCTAAATCTTTTATGTACTGTTTCTTGCCTTGCTTAATTGCAGTCTTACCTTTTTGCTCTTTGCATAAGCTTTTTTCAGTTCTAGTGGCTAGTCTCTTTTTCGTGATTTTTTCTTCCATCCATTTTTCTCCAAGTATGACCACTAACCCACTATTTCTTTGTTTTTTTTTTCAAGTACTTCATGACATGTTTATTTTGTTTGCAGTTTTCCGCTTTTTCATTGCTTAGTTGCAGTTAATCTTTTCCGCTTTATCATAAATTATATAGTTGTAATAATTTATAACTTTTTGAGAAATGTTAATTATGTCGACAAAGTGATAACTTTGATAACAGTATATACTCGTATTTCAATGAGCTCATCCTCTTACTGGAACGCGTTTGTTGCAAATCTGTATTTTAGTTTAAACTAAAAGCTTACGCATGTAGTGCACAGTAAGTCGAAGCTCGCTTAGAAAAACTACCCTTGTATTACCTTCCCAGTTTTTCATCAAGCGGGGGTTATTTAAGATTCGCCAAATAAAAGACGCTTTTAGGCTTTCCATGCTTCTACTTATGCTGTTATTGGTGCCGGGGAGAGTATTTCCAGTTTTCTGTTCGTAAATATCTTAGTTTCTGCATTTGAATATTTTATTCTGTCGAGTGCGTTCGCGTCTTCCGTTACGGCAGAAATTGATTCGGGAAATATGAAAACACAAAAACTCAATACGTTTTCATCACGGCCCCTGAGAATATGGCGAGCTTTAAAAATTTATAACTCAATTGAAAATAAAAATCGCTGGGGAAATATGCTAAGCTAAGAAAGTAAAGCCGTTAAAACGTACGCACTCTGATTATCGCAATAAAGAAAGGCCTGGGTATAAATGCTGGGACAGAAAGTTTCGGCCTTCGTTATTTCTAGCCAAATCGTCTGGAAGGAGATTAACACGTTTTTAACAACTTTCAGTTGTAAACAGACGAAACTTTGGGAGTTTCTAAGATTTATTGCGGCTCGCAATACTTAAAAACATGCAGAAAACAAATATTGTCGACTATCTCTCCGAAAAGAAAGAAGCCTTTATATGTCATAAGGAGGCTGTTATTGGACAGACTGAGTTATTTGTTACAAGTGAAAGGTATAATATCAAACATTACTGCATCATTTTAATTACTGACATTTTTCACTTAATTCAGTGTTTAGTATTACGCTTTCAAGATTTACAGTTTTGAAAGACATTAATTGGAGCAAATGTACAAACATGTCGTTTTCCTGTGATTACATTTTACACGACGTTAACCGAAATACATAGGTAGCTAAGAAATGGTAATTGCTCGAGATTTAACTTAGTTATTGTAGGATCCACTTGCAAATTATTCAAGTGATTTATAGCAATATATGGACTGTTAATCTAGTAAGAGCTTAATATGATTAATAATCTGCCACTCAGTTACAATGAGAATTTTATTTTTTTGGGGGGAGTTAAGTCTTAATTTTGTTTTGCTTTTGCTTTAAATATCAGTAGCATAAATAGCGACTCTTATTGCTATAGGTTATTTTTACAATAAAATATCTCCTTTCGTTAGTAGCTACATTGTAGCTCCGTATTTTTGCGCTATTTCCATAAAAAGTACTTATTTAAAATCTGAGATTTCCTTACGTTCGAATTAACTGATGCTTGATGGTTTTAACCCCTCTAAACAGTAATACCTTCACACTAATCAATTACGTCATCATCCTGACTGCAACAGCTTTACAAATTGAAACGAGCAGCTGGCCTTCCTCTCATAAAATGGTTTATTATGCGTTCTTATTATTCGTTAGATTTAATCACTATAATTACCATAGCTGAAGATACGCGAACACGGCCTTATTTAGCTTGAATCTCTTGAACTTTTAAGTGCAGTGATAAAAGAAATCCTTCAAGCACTGCGGGAAACGTAGTCAGTATCCAGCGGGCTTAGCCCAAAGGTACACGTGCGTAAGCAGCTCACAGTGTCAAATCGCTATATGGCGAGCCTAATAATAAACACTTGATGATACCTTGATGCTTGTGGGTGCCAGAAACCAGTACAAATAAGTGTTCTTTTAATCTTGTACAGGGCAAGCACGCGAATTGCGAAGCAGGCAAAGAGTTTCTAAACGTTTCTATTATTATCTGACGTCAGCTGACACGCTGACAGCGGCAGAGCTAGAGGTCAGAGACTTGGCGGTGTCATTTGGTGGGAATTTCCAGCGAGATTTTCAAGAGATGGCGTGATACAGGGCGATCCCAATCTGCGACACAGGAGTTTCCATGCTCAATTGTAAGGTACCCTCATACACGAAAAAGTTGCAGTATAAGAAGCTTCTACCAAATCTACTGATTTATTAATATTAATCTATTAGTATAAACTCGCATCCATTGCAGAGATAATAAGTTTTATGCTGACGATTGACAGTTGATATTTACAAGGTCCGGCAGAATGAAGTATCCATTTTCAATGTAGTTGTTTTTGTTAACGGCTACATTTTTATTCAAAAATCAAACAAAAGGTTCTTCAGGAAACACGGAAATTTTATTTTTTAAACATTACATCAGTCAAGTGACCTCCTTCTCGCTGCTGGCATTCTTGAGGCTGCTCTTACCCTTTCAGCATTTTCAAGTATGCGTACAGAACGAGTTTGTTCCTTTTGCTTTTTCTTTGGCACATGAGGCAGTACTGCGAAACTTGTGTACCCACTTTATAATTGTTATTCGACTAGGAACTGCATCTCATGGAGTTAAATGAAAGTAACGACGAAATAAACGCTGGATGGTTACAACAAAATTGTTATTTTTAAAATAAGCTTCAACCGCAAAAGAACGTTGAATATTTGACCAATGCTCTATATTCACAGCCAAACTGACATTTGTCGCAAACACTTTGACAACTTTCTTAAATTTACATTTATCGCGAAAGCATGGCGACTTGATTTGAATTTATATCGCATTATATTATGAAATGAATTAACTTTGAAAATGGATACGTCATTCTGCCGGACCCTGTATATTATAAGTATACAAAAAATATATTGTGGAAGCAATGAAGATTGCAATGGATTTTTGTAAACTATTTGTTTTATTTCTCGTTTTTTATTCAAAGTTCGTCATCCCCTCAATGTGTTGTTACGCATAATAAAGTATAATTAAATAATAAAATCTCTCGAGTGACCCGCAATTCATAACTGTATATTTGGTTGCATACCTTTATTGTTAATTTTTGGGTTATTTTGAAAATCCTTGAGCTATAGGGGATTCTACTGAGTTTTCAAAATAGACTGCCAGTATGAAGTTCGGCAGCCATTTTATGCAACTGATCTGGTGAGATTTGTTCCTTCTGGGGCTGTATATGTGATCTGGAATTTTCACTTCATGCGGATATCATAATTCCGTAATTTCTGTGAATCCTGTTGATCAGCCTTAGAGAATTGTGTGTTAGATTGCTGAAATGAAGCTGGTTATACTAGGTTAAGAAATTATTGCTGCAAAATCACCTACGTGTGGCCGCCTTCCAACTTTGGTACGTTTTGTCGTTTCGTTTCGAACATCCATTTGGGTGTTGTGTTGTTTTAGGCCTTTCTCGTACCCCCTTGTGGCTCGTTAGTGCCATGCTTTGCATATGTTCCTTTTTGGGCTCTGATGTCGTTTTCTGTAGAACCTGGCGGATTAACGCCTACACAGTTCTGATACTCTCCGTTACTCTAGCTGCTATCGAGAACTGAGACCACACAGAATTTCCCTTGTGAGATAACTAGAGAAAAGCCTGCTACACCTTCTTTTGCACATTTGCTTGGATGGCATATCAGCAGAATTCCCAAGCCCACCACCCTGCATAGCTTCTCTAACGACACTGCTCTGCTACACCAACAAGTTCCTTCGGTGTATGAAACTAGCGTGTTTTGAGTCAGATGAGTTCTTAAACTGAAAATATCAATCCGTGTAGTTGCTGCGATACTGGAAGTGTTTCTACTTATGGTTACGCTGGCGGATTTCTAGCCGATGGTATAGAGAATTTAAGAAATCTGTCACCACGATATATTCACTTTGAATGCTTGAGTTTTAGTTAATTAGTTTTGTTCTCTTAATAACTATGTATTATCTACTAGAGTGGCAGCTCTGTTAGCGTTTTTGGTTGCGTTCAACTCAGGAATTGTCACGTTCCTCAACGTTTAGAATTAATACATATGCGAGGGACTACTGGAGCAAACTAGAAACTATTTATTAACGCTGAAACACACCAATTAAAGTGTGCAGACGCACACCATTCGCGAAGTTTCGTGTTTTAGTAGTTGGGTCATTTAAGCGACTTGATGAGTCTCCCGTTTTCAGCTATCGCTGTACTTTTATTTTGAGTCCCTTGATAGTTGAGTTACGTATGCTCGAGACAGGATTGCTAAGAAAAATCATACAGCTTGTATTGTCACCCCATTTATTATAACAACCATGTTACTATACTTAACTCTACTTAAAACTTACAATTTTAGTTCCAAATAAGTATAACATATCGCAGATTAGTTTTTGCCCCCTATTGAATATCATGCAGAGTTGTAGATATTGTAAATAAACATTTATATTACATCAATCACACTTTGGCGCTTTTGGACCCCCTTCCTCTCAATCATGCTCAGGAACTAGTTCCAACACTACGAAAATCCCTGGATCACCGTGTTGTAAAACAATACCGATTATTTAATTTTTGTTGTTTTTTTATATACATAAATTCCCCGTGTAGCAGTGTTGGTGCCAGCCTCATTCCTATTTTCTGGACACTGATTAATACTAGGTATATGCAGGGCCGGATTAAGGCACGGGCCAACTGGGCCGCGGCCCAGGGCGGCAAAATTTTGGGGCGGCGGATTTGAGAAAAAAAAAGTGTAATTATTTTTGATTGATTATAAAGATTTATTATCTGTTATCAAGACCAGTGAACCTGAGCATTAAATATTAACAAACTATTTATTGTTTATTATTTATTTATAACGCGAACGGCTTAACACAGAAGAAGTTTTAAGTTATATTTACTTTAACAAAGCTAATTTAGTGAGTAAGTTATTTGTTTGGATATGCGATTTGTATGCTCTGAACAGTTATATTTCGATGTTGTATATATTTTTTATTTTCCTATATTCAATACAGAAATTATCATTTATTTTGCAGTCTTACTCTGTACACCTTTTACTAATTTTAGCCCCTTCCTAACTGTACTGTTTTTGCCCATAAATCGACAGCAATGACCGATTATGGCTCAAAGCCTGCGGCCACATTCACAGGTGAGCCGTCGCCGAGTAACGAAGCCGATCAGCGCCAAATTTTCACTTCACTCCAAACCAATCATTCTCAGCCAAATAGTCATAAAACTATAAAAGAATTGTTGAGTTTGTGAATTACGAGCTGCATGATGTTGCACAAAATAATATCAACAACGATTTTATTTACTATTTGTAATCTAAAGTAATGGAATATCACGGTTGTAGAAAATGGTTTCGTAATTAACGGAGTTTTGTCAAATAGTTTACTTTAATTAATAAAAAGCAATTTTAGGACATAGTTTCTTGAAGGTTTTCATCATGAGAGGTACTAAAACCATTACAATATCAAGAGACAGTTGAGCGCTGAAAAATGTCCCAAAATGCGTTATTTTGCCTCTAAATTTCAAATTTTTTCCCGGGGGAGGACCCCCGGACCCCCCGCTTTTCCTGGGGGGTATTCCATACCCCCCACACCCCCCGGTATTGCACCCCCGCTAGGGCGGCAGGCAGACCTCTGGCCCATGGGCGGCAAAAGTGTTAATCAGGCCCTGGGTATATGACAAGTTTGTTTAAGATCTTGATTGAGAATTCTCTCACACAATCTATTTTCTTAACGACCTTGATGGCTTTCAGTTGGTGGTTGATGGGAGTTGCATACTTAAATAACTCGTATCAGATGAGTCTTTATTTTAAGTATAACTTACACACTCTCTAACGTGAAAAGAATTTAATAGTTAATTGTAATTATAACAGCAATGACAAATCGAAATGTGCAATCTGTTTGTTTAGGCAACTGCAGGGTAACGCCGTTTTTCTTAAAAGTAACAGTTATAATTTACTTCATTTTTGTACTTTGGAAAACACTAAACGATAGTGTGTATGAATGCAGTATTTTTCTCTCCACAAAGAAGTTCCGTACACTTCGGCAATTCAGCACGCTTCACATCAAAGGTAAGCTGGTGCAACGTTGTCGCAAGCAAAACCCGGTACTTCTGGGAATTATAATTGCCATATTACCGACACAAGGTGTTTACTGCTTGCAACCCATGTTCTGTTCTTGTCATGGCCGGAGCGCTTCCCGGACATGTTCAGGCAATTACTACTGGAAGATTTGGCAACCACTAATTGGTTTACATTCGATAATCCATCCTTGTCAATCTGTCAAGCGCCATTTATGAATGATACTTGAAGATCAGGCTGGCCGCGGGTTGCGGCTTTAAAGTGGCACTGCTTGCTGAGACATGTTGACTTTTGCAAGAATTTGAGGCGTGGAGGCCTGTCTTGGCATAATTTCCTAACAGCAAAACTGTGGCTGCATTTTTAAGGGTTTCTAGAAAGCCATCGTTTTAAAAGCTTAGCAGAACCGTACAGTGTCTCCTCAGAATCGGACAGAATGACAATGGGTCGCAAATTTTATTGGAATGGAGGGCGTTAAGTGGATTAAAGGTAAATTGGAGGTTTACGGTACAGAACCCTTAATGTGAAGGGAGCTATCGACTAAGTATTAATCCTAATATGTGAGAATCCCTAGGGTTGATGGTCTCTGGGCGATTAGATTAAACAGTCATTGATTTCTGCAGATCTACACTTAGGGACCTGTTGTATGCCGTCATCGAGGTTAGTTCATGGATAAAATATGCATTATAGTAATATTGAAAGACGCAACAAATTATGAACTAGTAGTTGAATATATTTTCTATTCAGTTACTACGTGGTTAAATAAAGATTGAAGGTATATAATACGATATAATTTGCACTGCTAGGTAATCATTAATATCTTAGAGAATATTTTCTCCTAGAAGCAACAATTGGTTTGTTTCCTATTTAACCTTTTAACCACTAGATAAGCGAAGCTTTTCGGTATGGAAGGCTCGAACTACGTGCAAAGGACAAACTCGCGGCTCTCAAGCCAGTGGAGATTTAAAAAATCCCTGGCTTGCAGTAAATCAAGTAATTTGGGCGAAGTATAGAAACTCGTACAATAAATCCTCCAAGTCGCAAATTTTTCTTAGGTTGGAAATTGTCAGGGGAATTCAGCTAAGTGAATCCAGCGCTCGTTCTTCCGAAGGTTTATAGCGTTGATGAATATTTGATTTGATTAATACATTATTGCAGTATCTTAAGTTATGCCCGAATTAATAGGTTTTCTTCAATTTTTCATTGCTGGATATTCATTTCCCTTTGCCAGGATATCGATTCCACTGGGAAAGGGTTTTTAGTATGATAATGACACAGGTATTATGATTGAAAGTTTTGGTGAGAATCTGAATGGAAATACTTAAATACTTTTATGAAACAGGGCACCTAAAGTAAAAAAGCTTTTTCGGACGGTTGGTCCAATGATTAATTATAATAAAAAAGTTATTAGTAGTTATTACCTTGTTTATCAAGAAGCAATACAGGTAACGGCGACTAAGAATTTCCCCAAAAGTAAATCTCCAAATGGCTTATATCGGCGTAGGGTAGGAATGGTTTGTTTAATCTAATAAATTAATTTGATTTATAAATGAATTTTAAATACCAAATCAACGCCAGTTTTGAAATATTCCCATTCTTAGCACTGTTGAAAAGAGTATAAAATGCGAAATAATTTTATTGATTGATTTATCAGTTGAAATGACAGGTGGTAGCATAGAAAACTCAATTATGTTAATACTAAAATAATAAGAAGTATATTAATGATTCAAGTAAATATGCAAAATGTCATGCAAATTTACTCAATGGATAACCTTGGGAAGAATCAATTAACCTCAAAATTACAATTAACAAATCTTGTAAGTGCAAATAATTAATCAAGAAAGATATTGTTGCGAAACTTAATATATTGACTCTGAATACAAACAAACATTCTAGTCAAATTCAAGTTTCACGATACGGTCGAAGATTGCATTCGGTGAATATTTTATCCTACAATCTTGCAAAGTTGATAATTGGGAGGTTTTTGCACAGCAATCCTTCGAAAACTGTTTTACGTCTACTTGCAATATAATAATGTACGATGAGATCAGAACTGAAATCCCAGGGTAATTGATCGATAATTTAAAGGTTCATACAAATTAGATTTAACCAGCAGATATGGAGGATAGAGGACTTTACAGCAGATGAACGGGTGCCATTCCAAACGAATACGTAAAATAAAACGCCTACATGATAAAGAGCATCACGTGACTTTGCGAAGAATGAACTCGTGTTCAAATTCAAGGTTAAAACTTTCAGGAACTGCTGGTACAATAAATTCCAGAGTATACGTATAATAGAACATCCGGCAGCGATACCTGGTCGCACTTCGCGCTAATACAGTTAGAAAGCTGACCGGTTCTCGGCGTGGAAGTGGTTTGTTTTGAGGGCCCAAAGATGTCACAAGGCCCAATTCTTACGTGTCATACAAAACTACCAGTGCAGGAAACTTTGTAATGGGGAGGCGCAATCAAGGCTGACAAAAGAAGCTACAGCTTAGAGAGTAAGTGTAAGGCCGTGAAAAGCAGCGAGATTCCCGATCCAGGTGTGGTGTGGCGAAGTTTATTTGTTCCTTCCTGCAGGTAGGTGGTTTTACACTATACTAAGTTGCACAAGAAATTGGCTTTAAGTGAGTCATACCCCGCCAAGCCCGTTTTGGCCCGCTGTTTTTTGGGTTTGGTGCTTTGCGTTTGAAGCAGCTATATAAGACCGATGTCACAATACTGATTCGTAATGTCTAATATGAATGCGTTCTAGAAACAGCTCTTCGCGATTGACATTATGACTGAAATAAATGCGTAGTAAAAATAGCCTTCTTTTGCGCGTAGATAGACATTAATTATTGTAGTTTAATATAACAGCTTATATTTCTAGTGGTTGATTTAATATTGTTGAGCATATAAATGCATATAAATTCGTTTTGTAATCGAGTTATAAGGATATAATTCTTTAATATTGTTTCTTTAACTTGCGATATTATGTTTATTGTTCATGGTTGTGGAAACAAATTGGCTTTTATTAGAGTAGATGTTTGGAATTACTATTTTCAGTTTAGCACAAATCCAGGTCAAGTTCTAAATTATTTTAGTAGCGGCGTTTCTTTACTACGGGTGGAAGCGAAATAAAGAAAGAAAGATCTTATTGCTATAGAAATAGCTTGCAATAAAAGAGGGAAATGTAATTTATAAAAACGTTGCGGCATAGAAGACGACTCGTTAGGATTTGACTCCACAGAGGTGGGGCTCGATCCACAGCATAGCTTCAGGGTTACAATTATAACCCTCAAATGTTGAGGAATAAATAAACACCTTTAAAGACCTTTTAGAATTTGAGCCCTCAGCGAAGGGACGCACTACAAAATCCCTTACACTTTGGCCTCCGTCTGACCCGTTACAAGATGTGGTTTGGAAATTTGAGCTCACTGCTTTCCAAGTTGACCTTTACCTTACGCCACCCTCTTTTGTCTGGTACTCCTTGCACAAAGCTAGGTATTGAAAGTGCCGAGGCAGATGACCCTGTAGTTGCTGCAATGTTGATGAACATTTTTTACAGTTGATTGTGGTCTTCGTAGTGTGTTCAGCTACAACTGCAGCACTCATTGCACTGCAGTGCATTCTCCATATTTAATAAGTTACGAGGCTATCGCGTCGCGTTCTACAGCTTTGCTTGTTTATTTGAATTTCTCTACCCCTAACTCAGAGATGTTGTAATAGACATATGAAGTAATGAACACCCAGAGCAAATTAATTTTATTTAATTACTTTGTTCAATTATTTAATTTTTGCCTTAAATCAGAAAACTAGAATCCGATTTATTATTAAGTATGTAGACTAAGAAAATATTAAACAGAACTTGTCTATTGTTCTGTATATTACAAGGGAGGTTTCCTTAGATTAAAATTACTTAGACAGGGTGTTTCAAAATTGTACAGAACAAAAATGAGGGCGTTATTCTGTAACAAAAAATAATAAAATAACCTTAATAACCATATGTTCGTCCACATTTTCAATTTGGAATATCAGTGTGGTATCCGTGGTTTCGAAGAGACATCCAATTTCTTGAATCAGATCAACGCTGAGCCTCTCGCCATTCACAACTAAAGAGACTGCCTTTTGAACATCGGTTGAAAGTCTTAAATCTAACGACCTTTGAAGATCGGCATAAACGAGGCGATCTCAAAGAGGTTAGTACGCAGTAAAGCCGTTTGAAGGAGGAGAGGTTTGAAGGTTGGTCTTTGATACCGACGCCGGCGACCATAAGAGAGGACTCAGGATTGGAGTTCAGGGGATATCTTACAGTTTTGGACGGCTTCTTCAAGCAGGTCTAGGTATCGGGTTAGCGGTGACTCCTTTTTGGGGAAAGAGAACCTTCTTGGCTTGTCTGGGTCATGCCGCGGCGTTGGGCTTTGATAAAAGTATTTTTTCTAAATCCATGCGGCTTCGGCTAGGCCGAGAGAACCTAGGAGCCCTCTTTGCTCGCCTAGGTCAAGCAACGGCTTTAGACTTTAACAAATATGTCTTCTCTAGGTACAGGTGGCTTTGGCAAAGCTCAGAGGGCCTATAAGCTGGTGGCTCTACCACTTAGAGTTAAATGGCCTGGTCGCTTGACTCAAGTGTATCCAGCAAGCCGGGTATTCTCATTGTACACCTTTTTAAGCCTCTCTTTCTGAATCATGTTCAGGGAGAGACTTTGAAATTGATTGCGTTGGACATTGTAGTGCGCAGGGTTGCGCATATCGTTTCGCCGTTTTGTTCATTGCCAAATTTTTGCCCACGGGAGATTTAATTGCCGATTGTTACTTTATAGCGCCGTACAAATTCTAAGCATCTTATTGATGCAAAAATAGAATTTTGTACAGGTGCTAACGTCACAATGTTAACCTGGCTTATGTGGTTTTCCTCGTCTTGCCGATTGAGTCGTTTTGGCTTTGTTTCTCCGCATTGTCCTCTGTAGTGACCGCACGGTAGTGGTCTATCAAGGTTGCTAGAAAATTTTCTTTGTTTATCATAATCCTTCCTCTGGGACTATTGAAACTGATTCAATTAAATGATACAAAACGGCATCAGATTATATTTTATGATGTCTAGAGGGTTTAATGTGAAGGAAAACAGAGAATTTGCTTTAACCTAATAAGATTACTTATAATTAATGTTAACGAATAGCTATGTGCATTATACTCTCAAGTGGCTGGTGGGGATTTTTATGAGTTATACTTTAGATTTAACACATTCATGAAAGAATATTTTTCGAAGGTGGCTCTTAGACATTGCAGTACAATATATTAGAATAACAATAACAGTGGTTTGCGAAAGAACTACACTGGTGCTTTGTTTCCTTCTGAGCTAAAAATTGGAATTAGCATGTTTCTATCTAAAATGTATACATTTTTAGCAGTATAGGAACAAGTAGAATTCATGTGTTATAGTAAATTAATAGTCATTTGTGTAACTATTGTGAAAAATATATGAAGCTAGTTTTCTAAATAATAACTAAAACACTTAAACTATTTTTTGGTGGTAGCATATATAAACGCGACGGAAACGGAACAGATACATATGGTTTCGAAGACAGGTGTAAAATACATTTCCATCTTTATTATTGTACAAATGTTACTACTGTACGTAAAGCCATAGTAATGTTGGGATGTTGAAGAAGAGAAAGAATATAAACAGACAATATCAATTTGGAGCTAGGCAAAAGTAGGACCCTTTGTGGCTGTTAAATATCGAAAGTTCAAAGTGTCTTTCGCCCCAACGACCCTTTGAAGAGAGGTAATTTGCTATAATGTAAATAGAGGGCACTAATTATCTTGAAGCTTAATCCTACAGCCTCCGGTCAGCAACTCCGCGAGCTGCTCGAGGTCATTGAGTCATCTTGCTCTCGTTCGCTTTGTTCCTGGAATTCTTTCTGAGATTTGTTCCGTTAGCTTAAATACATTCCTTACAAATGGGATTTCTGCGCTTTGTTAAGAATTACCCCGACTTTGAAGTTTTCAGGATTCCTAGCTCTTTATTCAAATATGATCGTTGTGGCAAAGGCGCAGAACAAATTGTTGCGCCCGAGCCGGTTCCTTCGGATGAATGGAAATGCGGATTTATTAAATCTATAATTTTTGCCTTAATGTCATCTTCCCGAACTAATGGCAAAATTTGCATATCAAATCATCAAAGCGCCATCGTAATGCAATCGTTTAGAGGATTGTGCTGCAAATCCCTTTCTGCATGGGTTTACCAAGTTTCACTTTTATTTGAGCCATGCGACTCGGCAAAAGCTCATCTGAACTTCTATTGTTAAGGCCGCCGAGGCAGCGGTAGACAAAATAGAACAAAATAAAAAATCAATAAACATGCCATAAATAATAAGACGCGTCAGTGGATCTTATCCACCATTCCAGGTCACCTCGCTCCCCACATTTGTTTTCGCGAGTTGTTGTTTCTTTCGCCATTTGACTTTCAAAACATCTGCTTTCGGGGCGATAAGGGGTAAATGCACTTTGAATTTTAAACACTGCACAAAACGTTGTGTAAAACTTCAGATAGTGGTGTTCCCGTGGGAGCTTTAATTAAGTACCGTTATTACACCGATCTAACGTCACAATCTGTTGGACGAGGCCGCGGTCTACTGGGAATTTTGCAACTTTATAGCCTTAGTTCTGTTCCTGTTGCATAGTTGAATTTTAATGCGATATGTGGTGCATAAATCTGCTTTGTGGGGAGTTATGGGGCGGATAAAAGCTATCCATCCAAGAAAAAATGCGGTGCTCCTCGTTACATTTTAAATTTAAACTGCACCCGGCTCCTTTTTGCTCCTCTATGGCATTGTTGGTTTTATATAGCTAACGAGATTTAATGCTAGGGTTTATTTTACAAACGTTATGGAGAGTTGCATACAATTATTGCTTTCATTGAGCAAATGTGGAGGATTGGTGTAATTTGGAGGTAAGTTAAAGTCTTTAACTAGGACTTGGAGTGATATCGAAATGATGTAAAGGGGCAAGGGCCTTATTGATACTCCTGCAAGGTGTTGGGATGCAGTGGATTTTGCCATCCGCTCTTTGAGACATTACATACAAAGGTAACAGGGGATAGCTGTTTCTGTCCCAATTCTCTAATAATTAAAAACATACATTCGTATTCAGTTTTGAACTCGTGACCTTAAGCTCAGCAGCCCAATGTTGTACCATTACACTATGCCTCGTAGTTACGCGAGAAAAGCTAGACGATGATATATAAAAAAAGGAAGAATATTAGGAAATATTTGCAGAACATATCAAGGAAGAACTATATATAACACAGAAAAAAGGTTGGAAGATGTTAAGGAATAGGAAAGCAGTAATTAGTGACACAGAAAAATAAACGACATTGAGAAAACACAGTGAAAAGAACGTTTTTAAAATTTACACGAACCAAATTATACAACTAACTAAATCAGAAATAGTCTGGAGCGTAGATTTGAAAAATGAATGATGTATAAACCGCATGCAATTGACCCCACAGAAATGTTAACTTAGTCTGGAATATGTTTGTATATATTGTAAAGAATATTCCTTTGTGAATTTTCATGACCACTTGCAATATAATGCAGAGTTAATCATGAACCCATGGTTTTGTGTAAGATAACTGGTAGATGATATTACATTTGACTTTAAAAAGGGCAATAGAGCAGAATACGGGAACTATGGTGGTATCATATTCATTGAATAAACATAGAAAGACATGAAAGATTAAATTGAAGAATCAGATGAGTAACATGAATTGATGGTGGATACATGCCGGATTGATAATGTATTTACTTGAAATAAAAAATTTAAAGCAGACACTGATGTGGAAGGCCCACTCGCTTAACTTACATTGATATAAATAAAGTTAGCTAATAGAAATATGTTTTGAAACTCCATAATGCAACGTGGTGTACGTATAATTTGTATAGGAGTAGCAAATAACATGCACCTACCAGTATTTCTGCGATCAGTAGTCCTCGCTAAATTTCTCTTCCACAGTCGTATTTAATATAATTGAGAACAAAGAACAAATTCGCTTTCCAGGTATCTTCCTCTTTGGCATTTTTGAGTGAATTTTTGAAAAAATATATCGTTGTTTTTTCGAAGTTTGTTTTGAAGTGGTTAGACCTACTGACACAGAACGGTGTAAAGCAGTGAAAATCAAGTCTGGTACCATCGTTCCAAAGCTTTATAGCCCATCTCTGTAAGTGTTCATCAAAATCCATCCATAACTGTCACCGCTATGTCAGGGACATACATACATACATAGATGGAAATGAGTTTTCCTACAGTTGTTTCGAAAGCCCCCGGCTTGCTCGGTCAATCATATATCAGGGAAATAAAAATTGAAAACAGAATATACGAAGTAGTTGAAGCAATTAACATTACATAAAATGTATGTTAAGGAAACATTAACAATTTGGAGAGAAAGGTGCAGTACTATGGCGTCACTGTCACAAGGAAGCTATAAACAGAATGGGAACTTAGAATTAATACCTTCAAAATAAAACACTTTGCGAATTACAAATTCTCAATATGTAAGAGTCGTAATAGATAAGGCAACAACTGGCGATAAAACAATTATATAAAAGAATTTGACATAGACACTACCTATTGGAAAAGGAACTTATAAAGCAAAAAAAGCTATTGCCGGAAATATCAGCACATAATGGATCGGAGATTTGCTTATTTAAAAAGGCGTAAAGCATACTTACCGTTATGGAAATGGATTATTGGAGGCGTAGTTTGGTATATCAAAGCTGCAACATATAAGAAATGCGGATATAAGACAAATGATCGAAATAGAAGGATTCATATTAGATTTAAGAAAAGCAAGAAGTGGACGCAATCAATGAAGAACCATGGTTGAAAAATGTTTAGTTGGAATTAACTAGAGCAAAAAAGCCTGCTTGTCCTAGAAAACGATTGAAAATCGATGGAACCAGTAGAAGCTAAAGGAGTTGTAGAGATTGGTGTCTGATGTACCTCAAGTTTCTTTTATTACGTTATTATAATATGGTGTATCAATATGACGAAGTATTGAAATATTGAGATAGTAACACAAACAAGGGTTACGCTAAATATGTATAGTGACAGTGATGAGAAGCAACGTGTTCTTATTGTTGCATATAATGGAACTGTAGTGAAAAATCGTTGTTCTCTCGAGAAATAGAATCTTTAAATATTAAAATATCGATAATATTAGATGAAAGGTAACAGCCATCTGTGTAAAGCAATATATGCGGAGTATAAGCTTCATAGAGTTGAAGATAATTTCTAGATCAGTTATCGTGCTGATGGTGCAGTAAAAATGGACATTTAAAAGCATTTACATTTTAATATGTTGTTTCAACAGAAATAGGATAAAAATCTACCCACTCCGCTTATTCTAGAAATATGTATATCACTACATAATAAAACTACATCATCATGCAGTAGAATGATACTAATTTATATTTTCTACTCAGTTGGAAGGAAAACGCATTTATCATAAAGTAGTAATTCACACCGAAACGGTTTGTATGATGAATTTTGTTTTGATACCCTATTATGTCAAATTATTGACTGGAAGAAGCAATTAAACAAGACGCACAAGAGATGATGATAATGGTGTGGTGTGGAGGTTTTTTAAAAATTTTATATGCCAAGCAACGTATCTTACTAGTAGCTAATGTAATAATGTAATGTAATGTCATTTTTGTAGCATTAGTATGTTGTTAACCAATAAATTGCATGTAGGTGAATCGCCGGATATTGTTATTGGCGTGATTTATATTAGGCAATAATATGAAAACAACCTTATAAAACATTATGATTAAAAATTGTGAAAAGTTATCAATCATAACCGGTTAACCGGTTAATATTTATCGCGAAAGTCGTAACTACAAATTAAAAAAGATATGTAAAAGGGTTTACACGAAACCTCCCTCGCTCGAATTACATCAATGTGCAAAAAAAAATGCTAGGATTCGAACTCCGAGCTTCCAGGAAAATATTTCGAGCCCAGTTTCTAGTTCGCCGCTTGGGTTCGTAGTTTGGACAACTGAGCCACGTCCGTGTTCGAATCGTACGAGTTTCTACTATTCTGTTCTGTTGATGATGTTTATCCTGTATCTGTTAGATCTCATTTTCGCCAATGATAAAGCTTGAGCTATGTGTAGATTATTACTTTTTACCTATTTCTCAGTTAAAGTAAAAATAAACAAAGTTTATTTTTTAGGGTGCTCTTCGTGTATTTTTTTCCCGAAATTTTTTGGGTTTCATGCCAGGTAGACATATAATCTGTATACAAAATATCGGCGTATTCCTCCAACAACTAGTTTTCGACTGATACTGATAACAGGCAGACACACAGACAGACCAACGGAATTGAGAAAACCTGTTTCGTAATCTAGGGGCCCTAAAACGTGGAGATCTGAAGAAATTTCGGAAAATGATTTTTTCGCGATTACAAAACTTACTTCTTTCGTCTTTTAGACGAGGGAAGTAATAACTGATGATCGGTTAACCATAAATGGTCAAATATGATCAGTTTCTTGTGACCATTAAGATTTTATAGTAGGTCACGGTTAATCTGTGTGAAATAAGCTACGATGCCAGTTATAGTTAACCGGTTCCGTAATAAAGGTTTAACAGCATTGTGTATTATAGGTTTTTACCGGTTTCAGGATATTAAGCCTTTGTTTACATATACAAAATTAGGTTGGTAACTAAGTCATAACTGTATATATGCACGGTAATTGCCCTTTACCGTACTTGGCAACCATTAGCAAACCGCAACCGATAAATTATTGAACATACCACGGATGTTATGAATTATAACAACCTTATATATCTTAAAACCCTCAGTTTACGAGCTCTAATTTCAAAAAAAATCTGCGGCAGTTATGATACGCATAATATTCCTAGATATATTAATAACACATGCACATGACGGACGAGGATAATAAATTATCCGAGTCTGTTATATTGTCAGGACATTTTTAAAGTGTACGGATGTACGGCTATTAGCCTATTTTTCTAAATTACGGCCCCGCTTGTATATAGTTTTTTTTATATTTATCCGCTTGAATTAAATCGAGTTTTATGCATTCATTGGCTTCAGGCCGTTACACAGCTGTGCTATCGCTTCGGTCTGTCTGGCTGCACATGTGTTCATTTACCGCCTCGCAGCTGTCGTGACCTTGGTATTATAGCGTGAATTTAAAACTCAAGTCCATTAGTGCGAGAGAGAGAATGAATAATTTATCTCGTTTTTCGTCTGGCCGGTGCTCGGTAGATTATCGATCGGCTGGTGTCTGAGCCCGAATGAAGTAGCCCCTTCCCGTTTTTCTTCTCGGCTGCTGCGTGGCGTGTTGTTTAGTCAGTCACCTTGTTGGACTGCAAGCAGTTTTTAGAGTGTGGGTTCTCGCCGCCTCTGCGGCTTCGGGTCGTGCGGGCGGCGTCTTGTCATTGATGATGTTTGCGGCGTTTTACAAAGTGAGTTCCGTTATGTGGCCTTGTTTTGGGTTGTGTGTTCGCAAATTTAAGCCGAAACGGTCGCACAGTGTTGGTTCCTCCGTCAAGTGCTAGACGCTTCTTCTGTCGAATAGGCCATTTGCGCCATTAACCATTCATATGGATATGGGATTAATTTCAGAGCGTTTACCCCTGGCCGAGTTTTACGTGCGAGTCTGGCCGCATCTGATCGCATCGTTGACTTCTATTTGGGATTCATGAGGGACAGCACAATCTTCTGCCCCGCTTCGAGCTTGTTAGAACTACCCGCTTGGTTTCGCCGAATTTGGGGCACAAGCCGCCGGCTGGACGTCGTTACGGCGCCACAGGTAAAGCCATGTGAGAGGTATTGTACTAGTCGTAAGCCTCCCGCTCTAATCATGAGGATGTGCTAACTAACCTGTGTTATACCACTCCTTTGTGCGTTAAGCAGTGCGAATACAAGTTCAATATACAGGGCCTTATACCAGCGCATTTTATTTCCGTCTGATTTAGTGTCGCTAATCACGAGCGTGCGCTAACTAACATTTGCTGTATCACCCCTTTTGTGCCTTAAGCAGTGCGAATATAAATTCAATGTACAGGGTCTTATGCCAGAGCATCATATTGGCGTACTATTTACCCCCCATTCGCTTTGCGTACTAACCAATGTTTGTGTACCGTATTTATGTACCTTATTTATGTTTAAAGAACAATATACCTATTTGTCAAACGCTGCCGCTATAGTTTCTTTATGTTGCATGTTGATTTTCAGTGTGATCAATCTATAGGGTCGTCGCCCGGTTGGCGGCGGGTGTAAGATTGATTTAAAGTGGATCCATGACGAATTTGTGAGCGCCAACGTAGGTTCGAGCTGGTTGCAAGGAGTCCTAAGGTTGCACCCATTCGGGTTTCTGCCAAGTGTAAAGTTAAATGGTAGATTTACTTGCTTCCCGGTTCCTTAGTGGGTTTACCTGTGCATTCTCGTTTATCGTGATGGAATTGTGGTGGCGCTCAATCCATTTAGATCTGTTTACCGTTTATTAGGCCGTTCCCCTGATGTTATCTAGTGGTGGACCACCCCTAGCTCCGCTGTAGATTAGTTGGCATCTCTTGTTATGGGCTGGGCAGCGGTCCTATGTGAGTTACATTCCCGATTTTGTAAGATATTCTACGCGCTAGTCGTTCAGATTTTTTGTAGTTTTTCGTAAATACCGTTATGAGCTGGCGCGTTGTCTAAAGGTCGTTTTAACCCGTAACAATATGTCATATTGGCCGTATGTTTTTTTATCAGTTTTCGTAATATCTCCTAAAAGTGGCCAGTTTAAATATGTGTGATTTTAATATAAATAATATATAAAAAAATTACTAGTAATCTGAGTTCCGTATGTAATTTGGTAGTACATCAACGGATATCTTCAAATGATTTAAAACAATACTCATAATTTGGTAATGTAGTAACGGTTATGACGGCCGTGGAGTTAAATTTTAACGCAGACAGTACTGATATAGTACAATAATATGTAGGTGTTATAGAAAATATTAAAATAAGAATTTCCATTAGATATCTTCTCGCCATGTAAACATATTTCATTGCTGTATTAGCACTATCACGAAATCACGCATAATTAGAGAGAGTAATGCGAGTACAAAGGTTCAGCAGTTACTTCGTTACTCTAGAAAGTGATACTAGTATGGCGAACTATTTGAGCTGAAAGAACCAATCTACATATACAATCTTTAAATTCTGGTTATGGAAAACACTTGAAACAAGATTATATGAAAAAGAAAAACACCCAATATTGAAGGAAAGTTGACTGCGTCAATCTTCAAGAAAGGAATAAAAAAATCGATTCAAATACAGTGGATTTGCTGATGATCTCAGCGGTTAAACTATTATGTTACAGAGCGTCCATGCCCATGGCTTTTATAGTTTTGAAATTTTTCTGCAATTTCTTTTCTGCCTCTTGCCGCACTCTACCAATTGTCCACCTCTGTTTGCCTTAGGTTCGTCCTCGTTACTTTCAATCATTTCTTATTTGGTTGCCTTCTTTTTGTTTTCTTTCTTTTTTCTGTTAGTAATAGCTCTCTTGCTATTCTATGCTTCTAATTCCTACCACATGTTTCAACCATCTTACTTGTTGACCTCTTATAATTTGCTTGATACTTTTTTATACACTTTCTTAATCTTTGTTAGTTCCGTCCGTATATTTCCTTATCATCTCCTCCAGATTCGAACCGGAATTCGAGTACTGTAGGACATATCACTGTTCTATACTCGTAATTTGGAGTTCCTTGATACTTGTTTTTGTAATTTTACTTAATGCACCGGTAGTAACGCTGGTTTAATTTATCCCTTTATTTATTTGAGGTTCTGTTTATAGTAGTTACCCTTAAATAATTACCAATATATTAGTAAAAAATACAACACTAGGCGAAGAACAAGAAGGTTCTCGAAAAACTCTATCAACCTTAGACGTCAGATTCTCACTGTGACTGATAACAGAAAAAGCCTTGGAATTAGATCAGTCTCCTCGGTCTAAGGAAAGCTTTCGACCCAATAAAGTTGGCAAATCTCATTTAAACCCTTGCAAATGGGAGTCAATAACAGTTGCATCAGAATAATCAAAGACTGAAACATAAACAGCATTACAAAACTACAAAGTGTGGAACCTCACTGAGGAAATATAGGTGTGTGGGTTGGAAAACCATATGGCGAAAAACCTTCTCAACGCCTCTACAAAATATAAAGATACAGTTGGGAGTTCATATACCACGAAAATAACACCAGGCCCTAACCAATACACACGTGCATCTAAAAATGAAGAAGAAGATGAAGATTTATGGTTCTGATATAGGGTCTGTCTATAGTTTCAGGTTGATAAAATCTGAATCCAAGTTCCCCAATTCAATTAAAACTAAGCCTTTAATAGTGAAAATATTATACTTCAAGACTACTCTGATGCTCAAGAAACATAGGATACTTACAATTCTACCTACAATCGAACTAACTACTTTACATTAACATCCTCTGATTCTAGTTCCCATTATTGATTTCTGACAAACTACAATGGTTCTAAGCATGTGTCTCTATTTAGAAAATATTTCCACTTGCTTTCAGTGCCGGTTAACATAAAACTATTACGACAACATACCAGTATTTCAGTAGAAAAATTCCTGAGCCACCCTTTCATCCGCAAAATTAGTTGCGAGCGGAATGGCTTCCTCCTTTTCTTCTCGCCCTTTGAGTGATGTGATATACGCGAAACATTTCGCCGAGGTACTCAAAAACTTTTACGGAGCCGAGTGAGTGTTTCATATATATAAATTTTAAGTATAACAGCCCTAACGACTCCTTCATGACCTCAAACCGCGAGCCGCGAAACAGCTCCGAATAATCCCTCTAGAATAAAGTGCGCCCTCTAACACCTCAAGCATCTTTCGCGCGCGTGATCGATCCTGTTAAGTAATTGTTTTTCAGAAGCAGCTCTGTATTCTGAGCCGGCTGTGGATTATAAAATCGCAATTAACATATCGTTCCAACCCTTACGGCTGCCGGGGCCGCGATGTAGGGCGAGGATATTATTTAAAATTGCCTGCATGAACTCAGCAGCGCCGTTAAAAGAAGTTCTCGAAAAAATATTAGCCTCCCAGCTTCTGGGAAATTGCACCCTTGTAATATTTGGCAACAGGTGGATTCACACATCTCTATAAGTACGGCAACACCTGCGGGGCATAATGCATTTTACTTTTTAATGTACCCGGCCTCTTGCTTTATGGAATTTTAGAAACGCCTACACCTTTTTTGCCCGTCTGCATTAAGCGTTGGTTGTGCAGTGTTTAAAATGGTTTTTATGTACAAATATGGGGCGTAATCAAACCACGCAGCCGAACTTCGGGAATTGATTCTACTCACTAAAATGTGAAAAAGGGGATCATGACTAACTATCCAAAATGTTTCGTTAAAGAGGTACAGCTCCTTGTAGTTGGTGAGCGATGAGCCATTTTTCGCTTGTAAAAAATGATCAAACTATTAAAAAAAGTTTGAATTAACGACTACTAATTAAATGAAATATTTGACTAGGATTTCCGTTCGCAACGATGTTATCAGGGTTAGTAGCCACATAGAGCAGTAAAATCAACTGATTATTAATTGTTCAAGTGTTAATTGGGTTGCCATTTTTAACCGTTTCTCTAGATAACTCAAAAGATATTTCCAACAGCAACATACACCCAAACCAGTTCATTGTTGAATTATTCTGATTGAGGCACGGTCTTGGTTACGTCAGGAATTTCTGGAAGACAAAGATGACCTTTTTAGCGTTTTAAGGGAGCTACGGCTTTTAAGATAATAAAAAACCCAAACGTTATCTAATTAAAATAATTTTTACAGATAAAGAAAATTTGTTGTAATTTGGTACATGTATGCCATTTTGTATGCTGAACTAGATTGAGACCAAATTGGTATAAGCGGTAGTCTATGGAAAGGTGAGGAAATTCTTACTTTGAGATGAAAGTAAATCTGTAGAAATCAGCATACTACGATTGTAAATCCCAAAGAGCCAACGTCTCAACTAGAAACTTCCATCTAACAGCCTCATCCTGAAATACAAATCTAGATAGTTCCAAATACTACAATTCTTCTTTCATACGAAAAAAACCAAAAGCTCAAGTATGCGAAAATATTAATTCGACCAGTACGGACACATTACAGGTCACATTAAAAAATCCCTGTAACAGTAAAACGCAATTAGGTTTCAGACGAAGAGCACGTAAAAGCTTTTTATTTCTGATGTAAATCGGCTCAACGTTCTCTCCTAGATACTACGTAGCCTAACCAGAAGGTGCTGACTTCTTGAAAGCTATCTAGAATAGAATAAAACTGTTTAAAGCCAAAATACCAACGCAAGTCTTTACTGCCCTACTCACTAAGAACTGTTGTTTACTTCGATATAAATCGACCTTCATGTTGTCTATCCCAAATTCAATTTATTCTCTCAACGTTTGACGGGAAGTACTTTATGAAATCGCTGAATTGTTTCTAGCTAGTTGCCGGTTCACCTGGCAACGCAAAACAGAATCTGTCATTCGAACGGAAGTGACTAAACGACCGTGCAAACGCTCATAGCAGCCAAATGCACAATTTCGCGAAGCAGGTTATGCAGTAGGCCAGAAATCAACAGAAAATATCTGAAAAGCTATTCAATGTGAGATATGACGCTCAGATTTGTTTTACAGACCACAATATGTAATATCGTGAATAAACTATCGAATAAATCCACCTAAGTGGTACAACAGATACTGCCGCCTAGTGTTCTCAAACCCAACTGTCAATCTTCAACAAGTTGAAATAGACACTCGATTTGTCACGAAAATATCGAGCTCCAGGAACAAATTAACCCTCGTAACTTTTTCAGAAGGCCCTGCCAGCATCAAGTAACATCACAAAACACGAGAAGGGAAAAGGCAAGAGTTCAACTGAAACGAACCTCAGCGATAACCTGTGGCAGGTAAATCACCTACATTCTTTAAATTTGCATAGCCAAAAAGTAGCTTTAGCTAAGGCGCGGCAGAGTACTAGAGCTGCTGTTAGTACATAAGATAAAAATGGAGGCAAACAAATATATTATACACAAATATATTAAATTGCAGTTGGAAGTAGAAAAATCTTTTAAGTCCTTACTAACTGGAGCCCTTAATGAAACCAAGTCACTATAGATTAGCCCGGAAACGTTGGTATAATAATAATAATTTTAATTGTAGTGCATATAGAAAATCCACCAGAACAACAAGAATAATAGAGTGAGAGTTCGTTTCATTACAAGTTCAAGTAGAAGGTAATGTGAAATCTATAATTTTTATATTTTTTATTTATTTTCGCAGAAACGGTCAATAGTTTTTTCCTCGAAACCTTTATATATTTATATTTTAATTTGTTATTACGATGAAATATCCAACAAAACGTTGTTCATATTAAACTTTTCAGTGTTTTGCTATGTTAAGACCTTAAAAAAATATTAGCAAAGTCAGTCTTCCGAGTAAAGTTCTCTTTCTGTTGGCAAAGTAAACAACTAAAATTGTGAAATATGATATTACAACCTCACAATAAAGCTTCAGAGATCAAATTATGGAATAAATTGGAAATTAAAATGAATAATGACTTCTGTCGGCTCCTGTATACGAGTACGGTGGCTGCATTCGAGTTCTGGTTGACGGAAGACTTTAAATGTTTATATATTATTGTTGCCTCTAAAAATTCATATTACATAATATATAGTGATTTAAGGGGTGCGTGTAAAAAAAAGAACAAATTTAATTTAACAACTTGAAAAAAATTATTTACACTATTATTTCGTTTGACTTTTTGTCATTTTGTGGGTGGATCACGTCACCAACTAGTAAGTCCATCGAAAATTATGTTGCCAAAAGAAACTACTGAATACCATTAAGCTCATGTAGCCAGCATGCTTGCAAATAACGCCTTCTACAACTTTTCATTCAAGGAAAGGTGAAAGAAAAAAAGAACTTTGTAGAAGAAGAACCTCTTGACATAGCCAATAACTGCAAAGGAAGGAGAAGAAAAAGGAATATTAGACAATTGCTTCACCTGTTTCACATTGTCTGCTCATCGTGTAATTAAATAGAACTGTTTTCTACACATAATTATCATCATAATCATGATATTTTGCATATTATTAACGGTAGAACTGAGAACACATTATTACATTAATCATCTGACTTCACCTACCTGTGAGCACATTCCCCATTCCACTTTATATACAAATAATTAATCTGTGTTCAGAGAACAGTCAATTGTATGTTCGGTTTTTCATTGTATGTGTAAGAAATAAGTTTGCTGAGAGCGGACACGTTTGGAAGTTATTAAAAGTTTTGGAAGTGGTACTACATTTAAAATCAAAATCAAACCATTGCGTTTACATGAGGCGGCTAGCTGACAGTCAAAACGGGGTGGGTTCTTTAAAAAAACTTTATGTCAATAACGAAGTGTCTTTACTCAAAAAGTGTGCTCAGTCAGAAACGAGAACTCATAAACTCAAAGCTTAATAAAAATCACAACAATCTGAAATGCAATAAATATCTTAACCAGGTTATAACGCTCTGGGTCAAAACGAAACAGCTAGAAATACCCCGAAACGTTAAAACTATTTGACAAGAACAAGAAAGCAGGCTCTAATGACCAAACCCAGCTTATCCCTAATAGTAGAAATCGGGTTGACAAAGAACAGTACGGTATCTAAACGCTGAGAGAGAGAAACACATTTATTTATTACAAAGTGAAGCTGCTTGAATTCTACAATTCTGGAATTAAATATCAGAAAATCGGCCGTAATTACAAAAACAAGGATGCGTCCTTGCCGCCATAAAAGCCAAAAGATCCTAGCTCAAAGTACATTCTATTTTGCCAGTAGAAAAAAGTCTAACCTTCAATTACATTTATGTACATTTCCAACTTATAAACTTACGAAATTTATTCTTCACAGATATTATAACACATTTCAGGTACATCACAAGTTGTATTTTATAATTTTATTATATTTAGTCTTGTCAAATTAAGATATGAAGCCAGCACTAGCTCTTTGATGCATGAGGTAGGATCTATCTCCAGTCGGGGAATTTACTTCAAGCAGCGAAGTCGTGCGTAGGTCACTATTGTCGTTTCGTGAATGTAGCTGTTTAAGAACGCCTTACCGTGTAAATTTAGACAAATTAAAACCTTTGTCGCATAGATCCAGCTTCTCAAAGCGCAGCCTACCCATGCACTACCGCCGGCCAAAATTTTCTCAGCGCCCATTGATATAGACTTCTCATTATATTAGCATCTTGACAATAATTCTCAACACGTTTAATATGTTGCAGATGTGATTTACAACAAACATTGAACATTTTATACGTATTTAGCTAAGTATTATCTAAATGCGTAAGTTCCCGCCAATTTTGAATATACAATAAGTAAGTACCGCAGTTGTCAAATAAGTTTTGATTTATATCCCCGTTAGAAGTGCAGTAACTCTTTAAGCACTCTGCATCAGTGTATCAATAATGTCTTTCTCTGTAAAATTGTTTCACAGGCAAACATCTGCTAGAGATTTTGCTTATCGCGCGACTTGACGTCACAAGCACATAGAATTTTTAGGAATTGTTTGCTGCAGTTTTGGCCTTCCGCTGCTGCCTGTTTGAACAGATTTTTATTAATGTCATCTCTTTATGCAGGTTATTAAATTTACTATAATATTTTCATTTGTGAAGCGACGTGCAGTTATCTTATAGTAAAATAAGCTTTTCAGAAACCTTACAAGGTAAGTACTAAATATTTGGAGCTAAGTACGGACATTTCTGATCGTTATTCTTTTTGTTGGAAGTCTTCCAAGTGCATCACTGGTAGACCTAATACCAGGTGGCTCCTTTAGATAATACGAATTTGTCCCCCTATTTTTCTAGGTATAACTGTTTTGATTGTCGCGAGTGTGGGCCCTTTTATTTCAGTCTACGACCCACTCCGGTCACGCTAATCTACTGAAAACTATTTCAGCTTGCTACCTGTCGTCAAATAGCTTTCCCCTGTAATAACACGTTTTTAATATTTTACCTCGTTCAAATTTAAAATGCAGTGCTGAAATGTAATATAATAATCATTGTGTTCATTGATAACAGCTAAATGTAAAATAGCGGTTGCGTTTTGTTTTAAAAACTGCAGAAATTTCCAGCAGATTTGCCCGGCGATAAAATGTAAAAGAGCTGTCAATTTTATGTCAATTGATATTGATTATCGGCACAATTCGCGCAATTATTTACTCACAAAGCATCATAAACTCGAAATAATGTTTGTATGTTTCAAGCAAATGTATGAATTTCATTGAAGCCTGTGGCGTTAAATATTTGCGAGGTGCTGCATTATTTATTCCGTGCACCAATCCTTGTTTGGATTAAATTTGAAAAGAACAAAGTAGTGGGTAATTATGGCGGCGATGAAGAGGGGACGTTCAACTTGATTAAAACTTCAGTAGCTGCATTAAATTCCAGCTTGTGCAGTGCTAATGGAATTGAAACAAGTTGCATTACATTATTGCTTTTTATCATTTTAGTTGTAGAATTCGACATGGATTTTTTTTGAAAAATAAAGCTTTGCTAATGTTATATTTTTCAAGTTATATGTTCCAAACAGAACCAATTGTTAAATTTCTTTCACCATATTCACATTACTTAGAAATTCTGAATGCGATTCATAAGGGCCAATTATTTTCAAATCTACTAGCTGGTGTCAGTTCTTGCCACTACCGAAATCGATACTCCACAAAAGGCTCCGACAAAGATTGTATTATTTCCGCATCAGTTATATTCGCTGACAATTACCAGGTAATGCATAAGGAACGAGGAACGTTAAAGACCATAACTCATTCCCCACGCATTTCTATACACTTTAGTTAACGTATTCTTGGATTGTTCCCAGCGTGGTCGTTTTTCATAATTCAGTGGAAATTGATCTCGACCAGCCATTTTCAAAATCACATAAATTTCATCGGGTCGTTTGTTACTGCACCGTTTCTGTCTGTCTCCATTTTCGATGCAAAGGTTCGCTATACACTAGCTATAAATTATTGCCGTTCGTGTGCCATATTGCCGTTTGACTCTGGGGGCTCGAAACCACCCTAAATAAAACGCCTTGACAAACGCAAGATGGAAATTGACTTCTGTTGCAGGTCTGCAGCACACAAAGCAAGTTTAATTGTCCTCCGACTGCTTCAACCGCTCATAAATTTATTGCGCGATTCTAGTACGGCATACAATATAATTACGAATAGATCCTATTTCCGTTCTGTCTCTTTTTCCTGCGAAAATTAACATCGCTGTTAGTCTCTCTCTACAACACACCTGTAAAAACCTGGTAAAACCTACATTTCAGTAAATTTCATTTAAAGCATTTTATTAAAGCATTCTGAAACAAAATATTTTAATTTCGCAGTTGTAGAGGTGGAATTTATACAAATTTCCAGCGATAAATAAGACACCAATTAACCCTTATATTTTAGCTTATAACAAGGGCAACATTTTAGCTGGCCAAAGGGTTGAGGAGCTGGAGCTGTGTATCCGCAGAAAAGCACACAAGGTCTTTTTTTATAGAGCATTCCGCTCAAGTGCTTCTCGTAAAGAACGCCTATTGCTTTGGGGATGATAAAACAAGTAACGCAACAACGCAACACCATCGTTCTCTGGAAATATGGGTTTTCAGATATCTCGCACTTCCAGCGATATAAAATAATAGTGCGGTTTCATTCCAGATCGAGCGATATTATTGTTGTAAAATTTCATGTTAAAGCGTAATAATCTTATAGCCGTCGTCCTATAAAGATATGAAATGTAAGCTCGCATATCGACAATTACAAAGAAAACATTTTAGCCATATCATGACATAGGCACATATTCTCATTTAATTCAATATTTGCTTCAAATAAAATACAAATTATTGGTATATCAGTCTTATTGTAAGTTTTCTCATTGCTATCGCTGGGAAAACAGGTTACAAAAGCAGTAACGTGTTATGATAGTAAAAAAATCTGCGTCTAGTATACTCTATGACGTACACTGGCTTGAAAAGAAATTGTGTACACCGATTTTTTCTTGTATTAAGTTGGTCTTTATTTTTTTATTTGTTAGTGTCAAAAACATTAAGCGCCAAGATTGACAAAAAACTACAAAATTCTTATTCTTTCTATGTTAGAGGAGGGATGTTCTTTAAGAGCAGTAGCAAATAATTATGACCTAAATACATGTAATTGATTTTTAAAGTGTACTTGATTTTTTTGCAAGCCAGTGTACATGAACAACGAGCACAGCTAACTAGACCACAAATTCATATGAACGCACATTATTTTTACCTTATGCCCAAAAATGTATAGGTTTGTCTCCTAAAAGCATTAGTATGCCAAGGAATTGTCAAGAACAACAGATGACCCATCTTATAGTGTTGATGCCCTAAAAGAAGCGGTGAAGCAGGTTGCTGATGGTGAAACGGACCTTGGTATCCTTCGTTTGTGGTGATTATTTTTATACATTAGAAAAATCTAATTGTATTTTCTATGTTCTATTATTGTAAATTAGATGTATGCAATGCATTCTAGAATAACAAAAGTACGTAGAACCGTCCCTTTGCATGTATCACTTAAATTTCACGTGTCTGGCATTACATCCGATAGCCTGCAATTGCAGAATGTTGAGAGCTTGAATTAAGCAGTCGCAAACAGTTGCAACTGAGGCTGTATGTATCTGCGACTCCAGAAGTGCGTTGTGTGAAAATCACCCAAAGACGAACTAAATACTTACCAAATTAAAAGGCATCATTATTATCAAACAGAAGCGACTATGAGTCTACATCAAATAAATAATTGCTGCCTACAAGTTTTGGCTGCATAAACGAGGTATTTGCGTTCTAAAGAAATGCCATGTTCACAGTGTACCGGTGAGTATGCCAATTTGTGCCAATTCCAAGAGTGAATCCGTTACAAATGCTTGACGTCGGCAAGCCAACTTTAAGGTGACAAGGACAGCGATAAAGAAAAACGGTGCTTCCCCGAACAGCATTGGGTGGGTTAGCTTTCCGCGCAGCACGCCATCCGAGGTATGGATAACGACGCAATTTAATTCAAGAACACACAGCAGTTCCTATGGGCTCACTCAAAGTAAGTTTGATACCGGAAATGCGGTAAGTCTTGCGTTCAACTGTGAGAAGCTCTTACAAGCTTGAAAGACTTTGTTTTATTAGCAATTAATATGTGTGCAATTGCTTGTAGTTTTCGTGCATGCAAACAGTCCCGTCTTTTAGGACATTATCGACATTTTCGTTTTTTTTAAACAATTGTTTCAATGGTTTTTTTGAAGATGTTGTTTTTTCCAAGAATTAATTAATAATGACTTCACGGAATGCGACCTTGAAACAGATAAGAAGAAATGGATAAAAAAACCATCAAATATACTCTACGTACTTGGTAATGAAATTATTCCAATGTAACTAAATTGTATTTAAGTAATTTCTGAAACATGCATTACATGTAGCTTTGTTCATTAAAAGCTTTATTTGAAAAATTAGATATTATAGTAGATAACATATCAGAGTTTCAAATCAAGCTGACTAGATAGCTGAGTTGGTTAAACGTTCAGACCGCTAATACAGCGGTACCGTGTTCAAACTTTGGCCGGGGCCCACGTTTTTTAAAATAAATAGAATTTACCACGAGAGTAAGAGAGAGGTTATAGCTGTCAATGAGAAACAGTGAGATGCCATGCACTCAACGACGACGAACATGTGGATAATTTTCATATATGTGTAGTTTAATCAGCGTAAGTTAGGCCAATTAATTAGAGCATTGGGTTTGCTGTATAATTCGATTAATCAATTTCATTGGCCATTTAATTAGTTCAATCAATTTAATTATTTTAATTAAACACAAAGTAGCGCATAAAGAGGGCCCCGTTCTACTCCACACTTATACCGCAGATTGGAAGTGATTTCGTGTCGAAGAAAATAAAGGAAATGTAATTTTCACGAGCATGAATAAGAAATTTGTCTTTTTTATTACAAAATGATCAATACAGTTGAAACAAAGCAGTTGCTATTGAGTGAAATTCGTGAAAATGGAGATTATAAGGCCTTTCGTTTTTATTTTTTTCATTGTTTCGTTTGTGGTAATGTAAGTAAAGAAATATATAAAATTCTGCAATTACTTATAATCAATTTGACGATGAAAAATTGCAACAAGCATATTTTCAGTAGATTGATGCAAGACCGTATGTAGCTCGAACTACGATGAAGTATCTAATGCAATTTTTTGGGTTAAAATAATTTTAGCAGACCTATTGCAAACAAAACCTCGATATTACCCCTTTAGACTGATTCCTGGTTCCGCTTCTCGAAGGTTCGATATTTATAACAGCTCTTTTTTAGTTATAATAAAAAATCTGTTAGACGCGTTTTTGTGTGTTATATTACTTTTGAAATGTGTCAAAGTGGTGGATGCAACTCACCCATGACCCCAAGGCGGAAACGGAGCGCAGTGGAGGTTCGAGCCCTCCTTGGTCGAGTGGTCGAGGCAGTAAGTCGATAATAATAATTGTACTCACCGGGGGTGACCGTCCCCTGGCCCCTCCGTCCTTCTGGTAGTGACGTTACAATGCTTGGCCTTGCATCAATCAGCATCAACCCTTTGGCACCCCATCGCTACCTTCACTGGTTGGGTTAGCTTTCGGTACTCTTCAGTAGTACTGCCCACTAGTAATCCAGTACATTAACTATTGGTCAGCACGTACAGAGTCGGTAATAACCCGTGGGATACTGGTCTTTCACAGTAAACTTATTACGATAAATCTTTCAAGGCTACTGCCCACTGCGGAACTTTGTGCTTCCGTGGGCTTACATTATAATTACGGAATTTCATGCTTCCGATTGCGGAACTTTATGCTTCCGCGGATCACTGTGCGGACTTCGTGCTCCTGCGGGATCCATACCCTCGATTATCATATAATCGTCCAGCATGAGCAAGAACCTCTGACGTATATCATGTGCTGTAATTGCCAAAAGGCTACGAAACATCATTCAACTAGCTACGATAGTAAGTTCATTCTACTCTAGCTAATCTAATTCACTACCTAGAAATGCGCATAGCCGTGCTCGCAGCTGCGCCTCGCATTATTGCAACTTAACGCATTATAAATAACTATTGGTTTGCATACTAGCAGAATGGCTAGCGTCAAGGAATAACCACGCAAAACAGCCCACTTTCACTGATACGTCGTGCCTCTGCCGCAACCCCGAACGTTCTGTTTTGTTTTTAATTCCATTGCTAACCGAGCCCCCTCCAGGGCTCAAACATTCCAGAAATGGCAAACGTAGTAATTAAAACTTAAAAATAATGCTCCCAAAACCATCAAATATTTCATCCCTAACACTCGTCTGAATCTGAATCTGAGTAAACTTATTTCCCATAGCAACTTCCAACTCGATGAATGAATTTGTCCAAATGCAATTGCACAAAGGTGAAACTTGTTTCTGAACAGCTGCTGCCAACATCATCTAGTAATTGCCGTTTGCTTAGTCTTTTCATACTACACCACTTCGCTATTAATGAAAAACAACAAAACGCCCCATTGGATCTCTAACAGCACGAGTGAAACGGCATCTTGCATTAACTTTGTTTAGCGTAAACCTAAACTATATTTTTGGCCTTGACATTTGAGAACTTGCAGCACGTACGCAAGCAAGCTTTCCTCGAAAGTTCGGAAAATGCTGCGCTTAGAAGCAAGCAGGAACACGGCTTTGACCTACTTGAATTTTAATTGCTATGAAATATTGTATCATACGGCATGGAGTTATTCCAGAAACATTTATTTTAAATGTAGGCTGCGAGTTCGTAACTGAATTATGCAGCATTCAAAAAAAAATGTTCTTATTATTCCAATAAAGAATGCCTGAAAAATACCTCGCACAGGTTTCCGTCGACATTCATATTATCAAAAGCACCCTTAATTTTTAAAGATAAGAGCTTTTCAGTCGTTGAGTCCTGTAAAGTGTTTCTTATGAAAAATTCTTGATCCGTAAAATGGCATAAATTTATTTTTTCATCGCCATTCATATTTTTGAACAAGATAAATTGAATTTTTAGTTTTATCGCAACCCAAGGTAGAATGTTGAAGACACATAGAGACCTGAGCTAATGTTAGTTGCTGGTTACTTCGTTCAGATGTAAATCAATATTTTAAACAGCCATTAAGATATTGAATAATTTACTTAAAGCAGTTGCACTTTTTTATCCATTTTAATAACTGTAGGTTTCTTTCTTCTGCATAATATAAACTTACTGATAGCTGCACTATAAAGTATAGATAAGAATAGGAACCTCAATGCTTGTGAACATAACGACAGTTTTTAACATTCTATTAGTTTGTAAGAATTTCTTACTTAGTTTTGTTGGCAGTAATATAAATGGTTGTATCATTAGCTTTTTTCGAAGTAAACTTAGTTTTTCTAGCTGCTGCCGCAGCATATTGAAATTTAAAATAGCAAGGTAAGCTCATATTACTCCAAAAATTTACTTTGACAGCTTAAAATCAGAGCAGAAAACGAGTGATGAGGATAATGAAAATGGAGCCTTTCACGGCGAAACAGTTAATAAGTAAATTATTGCAAACAAATGCTATCGGATTTATTAATGGATTGATAAAAATGTTTCATAAAATATTTAATTTGCACACAATATTATGATTAATGTTGAACACAAAAATGATGTGACAATATAAACAGATACTATTTGTGAGTACAATAATGAATCCATTTATTACTTGTAACTAAACACATTTAACTTTAATACAACACTATCAAATAATAGGAAAAATTACTCAATTTTAAAACTACACATAATGTAGAAATATGATGTTATATTTTGAGCGTTGTAGCATACATACATTTTGCTCTATTTGCTCAAGATATCGAACGTCAAGTGATAAAAGCGTGACTGTGAGGTCAAATATTAATGCGAACAATTTCTTTCGAAAAAACCGACTAATAGATGAATTTATGCTGAAAGCAGTGCCAAATATTAATAAATAAATGTTAAGCCCACCACATGCGCCAGCGTGGCTCTGATGGTTAGAGCATCGGACTGCGGCGCGGAAGTCTGGAGTTCAAATCCCAGATCGATGCCTGGCGGGCGGCCTACCCAGTCGCTTTAAATAATTGGGAACCTGCGTTCGAAAGATCAAGGGGTAATAATGCGGTTGTCTAATGCGTGATGCTCACCACATCACCACGTGTCATGAATTTGACACGCGACAGTCGGGTGTGAGAGCGAGGATACGGAAGCTCTAACCTTCCGCCTTGCAGGCCAAGCTCCTTCATGGGGTGTTAGTGCCTCACCATTATTATACTAAGCCCACCACATAGGTTGCATTAGTCCAACTGAAGTCTTTTTTGTATTTTTAATATCGAATTGTAAATGAAAAAGTTATAGAAAATCATGTACTAAATAAGTAAAAATATATCAATGGTGATAACCATACTGAAATAATAAAAAAGCACTTAATAATGCGAATTACATTAATTCGCAAACAAAAATAGCAGTCTGTGGGATTCGAATCTGCATCTTTGGGCGGAATCCAATTGCTAATCGGACATTAACCGCTCGCATAGATCCACGCACCTATTGTGTTTGCTTATAGCTGCTTTGCGGATGAGCTGCGCCCGGTTTATGCTTTCTCAAATCGCAAACCCACGTTAAAATTAGTCAAGTCATTAATACATTTCAACTTTGGAGGAGAAATAAAAGTTTCACCTAAACTTTTTTGTGTTAATTTGTAACATTTATCTAATGACAGAGCTGAATGACCGCAAGCTATAATAAAGGTAACGAGATCGATCACAACCCTGTTATTCCTCTACTCAACGTTGAATTAAGTTTCAAGTCTAGTCACAGATGCTGCAACCCTACTGAATTCCATGGTCGATGTTAAACATCCGCATTCAACGGGAAGTGCCTCAGTGTGTCAAGTGCCATCAGTTCGGTCACACGAAAAAGTACTGTTCTTAGTGCCTACGTTGTGTTTAGTGCTTTGGGAGTAGTCACTAAACAATGCTCGTATAAAGAACGTAACAGATATGTTTTAATGTATTAATTGCAAAGAAAATCGCCCAGCCAAATGTTAAGGTTTTCCAGTTTATTCACAACTCTAAAAGACAAGACTTTCATCGGTACGAGAAAAAAAGTATTACTATCCAATGGGATGAGTGCGTGACGTGAAAACAGTCGGGTCACGCTGGGTCACGGTTTCCGAGCAGCAAAGTTCCAAATTGCGGTTAGTGGGCCCGACACGTCATGCTAGTAACAAGATCAAAACCTAAGCGGAGCCCCAAAATTCCAACAGAGACCCCATACGGGCGGGCAGGTGTTTGCTACAATATTAGAATCCGCAGAGAGCGGGCGAAGGAAATCGCCGAAATCAGTCGTTTCTAGGGAAAATGCGCAACAGCGTATGCATCATAACAGCCCAAATTACCCACCAGGATGACATCAAAATTGTAGCGTTTGCAAGCTGCACGAAGCCGCAGCAAAGCAGGACCAAAAAGAATGCCCCTCGAAACCGGAAACTTGCCAAAGATAAAAATCTTATCGACAACAACGGGCGCCATGACACAGCTAGCGCAAACAATTGCTAACTCGAGAGCGCGCGGTATTTGAATACTCCCACAGAGCAACGATTCGGAGAGCGCTTTCCATGAAGTTACCAAAAATTTTAGAATGATGCAACAAATCTAAAGAAAGCGCAATTTTAACGCAACAAACAATAACAACGCCCAGTTCCGGAAGACTTTCGTTGAATGACAGCGGCCATCAAAGTTTTTGAAATTATTAAACAAGAAATGAATTGCTTACAGCTGTAGTGAACAAATAAATTCTGGTACTGAGCTAATCAGCCAGAAATAACCAGTAAGCCAATATGTAGGTATAACAATGTTTTTCATCGCCAGTCAATTATTAAAGAATATTTCCAAAAATCGTAATTTTACTGGTTAATGTGCTCCACATGGCGATTATGCAAATGATTTTTTCTTGATCCCATAATTGGAAATTTTACCCATATAAGCGATTACGCCATTTGAATACTCTTTTAAAGCATCTGATGGAGCTCACTTAGGGTGTGTACCACTTCGCTCAATTGATTTCGTACGCTCTTAACAAATCAGATGTTTTCTGCACGAATAGTATGTGCATAGAATCCGATATAACAATTGAAGTAGTCGTTTCCAACAAGTATATTCTTCATGTTTGACACTAGCTCTCGTTTTTTATCTTAGGTTTTTATTATTTCTTTGTCCCACTTACTTTGTTTCAGCTCGACTACTCTGTATGGTTCAGCGGAGTGTGAACGGTAAGTTGCCCAACCTGGCGCTCTTAGCTATTGGATTATTGTTTCTTATAAAAGCTAGTTGTTTATAATATTAACAAGTTATAACGTTGATATTGCACACTTTCGTTTACTGTTGTTATATTTTACCCAAATCTCTACATCAAACAATAATAGACTCCTACTCTTTTACTGTTATTTAAAGACAATATTTCTAAAGAAATCTGAGACCATGCCTTAATAGTTATAATAATGCTTAAGAAGTAAGCGATGATGTGAGACTGTAGGATATGGCTCAATAGTATGCAATACAGGAAAAAGCAAAGATGGCTAGTGGCAGTAGTTAACAGATTTGCACTGGTTGAAAAGCTTTGAGTATCAAGTATTTAGACACAAGATTTTGTTTTCTTAAATTTAGCACATGTTAATGAAGAATATAGCTTTTATGTTAGTAGTTGTTTCTCATTTGTACGATTGTTCTACCTTCTAATCAGCCGGGATATTTGTTCTCTTCCTCCTTCTTTTTTGACCCTTTTTTTCCTATTCGTTTATGTAATTTCACCTGTACTGTAGGAATGGCTGGTAGTTACTGTAAAACTTTAGATTTAATTTATTACAACTGCGTTTCCTAATGTAATTGCATAAAAGGCCATACAGAAAAATGTAAACAGTAGGAGGAACCCATGTTTAGAAGTTCCTGCCACAGGAAAGGAACACGAGAAAGTAAGCTAACAGCTGCTCCATCGCTTAAGACGTTTTTCCACCACCATTTGTACAGAACTCGGTTTTTTGACTGCACTGCGAAGGAATGGGTGCTACAAAGCCAACTGTAAATAAATAAAGACCCACTGTATTTGCTGTTCGGGCCAGGTTCCCACATTTTTCTGCATTTACGTTATAGTACTGCTCATTGAGCACGTTCTGAAGCACACCTTCAGGTGTACAAGGCACGCCGAGTGTAGCGAAGGGGAGTTATAAACTTGCTCGCTATGTATTTTCGTAACTCACAAAGCTGACAAATAAAGCTGCTAAAGGAAGGCTCTAGAATTTACCCGGTGTTGGCTAGAGAATGTTTTGTACGCCCCAATTCCGCAATATTTTCGTGTCAACATGGAGCTGTTTGTTTCATTAAGAGTTAATTCCACGCTCCTGGAGATTGGGACGACTCCGCGTCAATTATAAATTAACTTTAGCCCGCGATTATTAGGTTAGCTCATAAGCACATTCGAAGGCGTTCTGTTTGCCTCTTTAATAACCCTCTCTATGACAGCGGCAAGATTCCTGCCCGAAATTCCGGGAGCGTGCGCGATTGTTGTTAACAAGGCTGCAACAATATTTTCCTGCGTCGGGGCTGCGTTTGTCTCATTAATATCCATCACGCAGCTTCCGGTCCGATATTATTGGAGGGTGAATATCATGTTGAGTAGAACAAATGAACCTCAATTCATTTGGCGAGTAAACGCACTATGAATATTGATTGTGTTACTAAGCATCTGGCGGTAGCAGTTTGGAAACTATCTCACGACTTACGTCGAGCCTCATGCCTGCGTTATCGGGGATAAGGTATGTCGGGATCAGGTTTAATTAAGAATGGAGTGACTCTATTATACTGAATTTTAAGCGACTACTTAAGCCCTATTGATTCCTTTAAATACCTACACCTTAATATCGGCCCCGGATTTGGGTCGGTTCTTTTATGCCGAGGAGGAGCAGCCGACAGCCTTGAGGGTGCATAATGATCAGCAGTCGAGCGGTTATTAACTCCATCAGGATGTTAGCTGCATACATTTAGTAACTCTAGGATGTTGGTCTCTTGTCAATACAATGAGACGAGGATTTGATGGATCTGAGGAAGGAATTTCAGCCAATAACAGAACAATCAGGAACTTACACTTTAGTTGACAGTTTTCCAGAACTATATCGAAAATATTTATGAGATCTTTAATAGATACTGAAGGTGGATGCCGATAAAATAAAAGAAGGCGTATGTAAAGATACACTATTCCTGAAAGTATCTAGTACATGCAGCTGAAAACAAGAGGTTGGAAGAGACTCGATTCGTTTGAAACGCGGTATTATATCACACCGGCGATTCTCTCTCTGAGGAATTAGATATAAAATAGCTACTATGATTAGGCGAAGCATTCTAAGCTGTTTTGAGTATGTTACCTGTAGAAATGCTGAGTTGAAAGGAAAATGTAAGGCTAGACCACGTGAAAGAAGACCAAGTCGATAATACGTGATTGAACTGCTAGCAGATTCCACGAAACTATTCAAATGGCAAAAGACAGAAGAACAATGGAGGGATTAATATCATCGGTGGTCACTACATCTCCATAAGGAGATTGGGCGAAGAAGAACAATATGTAAGTCTTACTTACTTACTAACGACTACGTCAAGATTCTATTACAGTGATTTATTCACTGGCACGATAAAAGCAATCTATAATTATGTATACTTGCGTAGGCAGACGACTAAAGCAGTGGTGCAAATAACTGTAAACCAAGCAGCCTAATCCTTAAATGAGGATTTTCACTCCATTCTGCTCCATAGATCAAAAGTACGAAGCCCCTATGCATTTCAGATATGTAAAAACATGTTTACACCGGTGTGTGCTTTGTATTAGAAATTCCGCAGCTTTACGTTAACCTAATACTGGTTGCAGTTACGAGAATTGTGTCGTGTGTGTCTTTTCCGACATATTTAAATGCATTCAACTATTGTACGACAGACTAAGAGGATCTTAAAGCAAAATTAGTAGCATTGGATGGAGAGAGTTGGAGGTTCTGCTATGTGGCTAATAAATTCATATTGCACGTTATAAAATCATTCGTAAGTTTTATTAATTTGCGCCGTTCCTACACTGTGATCATGATTTGATCAGTTCTAAGCGAATATCTGAATAAAACATTTAGAGTGGAGTGACGAAATTGTGCATTCACTCACTTTAGGCAAATGTCTTTGTCAAGAAATAGGAACGTGATGCAGTTATAAAAATTTAACTTGCATGATTTTTTCCCTTGTGTTATTGATTCGTACAGGGTTCGTGCATTATTCGATACGGCTGTATTGGTTTTGATCTGTTAGTAAGAAAGCTCTGAAAACTACTTTGACAACCTATAACTGGACAGTGGCATCTTCTTAACTATAAATATAAATATTAATCTGTATACATAAGAATATAACAACCCCTCCAGCGACTACCTCGGACTTTTATTACAATTTGTGTTAAAAGTTAATAGAAGGATACCTAAATTTGTTCTCCAAAAAATGTTAAATACGTAGACTCGACCGGAAAAGTAAAGTGAAACATTCATTCTGAGTGTTAACAACTAGGTACACACCTGAAACATTAAATGTTGTGTTCAGTTGCTGCAATGTATTTCGCTAACATTTTTAATACGGAATTTTATTTAAGCATTTATATTAAAGTTCACGCACTTTTTTTAGCCAGTATGAAATTAATATTATTTATACATTTATGAAAGCTTTCATAACATTTGAAATAAAAAAAATAGTTATAATTACTGTTCTTTAAATTCATTTTCACCCTATATTTCTGTTAGAGAACGTATTGCTTGTCTTTTCACAGCTTCGTTACTTTGTTATAAATGATACTGTTTTTTCTGAAACAATGAACACAATTTTATATTTTCTCACGGATTCGCCAATGATAATATTGTAAGAATTAGTAACTTGTATAATTTAGCATATGTGAAAGAAAAACTTCTGAAGCAAAATGATTACGTACAACTATTAATCACGGTTTTTAAAACAAAGTGACATGCCATATTTGGAATATCACAGAGTTAATATAAACAATAATTAACATTAGAATAAATATTTTAGTGCAAAATTATAAACCATACGAGTACATTGTATCCCCTTCCAATAGTTAATTTCATATTGCTTTCAATTTTTTCTTTTTTTCGTAACCTCTACACACTTCTGTAAATAAACACATTCTGTATCACTCTGCTGTAGCTTTCTAATCATGTGTCTCTACCTACCTTAATTCTACGGCAGATGAATACGTATTCAGAAGCACCAGTTCTTTCTTTTCAACTACTCATCCTCCCTTTACACTTATTTTATGCAGTTAGTAGTTTCTCATTGTCATGATTGCTGGTACTGCGACTGAAAAAGTGACTCTTTTCTTAATTTTAATTTTTGGGAAACTGTTGATAAATAAATATATTCTTCATCTTTTTATAGCTTTACTTACAACAAAGTCGATAATGATACCTTGGTGGATAATTTTGTGGCGAAAACAAAAGCTATTCAAATAAGAAAATTTCTAATAAAAATTAGTTGTATGTGTTATTTAAAGTGTAGATATCAGTCAAATGGATCTAATGTGAAGAAACATGCATTTTCTATAGTGTAGTCTTTTTGATGTTAGCAAACGTCATAATGTATCAAGGATAAATGGGGAAACTTGGAAACGGTACTTAACCTAGCTACACACAGCTCAGCAACAGTAATTAATAACCTTTTATTATTCAGCCAACTTGTACGTATATGTGTTTTGTAATATTTACATGTAATCTATCTGTTTACATTACTTTAATTCGATTATGTTTAACGTAGGCGCCATTGTGAGTACATCCAGTAGAATACGCTGAGTTTTCGCTTGAATAACGATTCTAAAAAACACCGCAAGTGATGTGTTTTCCTCTAAAAGTGGCCCTGGTGACCGTGGAACGAGAAGATTATTGCATACGTTGCGTGGCAATCGAAGGCAACAATTGGTTCCTTAGCGTTGCCACATTGAGGCAACGGCCAAAGTGCATTTTAGTGCGAGGTGTGGAAATCACGTTGCATTTTTAAGTTCTGGTGGTTTGAGCTAGGTCTCATAGTAGTTTTGAGTGCATAGCACAAGCATATAGCACCTGAAAATTTTTCAGAGAGTGGTTCTTTTTTCAAGCTACTTGAGGAAACCTGCCACAGCTAGGAAATAATGCTCATGGCATATCTGCATTCAATCAGTGAAGGTTGGTGGTTTCGTCGTTTGAAATCTGCGCAATTAGCAAATTGCACCACATTGAGTCACCTTGCGTCCCAAATCGGGTGACGTTTTCGGGCTTGATAGAAAGTTATGGTAGCGACCTGAGACGTTTAGTTCATCGCTGCAGTATCCGATTGCATCGCAAGGATCAACGAGCCACCATAGGCAGGGCCCATTTTTATGTGATTTATTTTTCACGAATATGACCTCATTTGGGTTAGCAATTAACAAGCTGTCACGAGTAACACCGATGGAAGCAGGAGTCCGCCAGGGAGGATGACTCTCGCCAACACTCTTCAACGCATACATTAACGACATTCCGTGTACACATGATCAGATGCGCAATATACGCCGACGTCATGCTGTACAGCAAATTAAGGGTGGCAGGAGCAGCAACCAGGATGATGCAACGCCAACTCAACCAGCGCCAAGACTGGTACGAGGATGGCGCCTGAAATTAAACGCCGCCAAGATGGATCGCCTTCTCTAGAAGGCAATCAAACAGCATCCAGGTACAACAACGGGACATCCCATGGAGCAACGCCGTCAAGTACCTAGGGGTAACGATAGACCGCCAGCTCACGTTTGAGAAACATGTAAACAACACTATCATCGCAACATGTCAGGCAAGATCTATAATCTATTCGATCTTTGCATGTTACAAAGGCCTCCTCTGCAGACCCGGCTCAATACGTATCGGCAGTATATCAGCCCAAACACGACTGGCTAGCTTGGATGACGTACCTCTCAGACACCAACAGGAAACGCCTGGAATGTACGCAATTGGCCACCCTCAGGAAACTAACGACAAAATAGCGAACGACCTCGGCATGGATCGCTACTGAGCCACGTCCAGGTCATTTTCGATAAATGCTATAGTAGCAACGTGCCAGCAATCCGAGAGATCGCCCCAGTTGCTGGAACGCAGTAACAGGGAAGGAAACATCCAATACGTAACTTAACAGACACTTAACGATCAGACCTGAAGGCAAAAACCAGCGAGCAGTAAAAGCCTAACGCCTAAAGCTATTTTAGCTCAGGGATCCTTAAAAGATCCAGCTGAACAAAGCGAGCTAGCGAAGATAGCCAAATTTTTAGAAGTCGTTTCGTAACACCATTGAAAGAACCAAGGAGTTTGCTCGACTGAAAAAGGAGCCACATCAGCAACCACTTAGTCTCAGACATGAAGTAGTTCTTACGACCATCGTTAAGCAAACAGCAGAAGTGTTAATGAACACTCACTAGCAGCTAGCCAACCGTGTGGTGACGGAAAAGGTTACCAGAGCGATCAAAACCTTTAATCGCCATAGCTGGATAATAAGCTAATTCGTTCAGACACACAAAACAAATATATATTGCTTGTTATATATACAAAATAAAACAACAGTAGAGTCGCAAGTAAGCTCTAGAATAAATGATCAATCCTACACACATTTCTTTTGGCAATTAACTCGCAAAGGAATTTTCCTCCATTCATGTATAAGTTAAATAACATTAAATTGCGTCCGAACTAGCTCTTTTTAATACGCATATATTTTACACATAAAAGTACGGTTCCGAGCAAAAACTGTATCATGGAGATTTGTACTTCATATGAATAACAAGAGCTTCGATGTGACACAAGACTACTTCCAACTGTTGGAACACGCTATAACGCAATGAGCTTCTACACTGATAATGATTATATCGAAGCGATTCAGCAGTGAGAATCTGGTTTATGCACTACCACGGTGAAGGAAATATCTTCGAGCTTGCTTTTCTTCCAGCTTGTATTCAATTGGCTATTCATTAGAACTCGTAGAGATTAGGCCTGATGTGGGTCGGAAACAAACTCTTAAAACGAAATGCACTGCATTTGCGGATTGGAAAACGTTGCAACGCGACCGAGCAACCCGTTCGCCACAGTTGCTGCACCGCCAGTACTAAATGTTGCTGTTACTGAAGTGTAGTCATCAATGCTCGTTTCGCGTTATAAACCTTACTTCCGACAAAGCGCTAAAAACACTGCACACAAGAAAGAGTGAATTTACTCTGCCGGTTGCAGTCGTTCATTGGCGTCAAGTTAAATCGACTTAGAATTCAATATCACAATACGCAGATGTAAAAAGTGGTTATTTGTGCTATTAATACAATAAGAAATTCCGGCGATCTCAAATAGGCTGCGAATGATCTTGGCCATTTGCCTTGCTTCATTTCATTAACGTGGTATAATTTATTACACTGCAAAAATTAGTTTGCAGTTGCTGGTCATAATGAATTGTGGGTATATAATTCTAGGGGATATGCGATGGCACAGCTGACTGGTCGATAATATAAACTCAAGATGCTGATATGTCTTTATAATAAAAATTCGTCAGGGTTTAGGTCGGGAATTCGCGTTTGCCATATAATAGAACTATCACCATATACCCAGTGTATTTTGAACTCCATTTATGGAACACTCCTTCGCACTCACACTATGGAGGTAATGAAATATATTGGTTGTAATATAATAATAGCCGTAATAAATCTAATCATATCCAATTGTCTCACAATTTTGATTTTATATTTCTTATACTTAGTGTAACTAAAGATCCTTTTAAAACTAGCATTTAAGAAATGCTTAGCTCAAAGATCGCCATCAAAATTGGAAACTATCACAGCAGGAACCCACCCAATTAGGTACTGCATGTTAGGTACCATTTATTGCACGCTTATCCTCGGCACATCCTTCGAAATCTAGGGTTATGCCTCAAACGGCTCTTGGCGCTAGGAAGCCGATGGTTTAATGGTGGTGATTATTTCGAGTCCATGGTTTAATGAAGTACTTAATTATAAGCAAAGACAAGGATTGTAGGGGAGGACTCCCTGTATTTTATTTCTAAGTGTTTGTAAATCTCGCAGAATTTTACGTAACTGGGGATAAATGATTAAGGGCATTCGTTTGACTTCAAATGTAATTACGGAGTCGATTAAAAGCTGCTAATTAAGTTGTTTTTGAGCGAAAGCAATTTCAAGGATTGGCGGGATAAATACATTCTTATTTACCGCTTGCGATTCATTTGATTGTGACTTGGAGGCTTAACTTGTTTAGGTGATGCTCAAATCAGCTCAGTTGGGTTTTATTGCTAGATAGAACTGGGAAGGCACCAGTTTTGTGATATTTCTCTTAAAACGAACTTTTGAGACGGCAGCAGACCGGCAGCGCCTTTGCGTTTTACCCTTATTGATACCAGTATGGTAGCACTTACTCAAATTGCCATCTGTTGCAGATCCACCAGGAGTTTTTGCTATGCACGTTCTATCAATCGCTCACTGTTACGTCCAGGTCCGGTAAGGAACTATAAAAAATTTAATCTAGCTATGCAGCAAAGCGCCAGCCAGCTCAGGTTAATAAATAATGCAGTCGTGATTTTGCAATAACAACGCAGTTTTAGCTTCCACTTTAAAAATAAATCAAAGCTGTCACGAAGCGCTTTTCATTATTGATTTTAATAGAATTAGCGGAGCTTGCAAAATGAACAAAATACTTCGCAGAATGCGAAGTCAAAAAAATGTAATCTCATTACCTTCGTTCGCAGCATTGTGCTTGTAAGGATTAAAGTTCTAAATTTAATACTGTTGAAACCATCCCAGTTGCGTCTTATTTTTCTGAAATGTTTTATAACCACTTTTACATTTCAGACTTATTTTCCTATTATGCTTTCTCGTTAGGAAAACTCTTGGAATAATAAAACACAAATCTGAAAAATTGGAAGTTATTTGTAGCAATCTAAGAGTTAGTTTAAAAATCTTCAAACGCTTCAACAAATATAAATGAAACCTGCAAAAACTGAATAATTTTTGCTGCCAAAATATAATGACGTCTTTCATCAGCATACATCAGTATATTTCAATGAAAATGGAAAGTGTTTGAGCAACATTTTGATGTTTTATTTTAATTTTCGGAAATAACTTCAGGTCTGGTTGTTCAGCTCATGCGAGCTATGTGCATACTGATTAAATTACTGCTTGCCGTTTGCTGTCTTTTACCAACAGTAAATTATCTAAGTACAGCAAGTACCATATTTTAGTAAATATAAGAAAACTGAAAAACACTCTGTGATGCGTTTGCTCGAAAGCCAAAGCGATTTTCAAGATGCCGATGATGATAGTCATCTTGATGCTTTATGATTGTTTAACGGAAGGGTTGACCATAAAATATCCAATTTTGTGAAGTTTTGCGAAAATTAATGAAACCGCAAAAGCGGTTGTAATATCTAAGCTATATTTACGCAACGTTCAGCATTGGCGTTATATTACTAGGTCAAGTAGCAATGTATTGTTTGCAATCCAGGAGTTTTTTGCAGACCATTGTTTTCAATTTAAGCTAAGCAACTCACTAGGTCACCATTTCGACTGAAATAAGCATAACATGACACAAAAAGTCTGTATATAAGCAGTGTATTTTTAGGTGAATCTTTAATACATTCTCTAACATTGAGGTGCATTCATTTGTGAACTGACAGGCTACAAATGTCTTAAGGGGTAGTTAGGCCTGGCTACTCCATTCACATCTTACCCTACAACCGTTCATCCCTCAAACAAGTTTCAGCCCCTTCAGTAAAATAACCTGCTCCTATAAACCTACAAGTTAGATTTCTGTCGTACTTCCTCAAGAAGTTCAGGAAATCGAAGAAATTGCACAAATTCACGGAAAACCGCAGATAATAATGGTATCCACGAAAAGCGTTATTGGCATTGGTCTTCTTCTAACTATAGTAAAGGCATGATCATGGTTTTTGCATTATTTTCATAAACACACAGCCTTGGTTAGTTTGACCGTTTCGACGATTTTGGGTCATGCGTTCGATTAACGAAATGGTTTTTGCTAACTACTAAACATATAGGAGTGAGTTGTCGGACAGTGGATACACTGGTTTTAATTAAAACTGCCACACTTGAAAGAAACAGCTTTAATAATCTAATTCCAGCAAAGGAACCATACGTAGGTGAAGTATCTGAATAAATTCAAAATTCCCTATATGGAGTAAAAAGTTTAGCTATGAATTATTATTATATAAACTAAATCGAGTTCCAGAATTCAAATTAGTATTTAACAAATTATTATAAAAGTTCCATGAACAACCAGTGTACGGGGATTGTTCTAGTACAGAAAGATTTGGCTTGATAAGAGCGCTTGGAATCGATTCGTTAAAGTAAACGAAGATATTTAAACCAAAACTCTTGAGTAAAATTATTTATGAATTCCATGGTACCTTGAACGAATGTAGGAAATTGTAGTTAAGGTGCTTTTTATCGCATTAAAAAAAGTTGTATGAGCAGAAGAAGAAACATTACCAAAAGGGGCTTCCAAAATGCGTTTTACGGAATTGGAAATAAATCTGAGACTCAAAAGTTTTGAAAAAATGATTACACAAATAGATCTACTCTGAAATTGTAGACGGGACGACGTAGAAAAATAGCTATTGAAAATCCTAAAATTACAACATCAAAAAATTCCAAAAATATCAAATAATGAGTTAACATCTGAAGTAATATTTTAGCACTGTAGCACATCCCCTTCCACAAATGTACAGAATTGTAGAGAAATAGACATCTGAAAATAAAATACGAAAATGGCGTATAAAAACGTAAATAAATCAAACCTTACTGTCACGGCAGAAGTATTAGTTTAGGCATGCAAAAGTGAAAGATTGTTTTCTTATAATGATTTCAGAGCATTGTTGCTACTAGAATACTTTGTTTAATAAAGAATATTTTGTTTGGGCACAGTAACGGAAAAGCGACTGAAAATAGTCCAAGGTGCAACAAATCCTTATTAAGAATGTATCTACACTGATTAGTGTATAGATCCAAACAGGTTTATAGAATAGCATGAAGTTAATTATTTTTACCCCTAATTCAGTAATAAAAACTCTGCACAGCCATTAAAATATTTTCTAGAAGCAACACAGGAACGAGCCAATATATTTTTCTATATCTGATTGAAGGATAGAATAAGAATAGAGTAATGGAACGTTACGAAGTACGTTACCATGACAATACAATCTGGAGTGAATGATTATTCAAGAGATGAAGTTTTACTATTCTCTACAAAAACCTTATGTATATATGAAAATCATTGTGTATGTTTGTTGTCTACATTGAAAAGATTTAATGCTAGATGAAATGAATCTTCAATCAGAACCGAGAAACATTGACAAGGTAGAAAGGCCGAGAATCTAAAGTAAGATACAAAACAGAAATAAGAGAGGGAAAAAGGTGGAATTGGAACTCTCAGGTATGCAGCGTGCAAAAGACACCAATACAATACTGCTAAAGCAGACAAATGCTGAAAATAACACGACATTTTATTGAGTATGGCTTGCGAATAAGGAGAAAACGATAACAACATGTGCAGAAACTGCAATGCATAAGGATATAAGCGAACTAAACAAAAAAAAAGAAGAGGCAGAAGAAGGAATGAAAGTCACTGAATGAGCGGGGCAGAAGATGGGTTGGCTGTCACCTCTCAAAAAATACAGAAAATACAAAATTACAGATGTGCAAATGAAAGAATAGCTATAGTTAAAATGGAAGACAGAAATAATCAGCTAGTAATGACCCTCTTTGTGGTGTATGGGAATGATAAAGGTGACAGCGATGAAACAAAAAGGGGTCAATATAACTATATTAAGAAGAAATAAAAATTATAATAATATGGGACCTAAATTGTAGAGAACATGGTAGAGGGCACATATAGATCACTTGGGAAATTTGAAGAAAACCTTAGAAACGGCAATGAAAGAATTAAAACGAAATTTGAAAAGAAAAAAGACACTCGCACAAAAACTCAGGAGGACGATAGGAGATAGAGGAGCAGAGGAAGAATATGAGAATTTCAAAGCGGTCATACTAAAATTTAGAATGGAAAGCTGTGGCGAAATACATTTTGATGAACAGCAAATAATAACGGAAGAGTTTAAAGCAAAGGAGGAAAAAGTACGTATCTGAGCAAAATCAGACAGCATACCAAGATTGCAAAATAAAGAGAAACAAAACATATGATGTAATCCAGCGAGAAACCGATAAGCGAAGTGACTGTGAAGGAATTAGTAAACCAATAAACCAACTATTATAATGGAAGACCCTGAATGATAAGCACATCCAAAGATATTGTACCAGAGAATATCGAAAATAGTGACAATCTTAGAAAACAGGTTGGGAAATAAAACAGGCCACCAGATGGAGGAAGGTCAATATCAATCAATCGCAGCAGTTGGCAGAAAAGAAGACAAAGGACTAATAGTTGTGATGGAAGAACAGGGCATTGGATGAGAGATACATTTGAGACTAAATTAGTTTAGGGCAAGGCTGCGTGTTGTGCTTTTATTATTTTGTAGAGATGGACAAAATAAATAAGATGTGCTGAGGAAAAATAAAACCATGCTACATAAGAACATAGAACATGAAACCGGTAGAATGCACAACCTTATGAAATGCAAATAACATGTTAGTATTTGAAAACCCAAGACATGTAAAAGGGGAATGTGAAAATATACGCAGAAAAATAGAGAGAACTTGTGATGTAGGACAGGGATAAAACACATAAGGCAAGATTAGCAGTTGAAACTTTAGAACATATCAAGCAATATAAATATCCAGGCGCAATTATTAGTTAAAACGGAAACATGGAAGAAAGGAAAAATAAAGGAATAGTTCTAACAACTGGCTACTTCGAGCGCTTAACCCTTATGTGGCGGCAAATATAATACAACGTACATGGCGGGAGGTGGTACCTGGGTACCACTGTGTATTTTGAATGGTGTTGCGCGTATTGTTGTATGTTTGTGTGCCAGTGCGAACCTAACAGTAAATTTGACTGTTTTTTGTGCTTAGTCATCTCTCATGTATGGTCCAGTCGACGTTGTGATCCGGTTGAATTATGATCAGTTTAGTTCAAATGGGAAAAAAATGCCTTCTACTCGTGCTAATAGTGTTGCTGCACCATATAATTTCAGATGATATCTGGACTTAGACAAGTATATTTGTTTGTTTGTTTGTAATGGACAAGGTCTAAGCATGCGGAGTACCAGGTACATTAGACACCGACTGCTTTGATCACATTATCAAAGTCCTACTTAGAATTTTGCCGAGATTAAGGAGTTCCAGCCCTAGCAAGGGATCTTTTACATGCTACACTTTGTAGCAACATGGGATCCACGGCTTTACATCACTTCCGAATGATGGCATTCTGTAGAGCTTTCCATCCTCATTTTTTTTAAACCTCACTGGGATCGAGAATCGAAATTTCGATCGACCCGTAGATCAGTAGCCAGAATGCTTAACCACTGAGCTACGGAGCCCGGCCATATAAGCATTTTTGTGTTTGTTCTGGTTAATGGTTTTCGATATAGAGTGATGGCTGAAGAAGTCGCAAGGTTGTATGAAACGTCTGATAAAGAATTTAGTGACTCATTTGAAGATAGTAACGCCGAGGATTATGAGCCACCGGTAAATGATACCGAATCAGACGTAGAAGATGTTTACACTGGACAGCGAACTAGAAGTGGAGCTGAACAGCGACGACAATGAGGAATTTATTACAGAGACTGGGACAACTGCAACTCCACCGTTTATCGTAGAAGTAATTCGATCATCTGCAATAAGACTCCATTACCCTAGTCTCAAATCCGGTTGTATATCATTCGAGAATCAAGCAATGGGCTTTAACATTGACGAAACAACTGTAATGCAATTATGTTGGCATTACAAAGTTTCATATGGACTCATTCTGGTTGGTACGCTTATGAAAAACAAACCCTATATTCCAAAAGACCTTTTAGCTGAAATGGAACAGCCGCCTTTTCAAGAAACTTTGCTTTCAACACAGATGCCATGTTGTGCTCATATGTGCCAAAGGTAAAGTAAGTCTTAGATGATTTCGAAGGCTTTCACGGCCATTGCCATTAATTAAAAAATAACTTCCGGGATTAGACCGTGTCATTATTGAGGTCGAAGAACTCAACGTTTCACTCGCTTTCGTAAGGGGCTTCATCCGGAGGAAAAAACTTAGATCGAATTTCGTCTCTGGCGTGGATAACACATTGAGTTAGTGTGCTATTTTTGCTTTTTGCTCCTAATGAAGCTCCTTACGAAAGTGGGCGAAACGTTGAGTTTTTCGACCTCAATAATGACGCGGTCCAATCCCAGAAGTCGTTCTTTATTTAAGGTAAACCTTAGTTTTGTTATCAACGATACACTCTATGCAACTGATGATACCCTGAAGCCAAAGTCTGAAGTAATCTCGTTTTATAACGAAACTAAGTCAGATGCTGACGTTATCGATAAAGTTTAGAAAATATACACGTGGTGAGCAAGCCGTCGGCCAGTGGCCTTTTCTTCAATATATTAGATGTAGTAACTCTGGCTGCCTACATTATCTACACTGAAAACAATCCAACGAAAAGCATCAGAACATAAATAAGAGGATAAATTTCTTAAAAGATTTAGCTCGTGATCTGTGCTTGCTAGCTGTGAACCAACGAAGCGAAAATCCCATGGTATTGCAAAATCTGTTTATGAAAACACCATTGAAAGTGTTGTAGGAATTTCTGTGGAAGCTCCTAATAAAACCTTATCCCCGAACAGTGGTACCCAGGTACCACCGTCCGCCAGAATGTGTTGATTTTTTATCAAAGCCAAAGAAACCCGACATTCCATACCTCCCAATACATGAAATTTTCAAAATATACTTACAATTATATATTTAGAGATGTCCTAGAAGCTCAAGTTGATTCGTCTTCCCAAAACCGAAATATTCTATATTTTATACCCTAAAAGTACCCGGGTACCACCTTCAGCCACATAAGGGTTAAAAGAAATTTTCTTGAAAATATATAAGGCAGGGTAAGTACCAGTCCTAACCTAAGCATACGAGTGATGAACACTGATAGAAAATCTCAAAAATAATTTTAGAGTACTGAAATGGTTGAAGCAATACGGCTGGAAAAAAGAGAATGGCCAGGTACAGGAACATAGATATACGAGAATCAAATAGCAAAGTGTTGTAAGATTCACTGGAGGAAGTACAAATGAGATGGCTAGGACATCTGAATCGAATGGAAGACGAGAGGATAGCGTGAGCGATGCGACCTGAAGAGAGTTGGAAAGAAGAAATCTAAGAAGCAATGGAAAAAGAACGAATGCAAGAATCTGTGGACAGCACCAACCCTAGCAGCCCTCAATTCCGTAAGCAGGGCAGATTAAATAAGTAGGTATAAATGTGGCTTAGTAGGGATGTTACACATACTTTATTTTCATCTGAGATGTGGCCTAACAAGTTTCCTCGTCTGAGGTTAGTATTTATTTCCACAGTTTGTTTGGCCGCGTTTCCTTCCTTAGTCTATTTAAGTGGCCACACCATCTGAATCATTTCAATTAAACGTAGTCGGACACTGGTGTATATCTAAAAAAACCCCATCTAAATGGTTCAAAATGCAAAATTATGACATATACTAAGAAAAAGGAACCAATTATATTCAACTATACCATTAACAACACTTCTCTTCTCCGATCTCAGTGCATCACAGATTTGGGTATATCTTTTGATACCAGTCTCAATTTTATCGGTCATATTGACAATATAGCTGCCTCAGCTTTGAAAATTCTGGGATTTGTCATACGTAATTGTAAAACATTTACTAATATCAATGCTCTAAAAACTTTTTATTGTTCCTATGTTCGGTCAAGGCTTGAGAATGGTTCGCTAATCTGGTATCCGATTTACGCAGTTCATGAGCACCATTTAGAACGAGTACAGAGAAGATTTTTAAAGTTCCTTTTCTTCCAAGAGATTGGACATTATCCACCCCAAGGAATTGCTCAGGACTATTTGTTAAACAATTTTAATTTTCATAGTCTTGATACCAGACGGAAAACTGCTTCAGTAGTGTTTTTGTACAAATTATTGCATAATGGAATTGATTGCCCATCATTTCTGGATGCAATACACTTTCAAGTTCCTAGGGTCCAATCTAGACACCATACACTTTTTTATTGTTCCACTCCCAACACGAATGTAATGATAAAGTCACCGATTTATACGATGTGCTGTAACTGTAATCATATTGGTTCGGTACGTGATATACATTTTTCTGGCCTGAATCATATACGAAGTGTGGCATTAGAGCGCTTTAAGTAATGATTAATTATAGTTATAGTTATATTTCGTTATTTGTCCTGTAAATAGGGTTTCCTGTTGGGCAATAAAGGTATATTATTATTATTATTATTATTATTATTATTATTATTATAAATTGACATGCAAATTCTCAACTAATGTTGGGGTTATAGCCCGTCCCGGATTCAAGAATCAAAAGGAGTGGGCTAATCATTGATTCATGTATTGTCCAGTAAGAATTTCCTCACTATGTGACATGTCCTAAGTAAGACTGCTTTCTGAATGTCGATAAAGGTGTTGGTGTGCAGTCCTAGACTTCTGAGATTCTGTTCCATGGTTTTTGGAATAAGTCCGGTTGATGATACGATGATCGGTATTACATGAACCTTATCCAGTTGCCACATTTGCTGTATCTCCATGGCCAGCTCTGCGTATTTGCCCTTTTTCTCCCTATATTTGTCCTGCATGTTGTTATTGTTGGGTACAGCCACATCTATCAGGTATGCTGTTTTCGTTTCCTTGTTTACCAGTACAACATCAGGCCGATTATCTATCAGTGATAATTGCCCGATCGTAGTAGAGTTTAAAGGAACGATTCTCAAGCACTGCGCTTGGGTGGTACTTGTAATAGGGGAAATAGGTGTTAAGTAGCCCATATTTGTTGGCTAACTTCTGGTGTAGGATGTTGCACACCTGGTTGTGTCGCTGAAGGTAGTCGATATTGGCCAAGTAAGTGCAGCCAGAAGTTATGTGCTGTATTGTCTACACTTGTCGGTTTCAATGGATCGGTCTTTAATGATAAATTTTGAGTAATTTCGGGTGTTGATTACTTGGCCTTGTATAGCCATCACAAATCCTTCTGTCTCTGGAAATAGTAGACCGTCCTTAAGCCACCTGTTTGATGCCTCCTTGTCTATATGGGGCTGGTTCAGATCATTGTGATGACGTCCATGCACTGCCATTTGTGCCCATTGGTTTTGTTTTTCGGCATCAGAAACAGATCTGAAATCGATGTTGGCACTGGCGAGATTAAGGGGAGTGTATGATTTGTCACTTAACAGCGTAATTTGGTGCAATCTTGATGTTTGTGCCTTGCTGTTAAAGAACGCTCTCAATTTCACCAGCTGCCTGGAGTGCAGATTGACCAAGTCAATAAGAGATCTTCCTCCTTCTTTCCTCGGTAAAGTCATTCGAAGAGTTGATGCTCTTGGGTGATGCGCGTTGTACTTAGTCATCATTGTTCGAGTAATCCGCTGTAGTTGTTCTAGCTCTGTGTTGGTCCACTTGAAGACTCCAAAACTGTAGGTCAGAACAGGTACAGCGTAGGTGTTGATTGCTGTAATAAGATTTCTTGCGTTCAGCTCTGTCTTTAGGAGAACACGTATTCGTTGCAGGTACTGATCCTTCACCCTTGACTTTCCTTGTTTGTTTTGAAGTAATCTAGCTTGTTGAAAACCAAGATATTTGTAAGTTTCTCCTTCGTTCATAGCCTGAACTATGTCTCCATTTGGGAGTGCAACCTCGCCATTAATGACTTTGCCTTTTTCGATGTTCAAGGCTTTACATTTTTCCATTCCGAATTCCATACGAATGTCTTTCGAGAAAGTGTAAGTCACGTCAATCAGGTTCTCCAACTGTTTATGGGTGCCACCATACAGCTTAATGTCATCCATATACAGAAGATGGGAGATAGTCTGGCAGTTGTCTCTGTTGGCTTTGATGTTGAAGCCATATTCTGTGCTATTAAGTAATGTGGAGAGAGGATTCATCGCTAGACAAAACCATAGTGGGCTCAGGGAGTCCCCCTGGAATATACCCCTATTGATGTATTGTTACGGTTATTTTGTTACTCCCTGTAGTTCTGCATTGCTAGATTTACGCCTTCGTTAATTTGCGATTTCTGTGGGGCTTGTTATCGTTATCGTTCAGGCATGATTTTGGCCTTGCTCGACAGCGTGAGGTCGGAGCGCTCTCGAGGCCGCATTCTTTTGGCTGAGCGCGTCCCTTTTGGTTTGACGGAACGCGGCGAAGATGTTTTATGCTGGCTTTGGTGATCCGCTTTGTCTTGCCGCTACATTTTGGTTAGTTATGGGAGCTTTGGGGCCTCGCTGCAAAGCGAAGCATGTGAGATTTTATTCTACGCCATGCCGCATCTAGCCTTCGATGCTCGTTTGCCCAGTTCACCCGGGGTAAGTTCCGTTTTATTTTGTTGGTCGTTTACCAAAGGGTTGCATGCATTTATTGTGGATTTCGTTTTCCTTAGCAAGCCGTCTGGGGCACAATTCGAACAAGCCGTCTTGGGCGGAATTCGAACAAGCCGTCTTGGGCGGAATTCGAACAAGCAGCCGTGGGCGAAAATTCGAGTAATCTGTCGGGGCAAATCAGTCTTGGTTCAAATCAGTCTACATAAGCAGTTTTGGGCAATTCAGTTCGAGTGTGCAGTTTTTCTGAATTTCAAGGAGGCAGCTGTCGCCGCCGCTATCTTCGATGTGCGACCTTGGCTTGCTGCGTGTTCTCAGGGAGATCTTCAGCACGCCTGGACTCTTGATAAGCATGCTGAAAGTGCTCGACGGAAGCCGCTAACAGGTTGTACTTTAGACTGTATTTAGATAATCATTTTATGACATGTTCGTTCGCGAGTGTGCGCGGCCGCTTCTCGGCTTGCGGCAATTTAAGTTCTGATTTTCCATTAACGTCCGCTGAACCATTATTTTTGTTGTTATGCAGATATTGGTAAATTGTGACGCATTCATATTAAGAGTTATGCTTTGTCGATTGTATTGTGATATTTTAAATGCCAATTATACTGTGATATTTTATTGTGTTTATTTATTATTTGTTACTGCTACCGATGTTTGAGTTGTGCTTTCTTTCAGATTGTTTGTGCTACTGAGTTTACGGATTCTCGTTCTACTGCCTGGATACACTTGCTTATTTTGTTAAAAATACCGTTGGCGCCCGTTTTGCATATTTCGTTCATAGAACTGTCACACGCCGTCTTCGTACTGAGCTGGTCGGCAGGCAATTGTATCCAAGTAGCTATGTTAGGTTCGATTTTGAGAGATTAGCCAACGGTAACTCCTTTTGATGATAATAAGATTCATGGCGCCCAACGTGGGGCGTGTTTTTTTTGTAAATGTGCCTCGGCACTTGTTTGAAATTTTGATATGATAAATTGGTGCAGTAACAAATTATGTATGATATTTTTGCCAGCATTTTTATATGATGCAGTGTCTAATTTTAATATGTTTTGCTATTTGTGCATGCTAGGCTAAGTAGTATAGAATTTTTAACTATCTATATTTGATCATGCATGTGTCGTTGGAAAATCATTACGTGCGATACAAAATTTAAATTTCGGGAGTTGATGTCAATATCGTTTTGTTGTAGAAGTAACTTTTGTTGAGCTCATTCCGTATCGCTCGAGTGTGCTAGCGTTGTGCTTTATTCCTGGTTGTAGTAGCCAAGTTTTTGTCACTTTAGATCGTTGATTGTGGAGGTTTTTCACCTCTCTTTTTGATTTGGTTTTTCGCCTCTGTGATTGATTGGTATTTTTGATGGCTGCTACTTATTGTGGTGTACTGTGCGTTTGTTTTGGTGAATCTTCTGCGAGATCAGCTTCCGAGGTAGCCAGGTAGTGTGCACATTTTGCAATGTGTTGTTGTGTTGCCCAAGTTCATTTCTCAAGTTGCTTTGGAGCCCTTGTTCGTTGTTTTTTTTATTTTTTTTTGTTTCGTTTGAGCGATTGATTGGTTACGTTGTGAATTTAGGTAGTATGTTGGGATTTGTTGCAAGAGTATGCTTTGGTAAGTGGAGTTTCTGAATGGTCTCGGTTTCGATTGGTTGCGTGTTCTTGAGGTTCTGCGAAGTTAGTATGCTTGAGTTTTTCTTCCTGTTTTGTCGTCCTTCCTTTGTGGAAGTTGTTGTTTTCCTTTTGACTTTTCCTGTTGAGGTGCTGACCCTGTTAGGAGTGTGTTGGTAATGTGTTTGGGGGGGAGTTTGCTTTGCGAGATTCTTAGGCCGTCCTTCAGTTGGATTAGCGCGGCTTATTTGTTTGTTTCTTATCTTTCCTGTTCGATTGATGATTGGGATTTTGGGTCGATGTTGGTGAGTTTGAGGGATTCGCTTATGCGGATTTTTATGATCTCTCAGGCCATCTTCGTAGTTTGGATTTGGTGCAGTTCTTCTTAGTTGGCTCTGTCATCTTCTGGTTCGTTGATTAGGATACTGGTTCGTGTTGGTGTGTTTGGGAGATTCGCTTATGCGGATTTGTATGATCTCTCAAACCATCTTTTTAGTTGGTTTGGTGCGTTTATTAATTGCTGGCTTTTCATTTCATTTTCTTTCTTCCCCTTTTGGATTGATTGTGAGTATGGTGGTTTGAAGTGGATATGCTTAAGGGGTTTTGTTTCGCAAATTTTCCTCTCAAGCCGTTTCTTATCATTCTTATCTGTTGGTTCCTTTTTTTTTCCTCTCCTTTTAGTTTTCCTTTGTGTTTGCATTTGCTTTTGCGTAGGGCGAGCTTAGCTTGCTGGATTGTTTGGATGCCCCTTTGGTATGCTGTCGTGACGTTCTCCGCTTTAGGCGGATTTGGCCGTTTGATGCCAGTTGTCGTGTCCGTCAGCAATTTTGGTATTTTTGAGTGAAGTTCAGCTATCGTGCTGCTGTGAGTTTTTTTGTTTTTTTTGTTTTTGGGCATCCATGACGCTTATGCGGATTATTGTCCACAGTAAGGTTCGTCCCGCGTTTGGTGTCGCTTTCGGACATGTTTGGCGATTGCGGACGGTCTCTGTTGCCCTTTTGGAGGGTCGACTTATGTCGGATTAGTTGGGACCCGACTCTTTCGCGAAGCCTCTGCCCTTTTCGTTTTCTTTAGTCTCTTGCTTTTTGCTTTCGTTTCGCGTTTGGGCTCCTAGTGTAGGGTGGTTGGTTGGGCATTTGTAGGGTAGGTCACTATTAGGAAACGCTTTCATCTTGTTTTTCTCCTCTTATACCGCTAGGGTAGGTTGGTAGGGCATTGCAGGGAAGGTCACTGTAGGGAGCTATTTCATCTAGTTCTTCCGATAATAACACTGGAGTAGCTTGCAGTTAGCAGTTGGGTTTATTGTGTGGTTCGACTTGCATTCGTGTCGAGTGAAGTTCATCTTTCGCTTTAGTGTAGGTTTGAGTTAGCTTGTTGGGTTTTGTTGGATACCTTTTGGGATTTTGGTGGCTTAGCTGTTGTTGTATGGTTGCCTTCAGCTATGCGTATTGTGTTGTTTTTTGTTGTTGTTACGGTATCCATATCGCTCACGCGGATTTCTATCCACAAGTGAGTCTCGAATCTTTGTTGTGGTTTCGCTTTTGGGCGTGCTTGGAGATGGAGAACGGTTTCGTTTACTCATTTAGAGTACGGCTCGTTCCGGATTTGTGGGACCTGCATCTGTTTCCGAGTCATTGTTCTTTAGTTTCCTTTTGAGCCTTTGTTGCCGAATGAAGTCTTTGGTATGATCTGCTGCTGTGATTGGTTATTCCAGCTGTTGTTGAATTTTGTGTGAGGTATTGTAGGTTGGTTGGGCATTTGTAGGGCAGGTCACCTTAGGGAATTATTTCATCTAGTTTCTCCCTTATCAACGCTGAAGTAGTTTGTTGGCAGTAGTTCGATTTGGTATTTGGTTTTGGTACTTTTGGCACGTTCCGGATTTTGGATTTGCTGTAGAGCTTATTGTTGTGTGAGGCACTACGCCTTGTTGTTGAGTTGAATCTGGTGGGGACTGCTGTCTGCGTGCACTGTTTCGGTTGTTGATAGACTTCTAGTGAGATCTCCACTTGGGGATGTGATGTGTTTGTAGGTGTTGTGTGTTGTGATCCTTTGGGTTTCGTATATCTTTGGGGGTGGGTTTGTGGTTTGTTCGTGGGAAGGGTTTCTTGGAGGTTTTCGGTTTCGCAGTACCTTGACTGTGGGGGTTTGCTTTCGCCTCGGGGTTTGTTTTCTTAGGAAGTTGTCAGGGGGGGGTACTCGTGAAGATATGGGGTGATTTTGGGGAGTTCTTGAGGCTAGAACTTCTTTGCGATGGGTTGCTACGGGACTGTTCACCGGCGCAGCGTTTAGATCCAGCAGCGACGAGCAGTCTCGATCCCTGTCGTGGGGTTGATCTGGTCTCGGGCTTCTCCTGGAGTCACTACCGTCTTCACGGGCAGTTGCTGTATTGTGGTGTGGGTTTGGGTTTTCTATTGTAATTATGGTTGAGATTTTTCATCTGGTTTTTGATCAACTTTGTCGTCCTTGGCTGAGCGAATGTGCGTATTATTGATCTTAGCGTAGAAAAATTTCTGCGAAATTTTTCTGTTCTGGTAAGGGGGGAGTTGTTACGGTTATTTTGTTACTCCCTGTAGTTCTGCATTGCTAGATTTACGCCTTCGTTAATTTGCGATTTCTGTGGGGCTTGTTATCGTTATCGTTCAGGCATGATTTTGGCCTTGCTCGACAGCGTGAGGTCGGAGCGCTCTCGAGGCCGCATTCTTTTGGCTGAGCGCGTCCCTTTTGGTTTGACGGAACGCGGCGAAGATGTTTTATGCTGGCTTTGGTGATCCGCTTTGTCTTGCCGCTACATTTTGGTTAGTTATGGGAGCTTTGGGGCCTCGCTGCAAAGCGAAGCATGTGAGATTTTATTCTACGCCATGCCGCATCTAGCCTTCGATGCTCGTTTGCCCAGTTCACCCGGGGTAAGTTCCGTTTTATTTTGTTGGTCGTTTACCAAAGGGTTGCATGCATTTATTGTGGATTTCGTTTTCCTTAGCAAGCCGTCTGGGGCACAATTCGAACAAGCCGTCTTGGGCGGAATTCGAACAAGCCGTCTTGGGCGGAATTCGAACAAGCAGCCGTGGGCGAAAATTCGAGTAATCTGTCGGGGCAAATCAGTCTTGGTTCAAATCAGTCTACATAAGCAGTTTTGGGCAATTCAGTTCGAGTGTGCAGTTTTTCTGAATTTCAAGGAGGCAGCTGTCGCCGCCGCTATCTTCGATGTGCGACCTTGGCTTGCTGCGTGTTCTCAGGGAGATCTTCAGCACGCCTGGACTCTTGATAAGCATGCTGAAAGTGCTCGACGGAAGCCGCTAACAGGTTGTACTTTAGACTGTATTTAGATAATCATTTTATGACATGTTCGTTCGCGAGTGTGCGCGGCCGCTTCTCGGCTTGCGGCAATTTAAGTTCTGATTTTCCATTAACGTCCGCTGAACCATTATTTTTGTTGTTATGCAGATATTGGTAAATTGTGACGCATTCATATTAAGAGTTATGCTTTGTCGATTGTATTGTGATATTTTAAATGCCAATTATACTGTGATATTTTATTGTGTTTATTTATTATTTGTTACTGCTACCGATGTTTGAGTTGTGCTTTCTTTCAGATTGTTTGTGCTACTGAGTTTACGGATTCTCGTTCTACTGCCTGGATACACTTGCTTATTTTGTTAAAAATACCGTTGGCGCCCGTTTTGCATATTTCGTTCATAGAACTGTCACACGCCGTCTTCGTACTGAGCTGGTCGGCAGGCAATTGTATCCAAGTAGCTATGTTAGGTTCGATTTTGAGAGATTAGCCAACGGTAACTCCTTTTGATGATAATAGTATATCTCATCAGTGGTAATAGACTGACCTTCGGTGAATAGTCTGAGGTTCGTTCTCCATTGCTGTTTAATAGTAGCAAGAAAATTGATGATTACAGAATGAATTCTATACATTTCCAACACGTCCAAGAGCCAAGAATGGGGTACACTATCGAAAGCCTTTTTGTGATCTATAAAGGCTGTGTGTAGATTGCGTTGTCTTTCTTGTGCTTGCTTGAGTATAACAGAATCGATTATAAGTTGTTCTTTGCACCCTTGGTGGTCTCTGATGCACCCTTTTTGTTCCTCGGCCAGTATGTTATTACTATCTATATGGCAGTAGATTTTGTTGGCAATGCACCCCGTTAGAATTTTGTACATGGTCGGCAAGCAAGTAATGGGTCTATATTGGGACGGGTCTTCGGTCCTATCGCTTTTTGGGAGCATAACTGTTGAGCCCAGCATAAGAAATGTGGGAGTTCTCTCTGGGTGATGCATAATTTCTGTAAATTGACGAGCAAGAGGTTCATGAAACACTTCAAATTTCTTATACCAAAAGTTGTGAATGTTGTCAACACCTGGTGATTTCCAATTGTTTGTGTCCTTGATGGTGTTGTTCACCTCCTCTTTAGTGATCGTTTGGAATTCCATTTGTGGCATATCAATTTGATTTTGTTGTTTCTGAATCCATACTGCATTTCGGTTATGATCTTTTGGTTTAGCCCAGATATTTGACCAGTACTCGGTGAGGTTCTCTTTGTTCGGAAATTTATTTTCAGTGTTGGCCAGATCCTTGTTGTTGCTGATTCCCCGATAGAACTGCCTTTGGTTGGTGTTGAAGAGCGTGTTCTGTCGTTTCCTTCTTGAACATTTGAGGTATCTTCTCAGGCGCTTCGACTTGGCTTTCAGTTTCTGCTTCAAGGTGTCCATGTACTCATCAAGATTTTGCTGGTGGTTTGGGTCCGTGACGTTAGTGCCAATCTTTTTGTAAATCTTTTTTATACGTGCTTTCAGTCTTCGTGAGGGGTGCTCATTTCTTCGAATTTCTGTCATCCTTCCCAATTCTTGCCTTAGGTCGCCAATTGTCTTCTCAAGTCTTCTCTGCCATACTGGCTTTTGTTGTGGCTTGGATTTTCGCGTCTGGTTTTGCCAATGCACCTGTTGTTTATGGCATCGAAGAACTGCGACTGCTGAGCAGTAGATTAGATTATGCAACTCTTCAAGTGTGTTATGCTGTATAGTAAATTCTACCAATATAGTATTAAAAGCCTTGAAGATGCTCTGTGTATCTCGCTTAGTTCTTAGTTTCGGAAGCTTTGGCCTCTGTGTGGGGTTTGTGCCATCAAACTCCGCTATTGCTTTCTGAAGTTCGTATAGAGCTGTTGCTAGTATGTTGTCGCCGTTGGTGGGAGCGATATCGGTGTTGGAATCTAATTCGGTAGGTTCGACTTCGCTAGTGTTTTCTTCATCCCGTGCTCTCTCAGGCTGCTCTACAATAAGCGCAGTTATGGTCCCGACGCGCTCGTTCTCTAGTTCTAGCTGCACTTCTCCTTTAAGTTGTTCCAGGATTGGCTCAGGTAAGAGTTTATTTCGAACAATAACTCGCCGTTGGTCAGCGATGCGTTGCTCGGTCACATTTTGGAGGCCTGGAAATTTTTCAATAAAAGCACTATGAAGGGATGTTCTGTATGTTGTTAAATCTGTCTCAAATTTTGTGATTTTATAATAGGAGCGCATTATGAAAGAATTCATTTCCTGTGTCCATTTCATACGCTTCCTTGGCTTTCCAACCTTCGTGGTCTGCGGATTGGTGACTTGCGTCTCCTCAGAAACAGCGAGGGCTGGTTGTGCAGCGTTGATGTTGGGTGCCACAATAGTTGATGAGGTTGTTGCAGTAGCCATACTCGACATCACGCTGCTTCCGTCGCTAGTCGAGGGAGACTGTAACTCATTTAACACACAGGATCCTCTACCTAAATCCTGAGCGCGGCAAGAGGTTATGGTGGTACAATGCCGATTCACCCGTTTATTTCGTAAGTTGTACATCATTAGTGGGGGGGTTGCATTTTACCTACTGCCAGGGATTTTTATACAGAGGTTTGCTCCTCGGGGTGTGAAAGGAATATGGGAATTTATGGAAAAGATGGAGTCTTTAAGGGAGGGGGTAGATTGGAAAAAATGAGGGGTGAGGACAGCGGAAAGCTGGCTAGGGCACCTCGGGAGCGCTTACCCGTGCATAGGAAAGGATACGGAGCATCCTCCTCCTATGCCCCTTGAGGGGTTATTATTATTATTATTATTAGTATTATTATTATTATTATTATTATTATTATTATTATTATTATTATTATTATTATTATTATTATTATTATTTATAGTTTCTGTTTCTTTCGGCGAGTCGTCGAAGTGTGCATCAAACGTTTTACTCAGTTTGTACGCATAAAACCTTGCTCAATTCATTGGGGTTGGTGTGGTAATCAGAACACTGAAGGTGATTATGGTCTTGTTTCGTTCATATAGATGCACAATAATTACATATCAAGTGACTAGGGTGCATGACTACGCGCTGACTGCGGGTTCGTGGTTCTTGTTACTCTGCCGCGCGCTGATTTCGGAGTCGGGGTTGGTAAAGGCACGAAGAGGCGCTCGACCAAGGCACGATACCTAGAAAAAGAACAAGCAAAATCCTAGAAGACTGCTTCGGCTTGAGCATTGCCGTAACCGGTGCTAATAGTGGTATGGCCTCGTAGAAGGTGCCTAACGCTAGGCATTAAAAGGTTTAGCCTGAACTACAGAGCTGGTGAACTACGGGACACCCTCCTGTAGGATGCGTAGTGCTGGGCATGGAAAGGTTCGACCTGGACGAACCTGTAAAGCTGGTGAACAATGAGACGGCCTCTTCGAGAGACTACTCTTTCTCTTTGGGTTGGCTAAGAATGCTCGTTAGCCGAGGATGCCTCCGTACTCTGTAAGCATTAAGGGATCTACTGCAGAGATTGGATACCAAAGCTTTAGACGAAGAGTTCAGCCTCAAGCTTGACTGCCAAAACTCTCTAGCGAGTGAGTGAATTCAACCTGTAGAGCTTGTTTGTCTTTCTCTGTTAATATTCCGGGTGTTTATGCATCTTTCGGCCGTTATTTTAAACGATCGACGTCGCAGTGGGGATTAATTTTCTCTATTTTTATTAAACTTTTCTAGAATTTTTTTAGGAGTCGGCAGGAATTACTTGATTGGCACCATGTTATAGCTGATCGAATCCGGGTATTTTGATACCAAACTCGCCTTATTGGGGCGCTGGTAAAGCTGATAAATTGTGTAAGTTTTTAGTCGTTGATCAAATATGGATAGTGTGGCCGTTTCCAACAGTCGCATATAAACAGCTCCGTATTTGTTTTGAAACGCGAACTGTTTAGAATTTGCATTAATTTGCTGTTTGGCATATAATGTAGACACCGAGATGCTTAGATAAACGGCCACCGTGGACGGTCGTGCAAAAACCAGGCGTAGTTAATAAATCGTCTGGACCTGAACGTCAGTAAAGTGTAGTATGTAAGTACGAGACACACTGTCGTAGGCTTTATATATGTCAATAAACGCCATGTGCCTTTCAAGTCTATGTGCAGGACGTTTTTTGATAAATTGAAAAGCAAAAGGACTATTTATACAAAAGTCACCACTTCTATAGTAATCTTGTTTTTCATGGTTTCTTTTTGACTTCCCTAAATCGGTTGGTAAAAATTTTACCTGTTATACTTCTACGGTTTCTGTACAAGTACAAACCTTATTACTATTTATTTAACTAAAGAGTTCAAATATTTGCTAAACTGAAAGCATATTTAATACACACCTGTCACGTGTTACCAAAGTTGCCACACTTTCAACATTTTACTTACAGGGCGAAAAGTGTAATGTACTGATATTGTGAATAATAGTTCTCACCGTACGGGATGTGTGACGATTTCGGCTAAAAATAATTTGGAAAAAAGACAGCAACTAACCATTGTAAATTCTAGCTGGAGGAAATCGGGTTAAAATCAAGTCGGCGATTCAAGTGACTTTCGCAGATGAGGCAGAGAATCTCGATAACGCAGAATTTTCAATTTGAAGATGACATAGGATACATATTTGTATCCGTATCTTGCTTTACCTTAAAAAATATTGTCGAGACCAAGATTCGAACTTGCGATTACAGGATCGACAGTTCGGCATTGTACCGCAATGCCACCCCAACGGGGTAGCTATGATAGCACCTAACTGCTGTCCTGAATAAAAGTCAACACATTCATGCAAATAACATCGGATCCTAAAAGTAAGTTAACTAAAAATATATAATAGTAATAGTAACATAGGTAAATGATACTGATGTAAACACAACAAATAACTCTGAATATCCTTAAGACCCATAAAATTTAAAGTAGATGTCGTAACCGTTCTGTTTTGAAATACAAGTTTCAATTCCGAATTCATTCTCTAATAACAACGATTTTCATATTCTAATTTCTGTTTCGTAACTAAATGACAACGAAACCTAGCTGGGGGCGGTTGGTTTCTGAGCGAGGCGAATAATCAACGTAGAAATCGACCAATAATTCTTCCCTTTTTTTCTTTAAAAATGTGTTGTTGGAGAAATATTCAAATATAGACGGCCCGGACGACAGGAGCTCGATTTCTTAACACTGTAATTGCTGGCGTCCTAAAATTATTAATTAAAAGCCCGCTAACTCACGAAGCGAGGCAAGCGATTGAATCCTCGGTTATGGCTGTATTGATTATAAAGTTTGTCTGAGTCGGCAGTTTAGATTATTTAAAATTCAAATCTCCAGGGTTATAAAATAACGACGTTTTATTGATATCGCAGCATCAAACGCGGATTTCGCCGATTAAATTTACTTCATCTCTGTTACGCTTCGGTATTCAAATGATTCTCTCAGTGCGCCCACTGCTGATTTCGTCAAATCTAGAATAATTTTTGAGTTCTTTGCCTCAATGAAGCTTTAAACGTAATTAGAGCGAATTTTATGTGTGGAGACAGAACAGAAAGCGTTTAATCCTACTTTGAATCGTCAAGAACATCATGTTAGGCTAAGTTCGAAACTCGGGGAAATGTCCTATACCACATTGGAGTTTGGCTTCGGTGTCGTGCTTCGACAATTGTAAATCAAACCGTTCCATTCAAATAAATCAAATCCAAGTGGCGTGATAGGCCTGATTTTCGCTACATCCCTGACACGCATTGAAAAATTATTTTCTGTATTTCTGTTGGCGCACAAGGAATTTTTCTTATAAGTTTGTTTATAATAAACTTTCCTGCTTATAAATTGATTAAACATCTCTGATTGCTAGACTTAGCATCATAAGCGAATAGAAATATCCCTTTCACATTTTTTAGGTTGCTGCAACTATCACGTGATATATAATCTATATAAACTAAATCGAATAAAGGAAAATTGCTATTGGCTGCCAATACAGACTTTGACCTACTATTAGATAGGATCGGTTAGGAATTTAACGGCATCCTCGATGCAAAATGACCTGTTCTAGACGGATGTCAGATACAGATCGAGTATCGCTACATTGTGATTGGTGATAGGGTGGCGAATGACGCATAACTTGCAGTCGCTGAGTGTTTGATGTGACATTTTCTCTCTTCGATAAAATGGGCCGTAGATGGAAATCCGTAATACATGTACACTTTCTGCAAGAATTTTTTATTTTTCAATACATTTTTGCGTAATATCAGATTAGACCAGTGAAAATAAAATAGGTGTCAGTATTTAATAATGAAATGATCTCTAATCGCCATAATTCCAGTTCATTGGGTTACAATGTTGAATATACGATATTAAATTTACGGCATAAAAAATGTAATGATGATCATCTATTCACATGCAGGCGTTCACCAGAACCTTGTTACAATTTTGCGGAGAGGTAAAATGATTTTTTCTGAAACCTTTAGAGATTGGTGGAATTAAACTTATTTAGATAAAGAAATGCGGCTTGATGAACTTTCCAAGAAGAACTGCCCTATTACATTGAAGTTGGTTAAATGAGCTTCCTTCTAAGGTAGAATTTAAGGAAAGTGAAGAATTGTGGGGATCTATTGAAACACAAGAAAAGTTCTGGAAAAAGTACATAAAATGGAAGTACATAGAAACTAATATTCCATAGCAAGGTGAGCAAAGCACAATTTAAAAAAGTGGCTCCGTTAGCCACTTTTCTTAATGGCTAACGGAGCCACATTTCTTAATCTTCCACAAATTGCAGTAAAATCCCAGAATATCCATGACATGTATAAATTAACTAGGCGTTAAGCTGGAGAAACCTTAACATATTGTAACAGTTTTAAAATATTCCAGTTTCTATAATCTATACGTCAATTTTAAACGTTGTTATGTATGAACCTGCAGAACAAACCATATTTCCTGTTCGCAATTTTTGATCGTCTTCCAGAAGCGCTAAAGTGGTAATTTTGCTTTATGGCTGTCCCTTTCGTTTGTACAACGTCTTCAAGCAGTTTAGGATCCATTTTGCTCGTCCAGAGATAGGGAATCTTTGTTTTGAAGTAGTGGGCTAGCCCTCGCTTTATTAGCGGATTAAAGCATCTCTGGTACACTTTTCGAAGAGTAATTTCTCTTTATAATGATTAGCGAAGCATTTGGTAGCGTGCTGTCGAATATCGTTTGTCATCCTTGGGGTAACTTCCTTTGAGCTTCCTTTTGTATGGCGTATTTAGACGATTTGTAGCACGTCGGGCGTTCTTGCTAGCTATTAGTATGGGACCTAAATCATCGAGTATATGAAGTCTGCAGGTGGCGTTCTTGCCATAGAATTAGAGCAGTCGTGTTTCGGGTCCTTCGTGCTTGGATGAGGGATTTCTTGCCGTAGTGACATTTCTGCAGCATTCGAGTGTCGAGCCCCCCTACTTGGATGAGGGCGCGATACTCGAATGCTGCAGAAATGTCACTACTGCAGGTAATCTCTCACCAAAGCCTTAATTATAGGTCAAAAACGCTATCTGCCGTGCTGTAGCGCTCGACGACCTGGAGCCATTGGTGTAAGTAGAGCTCAACGAAGGAGCCGACGCAAAGTTGCGTATTGCCTTATTTTAGTACTATTTGAACTGATGTACAGCGCAACTGCTCGCTCGGGTGAAGTCCGTCAGACTTTGTCGGGATTTTCTCGTAAATTGCCTTTGCTGCACTTTGTTGCCAGCAAGTTCTACCCGGGCTCCTTCAGAATCCCGTGGGTTTTACGCTTGTCATCGAACGCCTGCCGCCAATTGTAGATTGCTTCACGTTCTCTATGGATACCCTTCAGTGAATAATTTTTATTCTCGAAGCCTATTGTTAGGCTCCACGATACTTTTAACTTATTTCTTGGTTCTAATTAACGTAGTCTGCCTGTATTTATACATTTTAGGATATTATAAATGTAAATTTTCTGTTATTATTTTGAGTTTGTATATCTTAAGGGGTATCTGATATCTATCTATATTTATGGAATAATCATTTGTGCACTCTGAAGGTTTTGTAAACAATTTATTATCTGTGATCATTATACACCGCTACTATTATATCGTCTTGTTTATGTTACTGCTACCTCGTTTTGTATGTGTTTTCAAAGTATTGTGATTTTGGGACTACTTCTTGAGTGTACGAGTTCTCTGTGCTATGTGGATACATTTATCGTAACTAAAGATTTGTTGGCCTCCTTGATTTCTCTACAAATTAATGTCAGTGTTTTATTGTGAACCCAACCGTCTTCACTGAGGTAGCAGGCTGACAATTGTATCCACGTAGTCACTCGATTTTGGGATAATATAGCCTACGAATGTAAAAGTTGGTATCAATTTTATTTCTAATGTCGCAATCTGCATTTATTTGGCTTCGTTTGGTGTCCCTTTTCAAGATGTTTTTTCTGAAAAATTGCTGCAATTTGGTACAAATTCGGTTTTAATTACTTGTTGGCTACTCGAAATCCCACTTATAAAAATCGTTATCGCTACCTTCACGTGGACTGTCGTTTAGTAGAGCTTATTTTTAGGCGGGTTTCGTTCGTTTTTCCTTTGTCTAGGTAAGACCACCATTCGTCAAGATATCTTCAAATGTTAAAAGAATCGTCTGTTGCTGTTTACGCCTTCTGATGGACTAAATATTTCGCATATAATCTGTCGAGTCGCATTCCTTGTGGAGGTTACTGATTCAATATTTCAAATTCAATCTGATCTATAGCTTGCATGCTATTTATCAAATTTAATTTGCTTTAGTTATTTTCTAATTTGTATTGCATTTTTCAGTTGTCAAGGACAGTAAATGAGTAACTTCACTGATATATGCGCGCCAACGTTAGTTTTCTTTGAATTGTGAAATGCTAGCTTTCCATGTCGCAATATTTTCATTTACTGTGATGCGATAAAACGAAAGTAATATTATATATTTCTGTTTGGCAAAAGTTCGAAGACGATTTTGTTAAAAATTGCCTTAAGAAGTTAATGAAATATGGCTGTGGTGAGGTATTTGTCCCCATTTTGTGCTTTGTATTCGTGGTTGCTTACGTGATTTTAATTTTTCGTGTTTTCCTGTGTATTCCTGTACAAAATGTCCAAAATGTAAGTGTGACATTGGTTGAGAGCCTGGCATTATTTAAAATATGTTTATAACTACAAGCAACATGATTGATAATTTTCTTTAAATAAAAAAATGTTTGAGAAATACTCACAATCTAGAATACATTTTATTACGGTACAAATGTGTGGCTCGGAAATGTACTTCACGTGGTATTTTGTGGAAGTTTTTGGTTGTGGTGCCACGAAGGTTAGTGCGATAAATATTATTACATTTATAAATTCCTCATGTTACAATAAGGCCTTGTCGATGACTGGGCAAACGAATGGTCTATTTAATGCTACTTGATGCATTTTCAGACAAGTTTACTTCTCTGAATCGAATCCGAGCGCTCTTATGAAGACATGTTTTTGAATGGATATTTCCATCTACCATTTTCGTTTTGAGTACAATGAAGCTGGTGATATTTATGTAATATTAAGCTATTCATATGTGGCTGTATTTAATCACTTTTAATATATACTTTGTACTAAAACGCTACTACCTTTCAAATTTATAATAATATATAATATTTAAGGTGGTTATGGTTGGAATAAGTTGTTTGAGCAGGAAGATCAGCCTAAATTCTATTTTCATGGCAATTGTAGGCTACGCTAACTCGCATTGAAATAAACACATCGGATGTAAAGCTGTATTAAAATTAATGACATACAAATTCTGGATTTATACATTATTTCAAGTTCAGTATATCGCGTGAAATTATATCATGCGATTTTTTGTTAATTCAACTTGACCCACTGGACTAGTCTTTATTATAGAAACTGAATATACATAAAACTATATTTCCAATCAGAAATCAGGTCAAGATATTGCAGATCGACATAATAACATTAAGTAAGAAATGCTACGTTTACGTTAAAGTAGGTCGCAGCAGTTACACATTATTAACTAAGTGTTAGGTACATGTTGTACCAAAAATTATCCCAAATTACGAATGGTTAAACGTAGTTTAAGCACTCGTGTGCTCTTTGGATAGAAACAGTGAGCATAGACAAATCCTCTTTGGTACCTAATCCATTTCTTGTGTATTAGTAATGGTTTTTTACAGTTATTGGTATACTCTGCCATATACAATCAATATTGAAAATGAAGTAGTAGCAGTTATATTGTAATTTCCGTTAAGGACATGCTTCATAAAAAGGCTGCACAAGTTTGGGGCTAGAAATTAATATATTGTTGTAGATAACAGGCTCATTAACTGTTATTTTCCAACGTACAGGAGCTTGCCACAGATAAAGCTTCACATAAAGACGTATGTATCGCAATTTGTTACTAAAGCAAACTTCGAGCTGGCCGAAGAACACGGGACAATTTTCTAGATTTCCTGAAATCGCAGAGAACTATCGCGGTATTTCATCTCGGATCCCGCTATGCAGCCGCTCGAAACTTTTTCCAGTTTCGCAACAGCGCTAATATATCTCAGCGCTCTATGGTGGGTGCTATTTGGTGCACTTTAACTTTAATATACTTTGCTAGTTCATGCGTATTCTCGCCAGCCACTGATCCGAAACCGAGGGTCGATGAAAAACTCCGGGGGAATACCGGAACCGCTTGCGAGCTCACCGCCATTCCTTTACAATTAGGTAAACACTTGTTTCGCTTAAATATTTGTTCTGTTGGTAAAGTTGTTAGCTTAAAAGAACAGGATGCGGGCGCCTTCAGAAAAATATGGTCTCCAACCACTCTAGAGCGAGCAACAGCTCTATGGATACAAGTAAATGGCAACAAAGGCTCTTGATTTCCAGTCGCTCGTCGACGCTTTCGTCTTGGGTCTTGGTCTGAGCCACAAAAAAACGACGGAATCAATTCAGCGGCGCTGCAAGTTAGTCGGATTCAGTTTCTATGCATAAGTTACATGACTGGAGTTGCTCTTAAATTAGTTCTGCAAATGTTTACAGGGCATGAAATTGGAAAACTGAGCGAAATACGTTTGATGCATTTGAAATCATGCAGGCGGATATTTTCCGGACCTTTTTCCTCATTTGCATATTTGGAATGAAAAGGTGGTGAATGGGGAATTTGCAGACGGGAAATGAGCGGCTTTGTCTCGATATGGTTGCCAAATTGAAAAACTTAGAGATCATTATACGTTACATCCATACGCACCACATATTATCATTTCCCAAAAGCATATTAGTATACTATAAGAACAAAAGCGTTGAAATGAACAATGCTTACGTAGAAATGACCTATATTAAATATGTTTTTACAAATATAAATGATAAAAATAGCTGAGCGCTATACTTAGTTCTTGATGAATAAATTGTTTCAGCTTTTTTTTAATCTTAGGAAAGAACCTGTTCACGTCTTAGTCTCTTTAATTCAGGCTATAACAATTTGTCAGGAAGCGATAGCGATCCGCACTGAGGGAAACCGATAGATCTCCCTCAAAGAAAGTCATCTTACTGAAGATTCCGAATGCTAACTACCACATCGTATAAAATCTATTCATCGTACAGTTTCTCACTTAGCGGTTGCGTTCAGAAGCGACAGTTTTGTGCACTCGGTACGACAAGGCTAACGCATTTTCGTTCTTTTTCAGAACTTCCAGATACCATTCCGGCAGATCTGTGTCATACGACTGCCACACAACTTAGATTTTGCATGGATCATAGAACAAGTACTCTATTAAAGTTGTGTTTTAGATTTGGTTCTGACATTTTTAGAAAAAACAAACCTCTTATTAACAATCTCATAGAATCTCATTGGATAGTAATAACTTCTTGGCTTTCTGATGTTCTCAGTGTACGAGCAGCTCAAGTATATCTGTCATTAAAATCCTGCTTTTCTTGATGCCACTGATTTTTATGTAAGCGGGGAGGGGCAATTCGTGGCATTTTTTATGGGAGAGCAAGGCAGTAGAGTAGTGACCTTCAAGCGGACAGGGTGAGTGTTTTTTTTTGAATAAGTATCGCGCATGCTATGTGGCCGTTGGGAGCATTGTGTGACCTAGACGCAATTTTGAAGTCATCGGACCTACAAGCTCCCTTCAAGGCACAGTAGAATTTCTGTTTAATCCCTGATCTTTGGAAATCATCTTTGGAATCATTTCGTTAGTTCCTCCTATCATCAATCGTTTTGTATCCATGCTGATGACTTGAGTCGCAGCTGAGTTGAAACTGAAACTGTTTTATTAGTTCAGTAATACATGTTGTAGATTACAGAGTATTTTCAATATGTTAGACAAAGTTAAATCATACGTGTGGTGAAATATGGGTTTTCTTATATTGTGTAGCGCAAGTGACCTCGTACGCGCAGATAGTTTAAAGATTATTTATTGCAGGATTTTCAGCTGTGACCGGCGAGGATCTCTAAGTGTGTTGTTTTAATATAGCCGTTTCATAAATATTTTCTACTGTGTGACTTAATTTGTGAAGCAAAATGCAGATATGCGAATTGAAGTCAGAGCTTTCCAGAGAAATTACAAACCATGGCAGATCATCTCCTGAAGCTTGAAGGAAAAACTTCCTGGTAAGATTCCCCTATTCCATCCCCAGCAAACACATCAGGTGGCGCCCACAAAAATAATACGGATTCGTCTTCGTAGGTTTGCAGATACAACTCAACTAATTCGAGCATTCTTGTACTTATTAAGTGTCGTAAAAGGGGTTTCCCCCGTAACATCATTTTTACTAATAAGCTTAGTCATTGGGTTGACGATGAGAACCATCTCTGCGCCCATGCTTTAAGCGATCGTCGTGATATATTTTCCATTTGGTCGTTCGGGTTCACAAAATTCCAGACAGTTAGTCCTTCCTGATCCATTCGCTGTAAGTGATCGTTCCAGTTCTGTCATTGGTATATTGTGCATTGTATATATTTCTCTGATACTAACGTTTATTTGTCTACTATAATTTTAAGCCTACTAGTAATTCTAGTAGTTGCACTAGCGCAGCTCTCTTTTCTGTATTGGCTGTGGTCGCTGCTGCTTGATTTATAAATTATAATTTTCTGTTCTATTTTCGTATGTTTTTTGTTTCAAATTGGATTCATTATGCATCTTGCTGCTTTCGTTGCTTTTACCGGCTTTTGTTGAAGTTCTATGATTAGATATTTGTTAGCACTACTAGTATCCGCTTAGAAGTATCTATAATTCATTTTCGGTTGTTGTTTCTTCTATTACTTCCCGATGGAGATGGTCACTATTGCCTTATTTTTCTTTGTAGAAAGCTATCTTCCGTTGAAGGTTTTTCTTGTTAGACATTCACATCAGAGCACACGATATTGATGATGTTATATGTTATATGTTATATCCCATTCAGTAAGTAACCTGTTTTACCCACACAGATTGTATGCATTAAATTAAATAATGGAAAAGGACTAAGCAAGTCACCGTGATGGATTCATAGAAGATTCGTGGAATCTGTTTCAATTTTTAATTTTTATGTATTGTTTGAATTTATATAATTGATGTTTTCATATAATTATCTGTCTTTATGTAGCATATCAATTGTGTTTGCTGTTATGACTCTATGGAGTAACTTTTTAAGATCACATACCTATATATAGGTTGCCTACAATTATACGGAACATGGCAATTCCATGAGTTGAAAAAGGTTCCAATACTATTTTCCATAGGAGTAACCGAAATAGAAAATGCAATATATACTTTGGCAACTAGGAAACAAATAGGTATCATAGTTTCTTGCTGCTGAAGTAAATATTGCATTTTGTATTTCGGTTATTCTTATGGAAAACCGTGTTTAACTTTTTCCAACTCATGGAATTGCCTTGTTCCGTAAAATTTTAGGCAACCTGTATATGCGGGTTTATCAAATTCTGCAAATATTACCATTAGCTAACCATTCAATATGCATCATTTTTTATACCTTTTTGTTCTAACTTATTGAAAATGATTGTTAATTGGCGATTTAAGTAATTCAGTGTTATAGAGTAATTTCACTATAATTATCTACCACATTCTTATTTTTTTTTTTAAATATAGGGATTCTCTTCCACTCTAGGAGCTTTGTCTTTTTTTTTCCAAATTATTAAATAATTTAATATATGTCTAGTTAGAGAATCCAAAGATTATTATGGAAATTCACATTTACATGCTGCAATAGTTGCAGATGTATCGCAAAGGTAAGAAATAAACTATTTTTGATTAATTTTCAGCTCTACCCAAATGGCGGCAAAGTGTCATTGGAGTGGAAACCCAAGCAAGCTCTTAATAAAATTTTGGTTTCATTGATTGCCACTTAAAGTTTCTAAAGAGTGGTTTCACTTTTCATACTGGAAAATGCGGTGATAATGAAGTTCAAACAACTGAACTGAACGGAAGTGAAAGAAAATCATTTTTAGAGGCAAATATCGAAGCTAAGTTTTATATGGAATGAAAGATTCATAAAGGACTGTACTAGCCAACACATGCGTCGGCATAAGTAAGGCATCTTTCAATAGCAGTATTAACTCGAAGGGAAAGAAGAACAAGACATCGAGTGGTACGTGTAATAAATTGAGATTTTAGCGCTTAGTAACAACGTAAGCGACAGTAAACCAGATTCAACGCAGGTACATCAAGTTAGAAGAATCGATAACCTTTTATGCTACTTAGTAGAATGCTTTTCAACGAGAAAAGGAGTAAACAGGTTTTCCGGCAGTCAATGTTTGCTTTCAGATTTATCGCATGTTTGTTCGATACATATTATGCCCTGGATTATTTACATGGAAATATAATTACTTTTCCAATGTTATAAAGTTCTGTTAGATTTATTTAGATAAAATAATGAGCCGGATAAAGGTATACAGCTGTTAGGAAGACACTGGAATTGTTTTCAGTTAAAAATACGATTTTCAAATGTTTAGTGAGAGTTTGCATTTATATCCTGAGGTTCTTTTTGCTATTTGAGGCTTAAACAGGGGTGCTCCACTTTGACAATAAACATTTAGACTTAGTTGTGAAATGTGACCAATCTCTTTATTTTGATTACAATGTTGTGCAATGTTCTTCTTTGCGGACATATGAAATAAATATTCTTTATATTACAGCTATTTGTCATCAAAAAATAAATCTGGTATCGACCTAACCTAAGATAGTTATGATTATGTATTTTGTCATATTAATCATTTACGCGGTGTGACTGTATTTCTGAGCCTATTTTATGTAATTATTGATTAGGAAAGTTGATGTGCCAGAACCACATCGTTTCGCGATTGAAATATGTTAAGTGATGCAGATTAGATGCTTAAGTTTAAGTGTTTTATTGCATTATATGTACGAAAAGCTTGCGTAATAAAATTGATAAAACCATACATTGTACATTTACTTTTCTTGAAATTGTCACAGCCTGCATTTTTTTTGAAGAACTCCCCTAAGGGAGTGAAGATACATCATTACATTATAAACCATAGTAATAAAATGTTAAAAATTATATTTAAACAGGCAATTTCTAGGTTAAAAACTTTGACAGATTAAACGTGGTTTTGACTAACGGAGTTGTTCATGTTTGTTATGGTATTAAATTGTTCTTACGAGACCTGCCGACAGGCGAGTATCGAGTGCTAAACAAATTCGGGAAATGGGGCACGCTCACCCTGAGAGATCGTTAAAACAGGCTAAAGGCCTCGGTTCGAATGCGCTCGGGGAGATGAGAGTGGGTCAAAACGGTATCTGATCGCAGCAAAAGTTTTAGGATGAAAGTAATTGGTGTTATTCACGAATACGGCATGTGATGAATGTGCCTGGTATTATCCATGCATACGGCATGTGATGAATGTGCTTGTTATTATTCATGCATACGGCATATGATGCAGTAACTTTTTGGACGAATATACTTGATATTATTCATGCATACGGCATGTGATGCAGTAAGTTTTTGGACGAATGTACTTGATATTATTCATGCATACGGCATGTGATGCAGTAACTTTTGGGACGAATGTACTTGACACTACACTGATTTGAAAGCAAACACTTAAAAGATCGAACTATACGCACACATGCGGGCGAAATTAGTATAATTTTACAAGTTTTTACCTTAGTCAGTTCGGCCTAGAGTAGGCGAGAAAGCGCTCCATAATGGTTGCTGTACTGGCACCTGGCGCCTAATGTAGCTGTGGCAAAATCGGGATGGGTTACGTGTCCTGATGAATCCCCTATACAGGGCGGAAATGGCATCGACCTCCCTCGGTCATGCCAACGGATGACGGCGTAACTGCGGCTTGAATGGGGACAGAAAACGGAGTCCCGCCTAACAACACAGGAGGACGGAAAGGCTTGACAAGCCTACGTATAAACACTGCACTCCCTCGCAGCGTCGCGCAAGGACCAAAACAAACGGACTAACACCCCACAACCACACTCAGCGACTTTCCTCTTGGAACTGCCATCGCCATCCTTGTCGCACCCATAGGCTAAATTTTAACTGGCTTGAAAAATCAACGTTGCAGAACGGACTCCAGACGAACACCTGCAGTAAATAGCATACAAAGGGTGGCCCCAGAATGTTGCCAAATAGGGGTAACGACGCTAAAGGGTGTCCAAAAACACTATTGCTATATCATGCGATCAACTATTGTCTGAACTAAGTTCGAATACAGTCAGGCTGCTCTGAAGGCTTAAATTGTTAATTGAATTGCTAAAGACTGCAAAAGGGCCTGACATGTTTACTATTTACATGAAACTGGTTGTTATAGTGATGTACGTAGTTAATCAGTTTGTCCCATACGATCGCTAGAATGACATCAGATCGTAATTAGAAGAATTGAATAGTATCTATCTCTATTATGTTTATATAATTATTCTTTTAATATCATCTACTGAAGCACAGAACCATTACCGTTGATTGAAACATTGAAATGCAATTACTTACGATTTATACTAAAAAAGAACGTTATAGAAAAGAGAACTTCACATATTGATGTTTTGTAATTACTTTCCACTGTACTTGTCCCGATGTTCGATATTTTCGGAACTAATACAAAATTATACTTTAAAAATATACTACGGTCTCCTGCTTTCTCCCAACGCTGAAGGTGAATGTTAAAACATTTCAATAAATGTCCAAGTAACTGCATTTTGCATGAAAGCTGTTTAGCAAAGCCACACAATTAACATTTTGAGACATGAAACGATTGACTAGTAAAGGAAAAGAAGGGAAGTTTATATATTGCTATGTACCTCCTTACGGTGCTGTTTAGTTTACTCAACCTCATTAATTCGGGTAGATTTAAAAACGTTTAAGATTATACACTACTCAAAAGAAAAAAGTAGTCACGTATTCAAAGTGGCGTAAATTTAATGCCAGTTTAGGAATTTTGTTGAAACTTGGTATAAGTGAACACTTGACCTTTATCTTTAATAATTTCCACATAATACAAAAATATCATCAAGTGTGCTTATGTCAAATAAGTTAGATAAATTAAGTAACAAAAAACAAAGTAGGGTGAACATTATTATTACATGCATACACGCTAGTGTACTTGTTAAAACTACTTCTTAACATTATGGGTGAACACATTCAAGATGTACCACAAAGAAGAAGGCAACTAACGCCAATACAGGTTATGCGAGCGGTAACTTTACTACAAGAAGGGCGATCTCAGCGGTACGTGGCTCAACAATTGGGAATTGTACAGGGAATTGTGTGGAAGCCCTGGCGACGTTACAGGGAGACTGGGCTTGTTACTAGACATCCTGGTAGTGGTCGAAACCGAAAAACTACTGTAGGTGAGGACCGTTTTCTTCGTTTGCAAGCCCTATGCAGTCATACAGCTACAGCACGAGACCTTCAAGCAGACGTTGGACAAGCTTCTGAGTGCATAATTAGTGACCAAACTGATAGAAATAGACTGCATGAAGTTAATCTAAGGTCCAGAAGACCAGTTAAAGTGCCCAAATTGTCCAGAAATAATCGTAGAATGCGAGTGCAATTCGGCCGAGAACACCTAAACTGGCAACTGAGGCACTGGCGACGTGTCACGTTTACAGATGAGTCTGGGTTCCTTCTATCAGGTAATGATGGACGTTTACGTGTATGGAGAAGACCAGGAGAACGTTACCTTTCCAATACAATGCATGAAACTATTCCTTTTGCTGGAGGATTGATAATGGTATGGGGCGGCATCACATTAGATACTCGTAATGAGCTTGTCATTGTTCGAAATGGTGCTCTGAATGCACAACGATACATAAATGAAATCCTACATGTACATGTTCGTCTGTATGCCCAAAATATTGGTCTGGAATTCGTGTATATGCATGATAATGCTAGCCCACACGTCGCAAACATAGTGATTAATTATCTTTAAGATCAAGACATTCAAACAATGAATTGGCCAGCATGTAGTCCGGACATGATTCCCATAGAGCACATGTGGGATATGCTGGGAAGAGCTGTTCACACTCGTCGAAACCCCCCATAAACCCCTGCTCGGTTAGAACACGTTCTGATAGAAGAATGGCAGCGCATCCCACAGGATGTGATTCGTAGGCTAATTCAAAGCATGCCAAGACGCTGTGAAGCAGTAAGTTGAGCAAGAGAAGGCAATATTTCATATTGAATTTATTGTCATCATAATTAATGAAGTAAAACTGACTCTTAAATTTCCTAGATTACTTTAGTTTTTGTTACTGATAGGCTCGAAGCTATACAAAGATTACAAATTTAATTAAATTTTTAAAAAACATGTAGCATTATCCAAAAAAATAATTGATCTACATTTATACCAAGTTTCAACAAGATTCCTAAACTCGCATTAAATTTACGCCACTTTGAATACGTGACTACTTTTTTCTTTTGAGTAGTGTATATGATTTTATTCTTGTATTGAAATAACCTTTTATTTTAATAAGTTAATGTTAGAAATATGCCCTTTTGTAAATGTTCTATTTAGTTTATTTCTCTTTTATCTGCTCTATGAGAATCACTACTTTTAACTCAAGTTAGGTCCATGCATATTCAAATCATTATTTGTGATAGTTAATCAGCACACTAAAAAAGTATTTATAAATTGTGACAATCCTACAACTGTCAAAGTGAAAACTTTATGGAAGTCAAATGTCGACCAAATGATATTGGTTACACATATTATTTCAAATATCTATTAAAGTAAGTAGTTCTTTTAAATAGGTGATTCATTTACTATTAAGGACTTAATAATGATTTATTTACATATACCTGTCATAAACTCGACTTAATACGTCAGCTCGATGTTTTGGTCCAGTTCTTGTATAAGCACGCTGCCTACACTGCACCGTCGAAACTGCTAAGTAAATAAACTCATGTCAACATCCATAACTGTAGCTGTATCTAATTGACTCCATTTCCATAAATGTTCCCAACTCTGTGAAAGCTTCAATCATCAACCAAACTGCTGAGATGACCTACACACTGTAGTTCATCTCTCATCTTTAACACCAAGTAATCACTCCTCTGCAGTCCTGATCCAAATCAACCTCAGCTGCGCATACTATTGCTCCAAGCCGTAACCAATTCATAAAATGAAATATTCCAAAGCACAGGATATTTGCTCTCCTCTTTACAGCGATTTACCAGTCCAGTATAATTCAGCTTCAAACAAATCCCAGTTATTTATGTAACCGAAGATAATTCTGCTACTTCCATACGTCCATCGGCTTCTTCAGATCCCAGGATATGAAACCATTTACTTTAAGAAGCCCAATTTATTTAATTTTTTCTAGCTTTGGATTCTTATATTATGTCCTACCACAACTAATCACTTATACCCTTGTTAATGGTTTAATCAAATAGAATAAGTTTTACAGGGTTTTTACTTAAATTATTCGGGATTACATATTTTAATATCCCATTCTTAATAAGAAATTTCGTTGTCATTTTTAATATATTTCATTTTTCCTAGCAATAATTATTATACTAATTTTTTTACCAGCTAACACTCTTGTATACATTTCTATATGATATATTTTATTCTGACATTTCATAATTGACTTTTTCAAATAATAATTTGAGTCTGACATTCGCTTTACTTATTCCGATTGTCATTTAATACAAATTAAGATCTAAGCTCTGATATTACCAAACAACTATCCCTACCAAATGAACTCATACGTTCAACCTTCCTAATGAAATACTCACAACTTAACAGTAACCGTACCTAATCTCGCATTCATTAAACAAATCCCAAATATTTCTGTTGTACTTTTGATGCATAAATCCACCCTTTGTACTTTTTAATTACTAATTAATTTATTTTTTCAAAATAGGTTCCTACCTAGAAATACTTTTATAGATAAATATCAGTCTCAAGAAGCTACCACTGCAATATACTATCTATATTTGTCAGCTGCATAAATATACAACATAATAACAATATTACTAAATAAGAGCTGTCTTGTTTTATTTGCATTAACAGGAAATTCAGCATTAACAATAAGAATTAACAAAGTGAAGTAGTAGAATATAAATGTCGAATTATTAACAGCTCTTCAAATTTGTTTAAATGGAAGAACTAGACGTTATGATTCCATTAAAATTAATACATCTTCTAATCTTAAAGACGAATACAAAAATTATTAATTTTGTTTTCAGTAACTAAAATAGGAAAATCAAGAACTATATTATTGATATACAAATTATTGATTTTAAGAATTGTCGATGCAGTTTGCGATGGTAGAAAATAACATTTCTTGTAAATTAAATGCAGGGCTCTAACATTTATTGATTAAGATTGTTTCTGATAACTATTAACTTAACCCCACTTGTTCTGTTCTCTTTAATAGCTTCACGCTACAGGAAAGTCATCGTATATATCGTGTGCAATAGTCAAAATATCAATTACATAGACAGAATTGCTAATCTATATCTGGAAAGGCTTACCACTCTTTTAGTATTTTCAGCAATATCTGAATATGTAAGAAATTGTATATATTTAAATGCTAAAGTGAGACAGAACCGTTTAGAATTGCTAAATCTTAATTTCACTATGTAGGTAGCCTATTAACTTGCATGTTACTTTTAAAAGTGTGGCAGTTATGACTCTTTAGTGCATTTTATTATATCGTTAGACATTGTGCTACAAGCCGAAAGTGTCTTTTTGTTAAGTTTGTTTTAATTCATAGCTCCACTTGTCGTGGACCCATTTAATTGTCAATTATTTTAGAAGGGGAACGTCATATCCTTCCTTATTTCCTTAATACAGAGCATGATTTAGCATGCAGCTGAGTAACTCCCGTCCAAACAGCTAAGGTATACACATTCTTAAGTAATTTACATTTTCATTTGCGCCTTGCACAAGAGGGGCGAGTGAATTTCTTGGAATTAGCGTCTGCATAGTTTCGAATGGAATTACATTTCTGCCGTTACACCCTGCGAAAGAAAATTAAGAAAACCAGCGAGGTGCATATTTTATTTTTGGACCGCAGTTGGGATTTACTAATCCAGACCGCATGTGGCTCTCGACTCCCCAAGCTGCCGCAGAGATAGCTTAAAGATTTATCGAAATTCAGCTCAAAGTGTTGCGTTAAAATAGTTGTGTGCGCCCTGCGAGAAGTTAAATCAGCTGTATTACTCTGAAACCCCATTCTCGCCAAACTACGGTTTGGATTACGGTCAAACACCGGATTCATATAAAAAATTTCTTTGCATTAATTATCAATTTACGGTACTGTCGGGATCATGATAGCTGTTTCGTTAAACTACCCCATGTTCCACGCATCGTGGATTTCCTCGGGACTACATATCGTCCCGCACGAGCAATCGGAGACCAAGTGTTCTTTTTTTCGTCTACTCCGTATTGTCGATTGGAGCCTCCCACGGTGAGTAGTCGAACTATAGGTGTTTTACTGTTTATGACAATTGGATAAGTTTATTATGCACTCATTCTGCCTGAGACTCTTAATACAGCATTCTGTAGTGAGCTACTTGTTTCGAATATTAATAGTGGGTAGATTTCTTTGTTGCTGTATTTTGACCAACGCTATTGTAGCAGTTGTATATTGGGAACAAACACTTCTTTATTAGGTGTTAATTACCAGTGGTTGAAAACAAGGCTTCTTCAGAATCTTCGGGTCTTTACTCTGCTGAGATTTTTTGCTAAAACATTATTTTAGTTACTTTCTACTAGAGAAACACACGACAGACAACCTACTGAGAGCGTCAAAACTACAAAATCTCAGTGTTAATGAGGAGTAAGACAGCACAGACGTAATAGTAGTTGAATCTGGATCAGGTGTTTGGGTCAGAAATGCATCTCACTATATAGTAAAATGTAAACACATTAAGCCATATTTGAACGATATCTGATGTAGAAGTAATCTGCTGTTAACCTCCGCGAATGAGGTTGGCGGAGGGACACTGACAACAGATTTAAATGGATTTATTTATAGATGTAGCATAAGGTGCCACATTTGTCCCTGTGTGCTCTAAAAGATTAATTAAAGCAGCAAACCTGAAAGAAGTTGAAGATATGAGAGATATTGAGTGTCATTACTGTTTATACTCGTATCCGACCTTGATCCAGATTATTTCGAAGAAAGCAGTTATGCAGATATTAGTAATTAATGGCATTGATTTCAACTTAATCGACTCAAAAATTAAATCAAATGACTTTAAAATACATTTTAGTTTCGAACGAAAGGTATAGTAACAGGTAATTTTTATTTTCCAAAACAATTTGCTTTTGCAACCTTTTTTTGCTACGTAAAGGTATAGTGCTTTATTCTCTGCACGTGTTCTAATTTAGTAATAGCGCTGTTAGGTTTAAAGTAGACAAGGAGAGATATGAATTTATTTATAGTAATTTACGTTATAAGTCCGGTAAACGCAAGTTTACAGTAGCGAGTCCAAACGTTTCGAGACGAGGCGACGTAGGAGCCGAGTCTGGAATGTTGAGACGAGCTACTGTAAAAGTTTACCGGACGTATGTCGTAATGAGTTTTATTTCATACTGCAATTATTAGATTTTTACTTAAAACTACAAAAAAAAATTTTTCAATTGAAAATAATAAATAGTTTGATTATTGATTTATTTCATTTGAGTCCGGTAAAATGTTTTACCGGACCTGTTTATTTCATTTGAGTCCGGTAAAATGTTTTATCGGACCTGTTTATTTCATTTGAGTCCGGTAAAATGTTTTACCGGACCTGATACCGTAAAGCCTCATTTTCCGGACTAAAATCATTAACTTAAACATGGGTTTTACGATGCAGTATGAAATAAAATATAAAACAAGGAGTTTTGCTATGAGAGTGGAGTGCCTTGCCGTTCTAAAAAAAATAGTTAACAAAGTAATGAGCTGTTACTGTGTGTTTGCTTGTTATGTCATTTTAAATGTGTTTGTCATGGATCTTAACTCAGCAGAATCACAGGTGTTATAAAAAAATTGTATTGACATGTTGCAATCCTACAAATGGTCAAGGAATGTTACTGGTTTTGAAGTAATACTTTGTATGAGGCTTGTAATTACCATGTTACTAATAACAAAGGTGCTTTGTTTATGTATTTAACTTAGAGTAATTTGTACATGAGCTGCATACCCAATTTGACGCAGCTGAACCAACTCTGTGATTTGATGAAATAACGAGGAAGAGATTAATTTAGATGAATTAAACATTTGAAGTTATAGTACTTCATAAATCTAAGGTTCATGTTCAGGTTGTAATGTAACGAACGATTAACCGCTTTTTAAAAAGTTAATAAATGCAAACAAGCAAAATAAACGAAACGATATTGTATAACGTCAATTCAATTGCACAAAGCAGCCAATATCTGTAAATGTCAGTCAACGAGTAATTTTCATTCAAACCACAGAACTCGATCTGAATTTGTACTCGGCACGGCTGAGTCCTCGAAAGCAATTATTTTCTATCATCGTAGAGTGTTGACATTCATAAATGAATACAAAAAATTAAGAGGTGCGCAAGGTAAGGTAAGCAACATGCAACTATTCAGCGTGTATGGATCGGTACCTGGTGAGATAATACATACAAAGATTGCCACAATGCAGCAGAAAGTATCAATAAGAAAGATAAGGATTTAGTACTTCCACAGGTCTTGCATCTAAAACAGAGAGTAAAGGTGCAATGTTAGCCCCCGCATCAAATTTACCTAAGGCACAAATAGTGTACTGGAAATTTCAATGGCGCTAGTTCACGTTACAATCTTCACTCACATCTCCAGAGCGTTCGGATTTTCGATAAGGCCACGTAGTTCCTTCTATAATGCCTTCTAGGAATTATCCGATAAAGAAGCGGCAGAAGACTATAAACGGAGAATCGGCAGTTAGTTAACGACACTTGAGACTTGAACCTAAACCTAATCCTGACTACCAACTGTAGATACCAGCCCCGGAGCCTAGAGCTGATTTTCTGACCTAGCTAGTACCGGTGAATTCGGCCCCATCTTGCTAGACACTCTCCTGGCCTAGTTAGCAGCGTAGAATTCGCTCCCATCTGGCTAGAAAGCAAGCGTTTAATGCCCGCACCAGCTGATTCTCCCAGGCTACTATTATCATAACCTTGTAATAAATTTAACCTAAAACACGACTTACCAACGCACTAGGAGGGATCTCCAGGCCGCCGGCATAATCCAGGTGCAGGTATGCAAATTGGTCTGTGAGTCCGAACCGACCGAAATCTTCCAACGGTTATCGGCGGTTCGAGCTATCAAATACGGTCTTTTGCGTAAGGTAAAACCGTTCAATTTATATTATTCCGAGGGGTTCAAATTTATTCGCAAAGAACGTACCACGTCCAGCCAGGCTTTATGCGGTAAACGTCACCGACAGCGTAAAATACATCTTTTCATTAAATTTGTCCGCCCGTGAACTATAAATAACAAACGCCATCTTTGCCGCCGGAAATATAGATTGTTTTAGATTTGTTGATTCTAGTACATCAGAGCTACAGATCACTTGCGCCTACCGTCTTCACACTTTCATTAAGAGGATCTAGGGACCGCAACCGGGCCAATCCAGCCTGTCGTGTGAGTTGCCGAACGTCCAGAAAACAACCCAACGTCGAACTAATACGCCGAAGAAATGCTATTTTATAACAATTATGTACACAATATTTTCATTAACTAAGAATTATTTTGTATATACTTAAACATATTATACAATTTATTTCAACACTGTGTTATTTCTGTATTTTATACAGTTGAGTAGTAGGGACTCTGAGCATCTGACCTTTACCTGTGGCAATCAGTTTGAAACTAAATTTAGAGAATTTTGGTCAAGCTTAAATAAGCACCCTTCACAGGGATTTGAAATTAAATTTGAAAATTCCGGAAACGAGCCAGGTGCACTATAAAGGAAAGCCAAATGTTAACAGCGTTATGATGCTTGACAACACTGTCAGACCAATTCACGACACAACTAAATAAAACTCGAGAAGATTTGACGAATCTCAATCGTATGCGTTGAACCTTAGCTCAATAATGCAATAAACCTAATGAATCGCAGCGCAGGAATTATATTTTACATAAGAAAGCAAAACTAGAGTAGATTTGAAGCACCTCAATCGAGAATCAAGGCACCCAGTACAACAATATGGTAATAGTTACTTAACGATGGCAACCCTCTTAAAACGTGGCCACCGAATCTCTCTGAGCCACAGTCTCGCAGGGTACCAAAGGTGCTTCGATGCAAAATATCTACAAACGGGGACCTTGCACGGTAATGAAACGGGGAACCCGCCGGTTCTCTCCGGATCTTCGAAAAATTTGCAATATAACTATAGCCCGAAAGGGACTTTACACGTTTCGAAGTGTTAAAGTTGGTATAACTATTGTGTGAAACACAATTACGGTTTTACAAACCTTTCAGACCTTAAGATTTGGCTTCTTTTCTATAGACTGTTAGAAAATGTGTAATGTTTCAGAGGATTACCTTTATTATTGCAAAAGTTGGAGAAGAAGTAATCTTAGTCAGTGACAATGGCGGCGCTTAGGATTGGCCACTATGGGGAATTACCGTAATGACGGATTAATGAAATTAAATCCAAACAGAGTTTCGACCTGTCGAAACAATAACCAATATAAACGAACGTTTAATTTAAAGTCTCCCGATTGTTTAGCAAGTTTTTGGTTGCAGCCGACCGCGATGCTGAACTCTTAGTTGACTTTAATTAAATTATTCGGCTCCTTTTGAGGCGAAATAAAGCATAGGCGCGGCTGAAATCGGCATTAGCTGGCGAAAATACGGTTTTCCGCGTATAATGCGCTGCTCCGTACATGTACGAATTTATTTATAATATTATGAAATCGTAATTGAAATGCATAATTTGCGCCAAGACGGCTAGGGTCAGACCAAGCGAGCGAGTGCGAGCAAATCTAGTCGGCCGGGCCAGACAGAGAGGGCGCTGCGACCAATTAATTTGTCCATTTATCATACGTTATCACCAGAACTCACTGTGGCGTGGTATTTTCGCATGTAGAGAAATTTATATCACTGTGTGAGCGAACACACATTGTTATTATCTGTATTTGGCTTGGGAGCGGAGTTTTTGGTTTTGTTGGAGTTTTACGGGTCCTCGGCTGTGTTTTAAGCTTGTCTCTTGCTGTTTTTGCATGCTCCGTGGGCCCGATCGATCTGTTGTTTTAGCAGATTTCACTAAAGCCGCTGTATGTTTTGTTAAATGGAATTAGCGTTTTAATCGCGATTGTATTAATTATTCGGGCATTACCTACTTCGGATTCGTTGTCTGGTCTAGTAATTTCGAATGTTCATGTTGCATGTGGGAGGGCTGCGGCCATTCCGTGCTTTCGGGGAACTTTTATTACGTGCGGTCACTGTCACATGTACTTTTTGATTAACAAATGCTGGCTCCGATTTTGTTGGTTTTATATGAAAGCTGTAATGAGACATCGGAGGTTTATGTTGCAACTGCGGATTGAGATTGTAGGTGATCCGTAACAACCAAATTACCTTTAAAATGGTCTCAGCTTTTTGTACGCTTCCTGGTTCTCAATACACTTTGTCTACCCTTTGTCTATCTGTCAACCAGAGTGTCAATTCCATCACAGAAGAATCTTTTTGTCTTTGTGTGAAACACTCGTGGGTCGTGTTTTTCACACTTTTAATATGCATGATGCAGTACAACGAATTCTATTGTACGTGTTACAAAAATATGAAAATGGGACGTTCAATAACCTCGAATCCAAGGCTTTCAATCAATTTGTTAGTGTTTATTGATCTATAGAGCGTAAAGGTCTATTCACACATATCAGTGCAGTGTCAGTTCTGTGTTAGCTCCGTGTCAGTGACATCCGTGACGTATCAGTGACGCCTACGCACACATACCCGTACAGTTTGGTCAGTTTTCAGTCGGTGATTTTCCAAAAGGCAATGTGGACGGATACGGAATTGGCAATGACTGTTATAATTTTGGATGAAGAGGAAGAGGAAGTGCCGCATGCGAAGAAGCGAAAGCGGGTACATGAGGCATAGAAGAAAAGAAAAAGTGAAGGATTAATTAAAAGAATTAATTGATGATGGACCGAATTTTTGTTGAGTATTTTGGAATGTCTCTAAACTGTTTAACATATTGCTTCCTATCTTATTCCAAATATTGAGTTTCAAACTTGTGTCCATATATTTCCGATTAGATAGATTATAAAGACCAGGATAATTCCGAACCAGTTCTATAAGTTGTTCGTCATTCATATTCGCAAATACGCACACACGATTGACCAACTATACTCCAAAACACGTCCGTGAAATGGCAAAAATATCGTCGGCGAAGATATATAAAATTATGGTACGGAAGCAGCACTGACACTGAGGGCTAAAATACGGCACGGTGCCGGACATGTGTAGATGCGTCGAGTCGGTTAAATTCAAAGCAACGATATTATTTTCACGGAACTGAGCGGACGCCGAACTGACACTGCACTGATATGTGTGAATAGACCTTTATTATGTTGGAATAGAACACCTCTTGAAAACGATGCACGTCGTTCTATGATTATGATGCCCTCACTTAATTTTTTAATTAAAATAGTTTGGAAGCATATAGCTTAAAACCAGTAAATGGAAACATGAGTTTCAATATAAACTCTATCTCTTTCAAGACGCCGTCTGACTTCTAAGGTTGGCGATCTCCGTGGCGTATCTCCAACAATCTATTACAAGTGTTTCTCTGTTCACACCTAATAAATTTTTTATGTTCATTATCTAAGATGGCTTCCTTCTTTCCCTTTTTTCTATTTTCTCTTAGAGTATATATTGCTACCACCTTTGGGGTATATAGCTATTTTATTACGAACGGAAAATAATTTAAGACTCAAACCACTGATTAAACAGACGCTACTCTACTTAACTAGCTTCAGATAGCACCAAACAAACGTTGAGGCTACATGGAGATAGCGGAGGGCCTACCAGCTACAGTGAAGACGGCGTGCAGTTCTTTCATATAATTATCGAAGGGTGTTCAAATTACCAGGCATCGCCAAAGAGCCTTTTATAAGCAATAAGTCCAGTAGCTCATGAGAACTCTTAACGTCACTAAAGTATTATGCCTAGCTAATTTGGTACGACCTGAAATAGACTTCAAAAAGGTTAGCCATACACAAAATCGTAGCAATCATGAACTGGGTTATACTAATTAACGACAACAAATATGCTATAAATACAGCCAATTCTACTGTGCCACTAAGTATAGTAGTTTAGCTAGCACTTAACAATGTCCAATATTTAAATAGGTAACAGATCTCTGGGCAGATTAAATTAGCGGACAATTACGAATTTACGATGATGTCGTAGGTTGAATACAGCAGTATAGCGATAATAATGGCAAGGCACGACGTACATAGAAATTTAGAATGCTGTATAAATGCCTCAGTAAATACTCGCAAATGCGGAGGTGATGCAACGCTAGCCGGTGATTTTAATCTTTCGGTGCTCCTAATGTACAGATTCGTTTCTACCATGATAATACAAAATCTTGTTTTAATGATCCCAGCAATGATACGAAACAGCACTCGAATACAAACAACAACAATCTGCCACCAGGAAAAGTCATCAATGATTACAAATTTGACCACCAATTTAGTAGCACAATCTAGCTGCTCATACTTTAACGACTCTAAGTTGGCTCTTTAGGTTGCAGTCTCAAGGTTAAAATCGCGAGGCCAGAATGATCCGAAATCAGATGCGATGTGCAAATCAGAACAAAATATGTTCGATAGATTAACCAGTGAGCTAGGACACTATTTTTTCTCGTAAGACACTATAGATTAGCCTAAAGTCAGGCAAAAGTTAATATAAAGTAAACAGATGCGATTAAGTCGGAGACACTTCCAGAAGAGGATTAGAAACAAAACAGGTCGCTGCAGGTGCGCGAAGATAATTGAATGATACTTGGCACAGTAACGCATGACAACGGATCGATAAGATATCTCACGGGAATGAATACCGTGCAAAACAAGTTCGGCACAATGGCAGTACAAAGTTGAGCTTTTCGGATAGGAGCGACTAAAATGCATTAAACGTACAGTACAATTAATTGATGAGCCACTACAACGTAACTTTTTTTAATCGTAACAATGTGTATGCACTTTTCAAGGCGTATTATGTTTCCAAAATAGAATAACCTCTTTTTCTTCAAGATATCTACCGAGTTCCTCTCTATTCCGAGTTTTATTTCAACTTTTTCTATAGGCATTTCTTCTGTCCATAATATCTTCAGTATTCTTCTATCGCTCCATATTTCATAGACAGCTATTCATTTTATAGTTTTTTTCAAAATTTGTTTTTTGCAACCTTACAATAATGTTCAATAAGTCCCAGGTTTGGGTTGAGGTGGTGGTTGCGCAATATTGTGTTGAATTTAACAAAGACTGACCTTACAACTTATATTTTTTAGTTTAGCACTTTTTTTTTACTACTCGTTATTGCTTTCTCTACTTCTGAAATTAGGACATTTTGTCTTTCATAGTTACCTTCGCCTACATTTTCTATACACTTTATATTTACTTATCGTTATTACAAGGTAGTTCGGTGACATATTTATTTTCAATCGTTAACAGAAACTGGGTTGCTGCATCTTTAATGTTTTCATACAATAGTTTTACATGCTTATCTAGTTGGAAATCATCATGTTTCTTTTATAATTCGTCGATTTCTTGGCATTATTCTTAGATCCAATTTTCTTTGACCTCTGTTATTTTATTTCATAATTGCTGAACTCGATTCAGGTAAATATCTACTTCTGTAAAGCTAATCGTAACTTGAAGCTGAAATAGAGAACCACCTATTACGTCTAGTTGTTACATATTGAACAATAGCGTGAACCCTTAAAGTATACACAATGAATCGACTTGAAGTTTTCGAAATTTTTATGTATATAAAAGTGCTGAAAATACTAAGGGTTGAATAAAAATCCAACAAGAGTCCATATTGAGCCACGTTTGCGAGTGGACATAATCTGTGCGCTCTATGTGAAATCGTTTAAATTGTGTGTTATCACCATCACTTCAAACCAGGTTTTATTTATAATTTTTTATTTACCCATTGTTGTAATAATTGTAATATAGTGTGGAATTGATTCGCCAACGCGGCTGGCCACTGGCTACGCCAGGCCGCAGATATAATCTTTGGTAAAAAATATTTGTTGGACCTATCCGCAGTAAAATGAATAACGCGTTTATCAAAGAACCAACGCTTGTTTTTAAGACAAGCGTTCCTATGGAAGGTGTACAATTAACAGCTGTCACTAATATTAACACAAACGGAAATAAACGAACAATAAGCTCCCCATCCATAGATAATCAGAATAAGAACTACTTTTTCGATAGCACCGAACTTCTTGCTAAGAATAAATATTATCTCCCTGCCCACATTGACCCTGCTAAAGATACCACTAGCACAGATTCAGAAAAATCACCCGCTAAATCCCGAAAAATACCACCGATATTTCTTCAAGGTGCTAACAATTATCAAGCTGTAATTACAGATATTAAATCCACACTAAAGAAAGAGTTTACAGTAACTAATCGCGGAACCCAATTACGTATTAACTTAACAGACATTGGTGACTACCGTTTGCTAACTGAGTTCTATGATAAAAACAAGGATAAAATTACAAATTATACTTTTCGAAATCCCTAAAATTCGAATTTATCAGTTATACTCAGAAACGTTCCTATCTCTTTAACAACCAAAGATATATAAGATGATCTTTCTTCAAAAGAATTCCCAGTGCTTAAAGTTACGACATTACAAAAAGATAAAAAACCAATCCCCATATGCGCAGTTGAGCTAACGAAAACCGATAAAGCTAAAGAAATCTTTAAACTATCCAATGTGTGTTACTGCATAATCAGTGTAGAGCCTCGTCGCAGCAGCAAAGATACGCCCCAATGCTCTAACTGTCAACGGCTAGGACATACCAAAAACTATTGCCATCTCTCAGCTCGATGCGTTAAGTCTACTGGGATGCACCATTACAAACAGTGTTCTAAAACCCCATCAGAAAAACCAAGATGTGTGAATTACGGCGGAGAACACCCTGCTAATTACAGCTGCTGGCCATACTACTTTACTTCAAACAGAAATATAACACCCACGTGCTACCACAACAACAACTAACTTTTATAAATACGTAACACCAACTACCACGTACGCACATGCAGCAGGAAAACCCACTCTTACTAATGATTCTCAACATCCTACTCCTAATCCCTCAAGTTCTCCATCCATCGCCAATCTAATCCAATCAGTTTAGGATTTACAAGCCCCTTATCATGAACAAATAAAATTGTTCATTTTGTCAATCATTCCTTCCTTTGTTAATGACAAATAATAATTCACCCCATGTGCTTTATCCAACCTCATCATTGCAAACTACAATGCCAATGGACTACATAAACAAAGATTCCTAATTATTGCCTTCCTAGTCAGTCATAAAATAAATATCCTGGTTGTAACTGAAACGCATTTAGCAGAACGGGAGCTGTTCAAAATACCTCAGTACATTGTGTATCGCCAAGACTGCGCAACCCATTTTGCTTCTGGAGGTGTCGCAATTATAATAAAACGCTCTTTAAGTGCTCATCCATACGAACTACCGACATTAATCAATCTCGAAGTAGTGGCAATTCAGCTAGACCTAAAGAACAGAAATAGATTTAACATTATTGCAGTTTATAAACAACCTAAACAGCGACTTCACGAATCGGACATTACAACGCTTTTCCAAAGCAATACTCCAAACACTGGCTATCGGTGACTAACTCGAAGAACATGCTATGGGGCTGTAATAGAAACAACCCAAACTGGATACACACATTTATATCGGATCACTCAATTCAGATATCCACACCGACTGAACCGACACACTATCCCTTCCTGAGAGAACACGGCCCACATATATTGGACATCTGCTCCAATATCACAAATAGTATTAGCGGACCTAGAATCTGATCACCTACCGGTCTTAATAACTTTTAACGATTGTCCAATGAGTAATCAGACATTACCTAGACTGATAAATGGTCACGTTGAATTGGAATCTTTTTAAGGAAGTGCTGAAGCACCCATAACCTGCCTAACATCGATTGAATCGAATGAAGACATTGATGATGCTATAAGAAAACTCAACAATGCAATAATCACAGCAATAAATCAGGCCACTACAGTTTAGAAAAGACCTAAAAGGAATTACCTAAATCCCCCAGATCACATCGAGAATCTCATAAATAACAAAAACAAATTGAGACGAATTTGGAGCAGAACAAGAGACCCTCTGATAAAAACTCAATTAACAGGGCAACTCGAGAAGTCAAATTTGACTTAGATACATACAGAATAAACACGTACAGACATTACATCAGTGACTTACAACCCAGGATCCTACAATGTGGTAAGCGACAAAAAGAATACTAAAACAGCACCCCAGATTCCTGTTATTAAGTTATTAATCAGACATATACTTCAGATCAAGAAAAAAGCCGACCTCTTTTGAAACCAGCTTGAAAATACATTCGTTACACGAATTTCCAGTGACACAAAGAATTTGTTGAGGAAGTTATATCCGAAATAAACATTACTCTCCCAAACAATCCAGAGTTAATAGTTCCCACTATACCGACGGAAATTATATCTTACATTAAGAAACTTCCCTTTAAAAAATCTCCTGGACATGACGTTATTCCAAATGTAGTCCTAAAAAATCTTCCATAAAAGCGACAACCTACATCACCATCTTGTTCAATGCCTGTTTAAGAATTGAATACTTCCCAAATACCTGGAAACACGCCTGGAAAAAACCATAAAGATCCGAAGAATTACCAACCTATTAGTCTTCTTCTACCATCTCAAAATTATTAGAAAAGATCATCCTCTTTCGACTCGCTCAATTTCTAACAGAAGGCCAAGTACTGCCGACATTTCAATACGGATTCCGAAAAGCGGATTCCACTGTGCAACAATTACCGTGCATATCAGAACTAATTTGAAATCGGATTTGATAACAAGCTACACACAGCAGCAGTATTTCTTGACATTGCTCAGGCGTTTGACCGCGTTTGGATTGACGGACTCCTATATAAAATCGTTAAGGCTAATGTTCCCGATTATATACTGTGCATCATCAAGTCATTTCTCACAGATCGCACTTTTGTTGCAAGAATTGGCGCTACTTTGTCAGCGAGCAGGAAGATTAGTGCTAGGGTTCCACAAGGATCTATACTGGGTCCTATATTCGTACACGATTTACCGGAGCCTCCCAACTCAACTGTTGCCATGTATGCTGACGATACAATTCTATTAACACAACACCACGATATACTCTCAGCAACTCAGCAACTTCAAAATAGCGCCGATCAACTTAGAAACTGGCTCAAAAGATGGTGTATTAACATAAACCCCACTAAATGTGAAACAAAAATGTTTACTTTACGAAGACCAATTATACCACCCAACATTATTCTTCTTGGTCAAAAAATGGAATGGAACCCAGCAGATAGCACAGTCAAGTACCTGGGAGTTTATTTAGACAAAAAACTTACATGGTCCACTCACATTAATAAGAAATTAAATCAAGGATACATAAGACTCGGAATGTTCTACCCAATTCTCAACAGAAAATCGACGCTGAAACAGGAGTGTGGTATTCTTATTTATGGCTCCATTCTAAGACCGATAATCACGTACGCCTGCCAAGTCTGGGCAGCAGCATCCAATACACAGTTAAAAATGCTGCAAGTATTTCAGAATAAAGTACTAAGGATTATCTTCGATGCACCGTGGTACATACGAAATACTCAGCTACATCGAAAAGCCAATCTACTTACAATACAAGAATTCACTAAAGACATTGCTAAAAAGTACTTCCATAACATAAACAAATGCACAGGCGCAAGAACGTATAACACTGGAAGGAGAGGTATACATACTAGACTCAAAAGAAGACTTCCTCAGGATATACTTATCTAATCTCATAGTAGTTCTGAAAATAGTGATTAGCTAAAAAAGTGTAACAGTGAGATGTAATCAGTGAAACAATCTAGCGCAGTTATATTACAAAACTAAACATTGTAGTGAGGCTATAGCCGTTGATTAATTTACTGACACTCTAATATACGTAGTTACAACAGCCATGTATAGCAAAATAACGCTGAGCTGGTTATACTTATTAAAAAAAAATCCAACAATTTCTAAGAAAAGCCGAAGACCGACTAAATAACTACTAAATTAACTGTACAATTCTTTTACCTTTTTCTCTAGTCTCCCTATTTCTCAATATGCTTTGCAACTCTATCTTATAAGTAAAGCGTTAATACTTATGTGGAAATATTCAAGATATTCAATAACTTCAAATATCAATTTTTCAGTAATTGCATTAGTGTTGTTTGCCCAATGGAGATAAGTACCTGCTGAGACAGGTCAGCAACGTTTTACACTTCTCGCTGAATTCAAATTACCTTGTAGTAAAGTATAATATTTTACCTGACAGTATGGAAAACTTAGAAGCATTGTTTAATAGAATAAATAATACAGTAAGGGAAGAGACAGGATTGAATATAAATGTACGTAAAACTAATTGTGATTTTTAGTCGTCAACCAATCGACATTACATATCTAACAGATAGAGTAGCTTTAAATACTTTCATTGATGATGACGATGGCCGACGCCATTCTCTAGATGTTTTCTTGTATTAAGAAAATGGTTGAGCAAGTATTTTCTTAGATTCATTATGCCAACTGGCTAGTATGCTTCTGGTTTTCCGACCTTCTTATATAGCTGCTTCCATCGCAGCCACTTTAGCGCTGCTATCAGCACCCAGGGGCGATCCGTTTTTTTCGTCGAAAAGTGGTTTTTATGCCGGAGCTTGTTGGGTGACACCGTCTATCAGTCGCGAATTCTAGCCAATTTGGCATTTCCACATTGTCTGATTCACAAAACGGAACCAGTGGGCCATCATAGAATTGTCTTTGATGTGCCTCATCGCTTAATATACTTCGGTGGGACATTTCACCTTCCTATTGCTTCCCTGTCAGCATGGTTACCTACCTCCATAACATCGACTCTTGGGTAACGTCTCATTTTTCTGGCCTCTTCCCAGATGCACGAATTTCGCTGATTTCTGGTGGAAACCACCTTCGGAAAACACATTTTTCGAACAATGCGGCTTTGAGCTAAGCATTTGTAAAATGTTTATCAGTAGATTACGGTAAAGTTAATGTATCACGATCACCTTGAACGAATAGTTCACGCTGAGTTTTGCCTTGTATTATTCAATAAGCAGTTCGCACAACTACAGGGCCATTAAAATTACAAGTTATAACCTTATAATTCATAATTTAACAATTTTGTTATATTTGCTTCTTGATCTAGATACGCGATGTTAAAAAAGCCAAAACTTCCATGCCATAATTATAGTTATTAAGGTACCAAGGGGCATTATGAGTAAAAGAAGAGCCCAAGATTGTTAGTGTACTAACCGAGGGCCTTTGGCCCGAGGTGTGTACAACAATCGCGGGCTCTTAGCTCATAATGCCTGTGGTGCGTTCAAGGTTTTATGTCCTACCAATTTTCTTACCTAATTCATATTCATATTCAATTCATATAATTACTATGCTATGGTATTTAAGGTTGATCTAGTTAGCTGATCTAAGTTAGATTTGTGACATTAGATGAGCTGTCATTAATTTTCATTGTGACAGTGGTGCATAATTTTTGAAATAAAGGTTGTATCCATGGAAACAAATACTGTTAATTTTTCATAATAACTCTAGTGTTCTTATGAAGAAAAGAATTGCCCTGGAGCGTTATTTTGTATCTAAGATACCTTAAAATAGAGTCATTAATTTTAATTAATGTACTGGTAGGACATAAAAGAAATTTTCGATATTCTAGAATTTGTTACAGATCATTGTTGTGGCATATAAAGTAATTTAACTTAAATGCAAAACTTAATCAATTTTTCAGTGTTTATTTTAGTTTTCCTACTTACTTAGTTACTTAATCATTTTTCTATCTACGTTTCAGTATAGGGCATCTAGTGGACTAGGTAGTGTGTGACTCTCTTTTCTGTAATTACTTTCAACTCTTCCTATCTGCTGCATACATCTACAATCAGTCTCTCTTAAATTTATGAAGAACTGTCAGTATATCAAGGAAATAAAATAAGAGCGTTTATAGAAGTTAAAATACATTTAAAATAATTGGTGTATTTAAAGGAAGTAATTTATAATTTAACTTGGACGTCGACCCACAAATCGTTCATTTAGAAGGATTATACAGCCATTTTATGGTAAAGTACCTATTCCTAAATGTTACAATTTAAAAGATTCCTATACTTTACAGTATACCGGGTGCTGACTTGCGCGACGCACCATAGGAATTTGCATAGTAAATTCATTATGTTCAATTATTTGCTCCCCTAATTATTTTAGAGCTAAAGTGTAAATACATTTTTTGTAGAGAAAAAAATACTGCATCCATTCATACTGTTGCTAACAATTTTTCATTTTCCAGAACCGAAGGAATGCAAAAAATCAAACTAGCATTTTTACAAAAATCAGTGATGCCATGGAATTATTGAAACAAGCCAATGGCAACGCAGGTGCGTGCGGTGCGATCATCCAGGCGCTGCCGTCAAAAGATTAAACGTATTGTTGTTTTTCTCGTTTTGGTGTAAGTTCTGAACCTCATTACTGCACCTACAATTATTTAATAACCCGCCTGTAGTCTTAAACTTACAATGAATCAGTCTATTAATGGTTGTACTGTTTGGAATTTGCAGATATTTTACAATAAACAAGGAGCTTACTTAACGAACGTCCACCATACTCGTAAAACCATTTTTGTTATGGACAAGGTCTAGGTACCTTAGAGGCATTAAGCAGAACATAATTAATAATGAATTATTATAAACGTCAAACATCAATGACAAACAAACAAACAGCACATATTGTCGCGCCGCACGCATTTGCGGCATTGGCTTGTTTCAATAATGCCATGGCATCACTGATTTTTGTGAAAATGCTAGTTTGTTTTTTGCATTCCTTCGGTTCCGGAAAATGAAAAATTATTAGCAACAGTATGAATGGATGCAGTATTTTTTTCTCTACAAAAAATGCATTTACACTTTAACTCTAAAATAATTAGGGGAGCAAATAATTGAACATACAGAATTTACTATGCAAATTCCTATGGTGCGTCGCGCAAGTCAGCACCCGGTATATTATTATGAATATGGCTATATAAAGCTATACTTTTTTATTAAAATCTTGCCCTTTTAAATTCAATAATAATTCGTAATAATAATAAATCAAATTCTCTTATCTCAGGTGGTTCGCCAAATCAAGATCTCTATCTATTTATTGAATGTCAGTATTTTAATTAATGACGTTTAATGTCAAACTGATTTCTAAATCTAGACAAACCAGGTAATCTGACAACTGTATCTTACATTAACAGTTACTACCATTAAAAATTACCTATGTAAGTACTTACTCAACTTTATGTTGTCACTTTTAAAATTGACAGTTATTTAAAATGCTTTCTCAACTTATCTTAACAAACCTTAATAGCTGCTTACGCTTTCACTGCAAACACCAACCACCACTGGACCTTATCTTCAATAGTCTGCAGCACTCAATGTACCATTCACTAACAGCAACCCCTTTTGATGGTACATGAATCCTTTCAATTTCCTTCGATCTGTCAAACCAACTGCTTAAATCTCCAATTCCAGTCCTGTCACCTCCTGGATGTCACCACCGTACGATCCTAGTTCCTGCAACCTCCCTCTGGTTCTGTTAAGTCACGTTAACTACCCTGGCATCAAAATCCTGCCCTGGCTCCTACTGGAAAGCACTGTTCCTCCCATGTTACTGCTCCTTCTAGATGTCCAAGTCACAGCTGTCGTCCCTCTTAGATGTCTCCAACACACGATTCAAATCCTGGTAAGTTTCTTTCTTTTAATAAATTCCAATTCTAACTTTGTTCCATTTATTTGCAGATACTTTAATGTCTCAAGCAACATACACCAAATATCCAAATCAAATTATAAATTGTAAAATACCTCTTCTTATGTCTTGTACGTATGAATAAATCCAAATTCCATTAACTATTATTAAGTCTTTTATTCCATTTCCAATTACTTGTATCTGTAGCTCTTCTTATTACACAATATCACAATATTCTTTCCACTTTTTAATATTTTATTTGACCTTCACCTCAGAGATTCGTTTTCAGAAAACAATCAGATATCATCAATGCAATGCACACAAAAGTCTTCAAATTGGTTTAATATCTTCTGCATTGCTCTTACCAGTGCTGCACAAGACGTTGAAAGACCAAATGGTACCACTTTGAATTGAAAAATCTCCCATCAATACTAAAATCTCTTCTCTCATTGTTTCAATTAAATTTATTAATAATGTTTGAAAATTTTAACCCCACTCAAGATTTAATTATATCAATCTTCCAAGCTTACTTGCTTCAAATATTTCTTTATTTAAATTAATTTCACTGCCTCACGTATCATAACAATATAGTAAACTTAGTTATGTGATAAGTGGAAAAAAGTCATCTGGGAAATTATGGGTTATATAATTTAACCTACATTTAAAATAATGGAAAATGTGTGCCATAGAAAATACATACTTTAGCCAAGATTTAAAGCCATAAAGCAATTTTGAAACTTTAAGTTCAGAAGGTAGTTACTTAACCCTACTGTTCAATTTTGGTATGATTAACACGACTACATTTTTGTTAGCTTATCAAGATATGATGATAGTCCCACGGTATTTTAGGGATTTCATGTTTGGCATTAACTGTAATGTTTCTGCATTAACTTCTTCTTCTTTTTAATGTAGACAATGATTGACAATACAATGTGGCTGGATCATCATCGTGAATACATGTAGTATTACTTTATATTTGTACGTAAAATGATAAGGGTAACGGGCAAATGATGTAATTGCTTTGGTAGAAGCATCTGACAGAAAATATGATTAATCCTCACCTATCTATACTGCTAATGGAAGCCCATTACATAGAATTCATGTTATAGGGCTAGCTCATTAATTGTCTACAAATGGGAAATTGCTGATATAACAGGACCGATTATAAAACAATTGGTTCAACGCAGACCGGTGACTGTATGTAGACGTGTCCCGTCGTGGAAAATTTGGGAAAAAAATCGTGGATCGTATTTCCTTGCATTGGTTTGTGTGACAAGTCCAAGAATAATTCTTGTTTGTTTTAGAAACTACGAATTTCAAACATGAATCCATGGAAACGAAAAAATATAAGGCATGCCTTAAAAGTATCAATTTGGCGCAAAATAAATAGATTTTATCCATACAGTGAATACCAGGTAACTGTATATTCCGCATATATCGCTAGAACGAGTCGCACTAATTTAAAGCTGCTAGAGATGTTAATGTGTTACACCCCTGTTCTTTGTAAATTGTAACAAGGATGCTTGATATCGACGTCGTATCTTTTACTCATCCAAAGAACTAGCTTAAATATATAGCATGCCGGAGAGGGTAATGTAACTATAGAATGCCTAATAAATTTGCTTAAATGCTCCGCCCAACTATAAGGAGCAGAAGAGCTGTAACAAAAGGCCAGCTGTAAGGAGATGGCAATTGCCCAAAGAAAAGAAACAACAACCGCTCGTGTGAAATATCAACAATACATTTATTCAGAATAATGTGAACCCGGTTCGCAAAGACAAAATAAATTTAGAATTCAAATGAATTGTTAACATGTTAATTAATATACTAAATTCGGTGCACGAATGCTACACATGACTATGTAGATAATAGGTTTGACTTGATGAGAGCGAACAGGACTGATCAAGCGAAGTAATAAAGTTTATGAATTGCTGAACAACACTAGAAGCTAAATTGTCTCACGGACAAGGTCGACGAAATGGCTTTCTCCAGCGCAACGCTTTCATACAAAGAATAAATTATCGATCGTTTTCAACACACAATCTTTCTTATATTCGCTGAATATCGCGTGAGGCTGTACATAATTACTGCACAGCGACGCCTATAATTGGCCTAACGGCTATTGGCTGAGTGCGAATTAAATAAATAAAATAAATAAAATTAAAAAATAATCGGGTTACTCATTTACTATTCCTGTGAGAAACGAAAACGTAATACGGTAGCAAAAACTCTATACAGGTCGCCATCGGAGGTAAGGCTGATAAGACTATAAATATAAGGTTCAATCAGCAAACGGCTGATGGTCGCCTTCTCCTTATACTTTAAAAAAGTTTTAAGTAATTTCTCCAACAGGCGTAATATGGAAAACCAGGAATTTCCCATGAAAGTGCGAGGAGTGTTTCTAGGCACACAGAATATTAGAGTAATCAGACGGTATGACCGTGCTGGCGAAAGCCTGGCCGAATGTCGAATTCTTCGTCTAGCGGGCAGGCACTACGCGTCGTGGTTTCCTTGGCAGTGAACACCAAGGCCTTGCCCTGACGCAGCCACTTCGAACCGGTAACGTACAGTCGCAAACACATGACAAAACCAAAACGGGAGGAGAAGTGAAAAAGGAACAGAAGGATGAGAACAAAAACGAGAAAGCCTGAAAATAACTTTTTATTGAGTATTAGCCCACTGAAAGGAAGTCTAATTTCAGAACTGAAAGTAAGAATCTTTTAGATTTCCGAAAATTAAATGGTGGATGAATAAATAGCAAAAGAAGAAGAAGATCGGCAACGGGATGGGCATATCAACAACTACTTATAGAAAAAACTGAACCTTCGGTCGAGCAGGTTATAAGTACATGTTGCCGAAGATAGAAAAGCATGGAAACAAAAAGTACAGAAATCACAGCTAACATTGAGATGCTTCATCCATGAAGATGTACATGAAGTTATTCACAAATGAATGGTGTACATGAATTTGCATGTTTAAACAGCTACTGTCATTTTGCGTTAAGAGGTAAACTTTGTGGTTTTAGCGTTACATTATGTAAAGAGTATTGAATGAAAAGCGTTGTACCAAATTCCGTAACAGCAGCAGACCTTTTTGGCTTCAAGAAAAATTAGACTG
>OW679198.1:128468406-128664676 GCA_940337035.1 Agriotes lineatus | reverse complement strand
CTTAAAAAAGACAAAAGTGTACAAAGTTATTCATGATATTTTAGGTGGAAAGGTACCAAAACACAATGCTAGAACACCACTCGACTATGAACAAGTATTAATCTCAAGGTAATACAGTTTTGGAAGATTTGTACAGGTTAACAGTGACTTTTCTTCTAACAGCTAAACTACCACATTTGATTTTTAATGAATGATTCCAATTAATTATTTAAGGAAAATCGTAGTTGGTGAAGTATTTATATTTGCTGTCTTTAGCTTCTTTCATTTAACCCAAATACCTTTTCTTCTTCTTCGGGGTCCCTCTACATTGTATTTACCGCTTTCATATCCAATCGGTGAGCTTAGCTCTTGGTAACTAGAGGTACAGATCTCTTATTGGGTGTGTAATACACACATCATATTTGGTGTTTCTGGTTTGTTATTGGAAAGACGGCATGTGATGTTTCCATTAAATTTCTGAATCCTCCACAGGTTCTTCTTTACAGGTGCATGCCCTGCTAGAAACCCTATGCCAGTCCTGCGCTCCTCTCTGCTTAAAGGTAGCGTTTCTTTAGTGCTTGGTTTTTTCCTAAATACCTTGCTGTGGTTATGCCCAGGTATGTTAATCCAACAGCTCTTATGCTGGTCACAGAAACAGTTACTGACAGAGTGATGCCTTTCTATTTTCTTCGATTCCATAGTGAACTGTGGCCCAGAGCAGTTACATTGTGTACTACTCCGCCAGGTTATTTTCTTCTAAACATTCCCAAGCTAGTCTGGATAAAGCTGTGAAGCTAGCAAGGACCGTATAGAGCTCGACAGATATTAGCTTACATGTGGGTAAGTGATGCGCAGTAGCAGAAATTCGAAGATAATATCTCCTAAACTGTATCTGTCTGACCATCGGACAGAATATAGATGCGTTTATTTTTATAGCACTTCTGTTTAAAGTATGGGAGAACCTAAGCTTCTTCTTTTGTCTGTTGCCATTACTTCACATAATACTACTCTGGCTATCGACTAAGGTTTCGTGCTGTCCATATAATAGATTCAACTGCAACTTGGAAAATCTTGCATTGATTTTCGCAAAATCGAATACTCTGTACGAAGCTTACACTATGAATTCTGCAATTTATGTAGTTCTAATCTTGCCTCTTCCCTTATTACAAGATGAGTAAGGAGGCGGTCGAGTAGTTTCCATTGCAGCAACGGGAGTTGTTTTCATTGCAACCGTAATGTCAAAGAGGAAAAGCCTTCGAATCTTCCCTAGTTTTAGTTTGATAGTTTTCTGCTTGACCTTGGGGCATCACACTAAGCTCGCATGCCTATGACACGTTTTCATCGCAGGGTAGAGAAAATTGCCCCTTGCAATCAACCTCTGTGACTCAGTCCGTTAGGGTTATGTAGCGGCCATGGTGTAAAGACGTAGCGATGTGCATACCACTCTACATCTCGACAGATATCAGCTTGCATGTGGGTAAACAGGGCGTAGTAGCCGAAATGGTGGGGCAGGGACGGAGCTCATTCACTTCATCATAATATGAGCACAGTGGAGCAACAGCATGGCTCAAATTTCGGCTTTCCTTTATTCGTCCTAGTGTTCCCTGTTTTCGCGAGGCGCGGGTAGACATGCAAGTTAATATCTGTTGAGTCATACTTTTTAGCATGCAGTCTACGTGTCTGTAGAGGTCCATATTTCTAATAGCTGGAGGTATATCGTTAAATATTTTATTGTCAAAGTCCGCATATATTATCTCAGTCCATCGCGAATTTCTGAATAATGTTCTGGTAGAGGATTTTTACCTTTATGTTTAAAAGAATACCCTTTAACACTACTTTTCAGATTTATTAAAAATGGTTAAATCTTTATAAGTTATCTGAAATTGGTGTAGCATCGCCTGAATGCTGAATTAATCTTTGCTGTGTCTTTTTCTGCAGTACCTCTTAATAAGCTTTGAGGATCGATAGCGACAATACAGAATCTTACCTTTTTCTCCCATTTGTGGCCACAACCTTTATGTGCAACTTTAGGATCGGTTTTAGGCTTCTATTATAAATTTACAACAAAACAAAAATCTGCAATATCTGCAATTTAAGGGCAAATATCGATGTGTCTGTTCCATTGTATTAAAACCTTCATACCAAAAATAACCCTTTTGGTTTCCAGACTGGTTTAGAAATCAAACAAAGTAATATTTTCGATAAATTTTCAAATTTTGACATACTATTTTGGGATGACACATTATTACCCCAGATTTGTAATTACTATGATTTGATTGCTAGTGTGTGATTTCTTGGGGATGGATATAAATTTACATTTTAGATTACCTGCTAAAAAGATGGTTATCATAACAGTGGGTATCTAATGTTGTTTAATATTTCCTTTCGTGTTATTTTTATGCAGAAAGTGTAAAATTAGCTAAATGAACAGGATAGAAATTGAAGAAGAGACTATTTATACCGTCAAGTAATAACATTATGATAGAAAAATCTATCTGAGATTAAATCATATTTACTGATGTTATCGTAACACTGTGCCCCTATTGCCTTGCATACCTACTTTAACTTTCTTCTTGTTTTGTAACTGATAATGGAGGTATTTTTTATAGTTAGAATTCTTTCCACCATTTATAGTTTCGATAGTTATGATGATTATTGTAATCTAGTATAACGAAAAGTGCAGATACGGCCTTTAGTGCGCAGTTAGCTCAATTGTGTGTGTTGAGAGATCGATATGAATCCTTCGAGCACCTTGGGGAAGTTCAAGTCAGTGGCAGCGGCGGGAAGCCCGAAGTCGCACGTTTGTAAGCGACTACCAGTAAATTTCGCCTGAAGCCAACAAAATGAAAAGCGGCGGAAATCGTCTAATCGCGGCGAAGAAAATGTTTGTGTGCAGGAAGCCGTGTTTACTCTTTAAGTAAATACCATTTCAAGCGTGTACTTGGTGAGTACGAAATTGTGCAGCTGACATGGCGTTTCGGGATGTCACTTTTCAGACAGGTGACAACCAAAGCCAAAGCCACCAGCAGTGTTCGTGATGAATTTCCATAGAACGCGACGTTCAAAGTTGATTACGCAATCAGTTATTTACAGAAAATTATTGCAGTTTGAGCGATATGTGTTCTCTTGAAACTATGTTGTGTAGACACTATAATGGAATGCGTTTCATAGACATATAAATTCGTAAGTAAATTGAGAAGCCGGGTTTTTATGCACCAGAACTCGACGGCGGATTTCTATGCAGTTTAATGATCGCTTATTTAAAACAGTTGTTTTGGTATGTTTCTAATGTTATTTAAATATAATTGCAGATACAGTTTATCTGCCCTTGTTTTATTTGTAAATGTGTATAATCACGTAATATTTCGTGTTAAAAATCCATTCCCAGTTAACACGGTTGCCGCAACACAGCGAGGAGCCGCATTTCAGTACTTATTGGCATGTACTGAGTAGCTTCTTGTTGTTGCTGCTACATATCTTCTTCGAATAAAACTGCCGTTTAGTATTCCTTTTGTTCGTTCGGTGTCAATGTATGTTATGTCCAATGGGAAATAATAATTGTTTAGTGCTTGCTTAACCATAAAAATTAGAAACCCTTACTACAACTTAATATCTTCTCCAGATACGTATATTAACAGTATTCTAGTGAATATGAAAGCTCAACTATTAAAGTATTTACGTGGTTGAGTGGAAGGGCAGCTGACGCTTATAGTGTCCTAGCGGACCCGCCCTATAAATAATATTTTTGTATTTATTTTGTAGTACATAATCACAAATAGAGTCATATAATAGTAATAACAATATCAAGTTGTTGTAAAGACTTTGAGGTTTTAACATTTGTAATTGCGTCGACTGAAGACGAAAAGCGTTTAGGGGTAGACTTGAAATGTAGATGTTAACATGATCAAACATTTGTAATATTTTCCAGGCGTGTCTGAAGAAGTTAAAGGTTGCAAACTTTTAACTTAACGATACACTTTGACGATTAATAAGAAACACAGATTACGTATTTTTGCATAATTCAATCGCTTTAGGTATCAATATTTAATCTACGTACACTTATAATACGTAATTCTGGGCGGCTACCGATTTAGATTTTGGAATAAACCTGTAAACAAATTAAAACACCTTCTGATAAACTTTAAAGAACTTCTCCGGACAAGATACGTAGCCCCTTATAAATTCAATGACCTGAAAAGTTAAAAAGCCTCTCAGGCAGGGCGAATAAGTCGCAACTGAACTTCGTCCCTAAGAGCCTTCGAGCCGGAACAGATAAAGACCAACACAATTAAGAGGAGTTGAAAATTCCGTTACCGAAATTGAGGCCGAGCTCGTATGTTTTTCTTAATTAAAAGCAAAGGGGCTGGTATTTATGTAAAAACCGTGCTTTCACTTTCGCCTTTTTGTTGCCTTTCGTCGGCTTTCTGCGAAATGCAACGAATTAGCAAAACTTACCCGAACGGATCTTGCATGCTGGTTGGAGCCACGATGACAATTCCACTAAGCCCCGATAATTTACAAACGCTGCAATTAGTGTTCTCCATAAAATATTTGCTTTCAAATAAATTTGGGGTAGTTTGTTGCTGCACCTTGGGAACACCCTTCTTTGCGATTTAAACTCTGCCCAGGTGCTGCCTGTGAGTTATAATTGGGATTTACATCAAATAGCATTTCTTTTGGCTTTGGAAAATATGTTCATAACGTAGAAGCTGCGACATCAAAGCATCCATGCTACTTTCTGCACAAAAATGAGAACACTTGATCAAACGCAGTTTCGAGATTCACGTAAATCAATCAAGATGACGCTGTCTGTATGAGCTACGAGCTGGAAAGAGGTTGTCAGAGCGAAAGTCGAAACACGGAGTTCACATTTGTTACTTTTTTTAATCCACCGCGGTTACTAGATGATTTGTATGTGCTGTGGCCTTTTTATGTGCTCCCCGAACGCTTTCCGCTACATGGAACTTTAAACCAACACATTTTACCCCGTTCTCTCGCGTTTCTCTGCTCATACCCTGGAGTTATTCACAGAATTTATGCAAAAAAATGGAGTTATTATTAAAACGTCCGTTATTTTGCACGAAGCGCCATTTAACGGCCCTTTGCTTCGTACGTTTTATGCAAATGGACGTATTTCAATGCCCATCCATATCTGTAATTGAAAGTAAGGTAGCGCATAGGTCGATGCTTCTCGATTTTGCTGCCGACTTTTCTGGAAATTAATAAGCATCGAGGTGGAACGAGAGGCGACTTCAGGCAGGATTATTTTCTAAGCCCTTGTTTTTTGCCTGATGACGTTTTGAGATTAAAGTCTACCTTATTTTCAGGAAACCAGGTAATGGCGCTAGTCAGCTACACGGGCGTTTCCTTTGGCGGTAAATTAATGTGTAATAAATGAATGGCTGCTGATGTTGACATTAGGTTAATTGCGACTAAATAGTCCACCTGCAAGAGACTCAGGCAAAAACAGTTAGCTATAACTGGGAAATTAATAACGCTGTCAGTATTTTGAGCTTGGTTCGCTGTGATAAATAAAAATATTGAATTACGTAGTGGATTGAATGCGAAGCGAATGCGTCAAATGTTTGTGATTAATGAAGACGATTTATAACATAATACCGTGCAACCATCGACAAAAATACAAATATCACTAAAAAAAAATTATTCTAACATAAAAGCTATCGCGTTTCTCCTTTATACAGTATGGCTATTAATTTACAGTACTGAAACGGTATGAATACTTTTGCTTAAACCTCTAACAATTGACACTGTTATTTGACATAAACATTCACGTTTGGTTTTGATTAGATGTACTAATATGTTTGCAAGTTCTTAGTTCGCTCATACGGTTTAGGTAGACAAAGTGGTCCAATCATTAAATTCGTCCGCGAAGAATTGTCGGAGTATTTCAATAAACAGGAACCAAGTAATCCTATTGTACTGAACATTATAATCAAATTTAGAAGAACTGGGAGTGTGCTACACCAAAGAAAAAGAAAAGCTGGACGACAATAGAACAGTTAAAAGAGAAAATTACAGAAGCGATACGACAGATGCAACAGCCTCTATTTTCAAATATGGCCACAAATATGTAAAAACGATATACGAACTGTGCGTTCAACGTAATGGAGGGCACTTAGAATATGTTATCTGTAAAGCTAATACTTAAGTGTTAATTTATTTCCCATATTATTTTAAGTGGAAAAAGTTTGAAATTTTCAGTACTATAAATTAATAGCCATACTGTATTTCTTTTGTAAAAAACTTTATATTTTATTTTCATTTTTTAAGATATACATTTCCTGATAGCATGTTTATAGAAATTGTTTTTAGGTAAGTAGAAAGCAGATACAATTTGGCAGTTTCTGTAAGATATTGAAATGATAAGTATCATAGTTTTGAATATACAGTGTGATGAGCTACTAAATGTAGTTTTATTCATTTATTTCGAGTAACGCCTAAAAAGTGATTAGTTGTGCTTTGGTATACGAATTGTATGGATTGTCAGTAAAATAATACTATATGACGCTTAAAACTGATGTATTCAGTCCAATCAGTGTATTTACTGAACACTGAATACAATCACAGATTTTGTAAAACCACAAAGAACAGGATAGATAGGTAATTGGTGTGTTATTTTAGATTTGTAGAATTTCCGTATGATTTTCGAGCCCTGAACGATAACATGAGTGATATTTTAGTTCTAATGGCAGTAGCGAGTTGCAAATGTGCGACACCGACAGTTTCGTCACTCAGTCCCGCATAATACCTTGAGAGGACAGCCTGCAAAGAGATGATCGCGTGACGTAAAAACAACCAGGTCACGCTGAATGTCAAATTTATGTCGTAACGCCGTTTTCGTGTGGTAACATACTACCTGTCGTAACATTTTGAAAAGAAAATTTACAAATGTGTCTGTACCATTCCAGTGCTCTACATGATCTGGTGGTGTATAATTACAATAAAACCATTTATATCATTAGTTTATTATCAGCATGGATAACGACATTTTAAATACAACCTTTCAGATGTCGTCAGCTGCTGAATTATATGAATTCCCAAAATATGACACTGCGGTCAACAGAAGAAAACATCCTTAAATTATCATTCAAAATGGTTATCAAAAATCCCGATAGACCAAGACCACGAAGAAAACAATAAAATAGTGAAAAATTCTGGTGGCGCACTAGGGTTGACTAAAATCCTTCAGAAGTGAGTAATATTACGTAGTATCAGCAGTTGACCAAGTTAGGTTACTTTAGGAATATTAAGACCAGTATCTCTCAAAGACAGCGAATGCAGGTGTCCAGCACAGTGAAAGTAACAAACTGTCAGTTTATATCAAGCTATAAAGGGCCGCGCAAATCCATCCATTAGTGATGGTGGAAAATTAGTTCCTCTACCTTAGATTTACCTTTGATAATCCTGTGGTGGCTGAAGTACGAATCACAATTTTGAAAAAGGGGACAAGCCAGTAAGAACAATTATGAAATTTTTTATATAACGACGTCTTCTAGCCACGAGAACCACTCATCCCCCCCCCCCCCTTGACGTTCAGACGCAGGAAGTTTACGTTTGGGAAAAAGTCAAATCTCCTTGATTTTATGGTCGGCACTTCCCTATCATTAACAATGTTGTGATGTTTCATGACTACGTTGACCAGATATTTGTATTCTACTTAATACAACTTGGAAATCCAACAGGAGTTGATGTTGTATGGGATACGCTAGTTATTTATGCTAACAATTGAAAGAAGAAGAATAGCAGGTGGTTTGGAGATAATAATTATGTATTTAATTAAATTAAACAAATACAAACAAACAAGGTATTCATCAAGTCTGACATACCATATCAAAGCTGAAGTAAACTTATATGAGTTGCATACTAATTTTTTCTACGAGAAGTGACATGACACAAAAGTGGAAGTCGGCTACCATTCAAAATTAACTTGATATCAGTGTTGGCTGTGACTAATAAAACGAAAACTATATCGGAGGCTAACTTTAGCCTGTGACTATAAAGCCGTTGACAACTTCAACACGTGGATAAGACCCTTCTTAGGCGTGCATAAAATATCACTTAGATTGGTGTTGTAGAAGTATGTTAAATGGCATATTAGTTATAGAACTAGAAAACATAATTGGTTAGAACATAACCAGCATATATAGCGGATCGAATCGTTTCGCAGTCTGTTGTTCTTCTGAAAGATTTAGTAGAAAAAACAAAATAAGTAAGATAGCTGCTTTAGGCAGTGTGTAAGTGACACAGCACCTGCAATTTAGCAGGATAAATATATGGATAAAGAAAAACAGCATGGAATTTGTTCTATCTTGTAGAAGCAATTACTTCCAATAGCAAGTCTTAAGCCTTACACGAAGGGAGCTGAAAGTATAAGAATTTTGAGAAAATTACCTTCAAACTAATCAACGAATCAAAATGTAAAATAGTAGATGAAATTGTTAACTATTTATTGATTGATTGATTACCATGTGTAGGTTTAGTTCCTTGCGATAGAAAACAGATGTCTTTCGAAAAGGTGACGAAGTTTTCAGATAATTTAACTCTTATTGTTCTTTGAAGTGTTTCTGAAGACTTCCGTAACTTTACGTAATTGGTTATGAATTGTTTCCATTGCTGTATTTAAAAAAATGCAGAATATTTACCAACAGCAGTTATGGCAACCGTTTACGGCTATTCGTTTACGTATTTTCCAATGTACCGCGCCTCGATTTTCGTCTCGACAGTGACGACAAATTGCAGACATCCACATGTTCTGCCTGTCACAGCGTCAAATCTCTGCCTTTTACTTCTCGATTTTTCAGTAGTTAAAACGGGCTGAGTCGTCACATCCATGTGCTTGATTTTTGCATGCCTCCTGCAAATTTGAGGTTTAAATTAGTTTGCACTCACAATTATGCAAACTTGGTTTTAGACGACGTTACTGAAAAATGATTTACATTTTATCATGACGGATTAGTTTACCTCGTTACCGACATTCCTCTTATCAATCCTAATTATACCTATGGGGTAAGTCACATGGTCAGTCATGCCCGCTCTTTCACTTTGGTGGCCGTTGTAATGTTCATAATTTTCAGCTGTTTGGATTTAGTTTGGTAATGTAATCTTACACCATGTTGTACGTCGACTTTATTTGAGCCATTGGTAGCGTGCTGGGCTCTGGTGCCACTGTGTACATGTGATTAAGAGGTTCGAGATCCGATTCGATTGCCTTTTCTGAATGGATTCGTTTCGCAGCTGTTCTAGTGCATAGATCCACTGTTAGTGCTTCACGATCATTTATTCGAGTTAATCTAACCTTCAAGCCAAGTTTGATTGTTGATGTTAGCACTTTACGTAACTCTTCCGAATCATTTCACCAAGCAGTATTACTCTCAACGGGGACTCCTCACTTCTCCTCAATTTTTTATTAGCGCCCTTAAACGTAATTTACTGTTATTTGCAATGTTCCTCGATTTCATTGCGTGCTTTTGTTACTTAAAATTATTTGTTAGCTACAAGAGTTTTCCCGCTGACTTTGTTTAAAATACTAATGGGCGCCATTTGTAGTTTTATTTGTTTCAATATATCTGCAGTGGTTTTACAACTATTTCTAGAATGTGCGTTGTTATGAGATTCGTTCACGCTTCTTTTCCATTCTTCGACTGTTGTATAGCCTCCATCATTCAAATTCTGTGTTGGGGCATCTATATTTATCTGTGACACTGTCAACTTCTTTATTTATTGTTGGTGTATTCAGCTTTTTATTACTCCCAGTAACTTTTTGCCATTATAAATAACTTTTTCTAGGCACCTTTACCTGCTACGATTTCTGCTAAATCTTTTATGTACTGTTTCTTGCCTTGCTTAATTGTAGCCTTACATTTTTGCTCTTTGCATAAGCGTTTTTCAGTTCTAGTGGCTAGTCTCTTTTTCGTGATTTTTCCTTCCATCCATTTTTCTCCAAGTATGACCACTAACCCACTATTTCTTTGTTTTTTTTTTCAAGTACTTCATGACATGTTTTGTTTGCAGTTTTTCCGCTTTTTCATTGCTTAGTTGCAGTTAATTTTTTCCGCTTTATCATAAATTATATAGTTGTAATAATTTATAACTTTTTGAGAAATGTTAATTATGTCGACAAAGTGATAACTTTGATAACAGTATATACTCGTATTTCAATGAGCTCATCCTCTTACTGGAACGCGTTTGTTGCAAATCTGTATTTTAGTTTAAACTAAAAGCTTACGCCTGTAGTGCACAGTAAGTCGAAGCTCGCTTAGAAAAACTACCCTTGTATTACCTTCCCAGTTTTTCATCAAGCGGGGGTTATTTAAGATTCGCCAAATAAAAGACGCTTTTAGGCTTTCCATGCTTCTACTTATGCTGTTATTGGTGCTGGGGAGAGTATTTCCAGTTTTCTGTTCGTAAATATCTTAGTTTCTGCATTTGAATATTTTATTCTGTCGAGTGCGTTCGCGTCTTCCGTTACGGCAGAAATTGATTCGGGAAATATGAAAACACAAAAACTCAATACGTTTTCATCACGGCCCCTGAGAATATGGCGAGCTTTAAAAATTTATAACTCAATTGAAAATAAAAATCGCTGGGGAAATATGCTAAGCTAAGAAAGTAAAGCCGTTAAAACGTACGCACTCTGATTATCGCAATAAAGAAAGGCCTGGGTATAAATGCTGGGACAGAAAGTTTCGGCCTTCGTTATTTCTAGCCAAATCGTCTGGAAGGAGATTAACACGTTTTTAACAACTTTCAGTTGTAAACAGACGAAACTTTGGGAGTTACTGAGATTTATTGCGGCTCGCAATACTTAAAAACATGCAGAAAACAAATGTTGTCGATTATCTCTCCGAAAAGAAAGAAGCCTTTATATGTCATAAGCAGGCTATTATTGGACAGACTGAGTTATTTGTTACAAGTGAAAGGTATAATATCTAACATTACTGCATCATTTTAATCACTGACATTTTTCACTTAATTCAGTGCTTAGTATTACGCTTTCAAGATTTACAGTTTTGAAAGACATTAATTGGAGCAAATGTACAAACATGTCGTTTTCCTGTGATTACATTTTAATAGTCACGACGTTAACCGAAATACATAGGTAGCTAAGAAATGGTAATTGCTGGAGATTTAACTTAGTTATTGTAGGATCCACTTGCAAATTATTCAAGTGATTTATAGCAATACATGGACTGTTAATCTAGTAAGAGCTTAATATGATTAATAATCTGCCACTCAGTTACAATGAGAATTTTTTTTTTTTTTGAGGAGTTAAGTCTTAATTTTGTTTTGCTTTTGCTTTAAATATCAGTAGCATAAATAGCGACTCTTATTGCTATAGGTTATTTTTACAATAAAATACCTCCCTTTGTTAGTAGCTACATTGTAGCTCCGTTCAATGTCCAATTACTATAGTTGAATATTTATAAGACATAATTCTAGATTAAGAAGAAAAGAGACGATGAAGATGTGTATTTTTTCGCTATTTCCATAAAAAGTACTTATTTAAAATCTGAGATTTCCTTACATTCCAATTAACTGATGGTTGATGGTTTTAACCCTTCTAAACAGTAATATCTTCACACCAATCAATTACGTCATCATCCTGACTGCAACAGCTTTACAAATTGAAACGAGCAGCTGGCCTTCCTCGCATAAATGGTTTATTATGCGTTCTTATTATTCGTTAGATTTAATCTCTTGAACTTTTAAGTGCAGTGATAAAAGAAATCCTTCAAGCACTGCGGGAAACGTAGTCAGTATCCAGCGGGCTTAGCCCAAAGCTACACGTGCGTAAGCAGCTCACAGTGTCAAATCGCTATATGGCGAGCCTAATACTAAACACTTGATGATACCTTGATGCTTGTGGGTACCAGAAACCAGTACAAATAGGTGTTCTTTTAATCTTGTATAGGGCAAGTACGCGAATTGCGAAGCAGGCAAAGTGATAAGCAAGTTCGTATGACGGAGGCGCAGACCTTATAAAAGTGTATAAGCGATCAATTACTAAGATGACAATGCAATAAAATGAAAGTTTACCAGTCTTTCACTGGGAGGAAGAATGTCAAGGGAAGAAGGTAAAATGTTGAGGGCAGAAAGTGTTTTAATGTTAATTGTTATTCATTTAGTATGAGGTCATTGCCTCTTGTTATATTTGGAAAACTGAAGAGCCATGCCTGTTCAAGTGCAATCTTAAAGTCAAACACCGCTAATTGGTAATATTTCTATTCTACTTTTTTCTTGAAAATGTTTCTGTAAAATTCAGTTGGAAAGTAATGTTAGAAATAAGAAGCTTCTATCAAATCTACTGACTTATTAATAATAATCTATTAGTATATACTCGCATCCATTGCAGAGATAAAAATGTTTATGCTGACGATTGACGGTTGTTATATATTTTATGAGTATACAAAAAAAATATTGTGGAAGCAATGGAAATTGCAATGGAATTTTGTAAACTACTAGTTTTATTTATCACTTATTATTCAAAGTTCAGCTCTGCCTCGCTTTTTTTTTCACGCCCTCAGTCTTTCAAGCGTTCGTCATCCTCTCAATGTGTTGTTACGTATAATAAAGTATAGTTAAACAAAGGAAATCTCTCGAGTGACCCGCAATTCATAACTGTATATTTGGTTGCATACCTTTGTTTTTTATTTTTGGGTTATTTTGATTATACCATTCATAATGCACAAAATCCCTACGACGTATTAATAAATGAAAACCCCGTGGTGTTATCGTTTTGGTGTTTTCTATTTTGAGCTGTCAGCTGTCAATGTCATGCCATTTTCAACAAGTTTTTTATGATACGCGTTAAATACATTTTTAGTGTAATTCCCTTATTGATATTCATGGTATAATCTAATCGAATACTCACTCGACGGCTTTAAGAATTATCAAATACTTTTGCTTACAAACTCAACGGGTTGCTCTGTAGAAACACCACTCGCCTTCGGCTCGTGTTGTTTCTAAGCAACCCGTTTCGTGAGAAAGCAAAAGTATTTTTGATAATTTACAGTCGCCTCGTGGTATTATTACTGAAAATCCTTGAGCTGTAGGGGATTCTACTGAGTTTTCAAAATAGATTGCTAGTATGAACTCCGGCAGCCATTTTATGCAAATGATCTGGGGCTGTATATGTGATCTGGAATTTTCACTTCATGCTGATATCATAATTTTGTAATTTTTGTAAATCCTGTTCATCAGCCTTAGAAAATTGTATGTTAGATTGCTGAAATAAAGCTGGTTATACTAGGATAAGAAATTATTGCTGCCTTCCAACTTTGGTACGTTTTGTCGTTTCGTTTCGAACATCCATTTGGATGTTGTGTTGTTTTAGGCCTTTCTCGTACCCGCTTGTGGCTCGTTAGTGCCATGCTTTGCATATGTTCCTTTTTGGGCTCTGATGTCGCTTTCTGTAGGACCTGGCGGATTAACGCCTACACAGTTCTGATACTCTCTGTTACTCTAGCTGCTATCGAGAACTGAGACCACGGGGTATTTCGCTTGTGAGATAACTGGAGAAAAGCCTGCTACACCTTCTTTTGCACATTTCCTTGGACGGCATATCAGCAGAATTCCCAAGCCCACCACCCTGCATAGCTTCTCTAACGACGCTGCTCTGCTATACATCAACAGGTTCCTTCGGTGAATGAAACTTGCGTGTTTTGAGTCAGATGAGTTCTTAAACTAAAAATCTGGTGTGATACACTCACACAACTTCCTTTTACAGTGATCTTATAACTAGTCAAAAATTTCATTTTTAATTTTTAACCATTTGTTAAAAATGTTCAAAAATTACAAATTCTACAAAAACGGTACAAAATCGAGTGTTAGTTAAAGAGACAAATTTTCTCTAGAATTTTAAGGTGAATTCAAAAATGTAATAATATACCGGGTGTTTTATTTAAAATAGGAGTTAATAAAAAAAATAGAAAAATAAACAAAAGAAACCCACTTTAGAAGTATTCAACTGGAAAATCACCTATCTCACATCAATACACATTAAAAATGTAAGAAAAATGTAAAGTTTGAAAAAAATCGTTAGAGCCGTTTTTGAAAAAATCGAAAAAAACTGAAAAATCACAAGAGTAAACACCTACTTCCGGTTATGCGATTTTCTTCAAAAGCTTGCTGTCTCATCTACATAGTACACAAAACTTATATATGAAGTTTCAACGCCATACCTCTTTTCGTTTTTGAGATATTCTGTTCACAGACACACAGACAGACACACAGACAGACAGACAGACAGACAGACCAATGAAAAAAAATATGTTTTTTGGGATCAGGGGACTCTAAAACGTGAAGATCTGTTGAAAACTCAATTTCGAATTTTTGGGGTGAATCCAATACTTCCTTTATAGTAGTAAAAGGAAGTAAAAATATCAATCCGTGTAGTTGCTGCGATACTGGAAGTGTTTCTACTTACGGTTACGCTGGCGAATTTCTAGCCGATGTTATAGAGAATTTAAGAAATCTGTCACCACGATATATTTACTTTGAATGCTTGAGTTTTAGTTAATTAGTTTAGTTCTCTTAATAGTTATGTATTATATACTAGAGTGGCAGCTCTGTTAGCGTTTTTGATTGCGTTCAACTCGGGAATGGTCACGTTCCTCAAAGTTTAGAATTAATACCTATGCGAGGGACTACTGGAGCAAACTAGAAACTATTTATTAACCCTGAAACACACCAATTAAAGTGTGCAATGGACCCACACCATTCGCGAAGTTTCGTGTTTTAGTAGTTGGGTCATTTAAGCGACTTGATGAGTCTCCCGTTTTAAGCTATCGCTGTACTTTTATTTTGAGTTCCTTGATAGTTGAGATACGTGTGCTCGAGACAGGATTGCTAAGAAAAATCATACAGCTTGTATTTTCACCCCATTTATTATAACAACCATGTTACTATACTTAACTCTACTTAAAGCTTACAATTTCAGTTCCAAATAAGTATAACACATCGCAGATTCGTTTTTGCCCCCTATTGAATATCATGTAGAGTTGTAGATACTGTAAATAAACATTTATGTTACATCAATCACACTTTGGCGCTTTCGGACCCCCTTCCCCTCAATCATGCTCAAGAACTAGTTTCAACACCACGAAAATCCCTGGATCACCGTGTTGTAAAACAATACCGATTATTTAATTTTTGTTATTTTTTTATTTACATAAATTCCCCGTGTAGCAGTGTTGGTGCCAGCTTCATTCCTATTTTCTGCACACTGATTAATACTAGGTATATGACAAGTTTGTTTAAGATCTTGATTGAGAATTCTCTCACACAATGTATTTTCTTAACGACCTTGATGGCTTTCAGTTGGTGGTTGATGGGAGTTGCATACTTAAATAACTCTTATCAGATGAGTCTTTATTTTAAGTATAACTTACACACTCTCTAACGTGAAAAGAATTTAATAGTTAATTGTAATTATAACAGCAATGACAAATCGAAATGTGCAATCTGTTTGTTTAGGCAACTGCAGGGTAACGCCGTTTTTCTTAAAAGTAACAGTTATAATTTACTTCATTTTTGTACTTTGGAAAACACTAAATGATAGTGTGTATGAATGCAGTATTTTTCTCCCCACAAAGAAGTTCCGTACACTTCGGCAATTCAGCACGCTTCACATCAAAGGTAAGCTGGTGCAACGTTGTCGCAAGCAAAACCCGGTACTTCTGGGAATTATAATTGCCATATTACCGACACAAGGTGTTTACTGCTTGCAACCCATGTTCTGTTCTTGTCATGGCCGGAGCGCTTCCCGGACATGTTCAGGCAATTACCACTGGAAGATTTGGCAACCACTAATTGGTTTACATTCGATAATCCATCCTTGTCAATCTGTCAAGCGCCATTTATGAATGATACTTGAAGATCAGGCTGGCCGCGGGTTGCGGCTTTAAAGTGGCACTGCTTGCTGAGACATGTTGACTTTTGCAAGAATTTGAGGCGTGGAGGCCTGTCTTGGCATAATTTCCTAACAGCAAAACTGTGGCTGCATTTTTAAGGTTTCTAGAAAGCCATCGTTTTAAAAGCTTAGCAGAACCGTACAGCGTCTCCTCAGAATCGGACAGAATGACAATGGTCGCAAATTTTATTGGAATGGAGGGCGTTAAGTGGATTAAAGGTAAATTGGAGGTTTACGGTACAGAACCCTTAATGTGAAGGGAGCTATCGACTAAGTATTAATCCTAATATGTGAGAATCCCTAGGGTTGATGGTCTCTGGGCGATTAGATTAAACAGTCATTGATTTCTGCAGATCTACACTTAGGGACCTGTTGTATGCCGTCATCGAGGTTAGTTCATGGAAAAAATATGCATTATAGTAATATTGAAAGACGCAACAAATTATGAATTAGTAGTTGAATATATTTTCTATTCAGTTACTATGTGGTTAACTAAGATTGAAGGTATATAAAACGATATAGTTTCACTGCTAGGTAATCATTAATACCTTAGACAATATTTTCTCCTAGAAGCAACAATTGGTTTGTCTCCTATTTAACCTTTTAACCAGTCTCTGCGAATTTTACAACAATAGACTAGATAAGCGAAGCTTTTCGGTATGGAAGGCTCGAATTACGTGCAAAGGACAAACTCGCGGCTCTCGAGCCAGTGGAGATTTAAAAAAATCCCTGGCTTGCAGTAAATCAAGTAATTTGGGCGAAGTATAGAAACTCGTACAATAATCCTCCAAGTCGCAAATTTTTCTTAGGTTGGAAATTGTCAGGGGAATTCCGCTAAGTGAATCCAGCGCTCGTTCTTCCGAAGGTTTATAGCGTTGATGAATATTTGATTTGATTAATACATTATTGCAGTATCTTAAGTTATGCCCGAATTAATAGGTTTTCTTCAATTTTTCATTGCTGGATATTCATTTTCCTTTGCCAGGATATCGATTTCACTGGGAAAGGGTTTTTAGTATGATAATGACACAGGTATTATGATTTAAAGTTTTGGTGAGAATCTGAATGGAAATACTTAAATACTTTTATGAAACAGGACACCTAAAGTGAAAAAGCTTTTTCGGACGGTTGGTCCAATGATTAATTATAATAAAAAGGTTATTAGTAGTTATTACCTTGTTCACCAAGAACCAATACAGGTAACGGCGACTAAGAATTTCCCCAAAAGTAAATCTCCAAATGGCTTATATCGGCGTAGGGTAGGAATGGTTTGTTTAATCTAATAAATTAATTTGATTTGCAAATGAATTTTAAATACCAAATCAACGCCAGTTTTGAAATATTCCCATTCTTAGCACTGTTGAAAAGAGTATAAAATGCGAAATAATTTTATTGATTGATTTATCAGTTGAAATGCCAGGTGGTAGCATAGAAAACTCAATTATGTTAATACTAAATTAATAAGAAGTATATTAATGATTCAAGTAAATATGCAAAATGTCATGCAAATTTACTCAATGGATAACCTTGGGAAGAATCAATTAACCTCAAAATTACAATTAACAAATCTTGTAAGTGCAAATAATTAATCAAGAAAGATATTGTTGCGAAACTTAATATATTGACCCTGAATACAAACAAACATTCTAGTCAAATTCAAGTTTCACGATACGGTCGAAGATTGCATTCGGTGAATATTTTATCCTACAATCTTGCAAAGTTGATAATTGGGAGGTTTTTGCACAGCAATCCTTCGAAAACTGTTTTACGTCTACTTGCAATATAATAATGTACGATGAGATCAGAACTGAAATCCCAGGGTAATTGATCGATAATTTATAGGTTCATACAAAACAGATTTAACCAGCAGATATGGAGGATAGAGGACTTTACAGCAGATGAGCGGGTGACATTCCAAACGAATACGTAAAATAAAACGCCTACATGATAAAGGGCATCACGTGACTTTGCGAAGGATGAACTCGTGTTCAAATTCAAGGTTAAAACTTTCAGGAATTGCTGGTACAATAAATTCCAGAGTATACGTATAATAGAACATCCGGCAGCGATACCTGGTCGCACTTCGCGCTAATACAGCTAGAAAGGTGACCGGTTCTCGGCGTGTGAAGTGGTTTGGTTTGAGGGCCCAAAGATGCCACAAGGCGCAATTCTTACGTGTCATACAAAACTACCAGTGCAGGAAACTTTGTAATGGGGGGGCGCAAGCAAGGCTGACAAAAGAAGCTACAGCTTAGAGAGTAAATGTAAGGCCGTGAAAAGCAGCGAGATTCCCGATCCAGGTGTCGTGTGGCGAAGTTTATTTGTTCCTCCCTGCAGGTAGGTGGTTTTACACTATACTAAGTTGCACAAGCAATTGGCTTTAAGTGAGTCATACACCGCCAAGCCCGTTTTGGCCCGCTGTTTTTTGGGTTTGGTGCCTACTGCGTCTGACTACATGTGCAGTAGCTGTTATAACAAAGGCGGCATTTGAATTAGCTATATGAGACCGATGTCACAATACTGATTCGTAATGTCTAATATGAATGCGTTCTAGAAACAGCTCTTCGCGATTGACATTATGACTGAAATAAATGCGTAGTAAAAATAGCCTTCTTTTGCGCGTAGATAGACATTAATTATGGTAGTTTAATATAACAGCTTATATTTCTAGTGGTTGATTTAATATTGTTGAGCATATAAATGCTAGGTAAAATGGAAATTCGTTTTGTAATCGAGTTATAAGGATATAATTCTTTAACATTGTTTCTTTGACATGCGATATTATGTTTGTTGTTCATGGTTGTGAAAACAAATTGGCTTTTATTAGAGAAAATTTTTGGAATTAACATTTTCAAGTTCTAAATTATTTCAGTAGCGGCTTTTCTTTACTACGGGTGGGAGCGAAATAAGGAAAGAAAGATCTTATTGCTATAGAAATAGCTTGTAATAAAAGAGGGAAATGTAATTTATAAAAACGTTGCGGCATAGAAGACGACTCGTTAGGATTCGACTCCACAGAGGTGGGGCTCGATCCACAGCATAGCTTCAGGGTTACAGTTATAACCCTCAAATGTTGAGGAATAAATAAACACCTTTAAAGACCTGTTACAATTTGGCCCTCAGCGAAGAGACGCACTAAAAAATCCCTTACACTTTGGCCTCCGTCTGACCCGTTACAAGATGTGGTTTGGAAATTTGAGCTCACTGCTTTCCAAGTTGACCTTTGCCTTACGGCACCCTCTTTTGTCTGGTACTCCTTGCATAAAGCTAGGTATTGACAGTGCCGAGGTAGATGGCCCTGTAGTTGCTGCAATGTTGATGAACATTTTTTACAGTTGATTGTGGTCTTCGTAGTATGTTCAGCCACAACTGCAGCATTCATCGCGCTGCAGTGCATTCTCGATATTTAATAAGTTACGAAGCTATCACGTCGCGTTCTACAGCTTTGCTTGTTTATTTGTACTTCTCTACCCCTAACTCAGAGATGTTGTAATGGACATATGAAGTAATGAACACCCAGAGCAAATTAATTTTACTTAATTACTTTGCTCAATTATTTAATTTAAATCAGAAAACTAGAATCCGATTTATTATTAAGTATGTAGACTAAGAAAATATTAAACAGAACTTGTCTATTGTTCTGTATATTACAAGGAAGGTTTCCTTAGATTAAAATTACTTATAAAGGGTGTTTAAAAATTGTACAGAACAAAAATGAGAGCGTTATTCTGTAACAAAAAATAAGAAAACAACCCTAATAACCATATGTTCGTCTACATTTTCAATTTCGAATATCAGTGTGGTATCCGTGGCTTCGAAGAGACATCCAATTTCTTGAATCAGATCAACGCTGAGCCTCTCGCCATTCAGATTGCGTTGGACATTGTAGTGCGCAGGGTTGCGCATATCGTTTTGCCGTTTTGTTCATTGCCAAAATTTTGCCCACGGGAGATTTAATTGCCGATTGTTACTTTATAGCGCCGTACAAATTCTAAGCATCTTATTGATGCAAAAATAGAATTTTGTACAGGTGCTAACGTCATAATGTTAACCTGGCTTATGTGGTTTTCCTCGTCTTGCCGATTGAGTCGTTCTGGCTTTGTTTCTCCGCATTGTCCTCTGTAGTGACCGCACGGTAGTGGTCTATCAAGGTTGCTAGAAAATTTTCTTTGTTTATCATAATCCTTCCTCTGGGACTATTGAAACTGATTCAATTAAATGATACAAAACGGCATCAGATTATATTTTATGATGTCTAGAGGGTTTAATGTGAAGGAAAACAGAGAATTCGCTTTAACCTAATAAGATTACTTATAATTAATGTTAACGAATAGCTATGTGCATTATACTCTCAAGTGGCTGGTGGGGATTTTTATGAGTTATACTTTAGATTTAACACATTCATGAAAGAATATTTTTCGAAGGTGGCTCTTAAACATTGCAGTACAATATATTAGAATAACAATAACAGTGGTTTGCGAAAGAACTACACTGGTGCTTTGTTTCCTTCTGAGCTAAAAATTGGAATTAACATGTTTCTATCTAGAATGTATACATTTTTAGCAGTATAGGAACAAGTAGAATTCATGTGTTATAGTAAATTAATAGTCATTTGTGTAACTATTGTGAAAAATATATGAAGCTAGTTTTCTAAATAATAACTAAAACATAGTAGCATATATAAACGCGACGGAAACGGAACAGATACATATGGTTTCGAAGACAGGTGTAAAATACATTTCCATCTTTATTATTGTACAAATGTTACTACTGTACGTAAAGCCATAGTAATGTTGGGATGTTGAAGAAGAGAAAGAATATAAACAGACCATATCAATTTGGAGCTAGGCAAAAGTAGGACCCTTTGTGGCTGTTAAATATCGAAAGTTCAAAGTGTCTTTCGCCCCAACGACCCTTTGAAGAGAGGTAATTTGCTATAATGTAAATAGAGGGCACTAATTATCTTGAAGCTTAATCCTACAGCCTCCGGTCAGCAACTCCGCGAGCTGCTCGAGGTCATTGAGTCATCTTGCTCTCGTTCGCTTTGTTCCTGGAATTCTTTTTGAGATTTGTTCCGTTAGCTTAAATACATTCCTTACAAATGGGATTTCTGCGCTTTGTTAAGAATTACCCCGACTTTGAAGTTTTCAGGATTCCTAGCTCTTTATTCAAATATGATCGTTGTGGCAAAGGCGCAGAACAAATTGTTGCGCCCGAGCCGGTTCCTTCGGATGAATGGAAATGCGGATTTATTAAATCTGGAATTTTTGCCTTAATGTCATCTTCCCGAACTAATGGCAAAATTTGCATATCAAATAATCAAAGCGCCATCGTAATGCATCGTTTAGAGGATTGTGCTGCAAATCCCTTTCTGCATGGGTTTACCAAGTTTCACTTTTATTTTAGCCATGCGACTCGGCAAAAGCTCATCTGAACTTCTATTGATAAGGCCGCCGAGGCAGCGGTAGACAAAATAGAACAAAATAAAAAATCAATAAACATGCCATAAATAATAAGACGCGTCAGTGGATCTTATCCACCATTCCAGGTCACCTCGCTCCCCACATTTGTTTTCGCGAGTTGTTGTTTCTTTCGCCATTTGACTTTCAAAACTTCTGCTTTTGGGGCGATAAGGGGTAAATGCACTTTGAATTTTTAAACACTGCACAAAACGTGTAAAACTTCAGATAGTGGTGTTCCCGTGGGAGCTTTAATTAAGTACCGTTATTACTCCGATCTAACGTCACAATCTGTTGGACGTGGCCGCGGTCTACTGGGAATTTTGCAACTTTATAGCCTTAGTTCTGTTCCTGTTGCATAGTTGAATTTTAATGCGATATGTGGAGCATAAATCTGCTTTGTGGGGAGTTATGGGGCGGATAAAAGCTATCCATCCAAGAAAAAATGCGGTGCTTCTCGTTACATTTTAAATTTAAACTGCACCCGGCTCCTTTTTGCTCTCTATGGCATTGTTGGTTTTATATAGCTAACGAGATTTAATGCAAGGGTTTATTTTACAAACGTTATGGAGAGCTGCATACAATTATTGCTTTCATTGAGCAAATGTGGAAGATTGGTGTAATTCGGAGGTAAGTTAAAGTCTATAACTAGGACTTGGAGTGATATCGAAATGATGTGAAGGGGCAAGGGCCTTATTGATACTCCTGCAAGGTTTTGGAATGCAGTGGCTTTTGCCATCCGCCTTTTGAGACATTAATTTGGTCTTCGTAACCTGTTAAAACGGTGCCTTCACTGTGTGGACAGAAAACGTCTATAATGTGCCATTTCACATACAAAGGTAACAGGGGATAGCTGTTTCTGTCCCAATTCTCTAATAATTAAAAAAATACATTCGGTATTCAGTTTTGAACTCGTGATCAAGCTCAGCAGCCCAATGTTGTACCATTACACTATGCCTCGTAGTTACGCGAGAAAAGCTAGAAGATGATATATAAAAAAAGGAAGAATATTAGGAAATATTTGCAGAACATATCAAGGAAGAACTATACGTAACACAGAAAAAAGGTTGGAAGATGTTAAGGAATAGGAAAGCAGTAATTAGTGACACAGTAAAAATAAACTACATTGAGAAAACGTAGTGAAGAGAACATTTTTCAAATTTACACGAACCAAATTATACAACTAACTAAATCAGAAATAGTCTGGAGCGTAGATTTGAAAAATGAGTGATGTATAAACCGCATGCAATTGACCCCACAGAAGTGTTAACTTAGTCTGGAATATGTTTGTATATATTGTAAAGAATGTTCCTTTGTGAATTTTCATGACCACTTGCAATATAATGCAGAGTTAATCATGAACCCATAGTTTTGTGTAAGATAACTGGTAGATGATATTACATTTGACTTTAAAAAGGGCAATAGAGCAGAATGCGGGAACTATGGTGGTATCATATTCATTAAATAAACATAGAAAGACATGAAAGATTAAATTGAAGAATCAGATGAGTAACATGAATTGATGGTGGATACATGCCGGATTGATAATGTATTTTCTTGAAATAAAAAATTGAAAGAAGACACTGATGTGGAAGGCCCAGTCGCTTAACTTACATTGATATAAATAAAGTTAGCTAATATAAATATGTTTTGAAACTCCATGATGCAACGTGGTGTACGTATAATTTGTATGGGAGTAGCAAATAACATGCACCTACCAGTATTTCTGCGATCAGTAGACCTCGCGAAATTTCTCTTCCACATTCGTATTTAATATAATTGAGAACAAAGAACAAATTCGCTTTCCAGGTCTCTTCCTCTTTGGCATATTTGAGTGAATAGGGAGATGATTGTGGAAACGATCAAAGTCATTAAAGCAATTTTTGAAAAAATATATCGTTGTTTTTTCGAAGTTTTTTTGAAGTGGGGAGACCTACTGACACCGAACAGTGTAAAGCAGTGAAACTCAAGTCTGGTACCATCATTCCAAAGCTTTATGGCACATCTCTGTAAGTTTTTATCAAAATCCATCTATAACTGTCACCGCTATGTCAGGGACATACATACATACATAGATGGAAATGAGTTTTCCTACAGTTGTTTCGAAAGCCCTCGGCTTGCTCGGTCAATCATATATCAGGGAAATAAAAATTGAAAACAGAATATACGAAGTAGTTGAAGCAATTAACATTACATAAAATGTTAAGGAAACATTAACAATTTGGAGAGAAAGGTGCAGTACTATGGCGTCACTGTCACAAGGAAGCTATAAACAGAATGGGAACTTAGAATTAATACCTTCAAAATAAAACACTTAGTAATTTGCGAATTACACATTCTCAATATGTAAGAGTCGTAATAGATGAGGCAACAACTGGCGATAAAACAATAATATAAAAGAATTTGACATAGACACTACCCATTGGAAAAGGAACTTATAAAGCAAAAAAGCTATTGCCGAAAATATCAGCACATATGGATCGGAGATTTGCATATTTAAAAAGGCATAAAGCATACTTACCGTTATGGAAATGGATTATTGGAGGCGTAGTTTGGTATATCAAAGCTGCAACATATAAGAAATGCGGATATAAGACAAATGATCGAAATAGAAGGATTCATATTAGATTTAAGAAAAGCAAGAAGTGGACGCAATCAATGAAGAACCATGGTTGAAAAATGTTTAGTTGGAATTAACTAGAGCAAAAAAGCCTGCTTGTCCTAGAAAACGATTGAAAAGCGATGGAAGCAATAGAAGAAAAAGAAGTTGTAGAGATTGGTGTCTGATGTAACTCAAGTTTCTTTTAGTACGTTATTGTAATATGGTGTACCAATATGACGAAGTATTGACATATTGAGATAGTAACACAAACAAGGGTTATGCTAATTATGTATAGCGACAGTGATGAGAAGCAACGTGTTTTTATTGTTGCATATAATGGAACTGTAGGGCAAAATCTTTGTTCTCTCGAGAAATAGAATCTTTAAATATTAAAATATCGATAATATTATATGAAAGGTAACAGCCATCTGTGTAAAGCAATATATGCGGAGTATAAGCTTCATAGAGTTGAAGATAATTTCTAGATCAGTTATCGTGCTGATGGTTCAGTAAAGATGGACATTTAAAAGCATTTAAATTTTAATATGTCGTTTCAACAGAAATAGGATAAAAATCTACCGACTCCGCTTATTCTAGAAATATGTATATCAGTATAATAAAACTACATCATCTTGCAGTAGAATAATGATACTAATTTATAATTTTTCTACACAGTTGGAAGGAAAACGCATTTATCATAAAGTAGTAATTCACACCGAAACGCTTTGTATGATGAATTTTGTTTTTATACCCTATTATGTCAAATTATTGACTGGAAGAAGCAATTAAACAAGACGCACAAGAGATGATGATAATGGTGTGGTGTGGAGGTTTTTTCTAAAATTCTATATGCCAAGGAATGTATCTTACTATATGCTAATGTAATAATATCGTTGCAAATTTTTGTAGCAATAGTATGTCGTTAACCAATAAAATGCATGTAGGTGAATCGTCGGATATTGTTATTGGCGTGATTTATATTAGGCAATAATATGAAAACAACCTTATAAAACATTATGATTAAAAATTGTGAAAAGTTATCAATCATAACCGGTTAACCGGTTAATATTTATCGCGAAAGTCGTAACTACAAATTAAAAAAGATCTGTAAAGGGGTTTACACGAAACCTCCCTCGCTCGAATTACATCAATTTGCAACAAAAATGCTGGGATTCGAACTCCGAGCTCCCAGGAAAATATTTCGAGCCCAGTTTCTAGTCCGCCGCTTGGGTTCGCAGTTTGGACAACTGAGCCACGTCCGTGTTCGAATCGTACGAGTTTCTACTGCATTATATGTATAGACATCATACTGGTCTGTTCTGATGATGATGTTTATCCTGTATCTGTTAGATCTCATTTTCGCCAATGATAAAGCTTGAGCTATGTGTAGATTATTACTTTTTATCTATTTCTCAGTTAAAGTAAAAATAAACAAAGTTTATTTTTTAGGGTGCTCTTCGTGTATTTTTTCCCGAAATTTTTTGGGTTTCATGCCAGGTAGACATATAATCTGTATACAAAATATCGTCGTATTCCTCCAACAACTAGTTTTCGAGTGATACTGATAACAGGCAGACAGACAGACAGACCAACGGAATTGAGAAAACCTGTTTCGTAATCTAGGGGCCCTAAAACGTGGAGATCTGAAGAAATTTCGGAAAGTGATTTTTTCGCGATTACAAAACTTACTTCTTTCGTCTTTTAGACTAGGGAAGTAATAACTGATGATCGGTTAACCATAACTGGTCAAATATGATCAGTTTCTTGTGACCATTAAGATTTTATAGTAGGTCACGGTTAATCTGTGTGAAATAAGCTACAATGCCAGTTATAGTTAACCGGTTCCGTAATAAAGGTTTAACAGCATTGTGTATTATAGGTTTTTACCGGTTCCAGGATATTAAGCCTTTGTTTACATATACAAAATTAGGCTGGTAACTAAGTCATAACTGTATATATGCACGGTAATTGCCCTTTACCGTACTTGGCAACCATTAGCATACCGCAACCGATAAACTATTGAACATACCACGGATGTTATGAATTATAACAGCCTTATATGTCTTAAAACCCTCACTCTACGAGCTCTAATTTCAAAACAACATCTGCGGCAGTTATGATACGCAAAATATTCCTAGATATATTAATAACACATGCACATGACGAACGAGGATAATAAATTATCCGAGTCAGTTATATTGTCAGGACATTTTTAAAGTGTACGGATGTACGGCCATTAGCCTATTTTTCTAAATTGCAACCCCGCTTGTATATAGTTTTTTTAATATTTATCCGCTTGAATTTAATCGAGTTTTATGCATTCATTGGCTTCAGGCCGTTACACAGCTGTGCTATCGTTTCGGTCTGTCTGGCTGCACACGTGTTCATTTGCCGCATCGCAGCTGTCGTGACCTTGGTGTTATAGCGTGAATTTAAAACGCAAGTCCATGAGTGCAAGAGAGAGAATGAATAATTTATCTCATTTTTCGTCTGGCCGGTGCTCGGTAGAATATCGATCGGCTGGTGTCTGAGCCCGAATGAAGCAGCCCCTTCCCGTTTTTCTTCTCGGCTGCTGCGTGCCGTGTTGTTTAGTCAGTTAGGAGTTGGCAGTTGGTCACGGACCTTGTTGGATTGCAAGCAGCTTTTAGAGTGTGGCTTCTCGCCGCCTCTGTGGCTTCGGGTCGTCCGGGCGGCGGCTTGTAATTGATGATGTTTGCGGCGTTTTACAAAGTGAGTTCCGTTATGTAGCGTTGTTTTGGGTTGTGTGTTCGCAAATTTGAGGCGAAACGGTCGCACAGTGTTGGTTTCTCCGTCAAGTGCTAGCCGCTTCTTCTGTCGAATAGGCGATTTGCGCCATTAACTATTCATATGAATGTGGGATTAATTTTAGAGCGTTTATTCCTGTCCGAGTTTTACGTGCGGGTCTGGCCGCATCTGATCGCATCGTTAACTTCTTTTCGGGATTCATGAGGGACAGCACAATCTTCTCCCCCGCTTCGAGCTTGTTAGAACTACCCGCTTTGCGTACTAACCAATGTTTGTGTACCGTATTTATGTACTTTAGTTATGTTTAAAGAACAATATACCTATTTGTAAAACGCTTCCGCTGTAATTTTTTATGTTGCATGTTGATTTTCAGTGTGATCAATCTATAGGGTCGTCGCCCGGTAGGCGGCGGGTATAAGATTGATGTAAAGTGGATCCTTGACGAATTTGTGAGCGCCAACGTAGGTTCGAGCCGGTTGCAAGGAGTCCTAAGGTTGCACCCCCGTTTATCTGTCGGGTTTCTGCCAAGTGTAAAGTTAAATGGTAGATTCACTTGCTTCCCGGTTCCTTAGTGGGTTTACCTGTGCATTCTCTTATATCGTGATGGAATTGTGGTGGCGCTCAATTAATTTAGATCTGTTTAGCGTTTATTAGGCCATTCCCCTGGTGTTATCTAGTGTTGGACCACCGCTCGCTCCGCTGTAGATTAGTTGGAATATCTTGTTATGGGTCCTATGTGAGTTACATTCCCGATTTTGTGAGATATCGTACACGCTAGTCGTTTAGCTTTTTCGTAGTTTTTCGTAAATACCGCTGGCGCGTTGTCTAAAGGTCGTTTTAACCAGTAACAATATGTCATATTGGCCGTATGTTGTTTATCAGTTTTCGTAATATCTACTAAAAGTGGCCAGTTTAAATATGTGTGATTTTAATATAAATCAGAATACATCAACGGATATCTTCAAATAATTTAAAACAATACACACAATTTGGTAATGTAGTAACGGTTATAACGGCCGTGGCAGTTAAATTTTAACGCAGACAGTACTGATATAGTACAATAATATGTAGGTGTTATAGAAAATATTAAAATAAGAATTTCAGGAACCTTCCATTACATATCTTCTCGCCATGTAAACATATTTCATTGCTGTATTAGCACTATCACGAAAACACTCATAATTAGAGAGAGTAATGCGAGTACAAAGGTTCAGCAGTTACTTCGTTACTCTAGAAAGTGATACTAGTATGGCGAACTATGTGAGCTGAACGAAACCAATCTACATATACAATCTTTAAATACTGGTTATGGAATTTCTACTTTTAATTACGTGATTCTTCGAATAGTTAACTACGGCCAAGGTTACTATAAATTTTTACATGCCATTAGTTTTACCGTCATTATAATATACATATACATACAAGATATCAATCTTTCTAGTAATAGGCTGTAGTTAACGAAATTACATACACAATTTACAAATTAATATTAACAATGGCCTTTTCAAGTTTGTCAAAAAATGCACAAATAACATATATACTAGTGATACGAATTCACCTAAAAACTTAGAGAGAATGAAATTTATTAGGAAGTAGAAGTAGCGGTACTGTGGAAAAGCTCAATTCTACCTTATAAGTTGCATACAAAGGAATGATCCCGCTTATCGACATATTCGAACCTAGGGCTGGTACTCTACCCACTTCATCACCAATGCGGGAGGTGGTGTATATTTAATTACATAAAAATTCAACTTTGAAGCTGATTCTATGACGTTTTAATTTTCTGCATATTTCAATAGAAATGTGTTAAAATACGTTTTAATTGTCATGGCGCTATCTCGCCAGTAGCCATCCGGTTGTAACAACATGAGACACGAAGTAATTTGAGCCTCACCAGAGATTGTCGGAAGCCATCTCGTCGCAGCACCATTTAGCTTATCGCACCAAACGATCTAGGTAAGGGCTAGCAATGCGAGACTTCTTGCAACCCCCTCTGTATGTTCCCTTAGCTAAGCAAAGTGGAAGGGAATCACGAACGAAAATAAGAGAGCGTAGTTCGGGCAGTCTCAGCATCTTCTTTCTTCTCTTTCAGTCTTCAGTCGAGTGTCAGCCGAGAGCAGTCTTTAGCCCTGGAGAGCTTAAGGCTACCCCAGTCGCCGTCAGCTTCCCTTAATCCTGTTAAGCGAGGAGCCCCCAGTCGACAACCCGAGATCACCAGCGCCCAGCGTAGCTAGCACTTAGAAAGGTTAAAAGCTCTTTCAGCCTACCTAACTTACTCACGCAAGAAAAGTGCTGATCCTAGCTTCTTGCTGAGATGTTGAGCTATCTGAGAATCTAGGCATGACCTGAACCTTTTCAGTTTGACTGGGTTAGTCAAACTGTTCACGGAAAACCCCAGTCCCAAAATCCCGTTGATACCTTTACTTTCAAGTCGCAGAGCACTTGGAAGATCATATTGACAGGCTTGAAATTGTTCCTCTAATATTTAACACTTCGACCTTTAAGTCGCACAGTGTCTGGAAAATTATGTTGACAATCTTGTTGATGTTTTAGCTTTCAAGTCATGTACAACACCTGTAGTGCAGCTCGTACTAGTGAATTGACGCTCACTCTACCAGCTCAATTCCTGCGTCATCCAAACACAGCCGATTCGAACATTCGAAATTAAAATGTTACCGTCATTAATTTGGTTACAGCCTGCCGTTGTTTATTTTCGAGTGAGATCAGGTCCCGCTTCGCGGCCGCTCGAGGAACTCTTTAAAGATGCACAGTGAGTTACAACCCCATGCGGCGTTGTAAATTGCTGAAACGCTCATTTCTAGGATCAAGAAAATAGCATTCTAAACAGTCATAGCATTTATTTTAGTTTTAATTAATTAGAAAAACATACATTAGAACAAGTTCAAACGTATAATATTAACACACAAGGAAATATTCATATTCTCATCTTTTATCTGTAGGAACGAAATCATTTATTTAAAAAGACCATTTATAAACTAAAATAAGTTGAATGTTATAATTAACAAAGTGGAGGCGCCAAAGAGAATAGGAAAAGCTTTAGCAAAGCTGAGATGGCTAAATACGGAAACAATCCCTTAACGGAAGAACTTAGAAAACACTTGAAATAAGATTATATGAAAAAAAAAACACCCAATATTGAAGGAAAGTTGACTGCGTCAATCTTCAAGAAAGGAATAAAAAAATGGTTTCAAATACAGTGGATTTGCTGATGATCTCAGCGGTTAAACTATTGCGTTACAGAGCGTCCATGGCCATGGTTTTTATAGTTTTGAAATTTTTCTGCAATTTCTTTTCTGCCTCTTGCCGCACTCTACCAATTGTCCACCTCTGTTTGTCTTAGGTCCGTCCTCGTTACTTTCAATCATTTCTTGTTTGGTTGCCTTCTTTTTGTTTTCTTTCTTTTTTTTGTTAGTAATAGCTCTCTTGCTATTCTATGCTGCTAATTCCTACGACATGTTTCAACCATCTTACTTGTTGACCTCTTATAATTTGCTTGATACTTTTTTATACACTTTCTTAATCTTTGTTAGTTCCCTCCGTATATTTTCCTTATCATCTCCTCCAGCTTCGAACCGGAGTTCGAGTACTGCAGGACATTCACTGTTCTATACTCGTAATTTGGAGTTCCTTGATACTTGTTTTCGTAATTTTACTTAATGCACCGGTAGTAATGCTAGTTTCATTTATCCCTTTATTTATTTAAGGTTTTGTTTATAGTAGTTAACCGTAAATAATTATCAATATATTAGTAAAAAATACAACACTAGGCGAAGAACAAGAAGGTTCTCGAAAAACTCTATCAACCTTAGACGTCAGATTCTCACTGTGACGGATAACAGAAAAAGCCTTGGAATTAGATCAGCCATAAATTATATGCCTCCTTGGTCTAAGGAAAGCTTTTGACCTAATAAAATTGGCAAATCTCATTCAAACCCTTGCAAATGGGAGTCAATAACAGTTGCATCAGAATAATCAAAGACTGAAACATAAACAGCATTACAAAACTACAAAGTGTGGAACCTCACTGAGGAAATATAGGTGTGTGGGTTGGGAGGGGGCACTCGGTCTCAGGTCATTCATATTAAGTTCTATTAAAATGGAGAGGATAGAAGAATAAGTTAAAAAACCAAAAGAGGATATCGGACGAGCAACGATAGCAGCCCTAATCGCCGAAAGTGAGGATGAGCTCTACTCTATGTGTCTCAAAAAAGGCAGGAGAATTGAATATGATAATATCTATATCAGAAACAAATTCTATGACTACCGCTTAAATCCCAGAAAGATGTAAGTTGGTAATTAACAATCAATCGATAAAACAAGTTAAAATACTCAACTACCAATATATCCCTTTCAAGCTTCACAGAGTTAGCCATTGATGTTAAGAAAAAAATTTACTTTTAGACCTGTATAAAACCAGTTATGATATACGACAATAATGAATCTTAGAGCAATAGGCAGCTACACGCTAATATTAAAAATATAGTCATATGAATGAGATAACGTGAAGACAATGTAATGGATATTTAAACAGAATCCTAGAAGGGAGGAATAGAAAAGATGGCTTAAAACGGAAAACCATATGACGAAAAACCTTCTCAACGCCTCTATAAAATATAAAGATACAGTTGGGAGTTCATATACCACGAAAATAACACCAGGCCCTAACCAATACACACGTGTATCTAAAAATGAAGAAGAAGATGAAGATCTATGGTTCTGATATAGAGTCTGTCTATAGTTTCAGGTTGATAAAATCTGAATCCAAGTTCCCCAATTCAATTAAAATTAAGCTTTTAATAGTGAAAATATTATACTTCAAGACTGCTCTGATGCTCAAGAAACATAGGATACTTATAATTCTACCTACAATCGAACTAACTACTTTACATTAACATCTTCTGATTCTAGTTCCCACTATTGATTTCTGATAAACTACAATGGTTCTAAGCATGTGTCTCTATTTAGAAAATATTTCCACTTGCTTTCAGTGCCGGTTAACATAAAACTATTACGACAACATACCAGTATTTCACTAGAAAAATTCCTGAGCCACCCTTTCATCCGCAAAATTAGTTGCGAGCGGAATGGCTTCCTCCTTTTCTTCTCGCCCTTTGAGTGATGTGATATACGCGAAACATTTCGCCGAGGTACTCAAAAACTTTTACGGAGCCGAGTGTGTGTTTCATATATATAAATTTTAAGTATAACAGCCCTAACGACTCCTTCATGACCTCAAACCGCGAGCCGCGAAACAGCTCCGAATAATCCCTCTAGAATAAAGTGCGCCCTCTAACACCTCAAGCATCTTTCGCGCGCGTGATCGATCCTGTTAAGTAATTGTTTTTCAGGAGCAGCTCTGTATTCTGAGCCGGCTGTGGATTATAAAATCGCAATTAACATATCGTTCCAACCCTTACGGCTGCCGGGGCCGCGATGTAGGGCGAGGATATTATTTAAAATTGCCTGCATGAACTCAGCAGCGCCGTTAAAAGAAGTTCTCGAAAAAATATTAGCCTCCCAGCTTCTGGGAAATTGCACCCTTGTAATATTTGGCAACAGGTGGATTCACACATCTCTATAAGTACGGCAACACCTGCGGGGCATAATGCATTTTACTTTTTAATGTACCCGGCCTCTTGCTTTATGGAATTTTAGAAACGCCTACACCTTTTTTGCCCGTCTGCATTAAGCGTTGGTTGTGCAGTGTTTAAGATGGTTTTTATGTACAAATATGGGGCGTAATCAAACCACGCAGCCGAACTTTGGGAATTGATTCCACTCACTAAAATGAGAAAAAGGGGATCATGACTAAATATCCAAAATGTTTCGTTAAAGAGGTACAGCTCTTTGTAGTTGGTGAGTGATGAGCCATTTTTCGCTTGTAAAAAATGATCAAACCATTAAAAAAAGTTTGAATGAAATATTTGACTAGGATTTCCGTTCGCAACGATGTTATCAGGGTTAGTAGCCACATTGAGCAGTAAAATCAACTGATTATTAATTGTTCAAGTGTTAATTGGGTTGCCATTTTTAACCGTTTCTCTAGATAACTCAAAAGATATTTCCAACAGCAACATACACCCAAACCAGTTCATTGTTGAATTATTCTGATTGAGGCACGTTCTTGGTTACGTCAGGAATTTCTGGAAGACAAAGATGACCCTTTTAGCGTTTTAAGGGAGCTACGGCTTTTAAGATAATAAAAAACCCAAACGTTATCTAATTAAAATAATTTGTACAGATAAAGAAAATTTGTTGTAATTTGGTACATGTATGCCATTTTGTATGCTGAACTAGATTGAGACCAAATTGGTATAAGCGATAGTCTATGGAAAGGTGAGGAAACGTTTTATGTCAGAACTCTCACTCACACTCAAAATTTTAGTCAATTCTTACTTTGAGATGAAAGTAAATCTGTAGAAATCAGAATACTACGATTGTAAATCCCAAAGAGCCAACGTCTCAACTAGAAACTTCCATCTAACAGCCTCATCCTGAAATACAAATCTAGATAGTTTCAAATACTACAATTCTTCCTTCATACGAAAAAAACCAAAAGCTCAAGTATGCGAAAATATTAATTCGACCAGTACGGACACATTACAGGTCACATTAAAAAATCCCTGTAACAGTAAAACGCAATTAGGTTTCAGACGAAGAGCACGTAAAAGCTTTTTATTTCTGATGTAAATCGGCTCAACGTTCTCTCCTAGGTACTACGTAGCCTAACCAGAAGGTGCTGACTTCTTGAAAGCTATCTAGAATAGAATAAAACTGTTTAAAGCCAAAATACCAACGCAAGTCTTTACTGCCCTACTCACTAAGAACTGTTGTTTACTTCGATATAAATCGACCTTCATGTTATCTATCCCAAATTCAATGTATTCTCTCAACGTTTGACGCGAAGTACTTTATGAAATCGCTGAATTGTTTCTAGCTAGTTGCTGGTTCACCTCGCAACGCCAAACAGAATCTGTCATTCGAACGGAAGTGACTAAACGACCGGGCAAACGCTCATAGCAGCCAAATGCACAATTTCACGAAGCAGGTTATGCAGTACGCCAGAAATCAACAGAAAATATCTGCAAAGCTATTCAATGTGAGATATGACGCTCAGATTCGTTTTACAGACCACAATATGTAATATCGTGAATAAACTGTCGAATAAATCCATCTAAGTGGTACAACAGATACTGCCGCCTAGTGTTCTCACACCCAACTGTCAATCTTCAACAAGTCGAAATAGACACTCGATTTGTCCAGGGACAAATTAACCCTCTTAACATTTTGAGAACGCCCTGCCAGCATCAAGTAACATCACAAAACACGAGAAGGGAAAAGGCAAAAGTTCAACTGAAACGAACCTTAGCGATAACCTGTGGCAGCTAAATCACCTACATTCTTTAAAGTTGCATAGCCAAAAAGTAGCTTTAGCTAAGGCGCGGCAGAGTACTAGAGCTGCTGTTAGTACATAAGATAAGAATGGAGGCAAACAAATATATTATACATAAATATATTAAATTACAGTTGGAAGTAGAAAAATCTTTTAAGTCCTTACTAACTGGAGCCCTTAATGAAACCAAGTCACTATAGATTAGCCCGAAAACGTTTGTATAATATTAATAATTTTAATTGTAGTGCATATAGAAAATCCACCAGAACAACAAGAATAATAGAGTGAGAGTTCGTTTCATTACAAGTTCAAGTAGAAGGTAATGTGAAATTTATAATTTTTATATTTTTTATTTATTTTTGCAGAAAACGGTGAATAGTTTTTTCCTCGAAACCTTTTTATATTTATATTTTAATTTGTTATTACGATGAAATATCTAAAAAAACGTTGTTCATAATAAACTTTTCAGTGTTTTGCCATGTTAAGACCTTAACAAAATATTAGCAAAGCCAGTCTTCCGAGCAAAATTCTCTTTCTGTTGGCAAAGTAAACAACTAAAATTGTGAAATATGATATTACAACCTCACAATAAAGCTTCAGAGATCAAATTATGGAATAAATTGGAAATTAAAATGAATAATGACTTCTGTCGGCTCCTGTATACGAGTACGGTGGCTGCATTCGAGTTCTGGTTGACGGAAGACTTTAAATGTTTATATATTTATTGCTGCCTCTAAAAATTCATATTACATAATATATAGTGATTTAAGGGGTGTGTGTAAAAAAAGAACAAATTTAATTTAACAACTTGAAAGAAAATTATTTACACTATTATTTCGTTTGACTTTTTGTCATTTTGTGGGTGGATCACGTCAGCAACTAGTAAGTCCATCGAACATTGTGTTGCCAAAAGAAACTGCTGAATACCATTAAGCTCATGTAGCCAGCATGCTTACAAATAACGCCTTCTACAACTTTTCATTCAAAAAAGGTCTTTGTAGAAGAAGAACCTCTTGACATAGCCAATAACTGGAAAGGATAAGGCAGTGGAAGAAGAAGAAAAAGGAATATTAGACAATTGCTTCACCTGTTTCACATTGTCTGCTCATCGTGTAATTAAATAGAACTGTTTTCTACACATTATTATCATCATAATCATGATATTTTGCATATTATTAACGGTAGAACTGAGAACACATTATTACATTAATCATCTGACTTCACCTACCTGTGAGCACATTCCACATTCCACTTTATATACTAATAATTAATCTGTGTTCAGAGAACAGTCAATTGTATGTTCGGTTTCTCATTGTATGTGTAAGAAATAAGTTTGCTGAGAGCGGACACGTTTGGAAGTTATTAAAAGTTTTGGAAGTGGTACTACATTTAAAATCAAAATCAAACCATTGCGTTTACATGAGGCGGCTAGCTGACAGTCAAAACGGGGTGGGTTCTTTAAAAAAACTTTATGTCAATAACGAAGGGACGTCAAAGTGTCTTTACTCAAAAAGTGTGCTCAGTCAGAAACGAGATCTCATAAACTCAAAGCTTAATAAAAATCACAACAATCTGAAATGCAATAAATATCTTAACCAGGTTATAACGCGCTGGGTCAAAACGAAACAGCTAGAAATACCCCGAAACGTTAAAACTATTTGACAAGAACAAGAAAGCAGGCTCTAATGACCAAACCCAGCTTATCCCTAATAGTAGAAATCGGGTTGACAAAGAACAGTACGGTATCTAAACGCTGAGAGAGAAACACATTTATTTATTACAAAGTGAAGCTGCTTGAATTCTACAATTCTGGAATTAAATATCAGAAAATCGGCCGTAATTACAAAAACAAGGATGCGCCCTTGCCGAGATAAAAGCCCAAAGATCCTAGCTCAAAGTACATCCAGTAGAAAGAGGTCTAACCTTCAATTACATGTATGTACATTTCCAACTTATAAACTTACGAAACTTATTCTTCACAGATATTATAACACATTTCAGGTACATCACAAGTTGTATTTTATAATTTTATTATATTTAGTCTTGTCAAATTAAGATATGAAGCCAGCACTAGCTCTTTGATGCATGAGGTAGGATCTATCTCTAGTCGGGCAATTTACTTCAAACAGCGAAGTTGTGCGTAGGTCACTATTGTCGTTTCGTGAATGTAGCTGTTTAAGAATGCCTTACCGTGTAAATTTGGACAAATTACAACCTTTGTCGCATAGATCCAGCTTCTCAAAGCGCAGCCTACCCATGCACTACCGCCGCCGGCCAAATTTTTCTCAGCGCCCATTAATATAGACTTCCCATTATATTCGCATCTTGAGAATAATTCTCAACACGTTTTATATGTTGCAGATGTGATTTACAACAAACATTGAACATTTTATATGTATTTAGCTAAGTATTATCTAAATGCGTAAGTTCCCGCCAATTTTGAATATACAATAAACAAGTACCGCAGTTGTCAAATAAGTTTTGATTTATATCCCCGTTAGAAGTGCAGTAACTCTTTAAGCACTCTGCATCAGTGTATTAATAATGTCTTCCTCTGTGAAATTGTTTCACAGGCAAACATCTGCTAGAGATTTTGCTTATCGCGCGACTTGACGTCACAAGCACATAGAATTTTTAGGAATTGTTTGCTGCAGTTTTGGCCTTCCGCTGCTGCCTGTTTGAACAGATTTTTATTAATGTCATCTCTTTATGCAGGTTATTAAATTTACTGTAATTTTTTCATTTGTGAAGCGACGTGCAGTTATCTTATAGTAAAATAAGCTTTTCAGAAACCTTACAAAATAAGTACTAAATATTTGGAGCTAAGTACGGACATTTCTGATCGTTATTCTTTTTGTTGGAAGTCTTCCAAGTGCATCACTGGTAGACCTAATACTCTTTTAGATAATACGAATTTGTCCCCGTATCAACTGTTTTGTTGTCGCGAGTGTGGGCCCTTTTATTTCAGTCTACGACCCACTCCAGTCACGCTAATCTACTGAAAACTCTTTCAGCTTGCTACCTGTCGTCAAATAGCTTTCCCCTGTAATAACACGTTTTTAATATTTTACCTAGTTCAAAGTTAAAATGCAGTGCTGAAATGTAATATAATAATCATTGTGTTCATTGATAACAGCTAAATGTAAAATAGCGGTTGCGTTTTGTTTTAAAAACTGCAGAAATTTCCAGCAGATTTGCCCGGCGATAAAATGTAAAAGAGCTGTCAATTTTATGTCAATTGATATTGATTATCGGCACAATTCGCGCAATTATTTACTCACAAAGCATCATAAACTCGAAATAATGTTTGTATGTTTCAAGCAAATGTATGACTTTCATTGAAGCCTGCAGCGTTAAATATTTGCGAGCTGCTGCATTATTTATTCCGTGCACCAATCCTTGTTTGGATTAAATTTGAAAAGAACAAAGTAGTGGGTAATTATGGCGGCGATGAAGAGGGGACGTTCAACTTGATTAAAACTTCAGTAGCTGCATTAAATTTCAGCTTGTGCAGTGCTAATGGAATTGAAACAAGTTGCATTACATTATTGCTTTTTATCATTTTAGTTGTAGAATTCGACATGCAATTTTTTTGAAAAATAAAGCTTTGCTTTGTTACATTTTTCAAGATATATGTTCCAAACAGAACCAATTGTTAAATTTCTTTCACCATATTCACATTACTTAGAAATTCTGAATGCGATTCATAAGGGCCAATTATTTTCAAATCTACTAGCTGGTGTCAGTTCTTGCCACTACCGAAATCGATACTCCACAAAAGGCTCCGACAAAGATTGTATTATTTCCGCATCAGTTATATTGGCTGACAATTACCAGGTAATGCATAAGGAACGAGGAACGTTAAAGACCATAACTCATTCTCCACGCATTTCTATACACTTTAGTTAACGTATTCTTGGATTGTTCCCAGCGTGGTCGTTTTTCATAATTCAGTGGAAATTGATCTCGACCAGCCATTTTCAAAATCACATAAATTTCATCGGGTCGTTTGTTACTGCACCGTTTCTGTCTGTCTCCATTTTCGATGCAAAGGTTCGCTATACACTAGCTATAAATTATTGCCGTTCGTGTGCCATATTGCCGTTTGACTCTGGGGGCTCGAAACCACCCTAAATAAAACGCCTTGACAAACGCAAGATGGAAATTGACTTCTGTTGCAGGTCTGCAGCACACAAAGCAAGTTTAATTGTCCTCCGACTGCTTCAACCGCTCATAAATTTATTGCGCGATTCTAGTACGGCATACAATATAATTACGAATAGATCCTATTTCAGTTCTGTCTCTTTTTCCTGCGAAAATTAATATCGCTGTTAGCCTCTCTCTACAACACACCTATAAAAACCTGGTAAAACCTACATTTCAGTAAATTTCATTTAAAGCATTTTATTAAAGCATTCTGAAACAGAATATTTTAATTTTGCAGTTGTAGAGGTGAAATTTCTACAAATTTCCAGCGATAAATAAAACAGCAATTAACCCCTATATTTTAGCTTATAACAAGGGCAACATTTTAGCTGGCCAAAGGGTTGAGAAGCTGGAGCTGTGTATCCGCAGAAAAGCACACAAGGTCTTTTTTTATAGAGCATTCCGCTCAAGTGCTTCTCGTAAAGAACGCCTATTGCTTTGGGGATGATAAAACAAGTAACGCAACAACGCAACACCATCGTTCTCTGGAAATATGGGTTTTCAGATATCTCGCACTTCCAGCGATATAAAATAATAGTGCGGCTTCATTCCAGATCGCGCGATATTATTGTTGTAAAATTTCATGTTAAAGCGTAATAATCTTATAGCTGTCGTCCTATAAAGATATGAAATGTAAGCTCCCATATCGACAATTACAAAGAGAACATTTTAGCCATATCATGACATAGGCACATATTCTCATTTAATTAAATATTTGCTTCAAATAAAATACAAATTATTGGTATATCAGTCTTATTGTAAGTTTGCTCATTGCTATCGCTGGTAAAACAGGTTACAAAAGCAGTAACGTGTTATGATGGTAAAAAATCTGCGTCTAGTATACTCTATAACGTACACTGGCTCGAAAAAAAAATCGTGTACACCGATTTTTTATTGTATTAAGTTGGTCTTTATTTTTTGATTTGTTAGTGTCAAAACATTAAGCGCCAAGATTGACAAAAAACTACAAAATTCTTATTCTTTCTATGTTAGAGGACGGATGTTCTTTAAGAGCAGTAGCAAATAATTATGACCTAAATACATGAAATTGATTTTTAAAGTGTACTTGATTTATTGCAAGCCAGTGTACATGAACAACGAGCACAGCTAACTAGACCACAAATTCATATGAACGCACATTATTTTTACCTTATGCCCAAAAATGTATAGGTTTGTCTCCTAAAAGCATTAGTATGCCAAGGAATTGTCAAGAACAACAGATGACCCATCTTATAGTGTTGATGCCCTAAAAGAAGCGGTGAAGCAGGTTGCTGATGGTGAAACGGACCTTGGTATCCTTAGTTTGTGGTGATTATTTTTATACATTAGAAAAATCTAATTGTATTTTCTATGTTCTATTATTGTAAATTAGATTTATGCAATGCATTCTAGAATAACAAAAGTACGTAGAACCGTCCCTTTGCATCTATCACTTAAATTTCACGTGTCTGGCATTACATCGGATAGCCTGCAATTGCAGAATGTTGAGAGCTTGAATTAAGCAGTCGCAAACAGTTGCAACTGAGGCTGTATGTATCTGCGACTCCAGAAGTACGTTGTGTGAAAATCGCCCAAAAACGAACTAAATACTTACCAAATTAAAAGGCATCATTATTATCAAACAGAAGCGACTATGAGTCTACATCAAATAAATAATTGCTGCCTAAAAGTTTTGGCTGCATAAACGAGGTGTTTGCGTTCTAAAGAAATGCCATGTTCACAGTGTACCGGTGAGTATGCCAATTTGTGCCAATTCCAAGGGTGCATCCGTTACAAAAACGTGACGTCGGCAAGTCAACTTTAAGGTGACAAGGACAGCGATAAGGAAAAACTGTGCTTCTCCGAACAGCATTGGGTGTGTTAGCTTTCCACGCAGTACGCCATCCGAGGCATGGAAAACGCAATTTAATTCAAGAGCACACAGCAGTTCCTATGGGCTCACTCAAAGTAAGTTTGATACCTAAAATGCGTTCAACTGTGAGAAGCTCTTATAAGCTTGAAAGATTTTGTTTTATTAGCAATTAATATGTGTGCAGATTGCGTGTAGTTTTCGTGCATGCAAACACGACCAAGGTCGGCTCCAAGCGAGTCCCGTCTTTTAGGACATTATCGACATTTTCGTTTTTTAAAAACAATTGTTTTAATGGTATTTTTGACGATGTTAAGAGACAGTAGTTTTTTCCAAGAATTAATTAATAATGTCTTCACCGAATGCGACCTTGAAACAGATGAGAAGATATGGATAAAAAAGCCATCAAATATACGTACTTGGTAATGAAGTTATTCCAATGTAACTAAATTGTATTTAAGTAATTGCTGAAACATGCATTACATGTAGCTTTGTTCATTAAACCATTTCTTTGAAAAATGAGATATTATAGTAGACGACATATCAGAGTTCTAAATCAAGCTGACTGGATAGCTCAGTTGGTTAAACGTCCAGACCGCTAATACAGCGGTACCGTGTTCAATCCTCGGCCGGGGCCCACGTTTTTTAAAATAAATAGAATTTACCACGAGAGTAAGAGAGAGGTTATAGCTGTCAATGAGAAACAGTGAGATGCCCTGCACTCAACGACGACGAACATGTGGATAATTTTCATATATGTGTAGTTTAATCAGTGTATTTAATTAGGCCAATTAATTAGAACATTGGGTTTGCGGTATAATTCGATTAATCAATTTCATTGGCCATTTAATTAGCTCAATCAATTTAATTATTTTAATTAAACACAAAGTAGCGCATAAAGAGGGCCCCGTTCTACTCCACACTTAATACCGCAGATTGGAAGTGATTTCATGTCAAAGAAAATAAAAGAAATGTAATTTTCACGAGCATTAATAAGAAATTTCGTTTTTATGTTTTCATTGTTTCGTTTGTGGTACTTATAATCAATTTGACGATGACAAAGTGCAACAAGCATATTTTCAGTAGATTGATGCAAGGCTATATGTAGCTCGAACTACGATGAAGTATCTAATGCAATTTTTTGGGGTAAAATAATTTTAGCAGACCTATTGCAAATAAAACCTCGATATTACCCCTTTAGACTGATTCCTGGTTCCGCTTCTCGAAGGTTCGATATTTATAACAGTTCTTTTTTAGTTATAATAAAAAATCCGTTAGACGCGTTTTTGTGTGTTATATTACTTTTGAAATGTGTCAAAGTGGTGGATGCAACTCACCCATGACCCCAAGGCGGAAACGGGGTGCAGTGGAGGTTCGAGCCCTCCTTGATCGAGTGGTCGAGGTAGGAAGTCGATAATAATAATTGTACTCACCGGGGGTGACCGCCCCCTGGCTCCTCCGTCCTTCTGGTAGTGACGTTACAATGCTTGGCTTTGCATCAATCAGCATCAACCCTTTGGCACCCCATCGCTACCTTCACTGGTTGAGTTAGCTTTCGGTACTCTTCAGTAGTACTGCCCACTAGTAATCCAGTACATTAACTATTGGTCAGCATGTACAGAGTCGGTAATAACCCGTGGGATACTGGTCTTTCACAGTAAACTTATTACGATAAATCTTTCAAGGCTACTGCCCACTGCGAAACTTTGTGCTTCCGTGGGCTTACATTATAATTACGGAACTTTATGCTCCCGCGGATCACTGTGCGGACTTCGTGCTTCTGCGGGATCCATACCCTCGATTATCATATAATCGTCCAGCATGAGCAAGAACCTCTGACGTATATCATGTGCTGTAATTGCCAAAAGGCTACCGAACATCATTCAACTAGCTACGATAGTACGTACATTCTACTCTAGCTAATCTAATTCACTACCTAGAAATGCGCATAGCCGTGCTCGCAGCTGCCCCATCACATTATTGCAACTTAACGCATTATAAATAACTATTGGTTCGCATACTAGCAGAATGGCTAGCGTCAAGGGATAACTACGCAAAACAGCCCACTTTCACTGATACGTCGTGCCTCTGCCACAACCCCGAACGTTCATTTTTGTTTTTAATTCCATTGCTAACCGAGCCCCCCTCGACACTGTGCATTGATTGCACGTGTTCTCCGGGTCCCCGAAACAACGGACCGTGAGCCTAATACATTCGTCAAGATTATATTACATTCCAGGGCTTAAACATTCCAGAAATGGCAAACGTAGTAATTAAAACTTAAAAATAATGCTCCCAAAACCATCAAATATTTCATCCCTAACACTCGTCTGAATTTGAATCTGAGTAAACTTATTTCATTTCCCATAGCAACTTCCAACTCGATGAAAGAATTTGTCCAAATGCAATTGCACAGAGGTGAAACTTGTTTCTGAACAGCTGCTGCCAACATCATCTAGTAATTGCCGTTTGCTTAGTCTTTTCATACTACACCACTTCGCTATTAATGAAAAACAACAAAACGCCCCATTGGATCTCTAACAGCACGAGTGAAACGGCATCTTGCATTAACTTTATTTAGCGTAAACCTAAACCATATTTTTGGCCTTGACATTTGAGAACTTGCAGCACGTACGCAAGCAAGCTTTCCTCGAAAGTTCGGAAAATGCTGCGCTTAGAAGTAAGCAGGAACACGGCTTTGACCTACTTGAATTTTAATTGCTATGAAATATTGTATCATACGGCATGGAGTTATTCCAGAAACATTTATTTTAAATGTAGGCTGCGAGTTCGTAACTGAATTATGCAGCATTCAAAAAAAATATGTTCTTATTCCAATAAAGAATGCCTGAAAAATACCTCGCACAGGTTTCCGTCGACATTCATATTATCAAAAGCACCCTTAATTTTTAAAGATAAGAGCTTTTCAGTCGTTGAGTCCTGTAAAGTGTTTCTTATGAAAAATTCTTGATCCGTAAAATGGCATAAATTTATTTTTTCATCGCCATTCATATTTTTGAACAAGATAAATTGAATTTTTAGTTTTATCGCAACCCAAGGTAGAATCTTGAGGACACATAGAGACCTGAGCTAATGTTAGTTGCTGGTTACTTCGTTTAGATGTAAATCAATATTTTAAACAGCCATTAAGATATTGAATAATTTACTTAAAGCAGTTGCACTTTTTTATCCATTTTAATAACTGTAGGTTTGTTTCTTCTGCATAATATAAACTTACTGATAGCTGCACTATAAAGTATAGATAAGAATAGGAACCCCAATGCTTGTGAACACAACGACATTCTATTAGTTTGTAAGAATTTCTTTTTTAGTTTTGTTGGCAGTAATATAAATGGTTGTATCATTAGTTTTTTTCGAAGTAAACTTATTTTTTCTAGCTGCTGCCGCAGCATATTGAAATTTAAATTAGCAAGGTAAGCTCATATTACTCCAAAAATTTACTTTGACAGCTTAAAATCAGAGCAAAAAACGAGTGATGGGGGTAATGAAAATGGAGCTTTTCACGGCGAAACAGTTAATAAGTAAATTATTGCAAACAAATGCTATCGGATTTATTAATGGATTGATAAACATGTTTCATAAAATATTTAATTTGCACACAATATTATGATTAATGTTGAACACAAAAATGATGTGACAATATAAACAGATACTGTTTGTGAGTACAATAATTAATCCATTTATTACTTGTAACTAAACACATTAAACTTTAATACAACACTATCAAATAATAGGAAAAATTACTCAATTTTAAAACTACACATAATGTAGAAATATGATGTTATATTTTGAGGGTTGTAGCATACATAAATTTTGCTCTATTTGCTCAAGATATCGAACGTCAAGTGATAAAAGCGTGACTGTGAGGTCAAACATTAATGCTAACAATTTCTTTCGAAAAAACCGACTAATAGATGAATTTATGCTGAAAGCAGTGCCAAATATTAATAAATAAATGTTAAGCCCACCACATAGGTGGCATTAGTCCAACTGAAGTCTTTTTTGTATTTTTAATATCGAATTGTAAATGAAAAAGTTATAGAAAATCATGTACCTACTAAATAAGTAAAAATATATCAATGGTGCTAATCATACTGAAATAATAAAAAAAGCACTTAATAATGCGAATTACATTAATTCGCAAACAAAAATAGCAGTCTGTGGGATTCGAATCTGCATCTTTAGGCGGAATCCAATTGCTAGTCGGACATTAACCACTCGCATAGATCCACGCACCTATTGTGTTTGCTTATAGCTGCTTCACGGATGAGCTGCGCCCGATTTATGCTTTCTCAAATCGCAAATCCACGTTAAAATTAGTCACGTCATTAATACATTTCAACTTTGGAGGAAAAAATAAAAGTTTCACCGAAACTTTTTTGTGTTAATTTGTAACGTTTATCTAATGACAGAGCTGAATTACCGCAAGCTATAATAAAGGTAACGAGATCGATCACAACCCTGTTATTCCTCTACTCAACGTTGAATTAAGTCTCAAGTCTAGTCACAGATGCTACAACCCTACTGAATTCCATGGTCGATGTTAAACCTCCGCATTTAACGGGAAATGCCTCAGTGTATCAAGTGCCATCAGTTCGGTCACACGAAAAAGTACTGTTCTAAGTGCCTACGTTGTGTTTAGTGCTTTGAGATTAGTCACTAAACAATGCTCGTATAAATAACGTAACAGATATGTTTTAATGTATTAATTGCAAAGAAAATCGCTCAGCCAAATGTTAAGGTTTTCCAGTTTATTCACAGCTCTAAAAGACAAGACTTTCATCGCTACGAGAAAAAAAGTATTACTATCCAATGGGATGAGTGCGTGACGTGAAAACAGTCGAGTCACGCTGGGTCACGGTTTCCGAGCAGCAAAGTTCCAAATTGCGGTTAGTGGGCCCGACACGTCACGCTAGTAACAAGAACAAAACCTAAGCGGAGCCCCAAAATTCCAACAGAGACCCCATGCGGGCGGGTACGTGTTTGCTACAATATTAGAATCCGCAGAGAGCGGGGCGAAGGAAATCGCCGAAATCAGTCGTTTCTAGGAAAAATGCGCAACAGCGTATGCATCATAACAGCCCAAATTACTCACTAGAATGACATCAAAATTGTAGCGTTTGCAAGCTGCACGAAGCCGCAGCAAAGCAGGACCAAAAAAATGCCCTTCGAAACCGGAAACTTGCCAAGGATAAAAATCTTATCGACAGCAACGGGCGCCATGACACAGCTAGCGCAAACAATTGCTAACTCGAGAGCGCGCGGTATTTGAATACTCCCACGGAGCAATGATTCGGAGAGCGCTTTCCATGAAGTTACCAAAAATTTTAGAATGATGCAACAAATCTAAAGAAAGCGCAATTTTAACGCACCAAACAATAACAACGCCCAGTTCCGGAAGACGTTCGTTGAATGACAGCGGCCATCAAAGCCTTTGAAATTATTAAACAAAAAATGAATTGCTTACAGCTGTAGTGAACAAGTAAATTCTGGTACTGAGCTAATCAGCCAGAAATAACCAGTAAGCCAATATGTAGGTATAACAATGTTTTTCATCGCCAGTCAATTATTAAAGGATATTTCCAAAAATCGTAATTTTACTGGTTAATGTGCTCCACATGGCGATTATGCAAATGATTTTTTCTTGATCCCATAATTGGAAATTTTACCCATATAAGCGATTACGCCATTTGAATACTCTTTTAAAGCATCTGATGGAGCTCACTTAGGGTGTGTACCACTTCGCTCAATTGATTTCGTACGCTCTTAACAAATCAGATGTTTTCTGCACGAATAGTATGTGCATAGAATCTATTATAACAATTAAAGTAGTCGTTTCCAACAAGTATATTCTTCATGTTTGACACTAGCTTTCGTTTTTTATCTTAGGTTTTTATTATTTCTTTGTCCCACATACTTTGTATCAGCTCGACTACTCTGTATGGTTCAGCGGAGTGTGAACGGTAAGTTGCCCAACCTGGCGCTCTTAGCTATTGGATTATTGTTTCTTATAAAAGCTAGTTGTTTATAATATTAACAAGTTATAACGTTGATATTGCACACTTTCGTTTACTGTTGTTATATTTTACTCAAATCTCTACATAAAAAAATAATAGACTCCTACTATTTTACTGTTATTTAAAGACAATATTTCTAAAGAAATCTGAGACCATGCCTTAATAGTTATAATAATGCTTAAGAAGTACCTAAGCGATGATGTGAGACTGTAGGATATGGCTCAATAGTATGCAATACAGGAAAAAGCAAAGATGGCTAGTGGCAGTAGTTAACAGATTTGCACTGGTTGAAAAGCTTTGAGTATCAAGTATTTAGCACAAGAGCAGCAAAGTTCCAAATTGCGGTTAGTGGGCCCGACACGTCACGCTAGTAACAAGAACAAAACCTAAGCGGAGCCCCAAAATTCCAACAGAGACCCCATGCGGGCGGGTACGTGTTTGCTACAATATTAGAATCCGCAGAGAGCGGGGCGAAGGAAATCGCCGAAATCAGTCGTTTCTAGGAAAAATGCGCAACAGCGTATGCATCATAACAGCCCAAATTACTCACTAGAATGACATCAAAATTGTAGCGTTTGCAAGCTGCACGAAGCCGCAGCAAAGCAGGACCAAAAAAATGCCCTTCGAAACCGGAAACTTGCCAAGGATAAAAATCTTATCGACAACAACGGGCGCCATGACACAGCTAGCGCAAACAATTGCTAACTCGAGAGCGCGCGGTATTTGAATACTCCCACAGAGCAACGATTCGGAGAGCGCTTTCCATGAAGTTACCAAAAATTTTAGAATGATGCAACAAATCTAAAGAAAGCGCAATTTTAACGCAACAAACAATAACAACGCCCAGTTCCGGAAGACGTTTGTTGAATGACAGCGGCCATCAAAGCCTTTGAAGTTATTAAACAAAAAATGAATTGCTTACAGCTGTAGTGAACAAGTAAATTCTGGTACTGAGTTAATCAGCCAGAAATAACCAGTAAGCCAATATGTAGGTATAACAATGTTTTTCATTGCCAGTCAATTATTAAAGAATATTTCCAAAAATCGTAATTTTTCTGGTTAATGTGCTCCACATGGCGATTATGCAAATGATTTTTTCTTGATCCCATAATTGGAAATTTTACCCATATAAGCGATTACGCCATTTGAATACTCTTTTAAAGCATCTGATGGAGCTCACTTAGGGTGTGTACCACTTCGCTCAATTGATTTCGTACGCTCTTAACAAATCAGATGTTTTCTGCACGAATAGTATGTGCATAGAATCCGATATAACAATTGAAGTAGTCGTTTCCAACAAGTATATTCTTCATGTTTGTGACTAGTTCTCGTTGTTTATCTTAGGTTTTTATTATTTCTTTGTCCCACATACTTTGTATCAGCTCGACTACTCTGTATGGTTCAGCGGAGTGTGAACGGTAAGTTGCCCAACCTGGCGCTTTTAGCTATTGGATTATTGTTTCTTATAAAAGCTAGTTGTTTATAATATTAACAAGTTATAACGTTGATATTACACACTTTCGTTTACTGTTGTTATATTTTACCCAAATCTCTACATCAAACAATAATAGACTCCTACTCTTTTACTGTTATTTAAAGACAATATTTCTAAAGAAATCTGAGACCATGCCTTAATAGTTATAATAATGCTTAAGAAGTAAGCGATGATGTGAGACTGTAGGATATGGCTCAATAGTATGCAATACAGGAAAAAGCAAAGATGGCTAGTGGCAGTAGTTAACAGATTTTCACTGGTTGAAAAGCTTTGAGTATCAAGTATTTAGACACAAGATTTTGTTTTCTTAAATTTAGCACATGTTAATGAAGAATATAGCTTTTATGTTAGTAGTTGTTTCTCATTTGTACGATTGTTCTACCTTCTAATCAGCCGGGATATTTGTTCTTTTCCTCATTCTTTTTTGACCCTTTTTTTCCTATTCGTTTTTGTAATTTCACCTGTACTGTAAGAATGGCTGGTAGTTACTGTAAAACTTTAGATTTAATTTATTACAAATGCGGTTCTTAATGTAATTGCATAAAAGGCCATACAGAAAAATGTAAACAGTAGGAGAAACCCATGTTTAGAAAATCCTGCCACAGGAAAGGAACACGAGAAAGTAAGCTAACAGCTGCTCCATCGCTTAAGACGTTTTTCCACCACCGTTTGTACAGAACTCGGTTTTTTGACTGCACTGCGAAAGAATGGGTCTACAAAGCCAACTGTAAATAAATAAAGACCCACTGTATTTGCTGTTCGGGCCAGGTTCCCACATTTTTCTGCATTTACGTTATAGTACTGCTCATTGAGCACGTTCTGAAGCACACCTTCAGGTGTACAAGGCACGCCGAGTGTAGCGAAGGGGAGTTATAAACTTACTCGCTATGTATTTTCGTAACTCACAAAGCTGACAAATAAAGCTGCTAAAGGAAGGCTCTAGAATTTACCCGGTGTTGGCTAGAGAATGTTTTGTACGCCCCAATTCCGCAATATTTTCGTGTCAACATGGAGCTGTTTGTTTCATTAAGAGTTAATTCCACGCTCCTGGAGATTGGGACGACTCCGCGTCAATTATAAATTAACTTTAGCCCGCGATTATTAGGTTAGCTCATAAGCACATTCGAAGGCGTTCTGTTTGCCTCTTTAATAACCCTCTCTATGACAGCGGCAAGATTCCTGCCCGAAATTCCGGGAGCGTGCGCGATTGTTGTTAACAAGGCTGCAACAATATTTTCCTGCGTCGGGGCTGCGTTTGTCTCATTAATATCCATCACGCAGCTTCCGGTCCGATATTATTGGAGGGTGAATATCATGTTGAGTAGAACAAATGAACCTCAATTCATTTGGCGAGTAAACGCACTATGAATATTGATTGTGTTACTAAGCATCTGGCGGTAGCAGTTTGGAAACTATCTCACGACTTACGTCGAGCCCCATGCCTGCGTTATCGGGGATAAGGTATGTTGGGATCAGGTTTAATTAAGAATGGAGTGACTCTATTATACTGAATTTTAAGCGACTACTTAAGCCCTATTGATTCCTTTAAATACCTACACCTTAATATCGGCCCCGGATTTGGGTCGGTTCTTTTATGCCGAGGAGGAGCAGCCGACAGCCTTGAGGGTGCATAATGATCAGCAGTCGAGCGGTTATTAACTCCATCAGGATGTTAGCTGCATACATTTAGTAACTCTAGGATGTTGGTCTCTTGTCAATACAATGAGACGAGGATTTGATGGATTCGAGGAAGGAATTTCAGCAAATAACAGAAAAATCAGGAACTTACACTTTAGTTGACAGTTTTCCAGAACTATATCGAAAATATTTATGAGATCTTTAATATATAGTGAAGGTAGAGGCCGATAAAATAAAATAAGGCGTATGTAAAGATACACTATTCCTGAAAGTATCTAGTACATGCAGCTGAAAACAAGAGGTTGGAAGAGACTCGATTCGTTTGAAACGCGGTATTATATCACACCGGCGATTCTCTCTCTGAGGAATTAGATATAAAATAGCTACTATGATTAGGCGAAGCATTCTAAGCTGTTTTGAGTATGTTACCTGTAGAAATGCTGAGATGAAAGGAAACTGTAAGGCTAGACCACGTGAAAGAAGACCAAGTCGATAATACGTGATTGAACTGCTAGCAGATTCCACGAAACTATTCAAATGGCAAAAGACAGAAGAACAATGGAGGGATTAATATCATCGGTGGTCACTACATCTCCATAGGGAGATTGGGCGAAGAAGAACAATATGTAAGTCTTACTTACTAACAACTACGTCAAGATTCTATTACAGTGATTTATTCACTGGCACGATAAAAGCAATCTATAATTATTTATACTTGCGTAGGCAGACGACTAAAGCAGTGGTGCAAATAACTGTAAACCACGCAGCTTAATCCGTAAATGAGGATTTTCACTCCATTCTGCTCCATACATCAAAAGTACGAAGCCCCTATGCATTTCAGATATGTAAAAACATGTTTACACCGGTGTGTGCTTTGTATTAGAAATTCCACAGCTTTACGTTAACCTAATACTGGTTGCAGTTACGAGAATTGTATCGTGTGTGTCTTTTCCGACATGTGTAAATGCTTTCAACTATTGTACGACAGACTAAGAGGATCTTAAAGCAAAATTAGTAGCATTGGATGGAGAGAGTTGGAGGTTCTGCTATGTGGCTAATAAATTCATATTGCACGTTATAAAATCATTCCTAGGTTTTATTAATTTGCGCCGTTCCTACACTGTGATCATGATTTGATCAGTTCTAAGCGAATATCTGAATAAAACATTTAGAGTGGAGTGATGAAATTGTGCATTCACTCACTTTAGGCAAATGTCTTTGTCAAGAAATAGGAACGTAATGCAGTTATAAAAATTTAACTTGCATGATTTTTTCCCTTGTGTTATTGATTCGTACAGGGTTCGTGCATTATTCGATACGGCTGTATTGGTTTTCATCTGTTAGTAAGAAAGCTCTGAAAACTACTTTGACAACCTATAACTGGACAGTGGCATCTTCTTAACTATAAATATAAATATTAATCTGTATACATAAGAATATAACAACCCCTCCAGCGACTACCTTGGACTTTTATTACAGTTTGTGTTAAAAGTTAATAGAAGGATACCTAAATTTGTTCTCCAAAAAATGTTAAATACGTAGACTCGACCGGAAAAGTAAAGTGAAACATTCATTCTGAGTGTTAACAACTAGGTACACACCTGAAACATTAAATGTTGTGTTCAGTTGCTGAAATGTATTTCGCTAACATTTTTAATACGGTATTTAAGCATTTAATTAACGTTCACGAACTTTTTTTAGCCCGTATGAAATTAATATTATTTATACATTTATGAAAGCTTTCATAACATTTGAAATAAAAAAAATAGTTATAATTACTGTTCTTTAAATTAATTTTCACCCTATATTTCTGTTAGAGATCGTATTGCTTTTCTTTTCACAGCTTCGTTACTTTGTTATAAATGATACTGTTTTTTCTGAAACAATGAATACAATTTTATATTTTCTCACGGATTCGCCAATGATAATATTGTAAGAATTAGTAACTTGTATAATTTAGCATATGTGAAAGAAAAACTTCTGAAGCAAAATGGTTACATACAACTATTAATCACGGTTTTGACATGCCATATTTGGAATATCACAGAGTTAATATAAACAATAATTAACACTAAAATAAATATTTTAGTGGAAAATTATAAACCATACGAGTACATTGTATCCCCTTCCAATAGTTAATTTCATATTGCTTTCAATTTTTTCTTTTTTTTTCGTAACCTCTACACACTTCTGTAAATAAACACATTCTGTATCACTCTGCTGTAGCTTTCTAATCATGTGTCTCTACCTACCTTAATTCTACGGCAGATGAATACGTATTCAGAAGCACCAGTTCTTTCTTTTCAACTACTCATCCTCTTTTTACACGTATTTTATGCAGTTAGTAGTTTCCCATTGTCATGATTGCTGGTACTGCGACTGAAAAAGTGACTTTTCTCTTAATTTTAATTTTTGGGGAACTGTTGATAAACAAATATATTCTTCATCTTTTTTATAGCTTTACTTACAACAAAGTCGATAATGATAGCTTGATGGATAATTTTGTGGCGAAAACGAAAGCTATTTAAATAAGAAAATTTCTAATAAAAATTAGTTGTCTGTGTTATTTAAAGTGTAGATATCAGTCAAATGGATCTAAAGTGAAGAAACATGCATCTTCTATAGTGTAGTCTTTTTTATGTTAGCAAACGTCATAATGTATCAAGGATAAGTGAGGAAACTTGGAAACGGTACTTGACCTAGCTACACACAGCTCAGCAACAGTAATTAATAACCTTTTATTATTCAGTCAACTTGTACGTATATGTGTTTTGTAATATTTACATGTAATCTATCTGTTTACATTACTTTAATTCGATTATGTTTAACGTAGGCTCCATTGTGAGTACATCCAGTAGAATACGCTGAGTTTTCGCTTGAATAGCGATTCTACAAAATACCGAAAGAGATGTGTTTTCCTCTAAAAGTGGTCCTGGTTACCGTGGAACGAGAAGATTATTGCATACGTTGCGTGGCAATCGAAGGCAACAATTGGTTCCTTAGCGTTGCCACATTGAGGCAACGGACAAAGTGCATTTTAGTGCGAGGTGTGGAAATCACGTTGCATTTTTAAGATCTGGTGGTTTGAGCTAGGTCTCATAGTAGAGTTGAGTGCATAGCACAAGCATATAGCACCTGCAAATTTTTCAGAGAGTGGTTCTTTTTTCAAGCTACTTGAGGCAACTTGCCACAGCTAGAAAATAATGCTTTTTCGTTTAAAATATGCGCAATTAGCAAATTGCCCCACATTGAGTCACCTTGCGTCCCAAATCGGGCTTGGTAGAAAGTTATGGTAGAGACTTGAGACGTCTAGTTTATCGCTGCAGTATCCGATTACATCGCAAGGCTCGACGAGCCACCATGGGCAGGGTCGGATTTTATGAGCTTTATTTCGCACAAATAAGACTGTTAATTAACACCGTTTTGGTTAGTAATTGACAAGCTGTCATGAGTAACACCGACGGAAGCAGGAGTTCCCGAGGGAGGATGCCTCTCGCCAACACTCTTCAACGCATATTCCTTGTGCACATGACGTCAGACGTGCAACATACGCCGACAACGTCATGCTGTGCAGCAAATCAAGGATGCCAGTAGCAGCAACCAGGATGATGCAGCGCCAACTCGACCAGCTCCCAGACTGGTACGGGAGATGGCGTCTCAAAATTAAACGCCGCCAAGATGGAGCGCCTTCTCAATCAAACAACATCCAAGTACAACAACGGGACATCCCATGGAGCAACGTCGTCAAGTACCTAGGGGTAACGATAGACCGCCAGCTCACGTTTGAGAAACATGTAAATAACACTATCACTGAGACATGCCAGGCAAGATCTATACTTATTCAATCCTTGCATGTCACAAGGGCCTCCCTCTGCAGACCCGGCTCAATACGTATCAGCAGTATATCAGCCCAAACAAGATTTGCTAGCTTGGATGATAACCTCCCAGACACCAACAGGGAACGCCTGGAATGTACGCAATTGGCCACCCTCAGGAAACTAACCGGGGCTCCATGGTACATCCCCAACGAAAAAATAGCGAACAACCTCGGTATGGATCGCTATTGAGCCTGCCAGCGATGCGAGAGATCGCCCCAGTTGCTGGAACCCAATAACAGAGAAAGAAACATCCAATACGTAACTTAACAGACACTTAACGACCAGACCTGAAGGCAAAAACCAGCGAGCAGTAAAAGCCTAATGCCTAAAGCTGTTTTAGCTCAGAGACCCTTAAAAGGTCCAGCCCAACAAAGCGAGTGAAAGCGAGCTAGCGAAGATAGACAAATGCTTGGAAGTCCTTTCGTAACACCATTGAAGGAACCAAGGAGTTTTTTCGACTGAAAAAGGAGCCACATCAGCAACTTAGTCTCAAACATGAGGTAATTCTTATTACCATCGTTAAACAAACAACAGAAGTGCTAATGAACACTCACTAGGAGCTAGCAAACCGTGTGCTTGTTATATATACAAAATAAAACAACAGTAGAATCGCAAGTAAGCTCTAGAAGAAATGATCATTGGCAATTAACTCGCAAAGGATTTTTCCTACACGCATTTATATGTAAAACAACATTAAATTGCGTCCAAACTAACTCTTTTTAATACGCATATATTTTACACATAAAGGTACGGTTCCGAGTAAAAACTGTATCATGGAGATTTGTACTTCATATAAATAACTATGAGTAACAAGAGCTTCGACGTGACACAAGACTACTTCCAACTGTTGGAACACGCTATAACGCAATGAGCTTCTACACTGATAATGATTATATCGACGCGATTCAGCCGTGAGAATCTGGTTTATGCACTACCACGATGAAGGTGATATCCTCGAGCTTGCTGACGGTTCTTCCAGCTTGTATTCAATTGGCTATTCATTAGAACTCGTAGAGATTAGGCCTGATCTGGGTCGGAAACAAACTCTTAAAACGAAATGCACTGCATTTGCCCATTGAAAAACGTTGCAACGCGACCGAGCGACCCGGTCGCCACAGTTGCTGCACCGGCAGTACTGAGTGTTGCTGTTACTGACGTGTAGTCATCAATGTTCGTTTTGCGCTATAAACCTCACTTCCGACAATGCGCTAACACACTGCACACAAGAAAGCTTGCATTTACTCTGCCGGTTGTAGTCGCTCATTGGCGCCAAGTTAAATCGACTTATAATTCAATATCACAATACACAGATGTAAAAGGTGGTTCTATATGTCATTAATACAATAAGCAATTCCGGCGATCTCAAATGCGCTGCGAATGATCTTGACCATTTGCCTTGCTTCGTTTCATTAACGTGGTATCATTTATTACACTGAAAAAATAAGTTTGCAGTCGCTGGTCATAATGAATTGTGGTTATATAATTCTAGGGGCAATGCGATGACACATCTGACTGGTCGATAATATAAACTCAAGATGCTGATGTGTCTTTATAATAAAAATTCGTCAGGGTTTTGCACTCACACTATGGAGGTAATGAAATATATTGGTTGTAATATAATAATAGTCGTAATAAATCTAATCATATCCAATGTTCTCTCACAATTTTGATATTATATTTATTATACTTAGTCTAACTAAAGAACCATTTAAAACTAGCCTTTAAGAAACGCTTAGCTCAAAGATTGCTATCAAAATTGGAAACTATGACAGCAGGAACCTACCCAATTACTGCATCTTAGGTTCCATTTATTGCACGCTTATCCTGGGCACGTCTTTCGAAATCTAGGGTGATGCCTGAAACGGCACTTGGCTCTGGGAAGCCGATGGTTTAATGGTGGTGATTATTTCGAGTCCATGGTTTAATGAAGTACTTAATTATAAGCAAAGACAAGGATTGTAGGGGAGGACTCCCTGTATTTATTTCTAAGTGTTTGTAAATCTCGCAGAATTTTACGTAACTGGGGATAAATGATTAAGGGCATTCGTTTGACTTCAAATGTAATTACGGAGTCGATTAAAAGCTGCTAATTAAGTTGTTTTTGAGCGAAAGCAATTTCAAGGATTGGCGGGATAAATACATTCTTATTTACCGCTTGCGATTCATTTGATTGTGACTTGGAGGCTTAACTTGTTTAGGTGATGCTCAAATCAGCTCAGTTGCGTTGGGTTTTATTGCTAGATAGAACTGGGAAGGCACCAGTTTTGTGATATTTCTCTTAAAACGAACTTCTGAGACGGCAGCAGACCGGCAGCGCCTTTGCGTTTTACCCTTATTGATACCAGTATGGTAGCACTTACCCAAATTGCCATCTGTTGCAGATCCACCAGGAGTTTTTGCTTTGCACGTTCTATCAATCGCTCACTGTTACGTCCAGGTCCGGTAAGGAACTATAAAAAATTTAATCTAGCTATGCAGCAAAGCGCCAGCAAGCTCAGGTTAATAAATAATGCAGTCGTGATTTTGCAATAACAACGCAGTTTTAGCTTCCACTTTAAAAATAAATCAAAGCTGTCACGAAGCGCTTTTCATTATTGATTTTAATAGAATTAGCGGAGCTTGCAAAATGAACAAAATACTTCGCAGAATGCGAAGTCAAAAAAATGTAATCTCATTACCTTCGTTCGCAGCATTGTGCTTGTAAGGATTAAAGTTCTAAATTTTAATACTGTTGAAACCATCCCAGTTGCGTCTTATTTTTCTGAAATGTTTTATAACCAGTTTTACATTTCAGACTTATTTTCCTATTATGCTTTCTCGTTAGGAAAACTCTTGGAATAATAAAACACAAATCTGAAAAATTGGAAGTTATTTGTAGCAATCTGAGAGTTAGTTTAAAAATCTTCAAACGCTTCAACAAATATAAATGAAACCTGCCAAAACTGAATTATTTTTGCTGCCAAAATATAATGACGTTTTTCATCAGCATACATCAGTATATTTCAATGAAAATGGAAAGTGTTTGAGCAATATTTTGATGTTTTATTTAAATTTTTGGAAATAACTTCAGGTCTGGTTGTTCAGCTCATGCGAGCTATGTGCATACTGATTAAATAACTGCTTGCCGTTTGCTGTCTTTTACCAACGGTAAATTATCTAAGTACAGCAAGTGCCATATTTTAGTAAATATAAGAAAACTGAAAAACACTCTGTGATGCGTTTGCTTGAAAGCCAAAGGGATTTTCAAGATGCCGATGATGATAGTCATCTTGATGCTTTATGATTGTTTAAAGGAACGTTTGACCATAAAATATACAATTTTGTGAAGTTTTGCGAAAATTAATGAAATGGGAAAAGCAGTTTATAATATGTAATATCTAAGCTATATTTACGCAACGTTCAGCATTGGCGTTATATTACTAGGTCAAGTTGCAATGTATTTATTTATTTCGCCCTCAGCCAACAGCCGTTAGGCCAATTATAGGCGTCGCTGTGCATTTATGGGGACTTCAAACCCCACTAACGACAGTCATGATGTTGTTATGACCGCCGGGACCAACTATTTCCGTGGCAGCCGTATCACGAGGCGTCGAGAGATACAGCTGTGGAACTCCCATCCAAGTTCTGACCAGAGAGAGCGTTGCTTAACTCTGCTGATCGAACGTGGACGCTTGTTCAAGCTACACCCCTTGTTTGCAAGCCAGGAGTTTTTGCAGACCATTGTTTTCAATTTAAGCTAAGCAACTCACTAGGTCACCATTTCGACTGGAATAAGCATAACATGACACAAAAAGTCTGTATATAAGCAGTGTATTTTTAGGTGAATCTTTAATACATTTTCTAACATTGAGGTGCATTCATTTGTGAACTGACAGGCTACAAATGTCTTAAGGGGTAGTTAGGCCTGGCTACTCCATTCACATCTTACCCTACAACCTTTCATCCCTCAAACAAGTTTCAGCCCCTTCAGTAAAATAACCTGTTCCTATAAACCTACAAGTTAGATTTCTGTTGTACTTCCTCAAGAAGTTCAAGAAATCGAAGAAATTGCACAAATTCACGGAAAACCGCAGATAATAATGGTATCCACGAAAAGCGTTATTGGCATTGGTCTTCTTCTAACTCTAGTAAATGCATGATCATGGTTTTTGCATTATTTTCATGAACACACAGCCCTGGTTAGCTTGACCGTTTCGGCGATTTTGGGTCATGCGTTCGATTAACGAAATGGTTTTTGCTAACTACTAAACATATAGGAGCGAGTTGTCGGACAGTGTATACACTGGTTTTAATTAAAACTGCCACACTTGAAAGAAACAGCTTTAATAATCTAATTCCAGCAAAGGAACCATACGTAGGTGAAGCATCTGAATAAATTCAAAATTCCCTATATGGAGTAAAAAGTTTAGCTATGAATTATTATTATATAAACTAAATCGAGTTCCAGAATTCAAATTAGTATTTAACAAATTATCATAAAAGTTCCATGAACAACCAGTGTAAGGGGATTGTGCTAGTACAGAAAGAGTTGGCTAGATAAGAGCGCTTGGAATCGATTCGTTAAAGTAAACGAAGATATTTAAACCAAAACTCTTGAGTAAAATTATATATGAATTCCATGATACCTTGAACGAATGTAGGAAATTGTAGTTAAGGTGCTTTTTATCGCATTAAAAAAAGTTGTATGAGCAGAAGAAGAAACATTACCAGAAGGGGCTCCCAAAATGCGTTTTACGGAACTGGAAATAAGTCTGAGACTCAAAAGTTTTGAAAAAATGATTACACAAACAGATCTACTCTGAAATTGTAGACGGGACGATGTAAAAAAAATAGCTATTAAAAATTCTAAAATTACAACATCAAAAAATTCCAAAAATAAATAATGGGTTAACATCTGAAGTAATATTTTAGCACTGTAGCACATCCCCTTCCACAAATGTACGGAATTGTAGAGAAACAGACAGCTGAAAATAAAATACGAAAATGGCGTATAAAAACGTAAATAAATCAAACCTTGCTGTAACGGGAGCAGTATTAGTTTAGGCATGCAAAAGTAAAAGATTGGTTTCTTATAATGATTTCAGAGCACTGTTGCTACTAGAACACTTTGTTTAATAAAGAATATTTTGTTTGGGCACAGTAACGGAAAAGCGACTGAAAATAGTTCAAGGTGCAACAAATCCTTATTAAGAATGTATCTACACTGATTAGTGTATAGATCCAAACAGGTTAATAGAATAGCATCAAGTTAATTATTTTACCCCTAATTCAGTAATAAAAACTCTGCACAGCCATTAAAAGATTTTCTAGAAGCAACACAGGAACGAGCCGATATATTTTTCTATATCTGATTGACGGATAGAATAAAAATAGCGTAATGGAAAGTTACGAAGTACGTTACCACGACAATAAAATCTGGAGTGAATGATATTCAAGAGATGAAGTTTTACTATTCTCTACAAAAACCTTATGTATATATGAAAATCATTGTGTATGTTATGTTGTCTACATTGAAAATGATTTAATGCTAGATGAAATGAATGTTCAAGCAGAACCGAGAAACATTGACAAGGAAGAAAGGCCGAGAATCTAAAGTAAGATACAAAACAGAAATAAGAGAGGGCAAAAGGTGGAATTGGAACCCTCAGGTATGCAGCGTGCAAAAGACACCAATACAATACTGCTAAAGCAGACAAATGCTGAAAATAACACGACATTTTATTGAGTATGGCTTGCGAATAAGGAGAAAACTATAACAACATGTGCAGAAAGTGCAAGGCATGAGGATATAAGCGAACTAAACAAAAAAATAAGAGGTAGAAGAAGGAATAAAAGTCACTGAATGAGCGGGGCAGAAGATGGGTTGGCTGTCACCTCTCAAAAAATACAGAAAATACAAAATTACAGATGTGCAAATGAAAGAATAGCTATAGTTAAAATGGAAGACAGAAATAATCAGCTAGTAATGACCCTCTTTGTAGTGTATGGGAATGATAAAGGTGACAGCGATGAAACAAAAAGGGGTCAATATACCTATATTAAGAAGAAATAAAAATTATAATAATATGGGACCTAAATTGTAGCGAACATAGTAGAGGGCACATATAGATCACTTAGGAAATTTGAAGAAAACCTTAGAAACGGCAATGAAAGAATTAAAACGGAATTTGAAAAGAAAAAAGACACTTGAACAAAAACTCAGGAGGACGATAGGAGATAGAGGAGTAGAGGAAGAATATGAGAATTTCAAAGCGGTCATACTAAAATTTAGAATGGAAAGCTGTGGCGAAATACATTTTGATGAACAGCAAATAATAACGGAAGAGTTTAAAGCAAATTAGGAAAAAGTACGTATCTGAGCAAAATCAGACAGCATATCAAGATTTCAAAATAAATAAAAACAAAACATATGATGTAATCCAGCGAGAAACCGATAAGCGAAGTGACTGTGAAGGAAATAGTAAACCAATGAACCAACTATCATAATTGAAGACCCTGAATGATAAGCGCATCCAAAGATATTGTACCAGAGAATATCGAAAATAGTGACAATCTTAGAAAATAGGTTGGGAAATAAAACAGCGCACCAGATGGAGGAAGGTCAATATGAATCAATCGCAGCAGTTGGCAGAAAAGAAGACAAAGGACTAATAGTTGTGATGGAAGAACAGGGCATTCGATGGAGATACATTTGAGACTAAACTAGTTTAGGGCAAGGCTGCGTGTTGCGCTCATATTATTTTGTAGAGATGGACAAACTAAATAAGATGTGCTGAGGAAAAATAAAACCATGCTACATAAGAGCATAGAACATGAAACCGGTAGTATTGTATGTTAGTATTTGGAAACCCAAGAGATGTAAAAGAGGAATATGAAAATATACGCAGAAAAATAGAGAGAACTTGTGATGTAGGACAGGGATAAAACACATAAGGCAAGATTAGCAGTTGAAACTTTAGAACATATCAAGCAATATAAATATCCAGGCGCAATTATTAGTTAAAACGGAAACATGGAAGAAAGGAAAAATAAAGGTATAGTTCTAACAACTGGCTACTTCGGGCGCTTAAAAGAAATTTTCTTGAAAATATATAAGGCAGGGTAAGTACCAGTCCTAACCTAAGCATACGAGTGATGAACACTGATAGAAAATCTCAAAAATAATTTTAGAGTACTGAAATGGTTGAAGCAATACGGCTGGAAAAAAGAGAATGGCCAGGTACAGGAACATAGATATACGAGAATCAAATAGCAAAGTGTTGTAAGATTCACTGGAGGAAGTACAAATGAGATGGCTAGGACATCTGAATCGAATGGAAGACGAGAGGATAGCGTGAGCGATGCGACCTGAAGAGAGTTGGAAAGAAGAAATCTAAGAAGCAATGGAAAAAGAACGAATGCAAGAATCTGTGGACAGCACCAACCCTAGCAGCCCTCAATTCCGTAAGCAGGGCAGATTAAATAAGTAGGTATAAATGTGGCTTAGTAGGGATGTTACACATACTTTATTTTCATCTGAGATGTGGCCTAACAAGTTTCCTCGTCTGAGGTTAGTATTTATTTCCACAGTTTGTTTGGCCGCGTTTCCTTCCTTAGTCTATTTAAGTGGCCACACCATCTGAATCATTTCAATTAAACGTAGTCGGACACTGGTGTATATCTAAAAAAACCCCAACTGAATGGTTCAAAATGCAAAACTATGACATATACTAAGAAAAAGGAACCAATTATATTCAACTATACCATTAACAACACTTCTCTTCTCCGATCTCAGTGCATCACAGATTTGGGTATATCTTTTGATACCAGTCTCAATTTTATCGGTCATATTGACAATATAGCTGCCTCAGCTTTGAAAATGCTGGGATTTGTCATACGTAATTGTAAAACATTTACTAATATCAATGCTCTAAAAACTCTTTATTGTTCCTATGTTCGGTCAAGGCTTGAGTATGGTTCGCTAATCTGGTATCCCATTTACGCAGTTCATGAGCACCATTTAGAACGAGTACAGAGAAGATATTTAAAGTTCCTTTTCTTCAAAGAGATTGGACATTATCCGCCCCAAGGAATTGCTCAGGACTATTTGTTAAACAATTTTAATTTTCATAGTCTTGATACCAGACGGAAAACTGCTTCAGTAGTGTTTTTGTACAAATTCTTGCATAATGGAATTGATTGCCCATCATTTCTGGAGGCAATACACTTTCAAGTGTCTAGCGTCCAATCTAGACACCATACACTTTTTTATTGTTCCACTCCCAACACGATAATAATGATAAAGTCACCGATTTATACGATGTGCTGTAACTGTAATCATATTAGTTCGGTATGTGATATACATTTTTCTGGCCTGAATCATATACGAAGTGTGGCATTAGAGCGCTTTAAGTAATGATTAATTATAGTTATAGTTATATTTCGTTATTTGTCCTGTAAATAGGGTTTCCTGTTGAACAATAAAGGTATATTATTATTATTATTATTATTTATAGTTTCTGTTTCTTTCGGCGAGTCGTCGAAGCGTGCATCAAACGTTTTACTCAGTTTGTACGCATAAAACCTTGCTCAATTCATTGGGGTTGGTGTGGTAATCAGAACACTGAAGGTGATTATGGTCTTGTTTCGTTGATATAGATGCACAATAATTACATATCAAGTGACTAGGGTGCATGACTACGCGCTGACTGCGGGGTTCGTGGTTCTTGTTACTCTGCCGAGCGCTGCTTTCGGAGTCGGGGTTGATAAAGGCACGAAGAGGCGCTCGACCAAGGCACGATACCTAGAAAAAGAACACGCAAAATCCTAGAAGACTGCTTCGGCTTGAGCATTGCCGTAACCGGTGCTAATAGTGGTATGGCCTCGTAGAAGGTGCGTAACGCTAGGCATTAAAAGGTTTAGCCTGAACTACAGAGCTGGTGAACTACGGGACACCCTCCTGTAGGGTGCGTAGTGCTGGGCATGGAAATGTTCGACCTGGACGAACCTGTAAAGCTGGTGAACGACGAGACGGCCTCTTCGAGAGACTACTCTTTCTCTTTGGGTTGGCTAAGAATGCTCGTTCGCCGAGGATGCCTCCGTACTCTGTCAGCATTAAGGGATCTACTGCAGAGATTGGATACCAAAGGTTTAGACGAAGAGTTCAGCCTCAAGCTTGACTGCCAAAACTCTCTAGCGAGTGAGTGAATTCAACCTGTAGAGCTTGTTTGTCTTTCTCTGTCAATATTCCGGGTGTTTATGCATTTTTTGGCCGTTATTTTAAACGATCGACGTGGCAGTGGGGATTATTTTTCTCTATTTTTATTAAACTTTTCTAGAATTTTTTTAGGAGTCGGCAGGAATTACTTGATTGGCACAATGTTATAACTGACCGAATCCGGGTATTTTGATACCAAACTCGCCTTATTGGGGTGCTGGTAAAGCTGATAAATTGTGTAAGTTTTTAGTCGTTGATCAAATATGGATAGTGTGGCAGTTTCCAACAGTCGCATATAAACAGCGCCGTATTTGTTTTGAAACGCGAACTGTTTAGAATTTGCATTAATTAGCTGTTTGGCATATAATGTAGACACCGAGATGCTTAGATAAACGGCCACCGTGGACGGTCGTGCAAAAACCAGGCGTAGTTAAGAAATCGTCTGGACCTGAACGTCAGTAAAGTGTAGTATGTAAAGTCAATTGTCTGCCACTTACATTACCATGTTCATGCGTTCATTACTGTCTTTACATATTTTCGCCTTTAAAGAGATCGGTTTTTAAAAGCATTGTAGCCACATAACATGCTTTTGTTAGACCCAGTTCTTTTAGTTCGTTTCTTCTGACATTTGATGAGCTGTTCATAGTGTTTCAGACATTGTTTATGTACCTTTTATGCGCGTCGTTTACTTCCAGTGCTGTCTACAGCTTGGTACGAGACACACTGTCGTAGGCTTTATATATGTCAATAAACGCCATGTGCCTTTCAAGTCTATGTGCAGGACGTTTTGTGATAAATTGAAAAGCAAAAGGACTATTTATACAAAAGTCATCACTTCTATAGTAATCTTGTTTTTCATGGTTTCTTTTTGACTTCCCTAAATCGGTTGTTAAAAATTTTACCTGTTATACTTCTACGGGTTATGTACAAGTACAAACCTTATTACTATTTATTTAACCAAAGAGTTCAAATATTTGCTAAACTGAAAGCATATTCAATACACACCTGTCACGTGTTACCAAAGTTGCCAAACTTTCAACATTTTACTTACAGGGCGAAAAGTGTAATGTACTGATATTGTGAATAATATTTAGCTTAGGCACACTTTTTGTAATAGATCAATTGTTTTGCATTAACAGTTTGGAACTCACTCCTTAAGTCACATTCAGTCTGTGCAATCTGCTGAACTCATACTGTTAGTGTGGTATGACCATTATCACATTGTGTAATACATAAGTTCTCACCGTACGGGATGTGTGACGATTTCGGCTAAAAATAATTTGGAAAAAAGACAGCAACTAACCATTGCAAATTCTAGCTGGAGGAAATCGGGTTAAAATCAAGTCGGCGATTCAAGTGACTTCCGCAGATGAGGCAGAGAATCTCGATAACGCAGAATTTTCAATTTGAAGATGACATAGGGTACATATTTGTATCCGTATCTTGCTTTACCTTAAAAAATATTGTCAAGACCGAGATTTGAACTTACGATTACAGGATCGACAGTTCGGCATTGTACCGCAATGCCACCCCAACGGGGTAGCTATGATAGCCCCTAACTGCTGTCCTGAATAGAAGTCAACACATTCCTACAAATAACACCGGATCCTAAAAGTAAGTTAACTAAAAATATATAATAGTAATAGTAACATAGGTAAATGATACTGATGTAAACACAACAAATAACTCTGAATATTCTTAAGACCCATATAATTTAAAGTAGATGTCGTAACCGTTCTGTTTTGAAATACAAGTTTCAATTCCGAATTCATTCTCTAATAACAACGATTTTCATATTCTAATTTTTGTTTCGTAACTAAATGACAACGAAACCTAGCTGGGGGCGGTTGGTTTCTGAGCGAGGCGAATAATCAACGCAGAAATCGACCAATAATTCTTCCCTTTTTTTCTTTAAAAATGCGTTGTTGGAGAAATATTCAAATATAGACGGCCCGGACGACAGGAGCTCGATTTCTTAACACTGTAATTGCTGGCGTCCTAAAATTATTAATTAAAAGCCCGCTAACTCACGAAGCGAGGCAAGCGATTGAATCCTCGGTTATGGCTGTATTGATTATAAAGTTTGTCTGAGTCGGCAGTTTAGATTATTTAAAATTCAAATCTCCAGGGTTATAAAATAACGACGTTTTATTGATATCGCAGCATCAAACGCGGATTTCGCCGATTAAATTTACTCCATCTCTGTTACGCTTCGGTATTCAAATGATTCTCTCAGTGCGCCCACTGCTGATTTCGTCAAATCTAGAATAATTTTTGAGTTCTTTGCCCCAATGAAGCTTTAAACGTAATTAGAGCGAATTTTATGTGTGGAGACAGAACAGAAAGCGTTTAATCCTACTTTGAATCGTCAAGAACATCATGTTAGGCTAAGTTCGAAACTCGGGGAAATGTCCTATACCACATTGGAGTTTGGCTTCGGTGTCGTGCTTCGACAATTGTAAATCAAACCGTTCTATTCAAATAAATCAAATCCAAGTGGCGTGATAGGCCTGATTTTCGCTACATCCTGACACGCATTGAAAAATTATTTTCTGTATTTCTGTTGGCGCACAAGTTATAAGTTTGTTTATAATAAACTTTCTTGCTTATAAATTGATTAAACATCTCTGATTGCTAGACTTAGCATCATAAGCGAATAGAAATATCCCTTTCACATTTTTTAGGTTGCTGCAACTATCACGTGATATATAATCTATATAAACTAAATCGAATAAAGGAAAATTGCTATTGGCTGCCAATACAGACTTTGACCTACTATTAGATAGGATCGGTTAGGAATTTAACGGCATCCTCGATGCAAAATGACCTGTTCTAGACGGATGTCAGATACAGATCGAGTATCGCTACATTGTGATTGGTGATAGGGTGGCGAATGACGCATAACTTGCAGCCGCTGAGTGTTTGATGTGACATTTTCTCTCTCCGATAAAATGGGCCGTAGATGGAAATCCGTAATACATGTACACTTCCTGCAAGAATTTTTTATTTTTCAATACATTTTTGCGTAATATCAGATTAGACCAGTGAAAATAAAATAGGTGTCAGTATTTAATTATGAAATGATCTCTAATAGCCATAATTCCAGTTCATTGGGTTACAATGTTGAATATACGATATTAAATTTACGGCATAAACAATGTAATGATGATCATCTATTCACATGCAGGCGTTCACCAGAACCTTGTTACAATTTTGCGGAGAGGTAAAATGATTTTTTCTGAAACCTTTAGAGATTGGTGGAATTAAACTTATTTAGATAAAGAAATGCGGCTTGATGAACTTTCCAAGAAGAACTGCCCTATGACATTGAAGTTGGTTAAATGAGCTTCCTTCTGAGGTAGAATTTAAGGAAAGTGAAGAATTGTGAGGATCTATTGAAACACAAGAAAAGTTCTGGAAAAAGTACATAAAATGGAAGTACATGGAAACTAATATGCCATAGCAAGGTGAGCAAAGCACAATTTAAAAAAGTGGCTCCGTTAGCCACTTTTCTTAATGGCTAACGGAGCCACATTTCTTAATTTTCCACAAATTGCAGTAATATCCCAGAATATCCATGACATGTATAAATTAACTAGACGTTAAGCAGGGAGAAACCGTAACATGTAACAGTTTTACAATATTCCAGTTTCTATAATCTATACGTCAATTTTAAACGTTGTTATGTATGAACCTTCAGAACAAACCATATTTCCTCTTCGCAATTTTTGATCGTCTGCCAGAAGCGCTAAAGTGGTCATTTTGCTTTATGGCTGTCCCTTTCGTTTGTACAACGTCTTCAAGCAGTTTAAGATCCATTTTGCTCGTCCAGAGATAGGGAATCTTTGTTTTGAAGTAGTGGGCTAGCCCTCGCTTTAGTAGCGGATTAAAGCATCTCTGGACACTTTTTGAAGAGTAATTTCTCTTTACAATGATTAGCGAAGCATTTGGTAGCGTGCTGTCGAATATCGTTTGGCATCCTTGGGGTAACTTCCTTTGAGCTTCCTTTTGTATCGCGTATTTAGACAATTTGTAGCACTTCGGACGTTCTTTCTAGCTATTAGTATGGGACCTAAATCATCGAGTATATGCCGTCTGCAGGTGGCGTTCTTGCCATAGAATTAGAGCAGTCGTGTTTCGAGTCCGTCGTGCTTGGACGAGGGATTTCTTGCCGTAGTGACATTTCTGCAGCATTCGAGTGTCGACCCCCCCTACTTGGATGAGGGCGCGATACTCGAATGCTGCAGAAATGTCACTACTGCAGGTAACCTCTCACCCAAGCAGAAGGGACTTGAAAGATGACTGCCTTAATTATAGGTCAAAAACGCTATCTGCCGTGCTGTAGCGCTCGACGACCTGGAGCCATTGTTGTCTGTAGAGCTCAACGAAGGAGCCGACGTAAAGTTGCGTATTGCCTTATTTTAGTACTATTTGAACTGATGTACAGCGCAACTGCTCTCTCGGGTGAAGTCCGTCAGACTTTGTCGGGATTTTCTCGTAAATTGCTTTTGCTGCACCGTGGGTTTTACGCTTGTCATCGAACGCCTGCCGCCAATAATTGTAGATTGCTTCACGTTCTCTCTGGATACCCTTCAGTTAATAATTTTCATCCTCGAAGCCTATTGTTAGGCTCCACGATACTTTTAACTTGTTTGTTGGTTCTAATTAACGTAGTCTGCCTGTATTTATACATTTAGGATATTATAAATGTAAATTTTCTGTTATTATTTTGAGTTTGTATATTTTAAGGGGTACCTGATATCTATGTATATTTATGGAATAATCATTTGTACACTCTGAAGGTTTTGTACACAATTTATTATCTGTGATCATTCTTCACCGCTACTATTATATCGTCTTGTTTATGTTACTGCTACCTCGTTTTGTATGTGTTTTCAAAGTATTGTGATTTTGGTACTACTTCTTGAGTGTACGAGTTCTCTGTGCTATCTGGATACATTTATCGTAACTAAAGATTTGTTGGCCCCCGTGATTTCTCTACAAATTAATGTCAGTGTTTTATTGTGAACCCAACCGTCTTCACTGAGGTAGCAGGCTGACAATTGTATCCACGTAGTCACTCGTTTTTGGGATATTATAGCCTACGAATGTAAAAGTTGGTATCAATTTTATTTCTAATGCCGCAATCTGCATTTATTTGGCTTCGTTTGGTGCCCCTTTTCAAGATGTTTTATTCTGAAAAATTGCTGCAATCTGGTACAAATTCGGTTTTAATTACTTGTTGGCTGCTCGAAACCCCACTTATAAAAATCGTTATCGCTACCTTCACGTGGACTGTCGTTTAGTAGAGCTTACTTTTAGGCGGGTTTCGTTCGTTTTTTCTTTGTCTAGGTAAGCCCACCATTCGTCAAGATATCTTCAAATGTTAAAAGAATCGTTTGTTGCTGTTTACGCCTTCTGATGGACTAAATATTTCGCATATAATCTGTCGAGTCGCATTCCTTGTGGAGGTTACTGATTCAATATTTCAAATTCAATCTGATCTATAGCTTGCATGCCATTTATCAAATTTAATTTGCTTTCGTTATTTTCTAATTTGTATTGCATTTTTCAGTTGTCAAGGATAGTAAATGAGTAACTTCACTGATATATGCGCGTCAACGTTAGTTTTCTTTGAATTGTGAAATGCTAGCTTTCCATGTCGCAATATTTTCATTTACTGTGATGCGATAAAACGAAAGTAATATTATATATTTCTGTTTGGAAAAAGTTCGAAGACGATTTTGTTAAAAATTGCCTTAAAAAGTTAATGAAATATGGCGGTGGTGAGGTATTTGTCCGCATTTTGTGCTTTGTTTTCGTGGTTGCTTACGTGATTTTAATTTTTCGTGTTTTCCTGTGTATTTCTGTACAAAATGTCCAAAATGTAAGTGTAACATTGGCTGAGAGCCTGGCATTCTTTAAAATATGTTTATAACTACAAGCAACATGATTATTTTTCATTTAAATTACATTTCTCTATTTGATAATTTTCTTTAAATAAACAAATGTTTGAGAGATACTCACAATCTAGAATACTTTTTATTACGGTACAAATGTGTGGCCGGAAATATACTTCACGTGGTATTATGTGTAAGTTTTTGGTTGTGGTGCCACGAAGGTCAGTGCGATAAATATTATTACATTTATAAATTCCTCATGTTACGATAATACCTTGCCGATGACTACGCCAACGAATGATCTATTTAATGCTACTTGATGCATATTCAGGCAAGTTTACTTCGCTGAATCGAATCCGAGCGCTCTTATAAAAACATTTTTTTCCATGTATATTTCCATCTACCCTTTTCGTTTTGAGTACAATGAAGTTGGTGATATTTATGTAATATTAAGCTATTCATATGTGGCTGTATTTAATTACTTTTAATATATACTTTGTACTAAAGCGCTACTGCTTTAAAATTTATAATAATATCGAATTTTATTAATATCGTCATGAATCTCTTTATTCGTGTTTGGTTATGCATTTTATGTTGACATCTTAATGGTAAGCATGCATAGCTATAGGAGTGAATCTGCATACTCTACCTAGAACAATATAAATGCGATTGTTCTTTCACTGCAGTCGAGCTGTATCTACTATTATATATATTTTTAGAAGACTTCTCAAAGCAAAAAGCAAACAATTTTGTATTAGGTTTATAACACTGGGTAGTTAAATTTACCACCATTTTCATAAACAACAGACTGCTATAACGCTTACTCAGATTCAGTAATAAAATTACTGAGACCGCCATTACTGCACCAGCCTTCCACGTTGAAAAACCTAGTAGAATTGTTTAATATTCAATAAAATTAAGCAGTGTACAACGGGCTTACCACTGGTAACATTTAATTTGTGGCAGAGGCTTCGACTGAGTCTGTTTGTCAAACGTAGTATAGAGTAGGTAGAACTTACTTGTGGTTAAGGGTGAACAAAATCTAAACCTCTTCTCTTGTTTATATTAGGTCAATATGTTACGTATTACCGTAAGTCAGTTGAATATCTGACTTTCCTTCTCCTTTCCTTCAGAATGAAAACGCCTTCAAGTATGAACAAGATTCTCATTCAGTAATATATGAATAACTCTACAAGAAGAAAGAACATCAGAGAGGGTTGTTAACATCATTACGGTACCATACCATGAATCTGCAATGTATGTTACAAGGGTACCATAAGTATAGTAAATGCCAATTAGAATTCCAGTTCTTGGATTAGTGCGGTTCCCGGAACCACTGTCTGGTCTAAGAATTAGAAAGTTAGTGACGTACATTTGCTGACAACACGAAATAATGTCGTCACTTTTCACCGCATTGCGGTTCTTACGCCAGTGAGCTTACGTTTCTGTTCTTGTCATTGTACGACCACAATATAAACAAAGATAAAAGGCGTAATGGTTGTGTTCGCTAATATAAAGCGCTAAGCGAACTGGAATCCTAGTTGGCATTTTCAATAAAGTGATACCCTTAAATGTAACTAAACATAGTTATGTTTTCATCCCTATTTTTGAGCATTTTAACTTCAAAAAGCTTCTAGCTAGTTTGAGTTTTACTATTTTACCTACCTGTTCTAGCTTGGTTTTGTAATGACCTGGATAACATAAATAATATTTGTTACTGGTAGAATACTGTATAAAAACACATAGAGGAGCCCTTAAAAAGCGAAAAATCTTGAGAGTATAAACTTATATTGCATACTTAATCGATTAATCAAGTGTTCACTGAGGTTCGCTCTGAGAGAAATAATGACCAATGCCCTTTCCAGCTGGTGTTTATTGGCTTGAAAGTGGATATTAATGTTACTATTTTTGCGTACTAAATATCATAATCTCAGTTTTACGATCCGCAACACCGTGACAGCTAAAGAGATCACCAATCTTGCTGTTTAAAGTCTTTTGATATTGCATTTGAGGTTAATATGATTCGTACACACTGAAGGGTGAAATCTTGTTGCGATATTTAAGGTGGTTATGGTTGGAATAAGTTGTGTGCCCAGGAAGGTCAGCTGAAATCTTATTTTGATAGTAATTGTAGGCTACGCTAACTCGCATTGAAATAAACAAAGCGGATGCAAAACTGTAAAAATTAATGACATACAAGTTCTGGATTTATACATTATTTCAAGTTCAGTATCAAGCGTGAAATGCTATTATACGATTTTTTGTTAATTCGACATGACCCACTGAACTGGTCTTTATTGTAGAAGCTGAATATATACAAAACTATATTTCCAATTAAAATTAGGGTCAAGATATTGTAGGTCGCAGCCGTTACACGTTACTAAGTACCAAAAGTTACTCAAATTACAAATGGTTGAACGTAGTTTATGCACTCATATGTTCTTTGGATAAGAACAGTGAGCATAGACCAATCCTCTTTGGTACCTAATCCATTTCGTGTGTATTAGTAATGGTTTATTGCAGTTATTGGTATACTCTACCATATACAATCAATAGTGCAAATAAAGTAGTAGCAGTTATATTGTAATTTCTGTTAAGGATATGCTTCAGAAAAAGGCTGCACGAGTTTGGGCTAGAAATTAATATATTGTTGTGGATAACAGGCTTGCTACGGAGAAAGCTTCACATAAAGACGTATGTAACGCAATTTGTTACTAAAGCAAACTTCGAACTGGCCGAAGAACACGGGACAATTTTCTAGATTTCCTGAAATCGCAGCTTCGGAAGAACTATCGCGGTATTTCATCTCGGATCCCGCTATGCAGCCGCTCGAAACTTTTTCAGTTTCGCAACAGCGCTAATATATCTCAGCGCTCTATGGTGGGTGCTATTTGGTGCACTTTAACTTTAATATACTTTGCTAGTTCATGCGTATTCTCGCCAGCCACTGATCCGAAACCGAGGGTCGATGAAAAACTCCGGGGAATACGGAACCGCTTGCGAGCTCACCGCCATTCCTTTACAATTAGGTAAACACTTGTTTCGCTTAAATATTTGCTCTGTTGGTAAAGTTGTTAGCTTAAAAGAACAGGATGCGGGCGCCTTCAGAAAAATATGGTCTCCAACCACTCTAGAGCGAGCAACAGCTATATGGATACAAGTAAATGGCAACAAAGGCTCTTAATTTCCAGTCGCTCGTCGACGCTTTCGTCTTGGGTCTTGGTCTGAGCCACAAAAAAACGACGGAATCAATTCAGCGGCGCTGCAAGTTAGTCGGATTCAGTTTCTATGCATAAGTTACATGACTGGAGTTGCTCTTAAATTAGTTCTGCAAATGTTTACAGGGCATGAAATTGGAAAACTGAGCGAAATACGTTTGATGCATTTGAAATCATGCAGGCGGATATTTTCCGGACCTTTTTCTCATTTGCATATTTGGAATGAAAAGGTGGTGAATGGGGAATTTGCAGACGGGAAATGAGCGGCTTTGTCTCGATATGGTTGCCAAATTGAAAAACTTAGAGATCATTATACGTTATATCCATACGCACCACATATTATCATTTCCCAAAAGCATATTAGTATACTATAAGAACAAAAGCGTTGAAATGAACAATGCTTACGTAGAAATGACCTATATTAAATATGTTTTTACAAATATAAATGATAAAAATAGCTGAGCGCTATACTTAGTTCTTGATGAATAAATTGTTTCAGCTTTTTTTTAATCTTAGGAAAGAACCTGTTCACGTCTTAGCCTCTTTAATTCAGGCTATAACAATTTGTCAGGAAGCGATAGCGATTCGCACTGAGGGAAACCGATAGATCTCCCTCAAAGAAAGTCATCTTACTGATGATTCCGAATGCTAACTACCACATCGTATAAAATCTATTCATCGTACAGTTTCTCACTTAGCTGTTGCGTCAGAAGCGACAGTTTTGTGCACTCGGTACGACAAGGCTAACGCATTTTCGTTCTTTTTCAGAACTTCCAGATACCATTCCGACAGATATGTGTCATACGACTGCCACACAACTTAGATTTTGCATGGATCATAGAACAAGTACTCTATTAAAGTTGTGTTTTAGATTTGGTTTTGACATTTTTAGAAAAAACAAACCTCTTATTAACAATCTCATAGAATCCCACTGGATAGTAATAACTTCTTGGCTTTCTGATGTTCTCAGTGTACGAGCAGCACAAGTATATCTGTTATTAAAATCCTTCACTTACCTCATTACAGCTTTTCTTGATGCCACTGATTTTTATGTACGCGGGGAGGGGCAATTCGTGGCATTTTTTATGGAAGAGCAAGGCAGTAGAGTAGTGACCTTCAAGCGGACAGGGTGAGCGTGTTTTTTCGAATTCAAATTCTGCAAATATTACCATTAAGCTGACCATTCAATATGCATCATTTTTTATACCTTTTTGTTCTAACTTATTGAAAATGATTATTAATTGGCGATTTAAGTAATTCAGTATTATAGAGTAATTTCACGATAATTATCTACCACATTCTTATCTATTTTTTTTAAATATAGGGATTCTCTTCCACTCTAGGAGCATTGTCTTTTTTTCCAAATTATTAAATAATTTACTATACGTCTAGTTAGAGAATCTAAAGATTATTATGGAAAATTCACATTTACATGCTACAATAGTTGCAGATGTATCGCAAAGGTAAAAATAAACTATTTTTGATTAATTTTCAGCTCTACCCAAACGGCGGCAAAGTGTTTATTGGAGTGGAAACCCAAGCAAGCTCTTAATAAAATTTTGGTTTCATTGATTGCCACTTAAAGTTTCTAAAGAGTGGTTTCACTTTTCATACTGGAAAATGCGGTGATAATAAAGTTCAAATAACTGAACTGAACGGAAGTGAAGAAAATCATTTTTAGAGGCAAATATCGAAGCTAAGTTTTATATGGAATGAAAGATTCATAAAGGGCTGTACTAGCCAACACATGCGTCGGCATAAGTAAGGCATCTTTCAATAGCAGTATTAACTCGAAGGGAAAGAAGAACAAGACATCGAGTGGTACGTGTAATAAATTGAGATTTTAGCGCTTAGTAACGACGTAAGCGACAGTAAACCAGATTCAACGCAGGTACATCAAGTTAGAAGAATCGATAACATTTTATGCTACTTAGTAGAATGCTTTTCAACGAGAAAAGGAGTAAACAGGTTTTCCGGCAGTCAATGTTTGCTTTCGGATTTATCGCATATTTGTTCGATACATATTATGTCCTGGATTATTTACATGGAAATATAATTACTTTTCCAATGTTATAAAGTTCTGTTAGATTTATTTAGATAAAATAATGAGCCGGATAAAAGTATTCAGCTGTTAGGAAGACACTGGAATTGCTTTCTGTTAAAAATACGATTTTCAAATGTGAGACTACATTTATATCTTGAGGTTCCTTTCGCTATTGAGGCTTAAACAGGGATGCTCCACTAACCTAAGATAGTTATGATTATGTATTTTGTTATATTAATCATTTACGCGGTGTGACTGTATTTCTGAGCCTATTTTATGTAATTATTAATTAGGAAAGTTGATGTGCCAGAACCACATCGTTTCGCGATTGAAATATGTTAAGTGATGCAGATTAGATGCTTAAGTTTAAGTGTTTTATTGCATTATATGTACGAAAAGCTTGCGTAATAAAATTGATAAAACCATACATTGTACATTTACTTTTCTTGAAATTGTCACAGCCTGCATTTTTTTGAAGAACGTTATCCCTAAGGGAGTGAAGATACATCATTACATTATAAACCATAGTAATAAAATGTTAAAAATTATATTTAAACAGGCAGTTTCTAGGTTAAAAACTTTGACAGATTAAACGTGGTTTTGACTAACGGAGTTGTTCATGTTTGTTACGGTATTAAATTGTTCTTACGAGACCCCCCGACAGGCGAGTATCGAGTGCTAAACAAATTCGGGAAATGGGGCACGCTCACCCTGAGAGATCGTTAAAACAGGCTAAAGGCCTCGGTTCGAATGCGCTCAGGGAGATGATAGTGGGTTAAAACGGTATCTGATCGCAGCAAAAGTTTTCGGATGAAAGTACTTGGTGTTATTCACGAATACGGCATGTGATAAATGTGCCTGGTATTATCCATGCATACGGCATATGATGCAGTAACTTTTTGGACGAATATACTTTATATTATTCATGCATAAGGCATGTGAAGCAGTAACTTTTTGGACGAATATACTTGATACTATTCATGCATACGGCATGTGATGCAGTAACTTTTGGGACGAATGTACTTGACACTACACTGATTTGAAAGCAAACACTTAAAAGATCGAACTATACGCACACATGCGGGCGAAATTAGTATAATTTTACCTTAGTCAGTTCGGCCGAGAGTAGGCGAGAAAGCGCTCCATAATGGCCGCTGTACTGGCACCTGGCGCCTAATGTAGCTGTGGCGAAATCGGGATGGGTTACGTGTTCTGACGGATCCCCTATACAGGGCGGAACTGGCGTCGACCTCCTTCGGTCATGCCAACGGATGATGGCGTAACTGCGGCTTGAATGGGGACAGAAAACGGAGTCCCGCCTAACAACACAGGCGGACGGAAAGGCTTGGCAAGCCTATGTATAAACACTGCACTCCCCCGCAGCGTCGCGCAAGGACCAAAACAAACGGACTAACACCCCACAACCACACTCAGCGACTTCCCTCTTAGAACTTCCGGAGCACCCACGCCTCCGCCCAAATCGGGCGAGAGGCGGATGAACCACACGTTGTAACCACTTCGTGGCCTGGGATCAAAAATCGACCGAAAGAAAACGCGCGCCAAACAAAGCGTCACGTTACAATAAGTGCCCAATCGCAAGGCAGAACGCGATAGACATGCAGCTGCCTGCTGTAGAGCGAGCCATCGCCATATTTGTCGCACCCATAAGCTAAATTTTAACTGGCTTGAAAAATCAACGTTGCAGAACGGACTCCAGACGAACACCTGCAGTAAATAGCATACAAAGGGTGGCCCCAGAATGTTGCCAAATAGGGGTAACGACACTAAACGGTGTCCAAAAACACTATTGCTATATCATGCGATGAACTATTGTCTGAACTAAAATCGAATACAGTCAGGCTGCTCTGAAGGCTTAAATTGTTAATTGAATTGCTAAAGACTGCAAAAGGGCCTGACATGTTTACTATTTACATGAAACTGGTTGTTATAGTGATGTACGCAGTTAATCAGTTTGTCCCATACGATCGCTAGGATGACATCAGAACGTCCTTAGGAGAATTGAATAGTATCTATCTCTATTATTTTTATATAATTATTCTTTTAATATAATCCATTACCGTTGATTGAAATATTGAAATGCAATTACTTACGATTTATATTAAAAAGGAAAGTTATAGAAAAGAGAACTTCACATATTAATGTTTTGTAATTACTTTCCACTGTACTTGTCCCGATGTTCGATATTTTCGGAACTAATACAAAATTATACTTTAAAAATATACTACGGTCTCCTGCTTCCTCCCAACGCTGAAGGTGAATGTTAAAACATGTCAATAAATGTCCAAGTAACTGCATTTTGCATGAAAGCTGTTTAGCAAAGCCACATAATTAACATTTTGAGACATGAAACGATTGACTAGTAAAGGAAAAGAAGGGAAGTTTATATATTGCTATGCACCTCCTTACTGTGCTGTTTAGTTTACTCAACCTCATTAATTCGGGTAGATTTAAAAACGTTTAAGATTATATATGATTTTATTCTTGTATTGAAATAAACTTTTATTTTAATAAGTTAATGTTAGAAATATGCCCTTTTGTAAATGTTCTATTTAGTTTATTCCTATTTTATTAGCTCTATGAGAATCACTACTTTTAACTCAAGTTAGGTCCATGCATATTCAAATCATTATTTGTGATAGTTAATCAGCACACTAAAAAAGTATTTATAAATTGTGACCATCCTACAACTGTCAAAGTGAACACTTCATGGAAGTGAAATGTCGACCAAATGATATTGGTTACACATATTATTTCAAATATCTATTAAAGTAAGTAGTTCTTTTAAATATGTGATTCATTTACTATTAAGGACTTAATAATGTTTTATTTACAGATACCTGTCATAAACTCGACTTAATACGTCAGCTCGATGTTTTGGTCCAGTTCTTGTATAAGCACGCTGCCTACACTGCACCGTCGGAACTGCTAAGTAAATAAACTCATGCCAACATCCATAACTGTAGCTGTATCTAATTGACTCCATTTGTAGTTCCATAAATTCCCAACTCTGCGACTGAATGTGTAGCAGGAACGACTTGACTTACAGCTGCGGTGAAAGCTCCAATCATCAAACAAACTGCTGAGATGACCTACACGCTGTAAACCATCTCTCCTCTTTAACACCAAGTAATCACTCCTCTGCAGTCCTGAGCCAAATCAACCTCAGCTGTGCATGCTTTTGCTCCAAGCCGTAACCAATTCATAAAATTAAATATTGCAGAACACAGGATATTTTCTCTCCTTTTTACAGCGATTTACCAGTCCAGTATAATTCAGCTTCAAACAAATCCCAGTTATTTATGTAACCGAAGATAATTCTACTACTTCCATACATCCATCGGCTTCTTCAAATCCCAGGATATGAAACCATTTACTTTAAGAAGCCCAATTTATTTAATTTTTTCTTGCTTTGGATTCTTATATCATGTCCTACCACAACTAATCACTTATACTCTTGTTAATTTTTTAATCAAATAGAATAAGTTTTACAGGGTTTTTACTTAAATTATTCGGGATTACATATTTTAATATCCCATTCTTAATAAAAAATTTCGTTGTCATTTTTAATCTATATCATTTTTCCTAGCAATAATTTATATACCAAATTTTTTACCAGCTAACACTCTTGGATACATTTCTATATGATATATTTTATTCTGACATTTCATAATTGACTTCAATAATAATTTGCGTCTGATATTCGCTTTACTTATTCCGATTGTCATTTAATACAAATTAAGATCTAAGCTCTGATATTACCAAACAACTATCATCCCAAACAAATGAACTCATACGTTTGAACCTTCCTAATTAAATACTCACAACTTAACAGTAACCGTATCTAATCTCGCATTCATTAAACAAATCCCAAATATTTATGTTGTACTTTTGATGCATTAATCCACCCTTTGTACTTTTTAATTACTAATTAATTTATTTTTTCAAAATAGGTTCCTACCTAGAAATACTTTTATAGATAATTATCAGTCTCAAGAAGCTACCACTGCAATATACTATCTATATTTGTCAGCTGCATAAATATACAACTAAATAAGAGCTGTCTTGTTTTATTTGCATTAACAGGAAATTCAGCATTAATAATAAGAATTAACCAAGTGAAGTAGTAGGATATAAATGTCGAATTATTAACAGCTTTTCAAATTTGTTTTAATGGAAGAACTAAACGTTATGATTCCATTAAAATTAATACATCTTCTAATCTTAACGACGAATACAAAAATTATTAATTTTTTTTCAGTAAAGTCGCGCTCATTTACTCTTTTGCTAAAATAGGAAAATCAAGAACTATGTTATTGATATACAAATTATTGATTTTAAAGATTGTCGATGCAGTTTGCGATGGTAGAAAATAACATTTCTTGTAAATTAAATGCAGGGCTCTAACATTTATTGATGAAGATTGTTCCTGATAACTATTAACTTAACCCCACTTGTTCTGTTCTCTTTAATAGCTTCACGCTACAGGAAAGTCGTCGTATGTATCGTGTGCAATAGTCAAAATATCAATTACATAGACAGAATTGCTAATATATATCTGGAAGGGCTTACCACTCTTTTAGTATTTTCAGCAATATCTGAGTATGTAAGAAATTGTATATATTTAAATGCTAAAGTGAGACAGAACCGTTTAGAATTGCTAAATCTTAATTTCACTATGTAGATAGCCTATTAACTTTCATGTTACTTTTAAAAGTGTGGCGGTTATGACTCTTTAGTGCCTTTTATTATATCGTTAGACATTGTGCTACAAGCCGAAAGTGTCTTTTTGTTAAGTTTGTTTTAATTCATAGCTCCACTTGTCGTGGACCCATTTAATTGTCAATTATTTTAGAAGGGGAACATCATATCCTTCTTTATTTCCTTAATTCAGAGCATGATTTAGCATGCAGCTGAGTAACTCCCGTCCAAACAGCTAAGGTATACACATTCTTAAGTAGTTTACATTTTTATTTGCGCCTCGCACAAGAGGGTCGAGTGAATTTCTTGGAATTAGCGTCTGCAAAGTTTCGAAAGGAATTACATTTCTGCCGTTACACCCTGCGAAAGAAAATTAAGAAAACCAGCGAGGTGCATATTTTATTTTCGGACCGCAGTTGGGATTTACTAAGCCAGACCGCATGTGGATCTCGACTCCCCAAGCTGCCGCAGAGATAGCTTAAAGATTTATCGAAAGTGTTGCGTTAAAATAGTTGTGTGCGCCCTGCGAGAAGTTAAATCAGCTGTATTACTCTGAAACTCCATTCTCGCCAAACTACGGTTAGGATTACGGTCCTACACCGGATTCATATAAAAAAATTCTCTGCATTAACTATCAATTTACGGTACTGTCGGGATCATGACAGCTGTTTCGTTAAACTACCCCATGTGCCACGCATCGTGGATTTCGTCGGGACTACATATCGTCCCGCACGAGCAATCGGAGACCAAGTGTTCTTTTTTCGTCTACTTCGGATTGTCGATTGGAGCCTCCCACGGTGAGTAGTCGAACCTGGCTCCTTTAACTATAGGTTTTTTACTGTTTATGACAATTGGATAAGTTTATTATGCACTCATTCTATCTGAGACTCCTACTACAGCATTATGTTGTAAGCTACTTGTTTTGAATATTAATAGTGGGTAGATTTTTTTGTTGCTGTATTTTGACCAACACTATTTAGCAGTTGTATATTGGGAACAAACACTTCTTTATTAGATGTTAATTACCAGTGGTTGAAAACAAGGCTTCTTCAGAATCTTCGGGTTTTTACTCTGCTGAGATGTTTTGCTAAAACATTATTTTAGTTACTTTTTACTAGAGAAACACACGACAGACAACCTACTGAGAGCGTCAAAACTACAAAATCTCAGTGTTAATGAGGAGTAAGACAGCACAGACGTAATAGTAGTGGAATCTGAATCAGGTGTTTGGTTCAGAAATGCACCTCACTAAATAGTAAAATGTAAACACATTAAGCCATATTTGAACGATTTCTGATGTAGAAGTAATCTGCCGTTAACCTCCGTGAATGAGGTTGGCAGAAGGACACTGACAACAGATTTAAATGGATTTATTTATAGATGTAGCATAAGGTGCCACGTTTCCCGTGTGCTCTAAAAGATTAATTAAAGCTGCAAACCTGAAAGAAGTTGAAGATATGAGAAATATTGAGTGTCATTACTGTTTATACTCGTATCCGACCTTGACCCAGATTATTTTGAAGAAAGCAGTTATGCAGATATTAGTAATTAATGGTACTGATGTCAACCTAATCAACTCAAAAATGAGATCAAATGACTTTAAAATACATTTTAGTTTCGAACGAAAGGTACAGTAACAGGTAATTTTTATTTTCCGAAACAATTTGCTTTTGAATCCGTTCTATCATATCGTTGTGAAGTTTGGACTTTGAATGCTGAAACCAAAAGAAAACTGAACTCTGTGGAAATGGACTATTTAAGGGGTAGCGCTGGAGTATCGAAACTAGAAAGAATAGCAAATCAAGAAATTAGGAGACGTATGCAGGCAGAAGACGATATAGTTAAAGAATTGAAATCAGAAGTCTGAAATGGTTCGGTCATGTACTACGTATGGGTGATGGAAGGTGGCCCAAGAAACTATATCAGTGGGCGCCTCCTGACAGAAGAAAAAGAGGTCGTCCAAGAACATCATGGAACGAGAACATAAGAAATAGTATGAGAGACCGGCATTTGGATGAAGACGATGCGCAGGACAGAAACAGATGGCGGTTAGGTGTAGGGATGCGGCTTGAGCTGTAAAATCCTGAATATATATATATTTGCTTTTGCAAACCTTTTTTTGCTACGTAAAGGTATAGTGCTTTATTCTCTGCACGTGTTCTAATTTAGTAATATCGCTGTTAGGTTTAAAGTAGACAAGGAGAGATATGAATTTATTTAAATATAAAACAAAGAGTTTTGCTATGAGAGTGGATTGCCTTGCCTTTTTGAATAAATTAGTTAACAAAGTAATGAGCTGTTACTGAGTGTTTGCTTGTGATGCCATTTTAAATGTGTTTGTCATGGATATTAACTCAGCAGAATCACAGGTGTTATCAAAAAATTGCATTGACATGTTGCAATCCTACAAATGGTCAAGGAATGTTACTGGTTTTGAAGTAATACTTTGTATGAGGCTTGTAATTACCATTTTACTAATAACAAAGGTGCTTTGTTTATGTATTTAACTTAGAGTAATTTGTACATGAGCTGCACACCCAATTTGACGCAGCTGAACAAACTCTGTGATTTGATGAAATAACGAGGAAGTGACTAATTTAGATGAATTAAACATTTGAAGTTATAGTACTTCATAAATCTAAGGTGCATGTTCAGGTTGTAATTTAACGAACGATTAACCGCTTTTTAAAAAGTTAATAAATGCAAACAAGCAAAATAAACGAAACGATATTGTATAACGTCAATTCAATTGCACAAAGCAGCCAATATCTGTAAATGTCAGTCAACGAGTAATTTTCATTCAAACCACAGAAGTCGATCTGAATTTGTACTCGGCACGGCTGAGTCCTCGAAAGCAATAATTTTCTCTAGTTTACTGAAGTAGTTTTTTCTATCATCGTAGAGTGTTGACATTCCTAAATGAATACAAAAAATTAAGAGGTGCGCAAGGTAAGGTAAGCAACATGCAACTATTCAGCGTGTATGGATCGGTACCTGGTGAGATAATACATACAAAGATTTCCACAATGCAGCAGAAAGTATCTATAAGAAAGATAAGGATTTAGTACTTCCACAGGTCTTGCATCTAAAACAGAGAGTAAAGGTGCAATGTTAGCCCCCGCATCAAATTTACCTAAGGCACAAATAGTGTACTGGAAATTTCAATGGCGCTAATTCCCGTTACAATCTTCACACACATCTCCAGAGCGTTCGGATTTTCGACAAGGCCACGTAGTTCCTTCTATAATCCCTTCTAGGAATTATCCGATAAAGAAGCGGCAGAAGACTATAAACGGAGAATCGGCAGTTACTTAACGACACTTGAGACTTGAACCTAAACCTAATCCTGACTACCAACTGTAGATCCCAGCCCCGGAGCCTAGATCTGATTTTCTGACTTGGCTAGTTCCGGTGAATTCGGCCCCATCTTGCTAGACACTCTGCTGTCCTAGTTAGCAGCGTAGAATTCGCTCCCATTTGGCTAGAAAGCAAGCGTTTAATGCCCGCACCAGCTGATTTTCCGAGGCTATTATTATCATAACCTTGTAATAAATTTAACCTAAAACACGACTTACCAACGCACTAGGAGAGATCTCCAGGCCGCCGGCATAATCCAGGTGCAGAAATGCAAATTGGTCCACCGGCTGTGAGTCCGAACCGACCGAAATCTTCCAGCGGTCATCGGCGGTTCGAGCTATCAAATGCGGTCTTTTGCGTAAGGTAAAAATGTTCAATTTATATTATTCCGAGGGGTTCAAATTTATTCGCAAAGAACGTACCACGTCCAGCCAGGCTTTATGCCGTAAACGTCACCGACAGCGTAAAACACATTTGTTTATTAAATTTTCCCGCCCGTGAACTATAAATAACAAACGCCATCTTCCAGTACATCTAGTACATCAGAGCTACAGATCACTTGCGCCTACCGTCTTCCCACTTTCATTAAGCGGATCCAGGGACCGCAACCGGGCCAAGCCAGCATGCCGTGTGAGTTACCGAAAGTCCCAAAAACAACCCAACGTCGAACTAATACGTCGAAGAAATTTTATTTTATAACAATTATGTACATAATATTTTCATTAACTAAGAATTATTTTGTATATACTTAAACATATTATACAATTTATTTCAACACTGCGTAATTTCTGTATTTTATACAGTTAAGTAGTACTGACTCTGAGCATCTGATCTTTACCTATGTCAATCAGTTTGCAACTAAATTTAGAGAATTTTGATCAAGCTTAAATAAGCACCCTTCACAGGGATTTGAAATTAAAATTGAAAATTCCAGAAACGAGCCAGCTTCACTATAAAGGAAAGCCAAATGTTAACAGAGTTATGATCCTTGACAACACTGTCAGACCAATTCACGACACAACTAAATAAAACTTGAGAAGATTTGACGAATCTCAATCGAATGCGTTGAACCTTGGCTCAATAATGCAATAAACACAATGAATCGCAGCGCAGGAATTAAAGTTTACATAAGAAAGTAGATTTGAAGCAACTCAATCGAGAATGAAGTCACCCAGTACAAAAATATGGTAATAGTTACTTAACGAGGGCAACCCTCTTAAAACGCGGCCACCGAATCTCTCTGAGCCAACGTCTCGCAGGGTACCAAAGGTGCTCCGATGCAAAATAGCTACAAACGGGGACCTTGCACGGTAATGAAACGGGGAACCCCCGGTTCTCTCCGGTTCTTCGAAAAATTCGCAATATAACTATAGCCCGAAAGGGACTTTACACGTTGCAAAGTGTTAAAGTTGGTATAACTATTGTGTGAAACACAATTACGGTTTTACAAACCTTTCAGACCTTAAGATTTGGCTTCTTTTCTATAGACTGTTAGAAAATGTGTAATGTTTCAGAGGATTACCTTTATTATTACAAAAGTTGGAGAAGAAGTAATCTTAGTCAGTGACAATGGTGGCGCTTAGGATTGGCCACTATGGGGAATTGCCGTAATGAAGGATTAATGAAATTAAATCCAAACAGAGTTTCGACCTGTCGAAACAATAACCGATATAAACGAACGTTTAATTTAAAGTCTCCCGATTGTTTAGCAAGTTTTTGGTTGCAGCCGACCGCGATGCTGAACTCTTAGTTGACTTTAATTAAATTATTCGGCTCCTTTTGAGGCGAAATAAAGCATAGGCGCGGCTGAAATCGGCATTAGCTGGCGAAAATACGGTTTTCCGCGTATAATGCGCTGCTCCGTACATGTACGAATTTATTTATAATATTATGAAGTCGTAATTGAAATGCATAATTTGCGCCAAGACGGCTAGGGTCAGACCAAGCGAGCGAGTGCGAGCAAATCCAGTCGGCCGGGCCAGACAGAGAGGGCGCTGCGACCAATTAATTTGTCCATTTATCATACGTTATCACCAGAACTCACTGTGGCGTGGTATTTTCGCATGTAGAGAAATTTATATCACTGTGTGAGCGAACACACATTGTTATTATCTGTATTTGGCTTGGGAGCGGAGTTTTTGGTTTTGTTGGAGTTTTACGGGTCCTCGGCTGTGTTTTAAGCTTGTCTCGTGCTGTTTTTGCATGCTCCGTGGGCCCGATCGATCTGTTGTTTTAGCAGATTTCACTAAAGCCGCTGTATGTTTTGTTAAACGGAATTAGCGTTTTAATCGCGATTGTATTAATTATTCGGGCATTACCTACTTCGGATTCGTTGTCTGGTCTAGTAATTTCGAATGTTCATGTTGCATGTGGGAGGGCTGCGGCCATTCCGTGCTTTCGGGGAACTTTTATTACGTGCGGTCACTGTCACATGTATTTTTTGATTAACAAATGCTGGCTCCGATTTTGTTGGTTTTATATGAAAGCTGTAATGAGATATCGGAGGTTTATGTTGCAACTGCGGATTGAGATTGTAGGTGATCCGTAACAACCAAATTATCTTTAAAATGGTCTCAGCTTTTTGTACGCTTCCTGGTTCTCAATACACTTATAGTCTGCCCTTTGTCTATCTGTCAACCAGAGTGTCAATTCCATCACAGAAGAATCCATTTGTCTTTGTGTGAAACATTCGTGTGCCGTGTCAGTGACATCCGTGACGTATCAGTGACGCCTATGCACACATATCCGTACAGTTTGGTCAGTTTTCAGTCGGTGATTTTCCAAACGGAAATGACTGTTATAATTTTGGATAAAGAGGAAGAGGAAGTGCCACATGCGAAGAAGCGGAAGCGGGTACACGAGGCATAGAAGAAAAGATAAAGTGAAGGATTAATTAAAAGAATTAATTGATGATGGACCGTTTTTTTTTGTGTATCTTAGAATTTTTCTAAACTGTTTAACATATTGTTTCCTATCTTATTCCAAATATTGAGTTTCAAACTTGTGCCCATATATTTCCGATTAGATAGATTATAAAGACCAGGATAATTCCGAACCAGTTCTATAAGTTGTTCGTCTTTCATATTCGCAAATACGCACACACGATTGACCAACTATACTCCAAAACACGTCCGTGAAATGGCAAAAATATCGTCGGCGACGATATATAAAATCATGGTACGGAAGCTGCACTGACACTGAGGGCTAAAATACGGCACGGTGCCGGACATGTGTAGATGTGTCGTCGTCGGTTAAATTCAAACCAACGATATTATTTTCAAGGAACTGAGCGGACGCGGAACTGACACTGCACTGATATGTGCGAAGAGACCTTTATTATGTTGGAACAGAACACCTCTTGACAACGATGTACGTCGTTCTATTATTATGATGCCCTCACTTAATTTTTTTATTAAAATAGTCTGGAAGCATATAGCTTAAAAACAGTAAATAGAAACATGAGTTTCAATATAAACTCTATCTCTTTCAAGGCGCCGCCGCCGTCTGACTTCTAAGGTTGGCGATCTCCGTGGCGTATCTCCAATAAGTGTTTCTCTGTTCACACCTAATGAATTTTTTATGTTCATTATCTAAGATGGCAGCTCCCTTCTTCCCTTTTCTTCTATTTTCTCTTAGAGTAAATATTGCTACCACATTTGGGGTATATAGCTATTTTATTACGAACGGAAAATAATTTAAGACTCAAACCACTGATTAAACAGACGCTACACTACTTAACTAGCTTCAGATAGCACCAAACAAACGTTGAGGCTACATGGAGATAGCGGAGGGCCTACCAGCTACAGTGAAGACGGCGTGCAGTTCTTTCATATAATTATCGAAGGGTGTTCAAATTACCAGGCATCGCCAAAGAGCCTTTTATAAGCAATAAGTCCAGTAGCTTATGAGAACTCTTAACGTCACTAAAGTATTATGCCTAGCTAATTTGGTACGACCTGAAATAGACTTCAAAAAGGTTAGCCATACACAAAATCGTAGCAATCATGAACTGGGTTATACTAATTAACGACAATAAATATGCTATAAATACAGCCAATTCTACTGTGCCACTAAGTATAGTAGTTTAGCTAGCACTTAACAATGTCCAATATTGAAATAGGTAACAGATCTCTGGGCAGATTAAATTAGCAGACAATTACGAATTTACGATGATGGCAAGGCACGACGTACATATAAATTTAGAATGCTATATAAATGCGTCAGTAAATACTCGCAAATTCGGAGGTGATGCAACGCTAGCCGGTGATTTTAATCTTTCGGTGCTCCTAATGTACAGATTCGTTTCTACCATGATAGTACAAAATCTTGTTTTAATGATCCCAGCAATGATACGAAACAGGACGCGAATACAAACAACAACAATCTGCCACCAGGAAAAGTCATCAATGATCACAAGTTTGACTACTAATTTAGTAGCGCAATCTAGCTGCTCATACTTTAACGACTCTAAGTTGGCTCTTTAAGTTGCAGTCTCAAGGTTAAAATCGCGAGGCCAGAATGATCCGAAATCAGAAGCGATGGGTAAATCAGAACAAAATATGTTCGATAGATTACCCAGTGAGCTAGGACACTATTTTTCCTCGTAAGACACTATAGATTAGCCTAAAGTCAGGCAAAAGTTAATATAAAGTAAACAGATGCGATTAAGTCGGAGACACTTCCAGAAGAGGATTAGAAACAAAAAAGGTCGCTGCAGGTGCGCGAAGATAATTGAATGATACTTGGCACAGTAACGCATGACAACGGATCGATAAGATATCTCGCGGGAATGAACACCGTGCAAAACAAGTTCGGCACAATGGCAGTACAAAGTTGAGCTTTTCGGATAGGAGCGACCAAAATGCATTAAACGGACAGTACAATTCATTGATGAGCCACTACAACGCAACTTTTTTTAATCGTAACAATGTGTATGCACTTTTCAAGGCGTATTATGTTTCCAAAATAGAATAACCTCCATTTCTTCAAGATATCTACCGAGTTCCTCTCTATTCCGAGTTTTATTTCAACTTTTTCTATAGGCATTCCTTCTGTCCATAATATCTTCAGTATTCTTCTATCGCTCCATATTTCATAGACAGCTATTTATTTTATAGTTTTTTCAAAATTTGTTTTTTCCAACCGTACAATAATGTTCAATAAGTCCCAGGTTTGGGTTGAGGTGGTGGTTGCACAATATTGCGTTGAATTTAACAAAGACTGACCTTACAACTTATATTTTTTAGTTTAGCACTTTTTTTTACTACTCGTTATTGCTTTTGTCTTTCATAGTTACCTTCGCCTACATTTTCTATGCCCTTTATATTTACTTATCGTTATTACAAGGTAGTTCGGTGACATAGGGTTCTATTTTACTTTTTATTTTCAATCGTTAACAGAAACTGGGTTGCTGCATCTTTAATGTCTTCACACAATAGTTTTACATGCTTATCTAGTTGGAAATCATCATGTTTCTTTTATAATTCGTCGATTTCTTGGCATTATTCTTACATCCAATTTTCTTTGACCTCTGTTATTTTATTTCATAATTGCTCAACTCGATTCAGGTAAATATCTACTTCTGTAAAGCTAATCGTAACTTGAAGCTGAAATAGAGAACAAACTATTACGTCTAGTTGTTACATATTGAACGATAGCGTGAACCCTTAAAGTGTACACAATGAATCGACTTGAAGGTTTCGAAATGTTGATGTATAAAAAAGTGCTGAAAATACTAAGGGTTGAATAAAAATCCAACAAGAGTTCATATTGAGCCACGTTTGCGAGTGGACATAATCTGTGCGCTCTATGTGAAGTCGTTTAAATTGTGTGTTTTCACCATCACTTCAAACCAGGTTTTATTTATAATTTTGTATTTACCCATTGTTGTAATAATTGCAATATAGTGTGAAATTGATTCGCCAACGTGGCTGGCCACTGGCTACGCCAAACCGCACATATAATCTTTGGTAAAAAAAAATGTTGGACCTATCCGCAGTAAAATAATGAATAACGTGTTTATCAAAGAACCAACGCTAGTTTTTAAGACAAGTGTTCCTATGGAAGGTGTAATTAACAGCTGTCACTAATACTAACACAAACGGAAATAAGCGAACAATAAGCTCCCCATTCATCGATACTCAGAATAAGAAATACTCGTTCGATAGCACCGAACTTCTTGTCAAGAATAAATATTATCTCCTTCCCCACATTGACCCTGCAAAGATACCACTAGCACAGATTCAGAAAAATCACCCGCTAAATCCCGAAAAATACCACCGATATTTCTTCAAGGTGCTAACAATTATCAAGCTGTAATTACAGATATTAAATTCACAATAAAGAAAGAGTTTACAGTAACTAATCACGGAACCCAATTACGTATTAACTTAAGAGACATTGGTGACTACCGTTTGCTAACGGAGTTCTATGATAAAATCAAGGTTAAAATTACATATTATACTTTTCGAAATCCCTAAAATTCGAATTTATCAGTTATACTCAAAAACGTCCCTATCTCTTTAACAACCAAAGAAATACAAGATGATTTTCCTTCAAAAGAATTCCCAGTGCTTAAAGTTACGACATTACAAAAAGATAAAAAACCAATCCCCATATGCGCAGTTGAGCTAACGAAAACCGATAAAGCTAAAGTAATCTTTAAACTATCCAATGTGTGTTACTGCATAATCAGTGTAGAGCCTTGTCGCAGCAGCAAAGATACGCCCCAATGCTCTAACTGTCAACGGCTAGGACATACCAAAAACTATTGCCATCTCTCAGCTCGATGTGTTAAGTCTAATGGGATGCACCATTACAAACAGTGTTCTAAAACCCCATCAGAAAAACCAAGATGTGTGAATTACGGCGGAGCACACCCTGCTAATTACAGCTGCTGGCCATACTATGTTACTTGAAACAGAAATATAACACCCACGTGCTACCACAACAACAACTAACTTTTATAAATACGTAACACCAACTACCACGTACGCACATGCAGCAGGAAAACCCACACTTACTAATGATTCTCAACATCCTACTCCTAATCCCTCAAGTTCTCCATCCATCGCCAATCTAATCCAATCAGTTTAGGATTTACAAGCCCCTTATCATGAACAAATAAAATTGTTCATTTTGTCAATCATTCCTTCCTTTGTTAATGACAAATAATAATTCACCCCATGCTTTATCCAACCTCATCATTGCAAACTACAATGCCAATGGACTACATAAACAAAGATTCCTAATTATTGCCTTCCTAGTCAGTCATAAAATAAATATCCTGGTTGTAACTGAAACGCATTTAGCAGAACGGGAGCTGTTCAAAATACCTCAGTACATTGTGTATCGCCAAGACTGCGCAACCCATTTTGCTTCTGGAGGTGTCGCAATTATAATAAAACGCTCTTTAAGTGCTCATCCATACGAACTACCGACATTAATCAATCTCGAAGTAGTGGCAATTCAGCTAGACCTAAAGAACAGAAATAGATTTAACATTATTGCAGTTTATAAACAACCTAAACAGCGACTTCACGAATCGGACATTACAACGCTTTTCCAAAGCAATACTCCAACACTGGCTATCGGTGACTAACTCGAAGAACATGCTATGGGGCTGTAATAGAAACAACCCAAACTGGATACACACATTTATATCGGATCACTCAATTCAGATATCCACACCGACTGAACCGACACACTATCCCTTCCGGAGACAACACGGCCCACATATATTGGACATCTGCCTTCTTAAAAACCTCTGCTCTACAATATCACAAATAGTATTAGCGGACCTAGAATCTGATCACCTACCGGTCTTAATAACTTTTAACGATTGTCCAATGAGTAATCAGAGATTACCTAGACTGATAAATGGGCACGTGAATTGGAATCTTTTTAAGGAAGTGCTGAAGCAAACCATAACCTGCCCAACATCGATTGAATCGAATGAAGACATTGATGATTCTATAAGCAAACTCAACAATGCAATAATCATAGCAAGAAATCAGGCCACTACAGTTCAGAAAAGACCTAAAAGGAATTACCTAAATCCCCCAGATCACATCGAGAATCTCATAAATAATAAAAACAAATTGAGACGAATTTGGAACAGAACAAGAGACCCTTTGATAAAAACTCAATTAAACAGGGCAACTCGAGAAGTCAAATTTGCCTTAGATACATACAGAATAAACACGTACAGACATTACATCAGTGACTTATAACCCAGGGATCCTACAATGTGGTAGCGACAAAAAGAATACTAAAACAGCACCCCCCAAATTCCTGTTATTAAAGTTATTAATCAGACATATACTTCAGATCAAGAAAAAGCCGACCTCTTTGGGAACCAGCTTGAAAATACATTCGTTACACGAATTTCCAGTGACAACAAAGAATTTGTTGAGGAAGTTATATCCGAAATAAACACTACTTTCCTAAACAATCCAGGGTTAATAGTTCCCACTACACCGACGGAAATTATATCTTACATTAAGAAACTTCCCTTAAAAAAATCTCCTGGACATGACGTTATTCCAAATGTAGTCCTAAAAAATCTTCCCATAAAAGCTACAACCTACATCACCATCTTGTTCAATGCCTGTTTAAGAATTGGATACTTCCCAAATACCTGGAAACACGCACACGTGCTCCTCTTCCCTAAACCTGGAAAAAACCATAAAGATCCGAAGAATTACCGACCTATTAGTCTTCTTCCTACCATCTCAAAATTATTAGAAAAGATCATCCTCTTTCGACTCGCTCAATTTCTAACAGAAGGCCAAATACTGCCGACATTTCAATACGGATTCCGAAAAGCGGATTCCACTGTGCAACAATTACAGTGCATATCAGAACTAATTTGAAATCGGATTTGATAACAAGCAGTATTACTTGACATTGCTCAGGCGTTTGACCGCGTTTGGATTGACGGACTCCTATATAAAATCGTTAAGGCTAATGTTCCCGATTATATACTGTGCATCATCAAGTCATTTCTCACAGATCGCACTTTTGTTGCAAGAATTGGCGCTACTTTGTCAGCGAGCAGGAAGATTAGTGCTGGGGTTCCACAAGGATCTATACTGGGTCCTATATTCGTACACGATTTACCAGAGCCTCCCAACTCAACTGTTGCCATGTATGATGACGATACAATTCTATTAACACAACACCACGATATACTCTCAGCAACTAAGCAACTTCAAAATAGCGCCGATCAACTTAGAAACTGGCTCAAAAGATGGTGTATTAACATAAACCCCACTAAATGTGAAACAAAAATGTTTACTTTACGAAGACCAATTATACCACCTAACATCATTCTTCTTGGTCAACAAATCGAATGGAACCCAGCAGATAGCACCGTCAAGTACCTGGGAGTTTATTTAGACAGAAAACTTACATGGTCCACCCACATTAATAAGAAATTAAATCAAGAATACGTAAGACTCGCAATGTTCTACCCAATTCTCAACAGAAAATCGACGCTGAAACAGGAGTGTGGTATTCTTATTTATGGATCCATTCTAAGACCGATAATAACGTACGCCTGCCAAGTCTGGGCAGCAGAATCCAATACACAGTTAAAAAAAGCTGCAATCATTTCAGAATAAAGTACTAAGGATTATCTTCGATGCACCGTGGTACATACGAAATACTCAACTACATCGAAAAGCCAATCTACCTACAATACAAGAATTCACTAAAGACATTGCTAAAAAGTACTTCCATAACATAAACAAGTGCACTGGCGCGAGAACGTATAACACTGGAAGAAGAGGTATACATACTTGACTCAAAAGAAGACTTCCTCAGGATATACTTATCTAATCTCAAAGTAGCTCTGACAATAGTGATTAGCTAAAAAAGTGTGACAGTGAGATGTAATCAGTGAAACAATCTAGCGAAGTTATATTACAAAACTAAACATTGTAGTGAGGCTATAGCCGTTAATTAATTTACTGACACTCTACTATACGTAGTTAGAACAGCCATGTATAGCAAAATAACGCTGAGCTGGCTATACTTATTAAAAAAAAACCAACAATTTCTAAGAAGAGCCGAAGACCGACTAAATAACTACTAAATTAACTGTACAACTCTTTTACTTTTTTCTCTAGTCTCCCTATTTCTCAATATGCTTTGCAACTCTATCTTATAAGTAAAGCGTTAATACTTATGTGGAAATATGCAAGATATTCAATAACTTCAAATATCAATTTTTCAGTAATTGCATTACTGTTGTTTGCCCAATGGAGATAAGTACCTGCTGAGAGAGGTCAGCAAAGTTTTACACTTCTCGCTGGATTCCAATTACCTTGTAGTAAAGTATAATATTTTACCTGACAGTATGGAAAACTTAGAAGCATTGTTTAATAGAATAAATAATGCAGTAAGGGGAGGGACAGGATTGAATATAAACGTACGTAAAACTAATTGCGATTTTTAGTCGTCAACCAATCGACATTACATATCTAATAGATAGAGTAGCTTTAAATACTTTCATTGATGATGACGATGGCCGACGCCATTCTCTAGATGTTTTCTTGTATTAAGAAAATGGTTGAGCAAGTATTTTCTTAGATGAAGTCATTATGCTAACTGGCTAGTATGCTTCTGGTTTTCCGACCTTCTTATATAGCTGCTTCCATCGCAGCCACTTTAGCGCTGCTATCAGCACCCAGGGGCGATCCGTTTTTTTCGTCGAAAAGTGGTTTTTATGCCGGAGCTTGTTGGGTGACACCGTCTATCAGTCGCGAATTCTAGCCAATTTGGCATTTCCACATTGTCTGATTAACAAAACGGAACCAGTGGGCCATCATAGAATTGTCTTTGATGTGCCTCATCGCTTAATATACTTCGGTGGGACATTTCACCTTCCTATTGCTTCCCTGTCAGCATGGTTACCTACCTCCATAACATCGACTCTTGGGTAACGTCTCATTTTTCTGGCCTCTTCACAGATGCACGAATTTCGCTGATTTCTGGTGGAAACCACCTTCGGAAAACACATTTTCCGAACAATGCGGCTTTGAGCTAAGTATTTGTAAAATGTTTATCAGTAGATTACGGTGACGTTAATGTATCACGATCACCTTGAACGAATAGTTCACGCTGAGTTTTGCCTTGTATTATTCAATAAGCAGTTCGTGCAACTACAGGGCCATTAAAATTACAAGTTATAACCGTATAATTCATAATTTCACAATTTTGTTATATTTGCTTCTTAATCTAGATACGCGATGTTAAAAATGCCAAAACTTCCATGCCATAATTAAAGAAATTTTCGATATTCTAGAATTTGTTACAGCTCATTGTTGTGGTATATAAAGTAATTTAACTTAAATGCAAAACTTAATCAATTTTTCAGTTTTTATTTTAGTTTTCCTACTTACTTAGTTACTTAATCATTTTTCTATCTACGTTTCAGTATAGGGCATCTAGTGGACTAGGTAGTGTGTGACTCTCTTTTCTGTAATTACTTTCAACTCTTCCTATCTGCTGCATACATCTACAATCAGTCTCTCCTAAATTTATGAAGAACTGTCAGTATATCAAGGAAATAAAATAAGAGCGTTTATAGAAGTTAAAATACATTTAAAATAATTGGTGTATTTTAAGGAAGTAATTTATAATTTAACTTGGACGTCGACCTACAAATCGTTCATTTAGAAGGATTATACAGCCATTTTATGGTAAAGTAGCTATTCCTAAATGTTACAATTTAAAAGATTTCTGTACTTTATAGTATATATTATTATGAATGTGGCTATATAAAGCTATACTTTTTTATTAAAATCTTGCCCTTTTAAATTCAATAATAATTCTTAATAATAATAAATCAAATTCTCTTACCTCAGGTGGTTCGCCAAATCAAGATTTCTATCTATTTATTGAATGTCAGTATTTTAATTAATGACGTTTAATGTCAAACTGATTTCTAAATCTCAACAAACCAGGTAATCTGACAACTGTATCTTACATTAACATTTACTACCATTAAAAATTACCTATGTAAGTACTTACTCAACTTTATGTTGTCACTTTTAAAATTGACAGTTATTTAAAATGCTTTGTCAACTTATCTTAACAAACCTTAATAGCTGCTTACGCTTTCACTGCAAACACCAACAATCACTGGACCTTATCTTCAATAGTCTGCAGCACTCAATGTACCATTCACTAACAGCAACCCCTTTTGATGGTACATGAATCCTTTCAATTTCCTTCGATCTGTCAAACCAACTGCTTAAATCTCCAATTCCAGTCCTGTCACCTCCTGGATGTCACCGCCGTACGATCCTAGTTCCTGCAACCTCCCTCTGGTTCTGTTAAGTCACGTTAACTACCCTGGCATCAAAATCCTGTCCTGGCTCCTACTGGAAAGCACTGTTCCTCCCAAATGTTACTGCTCCTTCTAGATGTCCAAGTCACAGCTGTCGTCCCTCTTAGATGTCTCCAACACACGATCCAAATCCTGGTAAGTTTCTTTCTTTTAATAAATTCCAATTCTAACTTTGTTCCATTTATTTGCAGATAATTTAATGTCTCAAGCAACATACACCAAATATCCAAATCAAATTATAAATTGTAAAATACCTCTTCTTATGTCTTGTACGTATGAATAAATCCAAATTCCATTAACTAGTATTAAGTCCTTTATTCCATTTTCAATTACTTGTATCTGTAGCTCTTCTTATTACACAATATCACAATATTCTTTCCAATTTTTAATATTTTATTTGACCTTCACCTCAGAGATTTGTTTTCAGAAAACAATAAGATATCATCAATGTAATGCACACAAAAGTCTTCAAATTGGTTTAATATCTTCTGAATTGCTCTTACCAGTGCTGCACAAGACGTTGAAAGACCAAATGGTACCACTTTGATTTGAAAAATCTCCCCATCAATACTAAAATCTCTTCTCTCATTGTCTCAATTAAATTTATTAATAATGTCTGAAAATTTTAACCCCAATCAAGATTTAGTTATATCAATCTTCCAAGCTTACTTGCTTCAAATATTTCTTTAATTAAATTAATTTTACTGCCTCACGTATCATAACAATATAGTAAACTTAGTTATGTGATAAGTGGAAAAAAGTCATCTGGGAAATTATGGGTTATATAATTTAACCTACATTTAAAATGATGGGAAATGTGTGCCATAGAAAATACATACTTTAGCCAAGATTGAAAGCCATAAAGCAATTTTAAAACTTTAAGTTCAGAAGGTAGTTACTTAACCCTGCTGTTCAAGTTTGGTATGATTAACACGACTACATTTTTATTAGCTTATCAAGATATGATGATAGTCCCACGGTATTTTAGGGATTTCATGTGTGGCATTAACTGTAATGTTTCTGCATTAACTTCTTCTTCTTTTTAATGTAGACAATGATTGACAATACAATGTGGCTGGATCATCATCGTGAATATATGTAGTATTACTTTATATTTGTACGTAAAATGATAAGGGTAACGGGCAAATGATGTAATTGCTTTGGTAGAAGCATCTGACAGAAAATATGATTAATCCTCACCTATCTATACTGCTAATGGAAGCCCATTACATAGAATTCATGTTATAGGGCTAGCTCATTAATTGTCTGCAAATGGGAAATTGCTGATATAACAGGACCGATTATAAAACAATCGGTTCAACGCAGACCCGTGACTGTATGTAGATGTGTCCCGTTGTGGAAAATTTGGGAAGAAAATCGTGGATCGTATTTCCTTGCATTGGTTTGTGTGACAAGTCCAAGAATAATTCTTCTTTGTTTTAGAAACTACGAATTTCAAACATGAATCCATGGAAACGAAAAAATATAAGGCATGCCTTAAAAGTATCAGTTTGGCGCAAAATAAATAGATTTCATCCATACAGTGAATACCAGGTAACTGTATATTCCGCATATATCGCTAGAACGAGTTGCAATAATTTAAAGCTGCTAGAGATGTTAATGTGTTACACCCCTGTTTTTTGTAAATTGTAACAAGGATGCTTGGTATCGACGTCGTATCTTTTACTCTTCCAAAGAACTCGCTTAAATATATAGAATGCCGGAGAGGGTAATGTAACTATAGAATCCCTAATATATTTGCTTAAATGTCTGACCAATCATAATTTTAATATGCTCCGCCCAACTATGAGGAGCAGAGGAGCTGTAACAAAAGGCCAGCTGTAAAGAGATGGCGATTGCCCAAAGAAAAGAAACAACAACCGCTCGTGTGAAATATCAACAATACAGTTATTCACAATAATGTGAACCCGGTTCGCAAAGATAAAATAAATTTAGAATTCAAATGAATTGTTAACATGTTAAGTAATATACTAATTTCGGTGCACGAATGCTACACATGACTATGCAGATAATAGGTTTGACTTGATGAGAGCGAACAGGACTGATCGAGCAAAGTAATAAAGTTTATGAATTGCTAAACAACACTAGAAGCTAAATTGTCTCACGGATAAGGTCGGCCAAATGGCCTTCTCCAGCGCAACGCTTTCATACAAAGAATAAATTATCGATCGTTTTCAACACACAATTTTCCTTATATTCGCATGAGGCTGTACATAATCAGGTTACTCGTTTACTATTAGTGTTAGAAACGAAAACGTAATACGGTAGCAAAAACTCTATACAGGCCGTCATCGGAGGTAAGGCTGATAAGACTATAAATATAAGGTGCAATCAGCAAACGAATGTTGGCCGCCTTCTCCTTATACTTTAAAAAAGTTTTAAGTAATTTCTCCAACAGGCGTAATATGGAAAACCAGGAACTTCCCATGAAAGTGCGAGGAGTGTTTCTAGGCACACAGAATATTAGAGTAATCAAACGGTATGACCGTGCTGGCGAAATCCAGGCCAGATGTCGAATTCTTCGTCTAGAGGGCAGGCACTACACGTCTTTTGGTTTCCTTGGCAGTGAACACCAAGGCCTTGCCCCGACGCAGCCACTTCGAACCGGTAACGTACAGTCGCAAACACATGACAAAACCAAAACGGGAGCAGAAGTGAAAAAGGAACAGAAGGATGAGAACAAAAACGAGAAAGCCGGAAAATAACTTTTATTGAGTATTAGCCCACATGGAACTATATATAAAATCACGTGCTACCTCAGATCGTTGGCGGCCAGTGGATATTTGGCTTAAATGAAGATCACAAGACTGGGGCGATCCAACAACAAAACTGAGACTGCCTTGGTGGTCGCAGTTTCATTAGAAGAAATCCGTAAGTAAAACGTCACTGAAAGGAAGTATAATTTCAGAACTGAAAGTAAGAATCTTTTAGATTTCCGAAAATTAAATGGTGGATGAAGAGATATTTCCCACATTAAAACTGCGTACGCGAAATCTGGAAAAAAATATATTAAACGGTACTTTCAGTTAGTCATAAATAGTAAAAGAAGAAGAAGATCGGCAACGGGATGGGCATTAGGGTGGTTCTAATTTTGCAACCTCGGAATTTTGTTAGTCGCACCCCCTACATTCATTCCAATGCCAAAAAAACTAACTCATAAAATTTTTTAGACCAATCGAACAATATTAACACGTGCCACCGAGCGTTGGAAGTTTCCGAATTGCAGATTTTAATTGAATTCACTTGTTATCAATTAATATCTTACGAACCGGAAGTGCTATCGAAATTTTGATAATAACATAAATAAAAGGAAATTTTACTTTCTACAATTGTAGTTAAATGCAATTTGTCCGCAAACCTACCAAATGTTAAAAAAATGCGTCAAGTGTTAGAAAAACGTAATAATTCGATTTGTTTTCTTTCTATTTTTTAATTTGAAAACGTAGAAGTATTACAATTTTGAAGTAAATTGCAATCCATTATTCAATTTTAGGCGATTTTTGACAATACAAGTAAATAGATCTTATGATATATAAGTGTTTGAAATTCAATAATAATTTTTTTTTTACCTATTTTAAGTACATTGAAATATTTTTAGAATCAGTTATTTAAAAAAAAACGAGTCAAACTGTCGAACGCAGTTTCTTTGTTTGTCAATACAAACCAGATGTTTAGAAGGAGCGGAGGATATACCATTTTAAAATTTTAAAGCATAAAATGGCCTCAACGTCAAAGGTTCTTCGTGAAAAAGACTAAGCACTTTTAATAGGAAATGATGCACATTAAATTATTGGTAGTAAAATTGCTCTCAAACGAACAAGTTTTAGAAGTACTTTTTTTAATATGCGAATAGTTAAATTGAATTTACATAAAAGTGCAAAATTAATTATTCAAGGAATAGTGTTTTGGTAAAAAGCACGGATTCCAGCTAAGGAAAAACATCATTATGTACAAAAGCTGGAATTATTATACTCTGAATGAAGGAGTCTGCTAAAACAAGGAAATAAAAGAACGGATTCATAAAAGGAAGGAATAACAATTTTATGAAAAATTTTACGACCTGTTCGATATCGCACATGCGAACGCTCTAGAATTAATAGATGTAGAAGATAAACAGGTTTTGCCTCTTCAAAGGCAAAAAGGGTAGTATGCTTGGTATTGATATCAGGTTACATCAACAAGAGAAGAGAACTGAAGAACGACTGGAAAGAGAAGATGCAAGAAGAAAATGAACTTACGAAGAAATGGAAAATTTAAGTAAGTATATGTAATTGTTTACTTCACGTCACAAATGATATTGCGGAAAGAAGTATTAAACTGGTCGAAAAATATAATAGCTTAATTACCAAGAAAGAGGACCAAAAACAGTACTTGCTACAAGTTGTTAGTGATTATCGGCGTCAATATCCGGATTCCAGTAAAGTTTCCTTAGAAAAAAAAAGTAATTATTGTGATATGCATTTAATTATTTTATATATAGGTAACTTGGTATATCTGTTTTATTCTTAAGTTTGTAAATATAATTCTTTCAATTTATGTAACTTCAGTAATTATTTAATATTGTTCGTTTTATTTAATTTGTAAATAAATATATTTGCTTAATTATATTATATTTTTAGTTATTAATATAAAAAAAAAAATTCAAGAATTTTTACCTTTTTTTAATACTTAACGCATATTTTTTAAATTCCAACAAGTTTACAAAAAAATTGCATATAACTAAATTAGTAGCAAATTAAATTTCCTTTTATTTATGTTATTATCAAAATTTCGATACGACTTAATGTTCGCGAGATATTAATTGATAATAAGTGAATTAAGTTAAAATCTGCAATTTGGAAACTTCCGGGGCTGGGTGGCACGTGTTAATATTATTAGATTGGATTCAAATTTTGTATACGTTTGTTTTTTCGGCATTAGAACGACTTTAGGGGGTGCGACCAAAAAAATTCGAAAAAGTTTTTTCCACTAAGTATAACGTAGAACCACCCTAATGGGCATATCAACAACTACTTATAGAAAAAACTGAACCTTCGGTCGAGCAGGTTATAAGTACATGTTGCCGAAGATAGAAAAGCATGGAAACAAAAAGTACAGAAATCACAGCTAACATTGAGATGCTTCATCCATGAAGATGTACATGAAGTTATTCACAAATGAATGATGTACATGAATTTGCATGTTTAAACAGCTACTGTCATTTTGCGTTAAGAGGTAAACTTTGTGGTTTTAGCGTTACATTGTGTAAAGAGTATTGAATGAAAAGCGTTGTACCAAATTCCGTAAGAGCAGCAGACCTTTTTGGCTTCAAGAAAAATTAGACTGCTTTCACTGATGGAGACATGAGTAAACCTGATATTGGCTCCGACTGATTAGTTACAAAAATTAGAGTAACTCAAATTATTTTCAGAGTATAATTAAGGAACATAGTTTTATGTAATGGACAAAGACCAAATCGATCCTTAATAATTGTTTTGCTATTACAATAGTTTTCTGTTAGCCTCCATTTTCGATTACTTACCATATTTTCATAAGCTGTGGATTCTTTCTAGACACTTAACACTGCCAAATCGAATTTGCTTCTCATTACAACTTCGTAGGGCGTTAAGCAAGCAACTCGACATGCCGAACAAAAACAATAAAAACTCCCAAGAAGCAAGAACTTCAGCCGAGAGCTTTATTTTCCATGGGAAGTGGCTCTGAATATTTCATTAGCCGAGCCTCTCATAGTTAAACGAGATAATTAGGGATCTTACCTTCAGCAACTTGCCCAAATATATATAACAGCTTATTACATTTATTATTTAAGCTTCGCCGACTGACATACACATTAACACTCACGTGCGAGTAGGGCATTTTTGCTTCCTGACAAAGAACCCTCGGGCTGAGTGGAAGTGTACGATTTCGGGTTATTTTTAGAGCCCTGCCAAATATGCGGAGCTGAAAAACGCATTGGTCCAGGTGTAGGAAATTGATGAAAGGAGAAAACCCTTTGTAGGCAATGAAAGGTATCAGGATCCTTATCATGTCGGGCAGAGCCATAAAATATTTTAGAATTGATTATGGAAAGGGTCATCTTCGACCTGGCCAGATAATGCTCAAAAGGGACGAGTGCTGCTTTTGTCGAACATCAATTTGCTAATGCGGCTATGTGGAACAACACATAGCGTGTTTTTGACGTGAATGTAGCAGATATTTAATCCTTTTAATAATATTATTACTTATTTAAATACTGTTTACAAGTGAAATTCTTAACATTCTAAAGAAAATTAAGTGAAAGCGAAACTTTCGCCACGTTATGATTCTCGGGCTTTCGTGAAGCTGCAGAGATAAAGTGGAAAGTTTTTTGCGCTGCATGTAAAATGCCCAGCCTGAACTTGTAATTTCGAGAAGTGAGTCCTCGGCTCTTAACAAGTGAAAGTTTCCTTTGAAAGTCCTGCCATTTATCTTTCTGGAAATACATAAGCCTTAATATGGGGATAAGTACCTTTTTATTGAGGTAGGTTAGAATGGATTTCTACAGCTTTGGGCCACACTCGTGCTGGAAAGGCCTCTGAAGTAGATTGCGGTCTTAGAATTTGTGCGATAATAATGTCCGCGAAAGCTATTTCCTGCTAAGCATTCGTCTTCGTGAATGCGCAGATAAAACAGCTTTGCCGAAAAAGTTTATCAGGATATGCGCGTCTTATTTTATTAGATAATTGCCGGTAGTATGTATCCCGATAATATGTCGTATGACCTATGACGTGTAAAAAGTAGACGGCAAGAAAATGTGAAATATTGCTGATATTCTTATAAGAGGAACTCCTTAGCTCAATAATTATTTTTATATCTGCTGTTGTACCATTAACTCTATTCTCTTATTGTCAGAGACATGATGACCTAACTCTTCAATTACTGATATAATCAACTTATTTTACTATTTAATGAGTTAAGCATCGCATGTTTTGGCAATTAACCTACACTAAGAAGGTCTTATCCACTGCGGTTGTTGGCTATCAGCATGGCCATGTGGATTCTTTTTCTACTGGGTTCTCCTCTTCTCTCCATCTTTACTTGTATGAAAAGTGGCATTTGCGAACATTTCTCATGACGTGACCCAAGTAGTCGAGTTTCCATTTCTTAATAGTGGTTAGCAGCTTATTTTAGCTACGTATTCTTCGTAGGACCTCCTTGTTGGTGGCACGATCCACCCTAAGTAGACGACGCTGTAGTACATTTTATCCTTTCAGGTCCAAGGTGAGATTTTGAAAACTTGGAATTGGACGCAACTTTGTGACAGTGCACTTTTTAAGAATACAATCGAGGTATTTGTGTTGGCCATTACGATTTTAGACGATACGGTACCCTTATAATCATGTATTTGACATTTTTGGCTGCTAAAGTTAGGTCGTGCCCTCGCCTCGTGTCGTATATGCTGCCATAAATTACCTTGAGAACCCACCATCTTGAGCATAAAGCTTTATGACCCCTTTATAAAAGTTTTTTAAAAGATATTTGGTAAATAAAAGGGTTAAAATTGGAATGGAAATAAAATTGGCGTGGTGAAAAGGAATAAAAAGTAAAATGTTAAAAGAAGAAGATTAGCAGACTAGATGGATGAAGATTAGAATGTGGTGAGAAGAGCAATATAATACAGTTATAATCTACAAACGCAAATAAAAGTAAGGGAATGCTGAATTGAGTTTATTGTGGAATTACATTGCATCTACTGAATTGGATAACAAGGAATGGTTTACAAAGGAAGTGGTTTACATCGGCATCATTAGCAGAGTGAGCGTATTTGTGGGGCTTGTCAAGTGACGTCTTGTGGCTTGCATCTGGCTAAGGTTCGTGGTGCCGGGTTGTAGCAGGCTTCATACTTGTGATTTGGTTGACCAACAGAGTAAACACATCTACAGCTGAGGTCGATTTGGATGCATACAGAAGTGGAGGTGCGAATGCTGTTTTAAAAAGGCGAGCTACTTTCTGGACATCTTGGCAGTTGGTTGTCAGTTAAAGCCTTCACCGTGGCTGTGAGTGGAGGAGTTCTTCTAACGCGGTGAATCGCAGAGCTAGATGCATTGGGTTTGGTAGAGGAGAGTGTTAAGTCCAATAACAGGTAACAGAATACAGGTATTTAAAATAAGAACTGAAAAAAAATAGAGAGTAAAGTCAGTTATTTTAATTAAGGAAGTACTTACCATTTGAGATTGTGGAATGACAAATGTAACGAGAAAGTATTTGTAATTGATTTTTCAAAACTAGTTTGCAGTGTCAGCTGACATATGTATTGAGTTGTCACATAAAATAAGATCATCAAATTGCAGAATATAAGCAATCTATATTATAAAGAATTCGACCTGATCTTCAGTCAAGTGTTCTACTGAGGCTAGCAGTAAATAATTTTGATTATCCATAATAAAAATAGGGCAAACATTTTAACTAAAATTCAATTTAAAAATATTTGATTGAGTATAAACTAAAGTAAAGGTGTAAGTCAATTATAACATAACATAGGCGTTACAACGTGGTAGAGTCACCGTAACATAAGTTGGGCACACAAAGTGGAGCTAATCACCTTGACAATATATACATCGATTCAATAATATCAAATTGACTATGCACAAAAGGAAAACTAACAGTTAAGTTTAGAGTGGGTCTCAAATTGGAGGAAAGTAAATTATTATATATTATGAAATAGTCGATTGCGTACATTTTAACGACGCCATTTTGAGCAGCTTTGATTTCCAAACTGTATAAATTCGCATGCAACGACATAATAGATCCGTAATTGTTATTAAACAATTTTGTACTTAATTATGATGGTGAACTACTTATTATTGGACTTTTTAAAGAATTTGACAGAACATTGTAAGCAATTGCAATCAAATCACAAATAATTCTATTTTGCAGGTTACGTCGAAGTCCAGCTATTGAAACGTCGAGGAATTAAACATATAAAAGCAGAACTTCTCCTGTAAGTCCCTGCAGGTAACCATGTAGGTAGTACCAGGCTTTCGGAAAGTCAGAAGGAGTATCGACAGGTTTAAGCGGCTATTTCACATTGCAATCCTCGGCTGTCGGTAATGTACCTAGGCAGTGAGCTTCAAGATTGAACTGACATGATGCATTTCGCAGGAACGGTCAAATACACTAAATAATCGCTCATAACGGGAAGGTTGCTTGCACTCAAAGCGAGAAAAAGCTTTTGCCCCTACAACAAAGAGCTTTCGCTCATAGCTAAAAGGAGCTGTAACTCGAAACGCTTAAATAGAACCAGCAATAGAGAAAAAGAGGGCCTATTGTTAGATGTGCTACCTACGCTACCAATAAGCTGTAACGTGCTTGATGTCGGTAAGATCCACAAAATGTGTGTGTTTAAGGAATCACCAAAAATACTGCTTACAGAAAATCATCCAGAGTCCAGAGTCTACAAGCAAAGCGAAACCACAAAAATTGATTCCTCAAAATGGTTCCATATTGATGATCCCAAGTTAATGGAAATTTTAATTTGGTATGACAACCTTCTTCCATTAGCACGAAATGACAAAAAATTGCTCGTTGCCAAAAATTTTTGAAAATTCGGTATATACAACCACAATATCTTAAAGCTCGACATTTTTTATAAGACGACTTAAATTAATTGGGAATATTACACATAAAAACATGACTTATTATTTAATTACGTTATTGGTACTGTCTTAGTTTATTATAGATAGGACAACTAATTACCAAAATTTTTTTAGGTTACTTTTAATATGTGACAGAGTAGACATAGGTTAGTTTTTAACTATAATACCTATATCGTAGATCTTGTGGTAGAGATGAGTAGGGTTGTTGACACATGTGACGAAGGATGGCGAAGGGCGGCCCTTACTTATTGGCGAAAGTTGTATTAGGTATTTTGACAGCTGGTAAATATCGGCCTAGGTTCGCTAACTAGTCGAGAGGGTCGGGGTTCCAGCAAAGCTGCAACAAAACTAGGGAGAGGGCGCCAGGTCCTCGACGTAGACAAATCCTTGGGTCAGACGTTCCCAAGGTCAGTGATATACCAAGCAAATCAAAATAACAGCAGAACCAATAACTGGTAGATAACAATATTTATTTTGGAATATGATTCTATAGTGCAACCATCAATATCAGCAAACTCATACAAATCACATACTACCAATATACATAATAAAGCAAATCAACAACCAAAATAGATCTATCACAGTGAATGCATAAATAACACCAATAAATAACACAACCAATACAAAATATCACAAATAAATATCACAAGTAAATATCATAAGTTGACCTATAAACAACGAATAGGGCCATGTAAAACTAAACCAGCCAGAAGGGCGCTAGATACTTAGTGATCACCTAGATAGTGTTCAAATCCTTTACCAATTAAATAAACGCAGTAGCATGTCTAATCATAAAAACAGTGGCGGTCTCCGTGAAGCGGAGATCGACACAACAAGTGGCCTGACTGCATTAACTTACGATCAAAATCAAAGAAAGCTTTAGATACCCAACTATAATACTCCGTTAAGCGGAGTGCAAGTTATGAGATCTCACAGAGGTGCTAGGTCCTATAAAATACATAGGGTGTTCTCTGAAGCTGTAAGTCAGTACGTGCGGTCATCGTAAACCCTAAACTTGACTATAAAAATTCAAAAACGGGCAGCTAGTTTAACTTAATAAAAGTCCCATAAGCGGCAGCATAGCCACAGCACAAAATTGACATTTCTAAAAGAAAACTCAAATAGACGTCGAGCATAATGCACTACACCACGTTATGTACAATTAAAGTCATTACAAGAGCAGCCGCAACACAAATCAGAGCAATCTAAATATGGCTGCTAAACAAACGGGTAAGTGAACCAATTAATTCAATATCTAATAACTCAAATCGGTACCAAAACTCAATATACGCAAAATACTAACATAGCAGTTCAAAAGGTCATACTAATCAATTCAAATACATACAGTACAAACTAAAATACTACAAAACCTCAAATACATAGAGCACGTGGGGGTCGAGCTGCTGGTGGAGACTTGACGACCAAGTACGCTGGCCAAGGAAACGGCCTCGCCCCAGGCCGCAGATAACCCTCGGCATGTGCTAATCGGCAGCGCTCGCAGGGGGAACGACCACAAATCTAGGCTGCATGGCTCGCAAAGCACCGCATGATCCAGACGAAACCGATTACACCAACACGACGGGAACCAATCCAAGTAAAAGCGCATTTCCAGGGTAACATAAAAAGGGCTAAAAATACAAATTTTCCAGGTAGATTATGACGCTAAATGAAGAAAATCGTAGGCAACTACCAACTACTAACCTTAAGGTGCAATGCAGCCAAATTGTTCAGTCAAGCGCGTGAGGAAAAGACGTCCAACCAAATCACCGGAAAATTCAAAAGGGGTTGCGATGCCTCTCATATCCTTCAAAAAATTAAGTTGGCCACGAAGACCGTTGAGACAGGGACCCCCATGGAGCGATCCAACTTACACGAAACAAGACTCGCCAGGAAATGGCCGAAAAATTGCCCAAAAACAGCCCAATTCAGCATGTCAAAGTTCAAGAAATTCGAAAGTGGGCCAACAGAAAAACTGAGAAATGCAGATGTCATTAATACATTAATACCTCATAGTTGCTAAAGCCTGCTTGGAGAATAGCAGTAAAGTCAATATAATACTTTTATGGCCGTTGAAGTTACTGGATTTTGAACCAAGATTTTCCGGCCCAGGACAGGAAACTCGTTGCTCTCAGCTATGTCCATTGTAAGCTGTTCTTTCCTGCAGAATTGAACCAGCCCCTCTTCTCTTTGATTCCTTTGGCGTAGTTCGAACGATTCTACAATGTCTTCCGTCGCACATTGTCCAACGCTTGAATTGGGGTAGCTCATTACGATCATTACTTCCTGCGTTTTGGAATTTTTGAGTGTTTGTTAAGTATGGGTGTAAAATATCTTCGCCTTCGGTTAACTTTTATCACTATTGATCTTGCAAGTGAAGCGTGGCGCTACTGTTCCTATTATGTCTCTTCTCTTCATTTATTGATGTTATATGGATCTTTCCGGCTTTGTACCTATTTGTCACCGTACAGGTCTCTAGTTTCACAGCTGCCCGGAATACTTTTTGCACCTTCTGATCTTAAGCTCCTCCTGGAACTGGGGGCCAGTTTTGATGCATTCCCAGCCAATACAATTTGCCCCAGAGGAAATATTAGCACAATGGCTTTTCATTGCCTTCTACTTTGCAGCCTTCTGACTTTTCTGTTGTGGCCACTCTTCCTGGGGCTGCTTGTTCATTTATCCTTATCCACATGCCATTGTCGACTCTGCTGATTCCCGGAACCAGGAAAGTTCATTGACTTTCTAATCTAGATCCGTAGTGTTAAGGCCTTGGTGGAAGAAGTACACAATCTACCCAATTTTTCGGCTTTATTGCCTTCAAAGCCATTAATATGTGAACCACCTTTTTCTGCCTCTGAAGATATTGACTAGTTTTCACCTGTAATCTTAGATAGGGAATCTGAAACCTAGATTTTCAACAAGATTCTTAACACTTTCTCTTCTCATTTCGCATTCTGACTTGGAACAGCAATGGTGTAATCCATAATATTCTTGCATCAGTTTATCGGATAATAGCTATTTAAGTAACAAGGAATGTAAGGACCTATTAACATTTGAGGTAGGCAAGTACAAGCCAAGACGAAGTTGCGGCTTGTTGCCTTCCGAGTTATCGTATTATATTTTCCCGCTGCTTATCGAAAATTTCCTAGAATTTTGAAAAAATCGTTTGGTTCATCACCTGTCACCAGGATTAGTTTTCGTGAGTCGTGTTACCTGTAGTATCACATATCACCTAAACACTTGCAATTTATAAACAAAACGTCTAAATCTGCATCTTGCTTTGCTAATTTTATTATCCTAAAAACTTAATAATAATATTGAGTTCCGTTGTCAAGGAAATGCAGCAAACAAATATAATCACCGACTTACACGTTTTGTTACTATGGCTGTATTACTTACTTATATGATCATCAGCGGGAAAACTTAATTTAGTACAAGAGTCTTCAGCTACAGAGATATACGAGGTAATCAAAATTGGTATCTTCAACGATGATAAAGAAGCTCTAGGTGTAGGGTCGATAATTGAAATATAACAGTAACGTTAAAGAAGCAGTACTGCAATAAGTGGTAATCCTCAAAAAGTACTGATGGCAGAAAAAGGTATGGGGGGTATACGAAAGAGGTAGTGAAGACGGTTAGTAGAGCAACAAGCTTATGCTGAAGCAAAAAAATATGTGCGCTGGAAACACCAGAACAAGGAAGACACTAAAGAGTCTGAGAAAAGAAACCATAGACTCTATGAATGTAATAGGTTTATTAAAGAGCGCGGTTAAATGAAAGTACTATCGAAAAGATTCCATTGATAAAAATGCTAAATAGAGGAAAAATACTGATAGGGTTAGTCTTCTTCGAGTACCGTCTCCTAACGGAGGTTGGTTATCATAATGGCAATTTTAATCTTTGGCGCTATTGCTCCAAGCAATTCTATGAAGGAGCAATTATACCATTGTTTGCAAGTTTTTTAACCAAGAAGTTCGTCATTTTTCTACACTCCTTTCTCCAGATATTTTTCTTGTTTGATAAGCAGGTCATACCCTTCCCTACTCATAACGTGACCAGTTTTTTATTGTATTCACTAAATGTCTCTCCTTATTCATTTGATGTAGGACTTTTATCATTTGTTTTTCTCTCCGTCTACAATTTCTTCAACAAACGCCGATATATCCATAATTCGAAGCCCTGGATTTTATCAATTTCTTATTTTGTAAGCGTTCATGCCTCCATTCCGTATATGAGCAATAAAAAACATAAAAAAAGTAAAGTTCGGGCACTTCATTCCACGTAGGAGCATGGTGTTAGACAAGGCGAGTCAGGGTGGCCGGGATATCTCTTTCCGAAACCCAGTCATCTGGCACACCGTTATCAGCGTACTGGCTGATGTGGTTAGCATCATGCCTTCGACGACTGCTTTACTTTCCCTACTTCCACAACTGTGGTTTCGGTATCCAATTTTTAAAGCGACTGGGTGGTCCGCCCTCCAGATTGAAAAAAACGTAAGATTTCATAAATCGAGGTGGAGTTTAGGAGTATCGGTACAAAAGATGCATTAACAGCTTTACAAACGTAGACGTAGACGATAGAACTAATACTAATAAACTGTGAACCTTCTATTTTGTTAATATGTATAGGAAATCTCTACTAGACAGACGAGAGATCTCAGATTTTTTAAACTATTTGCTCGTTATTTGTATATCTATGGTATTCTTACTATTTATTAAACCAGAATTGAAATCGCTAAAGCACCTTTATGAAAGAAATTGTTTAAAAAGCAATTTAATTAACTCATCACCAGCTATTCAGATACAACGTTATTAGATAGAGGCAAAGCTTTCATATTTTTTTTTCTGGAATGCAGAAAAGCAAAACTGCCATATCTCCTCGAGGCGCTTTAGAATTACGTGCAGAGCGCTGTAATAACGCACTGCGATGTCAATTAAACGTGCTGATATTGGTACTAAAATCGGTATTGAATATCCAGCAAATTCCTCATAAAACTTGAGCTTGGAGCTATTAACCAGATGAACAACGTCTCTGGAGAGCGCTCAGTGATGTATATGCATGCAGCCGCGCTGCCAATCAGCGATAGAAGAGCTCGTTCATGCATCAAACATCCCGCGCGATCGATACATCTAATAAAATTAGCTGAGTAGAAGATGCTTTGAGCATTAGCTTCAAAGTTAAGGACAAGTCCAATTTTCGAGACCTTTAGTTATCGACGAAATCAGCCACTTTCATTTCTTATCGCAACCTTGCGATCTAATTTCGCTCAATATCAACTTCCAGGCTGGTCAATGTAAATAGTTTGATACATCATTACTACATGACATTCTTTAATGTGTACCCCCTTTGTCTAAGTTAACAAAGCTTTTCACTAATGAAATTGCCATTGCTGACTTTTGAAGTTCATCCTGACTGGTGACTGATTTCTCCCAGTGTGTTGTCATGAAATTTGGGGACAAAGTAAATAGTACCAGAATGTTTTTATATATATATTTTTTTAAGAAAGCTTATCCTCATTGGAAAATCAGGTTCAGCTATGGGAACATTTTTGAATGCATAACTGAAGACGGATTTTTACCACTGTAATTTTGAGTTCTGCTTTTGCATATTACTTTATGTTGGCCAAGTAAATAACAGTAACATTTTGAGAGATTTTATTTGCAACAAAGATTGCCCTCGTTAGCAATTCAGCTTCAGTCCTTTTTTTAAATAGTTTGATGGATTACTACGTAATATTTTTAGATGTGCAGCTTCTTTTCCGGAGTTGACAAGATAATTCGCCAAGGTAGGTGTCATTGCTGCTTTTGATTATCATTATGCCTTTTCCCAAGGTTAAATTAGTGTTGTTGTAAAAATGTTGTATTTGTAAAGTAAGAAACAGCATAATTGTAAACATTTCTAGATTATTTTCTCTACCAGGGTTTTCTCGATTGGCAATTCGACTTCCGTATTTTTCAAACAGTTTGATTCACTATTACTTGGAATTATTGAATAGTTACTTTATTTGCTGGAGCTAACAAGTTTTTCACCGATGTAATTGTGATTGTTGCTTATGTATTTCATTGTGACTGATTCTTATCAGTGTTAAACTAGCAATTTCCTAGGAACTTTGTTACGTTAATTTTTAGATTTTTGGCTTTATTTACTAACATTAACCCTAGCAATCTAACGCACTTGAGCGTCCACTAAACGCCACTTAATGCCTATACGAATTTAAATGGACATAGCAGATATTATCTGCCACAATTCATGTTGGATTGTAGATGCACTCATACGTTTGGTTTAGATTTATCGCACCCTCCCTCATCGAGTTATAGTTCCTCTTAATTTTGTTCAGCTTCTTTGGAAGTGTTATTGCGTTTAATTAATTCTAGTAGCTCAATATTTGCATGTAAAATTTATTGTTTGCTTTAGCGTTTTGGAGATTAGGTGTGAGTAAGTTACACTACTTAATAGTTCATTTCTACTAATTCAGTCGTTGACGTATTTAGTCGGATCTGCGCGTGATTGTCGTTACGATTTTGGTTGATCGTATTGCCACTGTGAATGATGGCACGGTCACTTGGGAACTTTCTTCTACGGTCAGATTTTCTAGTAATATTTTTTTTTACTCTGGTGAAATAGCTTCTTTATTTTATTTTCTATTGCAATTAAAGAACTTTTGATATTTAATTATTCGTTACAGCATTTATGCTATTTTTCAATATTTACGTTGGTTAGTGACACGGAATGTGACAAAAACCATTATAGATGATCTATTGGAAATAGCAAGTTTATATGGTGAGTGTCGCTGGTTAAAAACGATTGGTCATTTTGTAATGCATTTTTATAAATTTTTTTAGATAGTAACTCCGGATTTTTCTATTTAAATCAGTGGAAAGAACGCTGAGCTGATTTACATCGAAAGTCAGTACTTCTCAATGAGCTAATTGCGTCTAGCTGTTACAAAGCTTTCAGGGTGTTAGTGTTTTTGCAGTAAAGATTTTAGTATATTGTTTTAGGCTTTGGCGGCTGCTCTAATTATTCTTGTTAAAAAGGAATTTAGGCTTAGATCGCGTAGTCTTTGTAGATGAAAGCCCAGTATTTTCTGGCGTAATGTGCCTTGCTTCGTCTAAACTCGAGAACAGATCTGTGCGATGGCTATGCTTTTAGGTGGCTCGGGTTGTTAGAGTACATTGAGAACGAGGATACGTGTTCATATTTGGCCTTCTTGCCGTTTGTGCACCCATACTGACTAACGTTTCGCAAGACATTGCAGCTTGCATCATGAGTAAATCCAAATCGAAAGTACTCCAGCCACCAAAGAGCATAGCCATGGCGTGCATCCTTGTATTAGTTCACAATGTGCAAGGCACATTAATCCAGAAAATTCTGGGTTTTTATCCACACAGACTACGCGGTCTAAGTCCAAACTCATCTTTAACAAGAATTTCAGTGTATTCGTAGTAAGGGATTTTCGCATTTTCGTATGTCCGTATTTTCGCATGGTCATATATGGATTTAAATTTGAGTTGAGATTATGTTTGCTACATTGGCGTTTCTTGCAACGGTGGCTCTTTGGACTTTGTTTTCGTAGGAGTCGGGATACTACAGGTAAGCTGCAACCTTGTTGCCGGAAGTATATCCACATAAATCAGATTTAAAACTTACGATATTGAAATCTTCTTGTTTATGCCAGACTAATTGATGTATTGTTTTATTATTAATTTATGTGTATTTTCTATGTACCTTGAACTTGCTGTCTTTGGTTGTTGAACTTATTTTGCCTAAATAACATAGATACAATATCTTATTTCAGTACAAGGAACTGCCTGCGTGTAATGGAAATAAATAGGACTTTATTATTGTACTGTTATATCTTTCCCTTTCTATGAAAGGTTATAGCTTATCAAAGAGCCTGCTTATAATAAATGTAATTTTGAGTCGCGAGATGTTGAACCATCAAGTTGGTTGTACCCGTATTTGGTTCTGATCATTTTAGTGATAACCCACTCCCTCTTCCGGAGTAGGTAGCTCAGCTGACCCTTTAAATGCTGTCGGTGATTTGGGGTATTCACAACTTGATTTCCTGCTTATATTGAAGTGTTAGAAGATTGTCATTAGTTTACTTTAGCGCTACTGCGTATTAGAGAACCGTGGGAGTTTTCCTTACTGACTATTTAGCATGAGCTTTTTAGAAACAATTTGATGCACTATTTACTGTAATATTCTTAATTGTGCACCTCTTTTGCATGAGTTAACAAGGTTTTTCACTAACGTAATTGCTAGTACTGATTTTTAAATTTTGTTATGGCTGCTTGTTCCCATTGTGAGATTTACGTTTTATTGAGGTGTTTATATACAAAGTAAATAATAGCAGAATTATAATTGCTTTTTACCTTGTCTTTTCAACATCATTGGCAGTCATGCCTCAGTGCGGCAATAGATAAAATAAAATATTTATTAAAAATCAGTTTATCCCTAATAGAACTGGAACCGACCATTGATTAATATTTTTCGTAATTAAATAACTATTATTTACGTAAAATATGGTTTCACCAGAAATGATTATATTTAATTTAGTTAGGTGGTGCCTACTTTCAAAAATATTGCTTTACCTTTTATTTGATAAATACGTTTAATCTAACATGGTCTTGATGAACTAGTGGTTGACACGTGCAATTTGACTTACATACTTTTAATTCTATATAATGCTCCGTTGAAACTGGAAGTCCTGACTTTAATGCTAATTTGATGATTTTCGTGCTATCACGCTGCTGCTACTATTGTTATCATATAGAAACATATATTGTGGTTTACATGTTAATTATATCAAAATAAACTTTTTATATTTTTTGTTGTGTCCTATTATTTAAAGTTACACATTTCGTGTCCATTTTTACTTCCCTCGTCTGAAAGACGAAGGAAGTATTGTAATCACGAAAAAATCACCCTCCCAGATTTCTTCAGGTGCCTAGATGACGAAAAACAGGTTTTCTCAATTCCGTCTATCTGTCTGTCTGTCTGTCTGTTGGCGGTATAACTCAAAAAATATTTGTCTGAGGAAGACAATATTTTGCATACACATTATATATATATACCTGGAATGAAAGCGGTAAAATTTCAGACAAATATAAACAGGGTGAGCACCTTAAAAAAATAAAATTTTGTTTATTTTTTATTCACTTAGTAATAGATAGACGTAATAATTTGTACATAGTACAGGCTTTATTATTATCAAAAATGGAAGCCAATAAATACAGAATAAAGTTTTTACAATACAAAAACGAGGCACAAATTAGCGAGTTACTTAATATCTCTGCGACGCAGGAATACGACAAGTTGATGTTTCGTGGGGCATGTAGAAATTGCACGGTTCCTTAAAATCCCAGAAAACGTTGCGGCTGCACATGCCGTTCGAATTCGACCATCCGTAATTTTTTGTATGCGTACATTGCATATACAGGCTTAGTTTTGAATATTTCTCGATGATTCTTAAACTACTGGAAAGCTTATTCTTTCTACATTTAGATGATATCAAATTACTCTCAAAATTACTTTTAACAACTGCTACAGAAATTGTTTAGATAAAGCGTACGGGGAATTTGCGGGATAAACTTTAGCATCGACGTATTTTGGAAACGATTACAGATAAGTGTATGATATATTTAAAAATGAATAAATAAAGTTTTAGTGAAAGAATGATCTGCATTGTGTATTGATGTAAAAAATATAATTAATTTTCCATTTACTGATTTAGGTAGTTGAAACGCAGTGCACGTTAAGCCTGCTGTAACGGAACTATATCAACAGGTCGTTTTCGCCTTCTTGCAAATAGGTGAACGCACTTTTTTCGCAATCGCAAGCGCCGCGGTTCAATCCCTCCAGTACTGGATTTTTTTATTTGAAAATTTATTTAATTTATTAGAAACGTGAAGATATTTTTACTCCTAACTTAATCTGATTTTTAAAATTTATTATTATTACAATGTCGAAGGGGAAGTTCTGCGTAAAGCCTTTTACAGATTTTTTATTTTCAAGTTAATAGAACTCCTGACCGACAACTACTGTGCTGGAAATCATAATAATCGTAATCTCTCAAGCCTGGTCACTATGCCGTCTACTAGATCTGATTTCATATTCAACAATCAGTTATTTGACATAACACTCATCAACTTTCCAATGATGTTAATGTTTATGCCATCAGTGTTCCTGTGAAATGCAATATTCAAAACCCCTGTTTGTAAATTGTATAGCAAGCCAGGAAATACAGGATTGATACACGAAAATCGCATTTTCCCTGGAGAAATATGCTTTCTTGAGAATTGAGGAAATTCTACATGCAGTGCCTTTGAGTTGTGCTTCTATGTTTTCTTGTTGTTTAGATCTACATGTGATTGATTTGCTCTTGAACTGGAACTCCCAAAAATGTATTACGTACTATTTTATGCTTGGCTGAAGGGCAACAACCTTCTAACTGTTTTAATTTTTACTTGTTGCAAATAGTAAATATTGTCTGAACGTTGCTCAAACCTCAAAAAAGTATGGATGAAATCTGGTAAACAACTATCTATAGGTATAAACATCGGTGAATAACTGTATTATAACTACACAGTAGTGTAATACAAGAAAAAATATGTAAAGGGGTTTACACCCTCGCGCGAATTAGATCAATTTGCAAATTAAAAAAATTGTATTTCGCTGGGGATTGAACTACGCCGCATCTGCGTAGCCATCGTAACCGCATTGATGAGTCGTACTGCGCCATCCAGCCTTATTGAAATGAGTGCGGCGCGCTCCTCTATTTAACGGAATGGTTTTATGGTTGAAACGTTTCGACTCTTTTGTGACATTATCATGTATCTGTCGAGTCCTATTTTCCGGCAAGTGTAAAGCCTAAACTATGTGAAACTTATTACTTCCATCTATTTCAAAGTTAACGCAAAAATAAACAAAACTTAATTTTTTAAGGTTTTTACCCTGTATATATTTGTCTGAAATTTTCTCGGTTTCATGCCATGTAAACATATAATCTGCATGCAAAATATCGTCATCCTCCAATAAATAAATAGCTTTTGAGTTATACCGCCAACAGACAGACAGACAGACAAGACAGACGAACGGAATTGAGAAAACCTGTTTTTCGTCATCTAGAGACCCTGAAACGTAAAGATCCGAAGAAATCTCGGAAGGTGATCTTTTTGCGATTACAATACTTTCTTCGTCTTTTAGACGAGGGAAGTAAAAATAAATTAAGTCATTCCAGGAATGCCCATCCTGAATAATGGAACAAAAACACAAAAATAGTCTAAATGTTTCAAGATATAAATCTAGGCACTTAAGTGAAGTCGAAAAGCGGATTATTTAGTCTGTATTTATATTAAATCAGCTTTTATCCGCAGGGAGTTACAAGAAACACATTTAAATATTAAGGTAGAAGTGTGAGTAACGCGTACGCGGATTAATAAAAATAGAAATTTTCAATTACGTTCCTTTTAGGCACTTTCAAAACATTTACTGTACTCAAAATTTAATGAGCCTTTCTTTAGTTAGAACTAACAAAGGCTCTAGACTCTAGAGCATTGAAACCAAACTACCCACTTTAATGCCTTTAATTATTGACATCTGGCGCATTTGGTTCCTCTCGATGTATTCTGTATTCCACTAATTTCTGATATTAAAAAAATCAGGAACAGTCTGCAACTGAATTTTGAATGCCACATAATTTAGGCACAAACATCTGCTTTCAGCACCACCAAAAAAAAGCTGTGGCCATATGTGCGGGAAAGAATCGTTTTTATCCCCGCTTATAAATTATTAGTGTCATTTTGAAACGTCGAACATCATTCACAGCGTATTCCTCCTCCGTTTCGGATTATATGCTTTTTAAATATTTATGAATACGTGTATATCCAATATGCATTAGCATGTTAAGTAAATATGTGCTTTCATTTGTTTTAGCATCATTAATAATAGATCTACTTCATGAAAATTGCTGAAAAAAGTAGTTCTGGTTAAGTATCATTCCAGTTCGTAATGATTTAGCAATTAGCGCGTAACGAGGCTGGTTGGTATAAAGTTTGATTGAACTCATACATTCATTAATTTATTCATAATATGTAGCATCTTTTAACTTTAGGTTTGGAGGACCATTCATAATGCAACGGAGGTAAAGGGTATCACCTGACTTCTATTGTAGTCTCCCTGTCCAAATACGTACACATTCAACTAATTTAAAGGTACTTTAGCTAGTGATTTTAAATTCGTTGATGCTTCGAAAAAAATCTAGGCAACGGCCAAATTCGAACTCATATCCACCTGGTTGCTAAGCTGGGCGCTTACTCACTCAAGCACTCAGGCGGTCTAAACTAATAAATAATACCGTGTAATATAATAAATTATAAGCCAAAATCAAAGTATTATGCACATTGATTGCTATTATTATTACTTGGGTACCCTTCGTTTTCATTAGTTATAATCAAAAGAGAATGCAATAATTGAAATGTGGTGCAATGATTGTTTTGTTCTATCCCATACATCTGTTGGTTTTCATTATGTAGGTTATACTTTTGTAAAATGAATATATTAGATCTATCTTCTTCTGGTTTTCATCTATTATTTGAACGTTTAAAGTAAAGTCGAGTCTGCAGCAGTCACTCATTTTACTTTTCCACCTTTATTTAATAACAATATTTTTACTTGAACTATACGTATTACTGTTAAGTTTTGTTTGTATGGCGTGTGGTAGAAAAGCCTAGTGTCAAAGTTTTAAGTTTTTGAGAGAGCTTCTGACGTAACCTATCAACCGTTTATGGCAACCGGGACCGACGGCTTAACGTGCGGTCCGAGGCACGGCTGGCTGCGATTTTACTACCACTATAGGTCGGACACCCGTCCGACTGCCGACCGCTGCGAACGTTGCTTATTTCTTGAGACTGTTTGACCAGCCGTTGAAGCATGCGGCTATGGAACCGATACAAACAATAAATACTATTTAACTTACTATCAGTGTCGGAGCCATATCGATAAAATTTCAAAAATGTCAAAAACGAAGGCAAGGAAATTCTGCGATAAAGCAAAGATGGACTAATAACAGCCACCGTTTCCAAAAAAATCCAAAACGTTTGTCAACAACATCCAGGAAATTGCAGATGAAGTCGTTAGGTAGCGAGTAATTTAAACAAGTATAGATGTAGCATTACTTAACAATGTTGGTCGCAAAACATAGACACACAGAGACATATTGTACTGCATAGTTGATATGAAATCCGAAACTAAGGGTCAATTATACAAACATAATAAAAATATACATACGCAAGTGATAAGGCAGTAGAAAATGTATATATTTATAACAGCATTGAATCATACACATCTGATAATAAATAACTAAAAATCTTCTATTATTTTTGAAACAATCTGTTTACAAGGCATAACAAACTTAAAAGAGTCTAGTAGCTCTGCGTGAGGGTGAGTCTTAGACGTAAATAAAGGGGGCTCGCTTGCGGTAGCCAACACAAATGTACCTGAAAAAACAGGGGGTTACATTTTAGGGCACCATCTGATGTACGTCTGGGGAATTTCAACTAAGAAATGCCCTTTCAGTATATTCAGATTCAGGATTGTGGTCTACCTCGTCTCTGAAATCGTATATTACTAGAAGAAAGAGTAGAACCGCATTTTTACAAATTCAAAATTGTGCAGTAAATTCAAGAATTCTGTTAAGATAACATTTATAAAAATACATTTATGCCGGCAATAGTAACAAATAATCCCTACGAATTCCACCGGTTTGTAACGTCACATCGTGCAATGGTCAGAAACCTTAACAGATGATTACTTTTGACCCTGGTCCACAGATACAAGCTATATTTAATATTGATTAACTTAAGGCATTGCTGCACTTTTAACCCCAAATTTTTACCCTAAGAGTTATTTAGGTCGGTTTAAAATTTCACGTTGCCATTGGATTATTAATGCATGCTGTAGAGAGAGTCGCTAATTCGTGTCGTCGAATTACTTCTCGCGCTAAGATTTCAACTTGGAGAGTAGATCTTCAGTTATCAGGAGCAGTCGAGTTAAGAGCTTGTGTGTTAGTTTTCGTGAATGTAACTGTTTGGGAAGCATGCGCTAGTTACCGCGAATTTTGAATATGTACTGGGATAAAATTATGCATGCGTAAATGATTACCAATTTTGTACTTCGAATAAGATGTGATTTCCATGTCGTGAAATAAGTTTTAAAACGAATACCCGTTAGTAGTAACGCCTTCAGCGCTCTCCATCGGCTTATCAATATTGTATTTCCTTGTGAAAATCGTTTGTAGACGAACAACTACTAAATTTGATGGCAATTTCTGATTCGCTCTGTGTTATAATTATTTACATCAGTTTGGAAATTGGTGTATCATTGCTTTGTGTGTACGTAGTAAAGGGGAGAAATTTCTAATATGTTATATGTACTGAGCTAAGTTTGCATCCATATATCGCCAATATTATGTGTGTTCTATAAGTAAGTGTGCAATTGTTCATTAAGTTTGAGGGGGGATCCCCGTTAGAAGTGCAGTAACGCCTTAAGTTTATCAATATTGTTTTTCTTTCTGGACGTGCATCACAAGTAAATATCTGTTAAGGTTTCCATTGCTCGCTGTGACGTCACGAGCCGGTGAACTTCTTAGTGATTGTTTGTTACTAGTGTTTGGTGACCGCATAAATGTATTTTAAAAAATACTATATTAACAGAGCTTTTTGAATTTACCGTCTAAACTTCCATTTGTAAAGCGAAGTGCAGTTTTACTCATTCTTGTAATCAGACACGATTTCAGAGACGAGGTAGGCCCACATCCTAGAGCTGCATATACTGGTTGAAGTTCCTAAGACATACAAAGATGGTGCGCTTAAGTGTAATCCCCTATCTTTCCAGGTACATTTGAATTGGCTATTGCAAGCGAACCCTTTTTATTTCAGTCTAAGACCCACCCCTCATGCAGGGCTACTAGACCCTTTTAAGCTTATTATGCTTTGTAAACATGTTGTTCCAAAAGTAGTAGCAGGTTCAAGTTTCGTTCTTTCGAATTTATTACCAAATTTTTATCATTCAGTTGTGTTATAAATCTATACATTTTCTGTTGCCTTGCGTATGCATATTTTTGTTATGTTTGAGCAATCGCTCCTTAGTTTCGAATTTCATAACTACTGTGCAGTACAGTGTCTTTGTATGTCCATGTTTTGTGGCTAACATTTTTAAGTATTGCTATATTTTTGTTCGTTTAAATGTCTGGGGACCTAACAAGCTCAGCTACGATTTCCTGGATTTTGTTGAAAGAAGTTTTGCATTCTTAGTCGACCTTTGCTATTATTGCAAGTGTTTCCAGGCGCTTTGACAAACCATTATCAGTACGTCTACAGTTAGCAGGACTATTCAATACACGAAGCGAAGTAGGGAATATTAAGCGTAGCTAAAATACCTGAAAGCACAGGAAGTGACAATTTGAATACAACATTTAAACAATGCAACCGTAGCACCTGCAGGCAGTGTTGGATGTAACAAGCAGAGCAAACGAAATTAAGTGTAGTAATAGTAGTTATAATAGTAATACAACAAGTCACATTCAGAGAACAGCATATCCAGAAATACTGTACAACTTTCTGATAGTTGTGTTCAGAGTGTGACGTTCTCATCAATAAGCCACTATTCTAGTCAATAGGATTACATAACAGTCTTTAATATTAGCAAAGTCTTATTTGTAGTAAGAATAGTTGTTGAATTTTTAGAGCTAAGTAAACTTTGGTAAAGGTTCATCTTGCTTCAGGTACGTACACATCGCATAACTGGCATATCATTGCGGACGATAATTTTTCTGCATATTCATCACCAATGCAGCCTCTAATCTGTATCTTATTAAATTATTAAAGTCTTTTACAGTCCTTATACTAATGATGAAGACCAGTAATGCTAAGTTATGTAACGGACCTGATTCGTCACAATACTGCGCTTTAATATTTAAATCCGTTAGCATAACGCTGACCTGCAACTTTGATGCTGTATTAATTAGATTAAAAACTCATTCTGCATATGAAACCGCGCCCAAGTGTATTCGAGCTCCTAGCGGCGAGCAACGGTGGATATAGCTAAAAATGGAACGGTGAGAATGCGGGGTCGCGGTGTTGTTTGTGAACTGGGGACATTAGTAATTGAATTGCAGCAGCGAGCGGGGACTAGCCAAGGTAGCGGTCAACGCTTGGTCTTGGGGTTAATATGAAAGTCCCAGAAGTGCCGTATAACCTTGAGAAGTATCTCCGAGGATCGTACGTCTATCAGCTGGAAGTTGCCAGGTGATATTGTCCGATTTCAGTAACGAGGGTGATAAGTGCAAATTTAACCAACGAAACCAGATTCAGTTTTTAGCTGGTAGCAGAAATGAAACAGGTTGGTCAATTTACATACCAATGTATTTGGTCAAATCAATGTCGAGTGCCAAGCTGCTACATACTTCGAACAGAGCATATTATAGCAGCATATTTTAACGCAAAAGTGTGACGCCGGCTTCAAGGGCCTGGCCGCATAGTCAGCAAAAACCAGCGAGCGGTTAAACGTGGCGCAGTACCGGACTAAAGTGAATTTGTCAGAGTGCGCGAAATAGATTTTCGCGAACTTTTATGCTAGCTTTAATGTTTGGTATTTTGTTCGTTGTTTCTTGTGCAAACTGTAATTGCGAGACAAATTTAGCTTTTAGCTCGTAGCACTACAAATCAGCTTCGTTGTCAAATTGTAGAAGCGAGTAGAATTCAGCTCTTCGCTCGTATGCATTCAACTAAATATTGTCTTTATTTACGGTTTATACTATTTGCGTATTGTTGTTTTGTATTTTCTTTATTAGTAAACCAGCTTTTATAGTATATTACGTTTATGTAAGCAGCCATGGATTTTATTCCTAGCGAGGTTACGATTTATTTTCAGACTTAAAGGTGTGTACGAGTCAAGCTCGGGGCAACGTTGCGTTGGGTTAATCCATAGCCACAGCTGAGGTAACGAACGAGTCTTGTGCATTGCCGTCTAAGCTATCTCGCCACTGAAGGGCAATCAAAGTTAGAATAACGAAGGAGAGGAACAAAACGCCGCGTTACAGTTAAAACTAATGACGGAATCAGCATGCCACTATAAACAACATACCACAGTTGTTCAATACACATTACGGTAAAAACCTTAGAAGCCTACTTTATCCCACCAAAATTCCATACAGTTGATCACTAGATTTGTCCTTTTTAACAGAAAACAAGGTGCGTGCGCTCATCTGTTGACTAATTTCGTGTGTACTAAAGTACTTTATCAGGTTAGGTGAACTGCAATCTAAAGTTGCATTGATTGCACTTTACATGTAGTAACCCTTTTTAATGTCTTTGTTTATGAAACTGTTGTGATGTAACCCTACTTTAAGTAATTTAAGTTATGTTAACAAACAACTGTTTTGATGGAAATAAATTTATTAAGATTTTATGTAACAGTTATGTGACTGCTTTAATATTTTCCTAGTTGTTCAGTCAAGTGGGTAATTTATTTTAAAAAAATGAGTACCTCCATTCTCAATTATTCATATTTAAACTTAGGTTTTACTTCTGCAACCATTACATAAGTTACATCCTTTATCTAATAGACTTGTCTGTTCGTCCGTCCGGGACGTTGTTTCAGCAGCCAAACCGTAAGAGATAGAGAAAACAGTTATGAAAGTTATATGTTTGGAATGGTCACGTCAGGTAAGGAACCGAATTTCAGTCACGTGACACTAATTATCGTAATTATCCTAATCCGAACTTTTTAGGTTAGATTCTAGACAAATTTTATCAAGGCGAATGCGACTGGTAGTTTGCTACCAACAATGGCGTCATATACGTACTTGTGGTGAATACGCGTTCTATTTGCAAAACGGTTTTTTTTGTTTTATTAAATGAGACATTTGTCTCACTAGACTGCTAGTTCACTATAATAGACAACAATTTATAATAAGAAGGGGCACTTCTGTTTATTATCCTTTATTCCATTTTACAGTTTGACCGACGAATATCTTTCAAATAGCATTTTCTCTTTGGAACAAGTCTCCGTTAAACTTCAATCTCACGGAAGAAAGAATAGGGCAAGGCTATTCGTATGTGTTACACTTCACTGCCTTTTCCCCGTTTTCTAAGCCTATGCAGGCAGATACTTTTATTAGAATCTGATATGGCTGCAATAATTTTGGGAGAAATATCTAGTAGGAATGTGGAACTGTCTGAATAATGTCGGTTATAAAATAGAAATAAAAACTCGAACTGCTAGAATTTCAAATTTAAAGGGTTGAAGCCCATTTAAAAAAGTCGTGATGTTTAAATTACTGATAGTGCAGCCTTATTTCTAGAGGAATTATTAAAGTTCCATCTTGTAGATAGCCGCCAATCAGGAGAAGTATTAATGATCTCGTTCATTAATTATCTTCTTAGACTAGTTCATCGAGATTTCCTTAACGTGCAAACCATTTATTTCTATGCTTCATAATAGTTGGGATTAAAAATTAATTCCGTCTCGCAGTCACTTACAGCGACAAAATTACCTTCTCTGAAATTAGAAATTTTGACAAAGACGGCGTTTTCATTAGTCTGAGGAAGGAAACCTTTGTAGTTCGTAAGTAGGAAAGTTAGAATCTGAACAATGTGTTTGCCATTTTATTAAGACGTTTAAGTTTGGAATAAGCGTAAAATAGCAAGATATATTTTGTAAATTTCAGCCGTAGATGTATAAATCAGCAACGTTCATGAATGCTGCAATTGATTACGGACGTTTTGGATATTTGCCCATTGAACTGATTCAAACTACCCTAAGTATTTGCACCTATCAGCTAGATAAAGTGTGTTCTGAACTGAAAAGTGATTCAAATTAGTAATGCGTAGGTTGCTTTAAACGACATGGTTGATTAGAATTACTGATCTAAAGACAATAATATCATTTTTAATTGGACACATTCGTCTCGAAGGGGTTAAATTAGGGTTGTGCTGATTAATCGATTAATTCCATGAGTCAATCAGCTCCAGTGTTAGATGGATCGACTTTTCGGGATAAATAGCCTTTGAGAGACCTTTTAAAGGCGGGAGCTGTGGGCGCTGGGTTATTGATTTCCGTCCCAATTCGATTGCCGTTCGGTGTATCTGTTGGTTTTGAGAATGGGAAAGGCATTTTAGCCAGCTCTCACGTAATATATTTCCTGTAAAAGTTAGGAAAAGGAAAACACCTTTAGAGTCTTGTCATTAATGAAAGAACGATGTTAAGGGTAATACTGACATAATATTAATAGAAAGGTATTAATTATAATTTCTGTCAGCAAACAATATGTTTCTACAAGAACAGTGGAAATACTATAAAATTTCAACCATTAATATACAATAAATTGCTTTTAATGTCTCGTTGCAATTAATTTATTTGAAACTTCTAGGCACAAACGACCAAATTGAGAAGGTTTGGAAAACAAACGGAAGCAACCGGTGAAGACAAAATATAATTCAAGTTATTAAAACTACTTGAAACAAAGCGTAAGACATATTTGGTTAGATTTCCAACTAGAACATATTCTCATTACAGATAACCGGTGAACTGTTTCGACATTACTGAAAAAAGTCAAACCAGATAGATAAAGACTAGAGAACTAGTTTAACGAGGAAGATATTGTTGAGAATATACAGATGCATGCCGAAGCAAATCGATACTCAGTTTTTCTTTTGTAATGAAATATGCGCAAAAGGAGGTGGTATCCAGATCCATCGATATCCGACGATGTCGAATTGTGACGTACGCATATGTTACATTGACTTTGAGAGGGCTTTCAGTGAAGTGAGACATCCTGAAATTGTGGAAGACGTTGAGGAAATCTAAACTGACAACAAAAGGCAAGATGCCAGGATATCGAAATAAATTAACACATCAATGCTAACTGGATAGGGTTGCATACTCCCACCATTGGCATTTAATACATTTGTAGCGGCAATTTTTAAGTATGTACTAATGATTTTAATATCCATATTTACTTAATCCAATTAGAACTGATGAAGTTCTGAGAAGAAAATATAAATAGAGAAGTACGTTACTGGGGAAACGTCGTTTGTGGCACGCGACAATGTTAAAGAAGTCCACTAGCTCAGCGTGGATGGGAGCTCGCTAATGATAGTCAAAACAATAATTGCAAAAATACAGACATAAATTCGTGTTATTTTTAAGGGCGCCACCTAGTGTCTGTCTGTGATGTACTGAGGAAATTCCTACCATGGGAATGTGTGTGTACTCAGCACCAGGATGTGTACCTACTTTATTTGGTGGTCCCTGGAAGTTTATTTTATTGCAAGAATAAGCGATATTGCTTCGCTCAACAAGTGAAAGTCATACGGTAAACTTGAAAACAAGAGTATGATTCAGAAAAATATATCTATATGGGCACCAGCGGAACGCTAAAACCTCGACAAATAATGGTTTCAAAATATTGTTAAGAATTCTACTTGTTTGTGACGTCATGTCGCACTATAATAGAATATTTAGCTCTTACGAAGTTACTGCACTTCTAACGGCGTACGGTCTAAAAGCTTATTTCGCATTGCAAACCTAGATTTATAGAACACATACAAAATTGGATGAAATTTATGCATGCAAACTTAACTTGGTACATGTTCCAGATTTACGGTAAATGACAAATGCAGTAAAATTCAACTTAGTCGGGTCCAGCAAATTAATGATGCAGAAATGCAGTGGGTCGAGCAGCGGGACTACGCGCAAATCTTTTGGTGGGAGCATAGCAACGCTAGCGGCGAACAGATCGCCTTGATCTAGGATGCGAATATGGTCAGCTCGAGAACGGTAACGGGCGATAGTGACATCAATATACACGCGATTGAAGGATAATTTTTTTGGTGAAGAATGGACAACGGCAATTGGCTATGAGCATCCGCGTCGATCTACACGATGACATGGTGCTACAATTTCCCTGCAGCATTTGCTTTCTGTATTTTTAACTTCAAATCCTAGTATTTTTCCCGAATCACGTAAGTGAAATCCGTAACTCAGTGATGTACCCAATATTTTAGTCCTTAAGAAATTTATTTCCACAATTTTTAGCCCTTTTCCGATTTATTTAAGCCAAATCCTTAGCTTAATAATAATATCATAATAGTCTTATCAAACCTTGACTCTGCGAGATACTTTCTTTCTTTTGCCGAAATATCTTGCATATTCATCAGGATTTAATTCTTCATATGCTGACTTATTACAAACCCCTTTATATTAGTCGAAATTCAATTATAAAATGTACGCTTTGTTTGCTTCTGTAAGCAATACAGTTCAGCTGATTGATTTCTTAGAATTTTGTGCTTTCTGCATCGGTTGCAATGATGTAGCCGGCTATTGCCTTCTTTATTGCACGTTAATGTATATGCAGTCAAGTTTACTGTTTGTAATAAATTAAGTCAATATATTGCCCAATCTAACCTAACTAATCTTCTTTGATTGTTTTTAAAGGTCACTAATAAACATTTCATGTTCATTGCGATGCTTTTTTTTATTATTTCAATAGAGTCCATTGTCAAGTATTTATGTTTTTCATTTGTTGTTTGCAATATTTGCATGCGTTATGTGTGTACTTTTCAGTAGTAAAAGGAGTTTAGCAGCTGCATCAATGAGTTGCTTTTGTAAGGTAAGTCGGTGTTGTACGTGGACCGTCGACCAAACTCTGCCAAGCTGATCGTAGAAAGGCAAAGTGGGCCTACCTATTGTTAATATTGTTGATGTTGTTTTCTCTACTTATTCCGAATGTGGTGGCGCATCAATGTTACCATCATTTACCCCTTGTACCGAAACGCAGCCCTAATCTTTAAGGTAGTAAAGAACCACGACCTTCTCGCTGAGCGAACCCAAGCAGAGCACCTTTGTTACCGCAGATCTCGTAACGAGGCTTGGAGCTGCGTATCCGGTTAAAATTCCCGATCATATCGTAAATTCGTTTCGTGGGTAAAAGATTTGGCTCCCAAGCGTATGATTCTGTTTTGCACGCTTGAGGGGCTGGTTGTTATGTCGTAATACCGGTTTCGTTCGGTAAGAAAGGAAATATTTCTTCACGTTATTAGCGGGATGATACGAGTTACTTTAAATACAATATCCAAATGGGGTTGAGATGAAACTCCGCGGCAATCAAGCAAGGCAGGAATTGGAATTTCTTATTAGTAAGCTTAATTTTATGAGCTGGTTTTTCCAGACACATGCATCATAACAAGCTATTTGCTCGGCGATCCTTGGCCAACCGCAGATCGTCACCCCTACCTAACTTAGTATCACGAGTTTAACGAATTTCCGACTTCTTTCTTCTTTGTGCGCGTTAAAGACAGTGGCAGCGTTAATTTTGCAAACTGACCTAAGAAATCGTACAGCAAAAATGAGGAAATTCATATATTATGAGCGTTATGACACTTTGAGAAATGTAACATCTTAGTTCTGTTTTTAAAGTGGCAGAATATATTGTATTAACTGTCCTTTTATTTTCTAGACATAAAAGGCATTTATTCAGTGTGATTTTAATCATAAAATAGGCTACCGAAATCAAAATAAAGCGAATATTGAATTTACTCCAAAAATTCTAAATTGAGTTTTCAGCCGATTTTCACGTTTTAGAGTTTGCTGGGCCAAAAATATATTTGTGTTTATTGGTCTGTCTGTGTGTCTGTCTGTCTATCTATGTGAACAGAATATCTCAAAAATGAAGAAAGGTAGGACGTTGAAACTTTTGTGTACTATCTAAATGCCACAAAAAGCTTTTGAAGAAAATCGTATAACCCGAATTATATTGTATACTGATGTATATTGATGTAACATAGGTGATTTTTCAGTTGAATAGCTCTAAAATGGTTTTCTTTTTATTCTTCTTTTTCCTTTTTTACTCCAATTTTGTAGGGCATTAAGAGAACTAATAAAATTGAAAATCTGAAACTTTAGCTATAGACTTTATGTGTAAGAGCGACTACAACTACAATATTTTGTGTGTGATATCACTTTAGGTTATACCGAGGGTCGCTATCAACTTTGTTATTTTAAATAGAACACCCGGTATATTATTATATTTTTGAATTCGGCTTAACATTTTAGAGAAAATTAGTCTTTTCAGCTAACTCTCTATTTTGTACGGTTTCTGTAGGATTTGTAATTTTTGGAAATTTTTCACAGATGCTTAAAAATTAAGAAAACAACTTTTTGCCTAATTATAAAATCACGGTAAAAAGAAGTTGTGCGCGTGTATCACACCAGATTTTTCTTATTTATTCCCGACGCATTTAATGTATTGTTGCGTTGCATTCTTTAACAAGTTGTTTTACATCAACTGCTGGCATAATGTCCAAGATTTTAGTTAAACAAATAACACTGTCAAGAGGCAACAAACTCTGTTTTAGAGAGGCGCATATGTTTAATATAGAAGGACTTACACTGTTTACTGTAGTTAAAAGTAGTTCAAAATTGTAAGTAGATATACTTATTGCAGATGACCGTTCATTTAGTAACGTTTCATAGGCCCGTGCTTCACAAACCTTCATTATTTCACCGAGACTTATAATACCTAGGTTTTTGAAACTGTATCTTATAGTAGCTTCTTAAAATTTTCTTTGCATGTTTGAAAGATGGACATTTTAGATTGACAAGTGGCGGCGTCAATTCTAACACTGGTCTAGTAAACAACTGCCGACTTCATTAATCTTTGGCCTTGTAATTCTAGTGGTAAACCACTTACTTCCGCTCTTCTTTTCGTAATAATAAGAATGGCAATGTTAGCTGAGAACTAGCGTATACGAAAATATTGGGTGATTGCTCATTATTTACATCTCTTAGTTACATAACATCCAGAAATTTGAGTTCAATTTCTTTATTGTTTTACTTGTCGACCTCTACGCATCTTTGTTCGAACATCATTGTAAGGTTTACTACCTTCTCATAAACTTCTATCAATATTTTTTGTTGGTTTTTAGCTTGCTACTACGTTTTCTTTATAAAGCAATGCAAAACTTGTCAGCATTAAGAATAGAAGTAGCAGTACTCACGTTTAATTAGTTTCTTCATTATCTACAACAGCCTGCTCAAATTTACTAATGATAATTATTTTGCAACATAGAACTGCGTTATATTATGTATCTAATTTAGGTTCGTATGTAAGATCTGCATTAAGATTACCTTTGTCAAAGTACAAATGCTAAATCTCCACATAAATGATATGGTCAACTTCTTCAGTACAAATAAAAATAGTAAAGGTGGATAAGTTAAGCGAGGTTAGAAGAAATATATAAACTTTCTGAAGTAGTGAAGGCTTGGCAACACAACTGAAAATGCGGTCACTAAGTGTAATCCCCCTGGTAGCTTCACTTTACGGTAAGTAAACACAGTTAGATCAGTTCGAGATTCAAAGCCAACACTGGCTGTTTAAAGCACGCAACAGAGGGGGTTGGTAATTTGTCTCGCGTATATTAGCGCGGGAGACCAGTCGTCACTGGGGCATTTGACTTCAAACGGAGACGTTGTGCTTAGGTGACCGTTATCGATTCGGGAAGACAGCTGATTGAACTGCCGTACCGGGCAAATTTTAGCACATTACGTTCTTTTTTGAATATTTCCAGCATCCCGAAGTTCAGCTTACCTAAGTGAAATTCCGATCTCGTCTTGTATGAGTACCTCGGAAAGGAATATCAATATCTACGGGTATATTTAGGGAAACCCTCGTATCCCGATGCCATTCGTTGTGAGCGTGTAGAACAACGCCAATTGGTCGTAGCAAATGTTTGAACTGACTATTCTTTATTCGAAAAGCCGAGACCGCTGTAAAAGATCTTTTGCCATAACTCGTCTAGTATGACACCAATTCTTTCGTCGAAAATCTTGAAGTTCCCATTTTGGTTTTATCGTAGCCTGGCCGTCAACTACGGCTTCCATTTAAAGTTCGCTAGCGTATGTTAATATCTTCTCCCATGTGGAATATCTTCACAGGCAAATTTTCTAGAAATTTTCGATCGCCGAGAGGAATATTCTTCTGGTAAGAATTTTTGCCACTGCACCGTCGTTAGACAAAACACCAAAGTACCAGTTATAACAGTACAAAAGAGCGAGCCTCCTTCGGTTTCAGTTTAAACCCACCTCTCACGCTGAGTTACTGGACCCCTTTAAGCTTTTTGTTTATCGTAAAGAGGGTTTCCTCTATAACAACACTTTTTAGAAATGATACTGCTCTATCTGCAGGTATACGATTGACCCATTTGTCTATAAGGGAGTACAATGAATCCAAAAATATTGTACGCACAATATGAATTTATCCAACATAGTTTATGTTGTCGAAAAATGCAGTAGAATATTATAATTCTTGTTAAGCTACTAGGATAGCTAAGGTGTGCTTCGACATAATAATAGGGGTTTTGTAAATAATCATTGAGACAAAACGGTTTCTGTTTTCCAAGTTTATATTGAGATAGAAGTTCTCACTGTACTTGGAATCTATTGAACTTTCGCTAAGTTGATTTAATATCATCTAAACGCTTTCATTAATTTTGTAAATTATACATTATTTCAGAAATAGGTTAATCTATACTCCAGATTAATTAACTCCAAAGAGATGCTATGTAGCTATTACATGAGGCGATATCGTCGCTTCCCCGATGCCACTTGTTCCAAGATTTCCACTGTGGATAAAATAAAGCACAGCAATTTTCTACAAAGAGCTTTAGCACATCATCTGTTCTTTAGAAATGATCTCTCATCTCCATTTTCTGCATGGAAATAGCCACGGCGGCACGTATAACAGCCGCAACAATATGTTTAAATTGTAGCTATTTGCAATTTGCAGAAAGGTAGACACAACATAAAATTTTCACATGAAATGCACGATTCAGGTTCAGACGCTGTCCTCGCCGGCGATACAGTTATTACCAATCGTCCAGTTTATGTGAGACGTAAAAATACTATAAACTCTGCTTATTTCTAGTTCAACTCTCCCACAAACTTCAAAATAATAAATTGTGGGGAGGTGGCTCTGGAGGTGCAGCTGCATTTGTTTTATTAGCCGAACAGTGATTACATTTTATTAAAATAGCAATTCCTAGGCTGGATGTATAGAGCTTGATTAGCAAGATATGAGAATCCATAAAGCCTGATGGAAATAAAAATTGCCAGGCTTGTTCCACTCTAGAATTTGCTTCCTCTGTGGATCTTCTCCAGGCGATAGGGCCCCGATAAATGCAATCAGAGGTGGAATCTACAAAAAGTTATGGTAGTTTAATCTAGTTGCCTATGGATGTTTGGATGCGTTTTACTGCCCGGATTTATTCCGTCCCGATTTATTACTGTTTGAGTTGTGTTTATGGTCGAGCAAACAATTGTTGCTTTGATAATGACCTCTTTGTTTGCGACGACGCCGAATATCAGCTAAAAACGATACGATCTGCAGTTTTATTTCCGGGCTCGCCGGCTTAATTGAGGCGGCTGTAATCCTAGCTAAATGATAACCGCCCCAAAAAATGAGTTGGCCTCTGATGCGCCCTCCGCAACTGTGCCCCAAAGTTTGGATGTGCTTGGAACTTATAAGTGTTCACAAACAGCGCGAACTACTCCTAAACGAGCTGCTGGTGCTACATCACCATTCATTATAAATTATGCGAGGCTGCGGTTTCAGGAAATGAAGGACGACGTGAGCTCGCACGCAGTAATTATTTTTGATGTGCAGTGGGGCGGCCCTTTGTTTTAAAAACGAGAGGTTTCGGAACGAGTTCGCTGCTGTCCAAAAGCTGAATGCGTAGATACATAGGATTTATTAATGTGTACGAGTTGCTGGTGTAATAAATAAAAGCTTTGTAGTTCACAAGCAAGACATTCGCCAATAAAGTTAATATGGCGGTTAGTCTCGTTGAACTGATATATTAACGCTTGCCGCAAGTGCACCCATCTTCTACTACTAAGAAGATTTCATATGTTGTAGACATTTCAAAATCAAGGAATAACAACCACTCCCAAAAGCGTACAGTTCTAATTTTTAAATCTGTGTGAACAGTCACATTTAATATTGAAACGATATCTATGTACGACAATCGCCAGCGTGGCCGAGCGGTTAGGGAGCTCAACTGCGGTGCTACGCCTACGGTGCGGAGTTCAATTCCAACATCTGGCGGGTGGCCTACCCAGTCGCTTTAAAAATTGGATACCGAAATCACAGTTGTGGAAGTAGGGAAGGTAAGGCAGTTGTCTAAGGCGTGATGCCAACCACATCACCCAGTACGCGGTTTACGGTGTGCCGGATGACTGGGTTTCGTAAAGAGATATTACGGCGACCCTGACTCGCCGAGTCTCAGGCCATATTTCCAAGTGAACTATGTACGACACAGCTATGGTACCCAGATTAAAACTGAATTTTGTTGGTAATTTAAAGCTCTTTTGCACAAAAAATAATTAGTACTAGTGGAAGCTTTAGATGGCATTTAAGGTACAGGTAACGAACAACCAACTCTATTTAGCTTGGGTAATTTACAGTGTAGGTTTTCCATTTCGTAATACGCATTTCACCTTTTTCCAGGTTAATGGTACGCAACAAATTGATGTACCTGCTTCTAAATATTATTGTTGTTCTATTGAGGTTGGTCATCAGTGTTATTTACGATTGGTTATGATTACAATAGCTGCCTAAATGGTGTGCACGTCGTTAAAGCAATTTCGATCATAAATTGAAAGAATGGTGTCACTTATTATTAATTTCATTGGAATTGCATAAATAAAACCACTATTGTACAAGAAATTAGTAACGGTAATGGATACCTACAATGTAATAATTGCGGGAAGACCTTTACATTTAAAAAAATTGTATAGTGAATAGTGTTTTTATGATGCACCAGATCCTAAGTAGTTGTACAAACATGATATTAAAGCACAGTTAATGGCCAAATTAGAAAGACACACACATGCCCACTATGTGTACTTGTTTCAAATCAATCTTGATACTGCAACGGACCCATTCGTGCCACCTGAATATATGCATTTCAAATAATCTTATTATACACTATTAACAATAAAGCTTAAACGAATGTTTCATTATGCCCGAACCAAGTAAGTACGTAGTATAAGCAGTAACGATGCATAAGCGGTCACGCAGTATAAGTGTACTCGAGTTCGCGGAGTGCTGAAGAATTTGCAAGCGAGCGGATTTAATACTCGACACCGTCACACAGGTACTCCTGAGTGTGAACCCAACCTCCGAAAGCAGCCATCTCCTTGGGCATCATCGTCAACGGCTTTCGCCGCTGCCAGAGGGAAGCTATTGTTTCGACGCCATAGAGGCTCCGTCCTGGTGCAATTGCAGGAATACTTGGTAGCAACAGAATGCAAGATGAGTTCTTATTAGAAATCGTGCTAGGAAATAAGAAGCGATTGCAACATGCTTGGCAATTGCTTCAATGCATGGTTGCGTATCAAAGGCAATGGGGATTTATCTATAAGCAGCCGACGCGAAGCTATTGCCTGATCCGCTACCTCATCACGCTGTTTAAATTGAACGGGCCAGGCTGTGCTACTTGCAACGAGCGCATTTTTAAGAAGAGACAACTTCGCCGAGTTTTTAGTGCGCGGAATTTAATTACCTTTACCATTGTCGGCATCTGACTTTTCGCTTCTTGCGGCTAGATTTTAGATCGTGGGACACATACCACTTGTTAGGTTGGCGTAATTGAGCAAGAAGGTCGCGCGTGTTATTTGGGAAAGTCTTACCGTGCCAATTTTAAACACATTACGACGATTGTCGAATATATTCAGCTTTACTCATTTGAAATTCCCAGTACCGCCTCGCTTTGAGTTTTACGGAATCTCAAATCGACCTGTCATCGGATACATTCAAAGGAACACGCTATACCGTCCTGCTATCTACCGCTTTGCAACCAGTCTCCAACGTTCATTGCAGATGAAACCCGAGAGAAAATCTTTGAATCGCCGCTGTAAATTATTTATCAGTTCTCCGACGCAGAACTGAAGCCCTACCGTCACATGGCGTGTAGAATGACGTAGATTTATTTCGTGGGACTGCCCAGTTACAGCTGCTTAATAGAGTCGGAATGTTATTTTTTAATGCGTACTGCATAAGTATGTTCAAATATTATAAATATAAATATAATACTTAGCAATATGATGTTACCGTCACTTTGACCGTAAACAGAAGAGAAGCAGAAATAGCAGACTTCTCAGCCAGAGCTGGTCGTGGGTTGAACAAACGGCTCTAATCTTAAGCTGTAAAAGATATGCGCGCCAAGTAGCAACTAACCCAGCATTTTGCTAATCAAATAAAAGATACACAGTGAAAGGCGCTAGTAACCTGTCCCAGGCAAAGGGATGACGGCAAGGGTAGAAAAAAAATGCAGGCATAAAAATCAGGGCAGTATAATATCGGTCAAAGTATTTGGCAGTATATACACAAAGCAAAATAATAAAACACGACAATCAAAGTCAAATTTCACAGAGAAAGTATAACAGTATTAAGAGGACCGCCTTAAAAGTAATAAAGTCATTATCAAGTTATGAATACTTATTATAAATAAATAACATGAAAAGAAGTACAAGTTGACTGTTAAATTAGTAATTTGCCTTACCGGTAGGTTACTCGGTGAAAGTGCATCACCGCGATAACGTTATTAGTTAAATTTTGGGTTCCGATTGATTTTGACCTTAAATCCACATATGCAAGAACAATTAAATGTTCATAATAATTAACAGAATGGTCCTACAGACCCCAAAATCTTGGTTCAGGGTACGGAATTATATAATCCGAAATATTTTTAGTAGTTATTTAACAGTAGTCATCAGTTCTACTATGTCGGGTAGAAAGAATTATTAACGCAATATCTTACAAGTAGGGAAGCAATTAAGTTTAATTCAACCGCGTGAACAGCAACTAACAGCATGAAGTGAATACTCAAATATTTAAATGTCAAAGTGTAAGCAAAATTACTTCACAAAATAAAGGACAAAATTAAAAGCAATAATAACGTGGAGGGTATGCGAGATATCTCAAAATTTCCACATCTAATCTTTAAAAGATTGAAAGTAAAAAACTGACTGGAGTGCTCCAAAATAATTTAAAATAATTAGCACCACCCAGGTAAGCTCTATATTATACTGCATTTAAGTAATCATGGTGTCTGGTATTTTACGTATACAAAAACCTAACACGGAAAGAAGAACATATTAAAGTGGAATTCCATAATTACAGGTTATATCGAGGTCACAGCTATAACGTGACCCAATTCCAGACCACACAGAATAGGTTAGTTTAAAGAAAACCTGTTGCTGATCACCAGATAGAAAACAGGCATATCGGAAACCGACCAGATGCAAACCATAATGATAAGCCACCACGAAAGCAAGTGTTTGCGATGGGTCAGAACGGCAATTTGACGCTGTAACTCTCGGTTCTCGCAGAAATGAAATCCTCAACACACCTCGTCAGACGGAAAGGGGGTATCCTTGGTTTACATGACGAAATGTTTTCCCCGTACTAGAAATCTGAAAAGAATCTACGCAAATAATACAAAAGGAAGCTAGGCCTACCATAAAGATGTTCTGCTCCGTTTTGCCAAAATTGTAGCATATGCTCACTCAGGTACAAATCCAGAAACATGTCTGATTTTGAGAATTCTGAGAAATCTCTTTCAGGACTCCATTAATATTCCTCGAAAGAAATAGCAACACCAATGTGGGATGACAGCAACAATCCCAAAATAAAATGGAAGATTTGACTTCACAAATGCAGTTCACTTTGCTATCTTTCCTGATTCAGTACAAATTGGCAAATGAGCGAAAAGATAGGCTGCAGCCCAAAATTTGGAAAACCTTAAAAAATTCAGGGTAGACAACGAGAATGCATTAGAGCTTGAAATGTCGAACGAAATAACTATGGATTCTTTAGGAAAACTAATACATTGAGATATAAAACTTGCCTGTAGTTTAATTAAATTGTAGATACATTTTAGATTTATCACCAATAGGGCAATTGAATACGTAAATACTTATAAATGACTTTTGACCGGTAAAAATTAAACAAAATAAGGATTAACTTAAGAATGTACTGAGGTGCGAGAAGAAATATATTATAAGTATACCTATGATAAACTAGAACTCTTCAAATATGCAACGCTGAAAGTACGTTATACACAGATACTACTGCCATCGTCTGTTATTTATTTAATTATTCATATCCCTAATTGATAAAATAATCTGGCGCAGCAGTTTATATGCTATAGCAATATACAATATGCAATTTTAAGTCGGAACTTACAATACAATTACTTGAAAACATTGTAAAAGAATTAATAATGTGTTAGATATTATATAATTATGTTACAGCTGTAAGGTGATTAAAATTAATATTTATATGACCGATATGTGAAAGTAAAAGTTAAGTAATTATAAAAGCAATAGTATAGATCCCAAGGGAGAACCTTGTGGTGCACCCGAACTCACATGGATTAATTTAGATAAGTAACCACACTGCTCCTGTCCACCATATAAAATTTAAACAAATTTAACACGATTAAGTAAGAGCATGTTTGGTAGTACTGGGATGTAGCAATCAAATATGTTTTCAAAGGTTTTTATTGACGTTCCGATTATATCAAATTAGAAATTCCAAAGTGTTAAGCTGAGAGCAAATAATTGAGCTGTAGCTAGCTTTTTACAGGCAGGAACATGTAAAGGCGGCTTATGAGCCTGTAAAAATTTCATTGGTGTTAACATTAAAATCGAGAGTTTAAAGCTCGTGATTCTTTTACGATACCTAAAAGCCGCAGCGTATATAACACAAAGTTGCAACCATTCCCAGGTTAAATCTACTATAAATCCCAGCCGTAATAAACTGATTAATCTCGGCTTTGAAGAGTAATAAAATAAAAAGTCAATAGTCAATACCACATAAAATCCAATCAACCTACAATTTGCCGGACTACACAATAAAACAAACTTAAAAATAATCGAGGTCTGAACTTTGAAAAAGACAGCTCCAAGCTTTGGCCAGCCATTCCCGTCTTAATCCATCCTCAAATAGCTAAGTCCTTTCGACTGTTGGTTTTCAATCAGAAAGAAGGTAAATCTGTGCCGAAAAATTGATAAATTGAGAAGTACAGTCACGGAAGGTGGATTAGAAACCAAAATTGTGTGTAATCAGGTAATCGCGCCTGCATTAGTGTCGATATGTTTCGTTCATTAGTATGACCGCTTCGCCTGCCCTTAACTCTAGAATACTAAGCATTCGTAAGATGTACGAATCCAGCCTGCGCTTTCTTTAATTCGACCATAGGGCCATGCCCCATTGGCTTGACTAGTTGTCTAGTACCGCATTTTTGTAGGTCCTGCAGGCAACCAATTTTCATTGTTTAAGTTATAAATAGCACATTGTCAACTTTAATGGAAGGTTATTACAGGGGGCACTAGCTTAATAACCTACCTACCCGTGAAAATAAATGGATTTAATGAAAACATCGTTGTATCCCACTATTTTCAGATTTTATTTATGCGTTGTATGATTCTGATGAGTTAACGAAGAACTGTCAAGGGAGCAACAGTAATGAGCAATGGACAACCGGTACACTACCGAATCTTTATGGGGCAATTGATATAACCCTCGTACAACCTAATATTGGCAAATATTACTAGCAAGCGTAACATTTTTCTACAAACGCTTTATTTCAGAAACGTGGTGTTGGCAATTCAATATTCTGTTTGAGAAAGATAAAACATAGGCACTATATTGCATTTTCCATTCGTCATACGGCGTGAATTCATTTGATTAAAAATGCGGAAGTATGAACGGGGTAAAACAATTGCAAAAGATAGCCACTCTGTATAATTTATGGTATTTTAAACGTAGCTTACATAACTCCTTGTATAACCTGTGACCACAATACGTTACCTTGTTACGGCCAAAGTGCGTCTTTATAAGTTTGAGGGTCTTTGAGTACCGTCAAGTAACTTCGTAGATCTATGGCGCATATTTAGAACTTTGCGCACTCTCTTCTTGCTCGTGCTTCGTTTTTATCGGGGCGTAAAGCGATACATTTTGGCGGAGCGTCTGGTTCCGTCTTGTTTGCGTTGTGTGCGATGTTTCAACGCAGTAAGGTTTTTCTCTTTGGATCACCCAGAGGTCTACGGGCTTTTAGTAGAGTTTGCAGGAATTTGCCCTCGAAATTTAGCGGTTTAATGCTCCTCTGGCGGTTTTCCGAGAGAGTTTTCTCTCATCTCAATTTTTGACGGTTATTTGGTTACAAGCGTTTGAATTGATTTCAACGTTGCCCAGATTTTGAGCTGCAAGTTTGAAGCCTCAAATTATCCCTCGGTTGGGAATGTGAGGTTTGCAGTTCTACGTGTCACTGACTACCTTGACCCGGTTACTGCCTGGAATGCAGAATTCCTAGATCGAACTCTTTGTAGTTGCTCTGGTTTAGGACCCCCCCCCTGTCTTATACGGGCCATACGTGAGCCATCCGGGTGAGTATAGAAGCTCAACGAAGGGGAGTTTATGTAACACGTTTGGTTTTCCATTCTTTTAACACTAATTGAAAGTTGTGTAAGGTGATCCCTTGCTTTGAGAACCTTCCCATCTGCTTTGCTGCAGGTCCTGTCTGAATTCTCTCAGAATCTCGTGGGTTTTACATTTGAACTTTTTTTGTCATTTACAATTCGCTTAACTCCATGGATACCCCGCAGGGCCTATTTGAGCAGGTAAACCAGTATATTTAGCTATTTTTATCCTCGGAGCCTAATTTAGTCTCTGTTACACCTTTAATCTGTTGTTGGTTGTACTTACCGTAGTTTATATTTATACTTTTTAAATTGTTGTAAATGCCAACTTACTCGCAAGTCGAGTCGAGTTTATATGTTTTGAGATGGGCCTTATTCTTGGCCTATATTTAAAGAATAATATGATGTACTGGCCTGTATGCTATTTAATATGTTATAATTGTACGGTGATATTAGTGCACTGTCGGGTTTCTTTCAGGATATTGTTCTACTTTGTGTTTACGATTTCTCTGGGATACCTGGATACATTTATAGTAATTCAGAGATTCTTTGACGTTCGTTTTTGCTTTTTAATTATATTTAGTGCTTATGAAGAACTACACAATGTCTTCACTGAGGTAATCTGGCCGGCAATTGTATCCACGTGGATATATTGATTTTAAGAGAATTAGCCGACGAATCAACAAACTGGTACCTAGAAAATAAATATCTTCAAACTTTATCGGCAACTAGCAAGACTGTGGCTCGAATAACATTTGCAACGTTCACTTTGCAACACCAAGTTCTGATTGGTATTACTGATTTAATCGAAACTACCTTTCCCCAACAGGAAGAGAAATCAATACCTTCTAAACCTTCTATAATATTACCAACAAAGCCTACTATAGTATCTATATCAAACAAACAGTCCTCCACGGTAAACACAGTAAAATCGTTTTTGTGCAAAACACCATGCACGTTGTTACGTTACTTGCAGTAAACAAAACTAATTCTTGTGTTAAAAGACATACCTGTACTCACTTATCATTGAGTACATCATATATTTTCCTGAAATACAATTGTAGTATATGTCAAAAGGTGCCGCCCGCATGATTTTTTATTACTAACTGTTCGTTTGTGTTTTGAAGTATGGCTTAATGCAGGGTTGACTTTGGCAGCACATGAGCGCGCAGCTGACCATCTTTGCGTCTCGGCGACTGACCGTCCCTTGTTTTGCAGTACATAGAAGTGAATAACCGACCGTCTCGTGATGAGCACAATTTGTTTATTGCATAATAAACGTGTTATTACTATTTAAACATAAGGTGCCTGCGGGACTCTTGTGTGATTTTATTTCATACAGGTGACCATAAGATTGGTCACGTAAGGACACCCCCTCTTTCTTTAACCGAAAGCTGTCTAACACCAATTATCAATTCTGCGAGATAATAAACTAGCTGACGTTTGCAGCGTAACCAATTCAATATAGGTACTACCGATGTGTTTGGATGAGCTGTATAGCATAATGCGAGCTATCGAGATCTGATGAACCCACCTCCACGCTGAGTTAGTCGCGAACTAAACGGAAGGTTTTTATATCGTGGACCTCCCAACGCCGTGCCTGTGCTAATTCCGGTTAATGCCGGACACTGCTGTATCGCCAAATTTTTTATGGCGTTTTATTTCTAAGCCATTAGAACGAGATTTCTTATCTTTTTATAAGTTTTTCAGACGTTTCGAGTTTGTAGATGTATTACTCGCTATCCAACCGACTTTGGATGCAATATTGCGTAATTTATGCGGTGTAGTATACTGTGTAGCCATTTTTGACCTTGCGCTCGCTAATTGCTATATTAGTTGACAATTTTATGCAACATTTATGTGGTGATAAATCTTGTATGCTGCTCGTCCGCGCCCCGGACAGATTACAGAAGTTAATTATTGTGTTTAATTGGCATATATGTTGAATATGTTAAACTAACTTGAATAAGTCAGTAATTTACAAATTATTTGTTAACTTGTGCAAGCACAATTCTGACGAATTTTCCAACTCTGGTGCTGAGAATACTTTAAGTAGTGCACTTTCCTTCGACGATGTCGATACAGAACTTTGGATTGTTTTAGAATTTATGAACATTGTTCAACACACTGTAACCCTCCCTGTGGTTAAACAAAAAAAAAAGTTGATTTGTTACTCCACTTTATTCCTTCACTTCATTGACCAATTTCTTGTAAATTTTATGATTTTGTAGGTAATACCCTTCGGTTCTGTAGTTGCCCTCGGCACGCGGTCAAAGAAGTTTGAGTGTTTGCTTCTTGAATTAATTTTAGTCTACGCACAGCTTTAGGGGGTGCAGTTACCGTTTTCTATAATTATTGAAGCACATATGGATTTTTGTTGCAATAAATTTTAATTGTAATTTATTATTTCAACCAGTATTATTTTCATCAGTTTTAATTTTCTATTGTAAAAATTGCAGGTGCTTAGTATTTATGTAACAGCAAAGCAAGTTTAGTATTCCGGGCTTCATTTTCGAGCAGGTTAGACGTGGATTCCTGAAAAATAGGAGTTGCTCAACGTCCAAACTTTCCCCAAAGGCGCCGATCGCATGGGGTGCGATGTCCAAGGGGCTGACGAGCTAAATCGGACAGCCTGCGAAGAAACGGACACAAAATCGATAGGTACGTTGGCCGATCGCGTCAGTTTCCACTCAATATAATAATCCAACAAACGTATGATGCGCGCAAACAGACGTTTTAATGAAATTAGGTTTGAATTATCTTGCAGCAGAGGTTCAATACGCTCAATCTTCCTGTCCCGCGTTGGCCGGCGAACCACCCCGTGTAATGGGGAATAAATGAAGTCTCCCGCGGATCGTGTAATGGCCGCCCACAAAATACTGGGCGAAAATTAATATTTTTGCTCTCGCAGAGAGCTGGTTATTGCTGTCGATTCTTTTGCTGCTTGCGCTCTTAATCAGAATGGGGATGTGTTAAGGCAGATGGTCATTGTTTGAGGAGCAGTGCTTTATCGCGGACTGCGTTAGTATTCACTTTGTATAATCGCTTATTCCCTGCAGCGAATTTAAATGAAAAATTAGGTGTAGCAGTCTGTGTATATTTAACAAAGGGAATTAATTTGCGTTAGCCGAATGGAAAAGTTTCGCAGAAGTTGGCCACTTAAGAAAAGTATGATGTAAATGGGACGCTTTGAGGACGAGTTATTCTTTACGAGGAGATGGTGTACTCAGCAACTTAAACTGTAAGCCATAATTTACCATGGTATTAAATAGGTCTTTGCAAGTGTTAGTGCTTTCCATATAATATACTTCTAAGACCTTTGCATAAATACGCTTAGTTAAATGTTCGCAAAACCTAATATTGAAGAAAGTTGTTGGTATTGGTCTTGATTTTGGTGGTCTTAATAAATCTGACGCCGAATCTAATACGTATGTTTCTTTGTATTAAATAGCTTTTTTACATTTGCATAGTTGCTACGCAAGTAAAAGAAAGTATTCCGAACAACAAATTGCTTTTTACTTCCCTCGTTTAATAGGGGAAGGAAGTATGGTAATCCCGAAAAAATCACCTTCTGAAATTCCTTCAGACCTTTACGTTTCAGGCTCCCTGGATGACGAAAAACAGGTTTTCTCAATTCAATCTTTCTGTTTGTCTATCTCCCTGTTAACCGGTATAACTCAAAAACTATTTGTTGAAGAAAGACAATATTTTGAATCCGGATTATATGTCTACCTGACATGAAACCGCCAACATTTCGGCTAAATATACGCAGGGGGAATACGTTTAAAAACTAAAACTTTGTCTATTTTTGCTTTAAGTGAGGAACAGATAAAAGTGTTAGATAAATGGATAAATGTAAAAAATGGTCAACAATGAGCTGTTGAATGCAATAGAGTCGATGTGCGGCGATATGAAGCAGAGCTCCTTGGCAGGATGCGATCAACGGGTGCGCTGCCCGCGGCAGGCTTTCCTCGCGTTGAAATGCATTCCGTAGGCGCTGAAATAGCGTTGAGTTCGAATTCCGTCTGCAATGCCTTTTTTATTTGCAAATTGTTATAATTTGCATTACCAAGTGTTTCCTTTTATTGTTTCACTGTTATTGGGAGTATTAAGATATTTTCACCTTTAATTTCCTTTGATTTGTCAAAATATTATTGTCACAAGTTTCACTTGCGTGTTCTGAGTAAAGCACTTTACAGATCTTTTATGTAGGTATACAGTTATCTACAGTATGATCACAAATTAATCTCATCTAGTAGGGCTATGGAATATTTTCTAATTTATGAATGCAACTATTTTTACACTTAAATGTCAAACTTGACATTTGATTTTTAAGTCAGCTATAGTTGCATTCATAAATTAGAAACAATTCCATAGCCGTACTATATGAGATTGATCTTTGATCATACTATATATGTTAGTTATGGCGCATTGCTTTAAGGAATTTATTTTAATATGTAGTACAACAGGTCAGCTATAGCATTGCAGTAGGGCAGTGGATTAGCACCGTGTGCACTGGAAAATCAAGCACACACTACAACAACTGCATTAATTTTCAATTTTCACAAAGAGGTCAGTGATATTGTCCTACTAAACGTTACTTGGTAGATCTCTCGACGGGCTAGTAAGAAAATTGTGTCCAGTGTTTATGAAAGCACAGTCATTCCAGAACTAATCTGTTTGTATAAGAACACCATTTGAAATCCTACCGCTTGCGCCATGATTCGCAAAGGTAATCAACAATCCATTTTTTTTCAAACGTTACAGAACAATTACTTGAATTTGCATAAACCAAAAGGTGACTTAGTGTTTGCAGCAACGTGACGAAAAAAGCAAATGGTTACACAGAAGTTGAATTTATACGAAATAGACTGACTTATCTATTGTAGGAATATTTCAAGATAGCATCGTATTTACTGTGCAGTTTCAATTAAAAGAAAAGTTTCCTCTTTGGAAGGTTGAGAAGCCGAGCAAATATAAGAGCTTTACTATAGGCGTCCGCAACGGAGAGATATTTTGATGAGAGTGAAATAGTTTTACGACAATAATGCGAATAATAAATCATTAAACGTCGTATTTGATCAATAACGATGTAAACAGAAAAGTGTTACAGTACCTTGATATATTTGTATAAGAGCACGAAAATCCCACCCACTGCGCATTGGTAGAACAATTCTTAGTATCAATCTGCTTCCATTCAAAACAGTAGCAACAACCGATGTACATGCTTTGTTAGCGCTTAAAGCAAAATCTGGATTTAAAGCATTAATGAAACATTAACGAGATTGGCATGAACAGTGATGACATAATCAAACGATTGAAATTCTCAGCAATTCCTGCATTAGTCCTGTTACCATACTGGTCCATCATACGAATTTGTATTACATGAAATTAAATAGATAAATACTTAAATGTTAATTCGAAATTAATTACTCCCTCGGAAATTTTACAAAATAAATTTGAATGTTTCAGTGCGTCAAAAATATCAAAAATTGTAGTATGCAGCATCTATATAATTATATCCAGTAAACTAGACGTAAATATACTTTTAGATAGTTAAAATCAAAAACCTATATATTATTTGTAATTGCAATAGATGTATGGATAGTTGCTTTGCGCTTAAAGCAAGTGAAGTCCCCCCCCCCCGACCTCGCGACCTATCAGCCTATCCGCAGCAGCAACTATGTGTTACAACGAGATAAAAAACCACAGTGTACAATGAACTGATAAAACTACAAATGTCAATGTGTTGAATATAAAGTAGGTGCTCTTTCGTTTTTTCGCATGTCATTTCATGAACTTTTTATCACTAGTTGTGAACTATTTTTCATAACCAATTACGAAAAGTGTGGCGATTTGGATATTTGGTCAGTTTTGAAAAGTAACACTTTACATGTCAAAATTAGTATGACCGAGTTCCTGCTCATGACGTGAGGTTACGCTATAAGGAAAAGTCTAGCGTTGATATGCTGGTAACAAGTTAGCCTCGGATTGCAGCAGGCGTTGTCGTTACTACGGTAGAAATATACTCAAAAGTCCACTAAAAGCCATGGGTTCTTAAATACCAAATAATATAAATTGCCCAACTTAATACAACATATTCAGGATGGCAGCAATTCGCAACATGCATTGCTTAACTATATCTAGCATTTTCAACTTAATTTAAATGCAGCAGTTTAGCTGGCCGAGTAACTGCAAACTAAAAAATTAACACTTTCGTGTAGGCCAAGCCTAGCAGCTCGATCTTTTATTGCGTCTAGAGCTTGATTAAAGAAGAATAGAAAGCTTCATTTTCAAGCGTCGGGAACCGCCGTTGATGCAAAGCAAAGAAAGGATGTTCTTCTCGCTTGCGTCGACGTAGAGCATCACTATACGTGTTAGTTACGGAAGGTTTGATGGCGGAACGATTGGATTTGTTCCACATACTTAAGCAGAGGTCGCAATGCAATTTGACTGCTCAACAATGAGACGAAAATAGTGATTTACATATAGAAGTCCGGACGAAGGAAGGCTTTTATTTGGCTAAGGGCGTAATCTACTTCCGGACTGAGGTTCATTAAAGTTTTACGCACAACTGAATGGAACAATCACTTAGAATAAATTTAGGTTTTTTTAATGCCAACAATTGCTACCACGGTTAAAGTGCCGGGCGGTAAAGTAATTTGCCAGCAGCAAAGTTACTTTACCGGCCGAGTTTTTATTTTACCGCCCGCAAATTACTTTACCGGCCGCCGAGCGTAAAGTTGTACATGCGGTGTGGTAACTAAAATGTAAACTTTCATTTTTGACCCGGTTGTGCGTAATAGTTATTTATGTACCTAGAGCGAAAAATGATGCATTAGGCGTGAGTTCGAAAAAACTCGAACGAACGCCTAATGCATTTTTCGCTCATGTTGCATACAAAATTTTTCCTACGACTGTAAAATTTTCGAAAATAGGTTTAAACTGGTGTTTTTCGCCATTTCTAAAATTTGCAGCGACGTGCAAATTTTTACATCAGAATTGGATATTTTATCGCCCATTTCTTATTTTTCTTGACACTTAAACACCGACAATACACAAAATAAAGCACAAGTAACTTTAAATCGCGAAAAAAGGTTTAAATCAAATTCACAGTGGCAGCTGTCAACTTTGACGTTTTCAAATAGCTGACCACTAGCCGACTTAGGTATATAATCATGAAAGCTTATATAAAATTTATGTATGTTGCTAGGTATGTATTACGATTCACGATTATATACTTGCGTATGATGGCTGCCGCGATGAACTGATTCAAAACAATCAATTTTTGACGTACGTCAACAAGGCGGAAAGCTTGATTTTAGAAGCAGTCGTAGGAAAAATAAATTTCAGTTTAGTAGGTAGACCCTTGAATACCGTTAAATCTAAAGGCGCCGATGTTAATAGATATTAACGATACAAGTTTGATTATGAGCATCTTAACGACACGAGTTTGATTGCCAAAAACGAGGCGGTGAGCCGAGTTTTGCGGCAATCAAACGAGTCTCGTTAAGTGCCATAAGCAAACGTGTATTGTTCAATATTTTATCTTCATCAATAAATTCTGGTTCAATGTATTTCTTTATACAAAAAGAGTGCGGTAATGTTCATTACCGCACTGAGTGCGGTAATGAAGCTCTTAACGATACTAAAATTAAATTGGTTAAAAGTCTATAACAACACTGATGAAGATAAACATGCATTAAAGGACTTTAATGTTCTTAAAATGGCTGCCAATTATACGAAGTAATGATACTGAAATATGTACTCCCTATTTGCTGAGCGCTAGTTGACAGACGTCCTCCAAGCTAACTTGATCCCTCGCGAAAAAGTTTATCCGTCTCCTCTACTTCTTTTTCTTTTCGGCAATCGGCAAAATAATGAAAATATCAATCACTGTTCCTAGAAAGCGCACAATTTTTAAATTACTCTAACACTCTAGGTACATTCAAAAACTAGGAATTTAGTTTCCAAATGTAGTATTTTAAGAATTTTACTACGGTGTAAAGCATTATGGGTAAAGAAAGGATCCGTATGCTTATTCATATTAAGGTTTTAATTAAAAATAAATAAATAAATAAATAAATCTTTATTCAAAAAGCTGAATCGCAATTAAATTGTATACAAATTTAGATTTTATTTGCCTAGTCGGTACAATCTGGATCTAGCTTAAGAAACTGTATTAAGTTGAAAGACAATCAAATTTATGAAAACACGACTTATACACAATCGACAATAATATTTTTCTCTTGTTCGGTTTCGGGTATAAAATATAACATGCGATTATGCTGACAGAAGCAGTAATTTCCATGAAAATATTTTGATAGCGGCTAACCGTGGTGTATGCTAGAATTTTACAATCACTATTAGAACTCCACGGTTCATTCCATTTTACTTTAAGATTATTAAATACTTTCAATCTAAATTTTGCTCTAAAGTTATTATTGTTGCTTCAAAAGGCTATCCACGATTAGTAGATGTTGTTTTTATCAATATGATGCAGTCGGTAGGATTAGTGTGACCGAGTACAGGTATACTGAAATGGAAATATGTTTTTACAATAAACAACTATTAATTGGGTGTGGTATTTAATGATTTCGTATTTATATTCGTAAAGATATTGGATAAACATAATTTATTTATTTTTAAACGTTTTTGTCATAATATTTATTCACTTTTTTAGGTTTTAGGGGAGATATTTGGTATTGAAATATTTTAAAGGCTAATTGTGTCTAATTTAGCCTAATAAACTAGCATAAGCAGTTACGTCGCCTTTTCTTGAAGGATTTGTTTCTTTCAACAGATTGTTGCAATACAGAAGGCATATTACCGGGGTTTGTTAAAATTTACAGCTGTATAATCAGACAGACAGGTAAAATATAGAATGGTTATCCTTTCGTAAAAGCTGTGTGCGATATTTGAACTAAGCATTTATTTTCATTTTTTATGTAGTACCTACAGAATATGACAGAATTTATTCTGATGAAAATAAGAGGGTGTAATACGGTTCCTACTAAAATTCACTGTCGTGTGTTTCTTAAAGCTTAGCTATGAACATTTTAATTGGAATCACAATGAAACTCTGTTGGCTTTAGATTTGTCCCACTGTGCCTATAGAATGAACAAATCATTATTCTTGGTTTTTGAATAACGCATTGTCCGTTGAAATCAAAATAAAGAAAAATAATCAGTTTTAAAAGACGTTGGTTGTTTATACTACTTTGATCCGTTTGCCAATTTCAAGCTTCAATTGCTTCAAGCTTCAAACGAATTTTACCTAAAAAATGAACGAATGTTTTCTAAAGTATCCCCATTATGGTAATGGTTTCATCGGCTAAAAGCTTGTTTTGAATACAATTTCAGCATTGCTATTCTGTGTAGTTTACTACTTCAAATTTTAACTAATAGCGCAGCAAAGGCCGCAAATCCCAAAAGATTGATTCGATTTTCATAGTCCAATTATGATAATTAGCAGCATGTTCAAATTCGCTTCGGTAAATATATAAATAATAAGGGATTTGACAAAGGCCCCGATTTCGAAGCCATAAATCTATCGGATAAATTACACAATGCCAGCTAATTACTCCACCTGAAAAAGTCAAGCAATTCTAATTAGTGTTTAGGCAAAACAGCAGCACGATGATTTATAGGAAACCATTAATACATTACTGGCACAATATCACTTGCTATGGCAAAATGTAAACGAGAGATATTAATGCAAATTTATTATCAAATATAATTGCAGTAATGCTCTATAAATCTGTTGTATGATTGCGTATTCGTTCCGAATATTAAGCGACCGCGCCGCAACACATCGCTTTCAGTAAAGCTCGGTCTGTTAAAGCTGAAGGATTTCGCACGCTGGCAACTGCTATTTAACTGAAAAAGCTCGCTGAAACATTAAATGTTAAAATTGTATTCTTAACTGCATATTGATAAAATATATGTAGATATAAATAATAAAATAATGAACAACTTTTCAATAAGAACATTCATATAATAAAATAGCGTTATACTAAAAGGGAGGTTACATTGTGAAGATAGCGTTGTACAAAGTCTGTTAATATTCAAAAATTGCTGTAGTACTATTCGTATACTTATAATCCAGTTTCAGTAAAGTTTAGAAAACGTTTCGCCTTCAGGTTTCAGTTATTGCAAAACGTTTCTGTACAAAGGTATGTTGCAAGGCAGAATCGTACACTTGTTGTGGAAATACTAATACAACGTAAATTGCCTAACGAAATCCGTCAGCAACTCAAAATATGTAAAAACAATTCGCGCCATTAAGCCAAAAACAATAAACCCGGAAAAGCCATTCGGCAGAGCCGGCATAATTAATTTGGTAATGATCAGTGATACGTCTGTGTCACTGAAACGTGCAGAAGTGAACAGATCCCCGGTGTTTTGTAGCGCCAAGTTTCCAAAACGCATAAATTGCATCGGAGCAATGTAGGTTAACCGTAGATTGTATGGCACATTCCATGGAGTCATTAATTTTCCGCCTTTGGTGTCTAATCCCAAACTGCTAAATAGTAATTTCCTAAAATTAATGATTAATGTGTTTGGAGAAGATAGAAATAAACTCCCTAGATCTACTCGCGCCGCTGCGAACAACCCAAATTTTGAAAATGAGATATGATAAATTGTATTCTTCGGCGATGAATGATGTGTCTTTTCATTTATAACGTTCTGGAGCATTTTCTTCGCTATTTCAAAGTGGCGATTGAAATGGATGATTGAATGAGCAAGATAGATGATGTCCTAAACTCTACAGGGCAGATTTAAATAATAACTATATAGTTGGCATTCTAGATCTACAGATTTTCAGTATTTATTAAATCCATTCTACAAGGCTTTTATACTTTTATGAGTTCTTAGTTTCCTCATGATCGTTTATTACTCGTTGAATTTTTTTTATAACCTATAGGATCAAAAACCGCAAGAAATTGCAGTTTTTTCGAAAGAATACGTAAAAATTAACAACTGCAATCCTATATTTTGCTTTTTCTACAAACGAGTTCTCATAAAATTCTTTACAAAGGAAAGCCGCTGCAGATTCACCAATTGCTTAAGCAGCACTACTTTATTGTTATTAGGAAATTTACTTATACGTTATTCTAATATTCTGCACTGCTTAACCACATATGAGAAACAATTTATTTCTTTTTTGTGCATCTTTATCTTTGGATATACATATATGTAATCAATTATTTTCTGTAGCTCCTTTGCTGCAAAGTACAGTTAGGGCATTTCTCAGATAATTTTTTAATTTATTGCACTCAGCGGTTAAGTGATTACCAACACATTTCACGCGTTATGTAGCTGCAGTGGCACAATTTTTGGATGTGTCCGAATCTTTGACATCATTTGCACGAAGGGATTATTTTTAATTCCTTGACTTTAAGGTGACAAAGTCACGGTATCTCATGGATTTATTTGATGACCTCTTCCTTATTAAATATTAACATAAAATAATTGTAAACCAGTTGCCAGTAATTTTCAATACTTCTTTCTTCTTGTGACGTTGAACTCTCTTCTTTTTTCCATTAAATCGTTTGATTCTGAGGAGCTAGTTCATTCGGTAGTTTTAGAAAGCGGCCCGCGGCGAAATTTTGTATCCGCGTGCACTTCCTCTTTGCGAGTCAGCGAGTCGTTTGAGTATTGGCTGTGGGCCGGTATTGGAATTAGATTCCCATGCTAGAAAGTTTTTCCAGCATTCTGAGTTGTTGGTACAATTATTTTCAACCATGAACCAAGTCGTGGAAATTTTTTAATGTATGTGTTCATTGAGTCACTTTTCACCCAAGTCAGGCTTTTATCCTCTTGATTTATCTCATGCAGATCTCTTTTATGTAAACCAGTATTGACCACCTGGACCGCTCCCGCTTGTAATATGTGGAATTGTTTCGCGTAGGCCTAAGTCTTTCTGCCCATGAGCGGCCTCAGAATCAAGAGTTCTTGTGAGCTGGGAGTCCAGCTCACAAAAACTTGGATGCATCTTGTTAAGGCGACGCCGTTATTACCTCGGAAAGGCAGATCGCCATGGTGAATGAGGGTAATTCACTTTTGAGCCAAATTTTAATTACTTCTTTCCAGTATTTAACTTTGTCCATTTTAATTTTCTCTTGCCTAAATGTATTTTTTAACATACAAATTCCTGGGTTATTTTGCACTTAGAAACCAAGTTTAACGTGTATGTGCCCGTTTTAAACAAACTGTACTATTTAACCGCAGGCTATTTTGAGTTCACTTAATACTTATGCGCTTGGTATACTATTTACTTTTGTTTTGTTGGTATGTTCAACTGTATTCAAACAGTTTAATAAGTAAAGCCTCGTCGTTGTCCTCCATTACTAGTATATTATGTTTTATTTGACCTTATGGATACCTGCTCGTTTTTCTAGTATAAAAACTGCCAGCTGAATGCCGTACACCGTGAGTTCTTAGGCATTAACTTAGACTGGCTTTGTTGTTGTTGTGGTTTACGACTGGCGCCCTTTTGCAACTTGCTTTATTTTCATTCCATTATCAACCTTAAGAACCATTACCCGATCTTTACCCATAACAACAAATCGCCGAGCGTTTTGAGCTAGTCCCGGTTGTGAGTTCCTTTTGTTGTAGGGCTGTACATGCGCTGGCTTTTTCTTTAGCTGCCTTAATTCCTGTCAGTTTTGCTGCTTCTTGCCATTAGGGCCCAATAACATTCTTGTCAAGCTTATGCCGGTTCTGGACAACTTTTAATGGTTTTAAACTTAGATGTCTGTAAGATGTCAACAATATGCAGCATAGAAATAAAATGATGGGAACGGTTGTCAATTAATCGGAGCCAATTTTGAACAGGTTCCTATGAATTTACTTGTGTTGCCGTGGTTTGATAATATGGCTCATAGTTTGTCGGCTTATCTAAGTTAAGAACCACTGTAGGGTTATAGAACTGGCATAATTGCACTACTCTACTTTAACAAAATTCAATCTTTGATATATCGTTTCTATTATAGTTTTTTAGTTGGAGATGTATTAATACCTTATATTTATTGAAGAACTGTGAGATTAAGTTGCCTAAAACATCGATTCTCTCATAAATTGACTTTCAACTGGACGTTGAGCAAATCACTTTACTAAACGACACATTTTTATTCCAGTTGACTGGAGTGAGTTATTAAAAAACCATCAGGAGTAGGACCGGTGTAATGACATTGCGATTACAGTGGGCGGCTGGATTTTAACCGCGGCAAATTATTTTTCCAATAATACTAATTGTGCTGTAGGTTGCCCTCAAAGGCAATTGTTGCTCCAACAGCCCTTGTTAATGTGGAGCCTAATCCATGCCTGTAAAATTGACCCTCGATACAGCCGTACAAAAGCCATTCGATTCAAAAAGATTTGATTGCCGCCCTCGCACTCATTGTTTGATGATTAACGGCGCCAGTTGTAAACTCGCTCTCTATATTTATGTATCTAAAAGTGGATTGTTCGGCGAATTTAAACGCTGCCGCCCCTTGCCCCTTTACGTTTTTTTAGAGATTAGACTTGTGGGCCATAATAATTCGGCTCGTTAAAAAGCAATAAATTTTTTATGAACTTCGGAGACTGGACAAGCGCTGTGAGGAGCAATACTGTTAGGCAAATAATAGAAACTCCGCGACGAATTTTAATTAAGGGCGGCGAATTGAGTTCATAATTTACTTGCTGAGGGAATAGTTCCGTGCGAAAAACTAAATTTCACAAGCCCGGAGAACTGTTCAATTTAACAGAAATCCTCCCCGAATGGCTGCTTTAAAGCTTCCGCGGGGAACATACTGCAAAATTTATTGAAAGCTATGTAGGAGGCAAGTTCGGAACTTTTTAATCTGTTCGCCTCCGGCTGTCTGCCTATTTTGGTTTATTTTTACGCAGCAAAATGCGATATTAACCTGGGGATATTTTTTACTCTCTAACAGTATTAACGTGAACGAGAAAGTATTAGTTGGAAGAGATAGAGAAGTTATTTCTCTATAAACTAATGTTTAACCGGTATAGGTATCTTCATGTCTAAATTCATAGCAAATAAACATTTCTACATTTCTACATTTTACAAAGGACTAGAACTAAAAACCTTGCAATTCTAATAGCTGTACTGCAAATAATAAATTACTTCTACTTGTTTTTAGTATCGTGTCTTGAGTCGCGATGTTAGAAAGTAGGGACTATTTCGATGTTCTTCATAAAATAATATTACATATCTCTTCTCGAAATTGCTGTCATAAGAATTTGTCGTGGTGAAGACCAGATGGGTTCTACAACACCCCTTCTCATTGAAAAAGCAATATAATTACTTATTTATGAAGCTATGTATTTTATCGTTCAGATTGGAAAAAGTAGGTTTAAGGGCAAAATACCTAATGTTGCTAGCTTTAAAAATGGAAAATGGAAAATGGCTCACAACTTATTCACTCTAGTTGAGCATTGTAGTTCACTTCGATAAATAGTTTGCTTTGAAAGGATTCCTTCAAGTGAGTACTTCATCTTTATAGTTGAAATTTATCTATGGTTCACTATTACCCCATTCAGGCCAATGTTAAATACATACAATTCAAGCGACGCCCAACTGTCAAACGTATGTACCCAAATTGTGTCCGAAGGGTTTAAAATTATACATGTTTCTTACCCTGATTTATAAGTTTAGCTATTTTATATTAATTAACATAATGGCGAATCGAGAATACTATTAAATTGAAAAAATCTAAGCCATCCCTTTATACAGTGGCATTGACAAAGAATCGGTATTATTTTACGGTTTGGTGTATATTTGAATATTATTTAATTACTCAAAAGCCTGTCATGATTTATAATTTAAATTCATAAATATTGATTGGTTTACAAAATATGAATTTTATGCACGATATTTTTTGTATTTTATAGAGTAAATAAAATGCTGTAAGTAACGAGGCTTATGACCCAATGTGCCCTATGTATGGCATACCAAAGCACGCAAAGATTCTGCAAAAGGCGTCTTGAAGAAATGCCATACGCCAAAAATGGCAACACGAAAATGCCCTTTACGTTCACAACATCACCATGCCAATTATAAAAACTGTAGGGTGTACAACAAAATATAGACTGCATGGTAAAAGATGGAAACTAATGAACATAAGCACAAAGACAAGGTATCTCAAAGAGCTGTGTAATGCCAGGCACATCCTTTGCTCAAACAGGGAGGAGTTCCAATCCCCAGAATAACAAAGTTTATAGGCAACCAGAACAAGCATCGATGGTGGTCAAGACCAAGTACAACCACAACCAGCTATTCACTGGTAAACCAACGCACTGGCATTCGGACCTTAACAAAATCCCAGATGTTACTGACACCTGTGCTACTAAAGGTATGGCAAAAAGACATTTGATGCCGAACCAAAACTTGGAATAACTTTCTGGTCACTCTTTAATAATAATGGCCACACACAGCTCTACAATAATAAATGACCAGAAGCCGACGCAAGGGAACAGATAGGCTAATGCTGAAGCAGATGTAAGAGAGCTTGATTATAAATGCCCCAATCAATTTACCTGTGAGGGTTACACACCGTCTTTCCAGGGACTCGATGCTGTAGGACTCACCAACTCTAAAACACATCAATGTCGCTTTAATATTGCTAAAAAAATCTGAAAACCGAACATAAATGCAACACTACCATAGGGCTGAGTCAGGCTATAACAAATCGAAAGCAAATAGTTCTAATCGAGAAATTAAAAAAACCGAATGCAAACCGAAGCTATTGAAAAACCAAGCTACAGAAACTACTCTTCCTATAAGAAAAGTCTACTGAAAATGGCCTAAAAACGAGAAGAGAAACGTGAAATCATTTGCCCAACATATTATTAAGGTATGTCAACCTTATTTGTGAAATTTTACGATAGAAGAAAATGGTAAAACACAAGCTCACTTGAAAGCACCCTACCAGATGTGTTCACAAATAAACCACATAATTAATAAGTTCAAAGACTTGATTGCCAACAATTTAAATCAAAAGAAAACGCCCAGATACGATCTAACCTAATACTAGTACAATTCTAAAGGAGCTCCGAGAAGTTGGGTCCCAGTGGAAGCTGGTCAAATCATCTTAGTTCCTGTTTTCAATATTGGCGAAGATGTCCGAGATGTTCTTAAATGGGCTGCAACCTGTATCGGAAGAATATTCGGTAATACCGAAAAATGAATATGGTTTCGGGGCACTACACATCACTGTTGCACAAATATATCCTGTGCTAAAAATCGCAAATAGATCTTTTGGAAACAAAGGATACAGTTAGGTAGTCTTTTTAAATATTTTTGAGATATCAATATTTGTTAACACATAAGCTAAAGATAAAGTTGGCGCATACCTACATCCAAGTGTTGCGACCGTACGCCACTGACAAGTACCTCGTCGCGAAGTACCGGAATGAAGTGACAATTTAAATGCAATAGGTGCTGGAGTACTTCATGACAGAGTGCTCAGCCTTGACATCACAACATTGCCAAAATGCTATGTTTGCTTATGACACAGCGTTACTTCCAACCGGTAAAGACCCTACATTGGCATCGTACTACCTCCAAAGAACAGTAACCAGTTTTCAAGCTTGTCTACGGAAGTGAAGAATAAAGACTAATAAGTCCAAGTCTGTATACATAACATATATTTTCCATTGCAAAACCTATCCAACAGCTCTACTGAGGAACGAGCAACTGACATACGAAGATAGCGTTAAATATATAGGAACTGCCTAAGGTAATAAGAGCCACCACAAATACATCAAAGTCTTTGACTAACGACGCAATTTATAGTGCTTTATAATGATAACAGTGCGTAAAAACGTAATGTGTGCGACTGCTAAATATTTGGCACGTCTTGAAATGAAGTACATTCTTTGGCCGTTAGTTTAGTAGACAACAGTATGCAAACTTAGTGTATAATGCATTTGAACTTCTGGATTTAGTTGATACTAACTTATGAATATTTCTAATTGAACCTATTTAATCTCTGTAAATGTGTAGTAGAATCTTGACGTAGGTTTCCAAGAACTAGTTTTAAGTTGTAGGAGTAAAGTTGCTTCGCGTACACAAGTGAACGCCGGGTGAACAAGTTGAAGGCGAGGTTCCTGCATTCCTTGGGAAACTATAAGCGAAAGGCGTCATTAAGACAGATTTACAGAGATGCCGCAGCCTTGCAAACGTTATAGTTTGGCAATTGGAGGTCAGGACGCCAAGGAGGAGTATTGTGTCATCGAGTGATGCACTGCAGGGGTGCACGTCCTGGTAGTATGCAAATGGTATTCGTTAATCAGCACTTCAGGTGGGTGATTTATGCATTAGCTGGTGTTCCGAGAGTCCCTGTCGAGGCCGCCAACGGGTGAAGCAGAAAACGCCAAGAGCGTACGTGCACGATTTATTCTGTTTAATGTGCACTGCGCCTGAGTATATGCGCCGTCAACACAAAGAAAGTTTTTGAAACAGCTGTCTGCGAGTGGTCTAATGTTATGTTTCGATGAGCACTATATTTGAGCAGCTGCTCAGTAGAATAATCTGTTCGAGGTGTGCGTTATGTTTAATATGACTGCGTCGTAGCAGCAACATATTTGCGCGTAGATGAACATTATCATTCGTTAATGTAAAAATGTACAGACAGGTTTTTGGCGGCTACCTTCATATTGCTGTGCGCATAAATGCGAGGTAAAAATGGGTACCCGTTTTATGGTCTAGAATTTAACGCTAGTATTATTTATCTTTGTTTGTTTAACAGGAAATATATCTGTTGGCTGTTTTCGTTTTAGTACATCTTTAAAGCTAATATTTTTAACCGTAGCACAAGTACAGATCAAGATCTGGACTATTTCAATGAGTACCTTGCCTAACCACTAGCTGGGCTGCGTAGAGTAAGATAGATCTTATTGATGTTGAGCTATCTGGCAATAAAATAGGAAAATAAATCTATAAAAGTGTCGGACTTCCAAACCGCCACGCCTTTTTACAATTTGACACTCAACAAAAGGGGCCCTAAAAGACCTGTTAGGTTGTACCCAAAACCTTGAAAAGGTGTTCGTCTTATTTGAATTTTTACAGTTTCTTAGTTACTGTTACTGTTTTTAGGTTTAATAAACAGGTATAAAACAATTATTTCCATAATTAGACGCAAAGCTGAGTAAGACAAACAGGGTTGCCATATTTTTATATATTTTTTTATATATTTAACTGCAGAGTCATCTAGTTGGGAAAAAAATTCGGAAAAATTTGTCCTGAAGTATTACCGAAGTTACCAAATTACTTAAACCTAATTGAATTGTTGGCAACAGCGAAAACTTACTGCATAGTTGCTAAAAGTTTAGTCGAGACTAAAAATTGACTCGAAAATATTTCTTGTATTTAAAAATCAGTGGAAATTTGACGCAATTAAACTTTCCTTTTGCTACTTATTGGGAAATTTATTGTAAAATTTCTTAAAAATAATTCTGTAAATTTTTTTAAGGTTGTTAATAACTTGGTGATCATTTCTTCTAAATCTGACAAAAGTTTATCGTGAAGCCGCTGACAATTTATTGAAAATTTACTCAATATTTACTGCAAATCTGCTAAAAAATATTAGATACGTTTTAGAAGTATACTAGAAATTTGTTACAAGATGGCAGCACTCTTCCTGGCAATTATGAAAACTTCTCACAACTGTATTAAAAATCCACTTCTAGTTTACACACAACTTCTCGTAAATTGGCTGTGAAAATATTACAATTTCGTTGCTCACTTGAAAATTTATTGTAAATTGCTTACAAACATTGTCTATTAATGTGTTAAAAGATTATTAGAAACTAGATAAGAATTTGACAAAAATGTTACTGTAATTTTTTTAGATATTTGTATGCTACTTACTATACGCTTAAAACAAGAGAAATGAAGAGAATATTTACTAGTGCCTCTAAACCACGTTTTAACAACGGTGAGCGTAGGTTTTAAATCTTTTATTTTGAAAACAAATAATTCTACTTCGTTCAATAACTCACATTATTCTGAATATTCTCTTTGATTGAAACGCTACTAATTATTGAAATTACATGGGAAACTAAGAGTAATTTTACCAACAAATTTCTTGACAATATTGTCGTATTCGTGGAGGTAAAGCCTTAAAACCTTTAGAGGTGCCCATCTTTTTTCAGGATATATTTTACTCCTAGAGAATATGCTATTAAAGAGATGTTTGTACTGGATGCATAGTTTACTACACAATATTTTCTTGCAAACACAGAAAACGAATTGAAAGCTGAGAAAATAAAACATTCATTGGATGTATTAAATTTCCCAGATTGAAAATGTGTTGGAGTACTAAATATAACTCTCAATCCACGGCGTCAGTAATTACAAAGTATCGATTTTATATGCTTCTTTTAAGAATATATTTTGTTGACTCGGAATATAAGAAGTTCAACCAGTAATCGATTCTATGAAAAATAGATGGCTGAATATTCAAAGAACTGACAATCACTACTCAAGCGATGAACAAGTTCTATCAATTTTTCAATGTGTAAAAGGTAAACCAAGCAACTCTACAACATTGCTTATGAAAGTTTCTCCTGTAGTACTGTATTACGCCAGCAGGCGATTACACCGCCCGAATCCACTTCGCACACTAGTCTTTGTACCTCATGTCGAAATATGGGCGCCACGCTAACCGTTCGCTTGTGACTTTAAGTAGCGCTTGCTTAAAGCTTTGCGCTGGAAAAACCGTCAGCAAGGATATATTAACAGCTTCTTACATAATAACATTAATACTATGGATCAGTTTATATGAAAGCATCTTGAGGGAAAATTCGCACCGTGAAGGCTCAAGTGTGTGCATATACGTATTTTGATGTTTATAATTGATTTGATTCGAAGCTGTTTATATTATTTGTCTGGTTATAATTTGCGTCTGGTTTTATTGTTTTGTGCTACACCGGCTCTGTGGAATCTTTTTACTGAAAATAAAACTGCTTTTCAGGAAGGGGGTCTTGATTTTAGCCCGTTAGCGTCGCCCTCCCGCCACTGCAAAAATGTGTTAAATTGGGTGGTAATTTACAATAGTTTTAAAAAATATATACTTCAACTTTTTAATTTTTTTTCTCCAATCCTGTTTCATAAAAAATAGTTATAAAGTTGATGAAATGTGTTAGACATTTACTGAAATTTTGATGGAAATTCGGTGATGAGCTAGTATTATAAACTTCGTATATTAGGAAAAACTGAGTGTTTCTGCTTCGTCAGAAGGTGTTGTCAAAAAATTAAAATTATCAACTTCGTTCTTGAGATATACGATAGGTAAACTTTTTGACCCATATCTTAGTCCATATATTTCATGTCTCTACAACATATTTTTTCTACTTAGTAAATTATTTACTTACTCGTTTGCTGAGCAAATCAAAAGGTTGTCGTCTCACCTGCAACAAAAAGCATAAATAAGCAAAGTTAGTCACACAAGCAAGAGAAAGTGCACGTCATGAAACGGCCAGGGAATTAAAATGACCGCTTCAGTTGAAAAATATTAACTGCGGCTCGTTTGTTTCTTCTGGTGGCACCACATAAGAGGTGCGCAGTAAAGGATGGCAACCTCAAGACCGAGGCCATTCGTCTTAGTTGGCGTGGGAGCAACACGGATCTTCCATCAGTGGTCCGGGTCGGATACTGTCCACCATCGTTTATGTATGAGATCCGGCCATGATTTACGCCGGACCCGTCTGCACGAGGGCCTTGTTCCTATTTATGAAATTTTATATTCTAAACTGGGGCAGAAGAGCGTGTTGGAAATATTAACTGCCGCGTTAGGCCCTTCTTTACACAGCCGCTGCCCGGCGTGCATTTTTCTAATTACTATGGGAAATTTTAATCGCGGTTAAATTTATTCCTCCTTCGTGTTCGGGCTGCGACATGCTGGAATTTTTGGACGCCCTGACTGGGCTTAGAGAACGCGGCTTGAGTGCTGTTTATACATAATAAACACATCGCATGTCTAAAAATATGTTATATTAAATTGAACCCTAAAAAAAAAAGGTAATTGTTCAATAAAGTAGCAACAGTTTCTTTGAACTGTATTATTACTGAACCACCAAACACATCGTAAATGATTGAAATAAGAAATGCCAGATGAATAAGGGAAACATTGCAATGATATCAGATGGATTTACTTCAATCCGAGGAAGTAAAGCTATTTGTCCAATATTTAGACTCAAATTGCTTTAAAATTTCCCCCAGAAGTCCGTGCGCTTCCTTGATGGTGATGATGCAACTATGGCACCGCAGCGTATCGTGCTAGACGCGTTTTTGTATGTCATATTAACATTCAGATCTCGATACTTTAATTTATGTCAAAGTTGTGGATGCAACTCACCCATAACCACTAGACAGCGATGGGGTGCAAACAGTGTCGGTTCGAGAATTTCTTGGCCCAGTGGCGGAGGCTGGCAATTAAATGTAAAAAAAACATAAACTTACTGAACTGCAAATTTCTTCGATAACAATATTTGTACTCACCGGGGGTGGCCGCACCCCTGGTCATTCGGTACTTATGGCAGTGACTTTACAATACTTCGCCTTGCATCAGTCAGCATCAACCCTTTGGCACTTCATCTTTGGTTTCACTGGTTGGATTAGCTGCCGGTAGTTTTCGCTAGTATTGCCCAATAGTAATCCATTAGATTAACTATTATTACAACCGCACAGAGTCGACAATAATACAGTAAAGTACTTGCCTTAAATCTTGCTAGGCTATAGCGGAACCACGTGCTTCCGCGGGATTACATTCTTATTGCGGAACTTACCATGCTTCCACGGATCACTGTTCGAAACCTCGTGCTTTCGAGGGATCCATACCTTTGATTATCACATAATCGATTAACTCGAAGAATCCCTGCCGTCTACCAGCCGTTGCAATTGCCAAAAAGCTACCAAACATCATTCAATTGCCTATGGTAGTACGTACAATCTACACTAGCTAATCTAATTCACTATCTAAGGATACGCATAGCAGCGTTCGCATTGTCGCCTAGCACTATTAAATTCATCACATTTTAATTAATTATTGGTTCGCATATAATCGCTTACGCCAAGCAAAGGACTACGCAAAACAGCCCACCTTCACTGATACGTCGCGCATCTGCCACAACCAGGAAAGTTCTCGTTATTTTTTGAATTCCATTTCTAATCGAGCCTTCTCGATTCGGTGCACATGTCGTCCGGGTTCCCGAAACAATTGACCGCTATCCAACGCCTAATACATTCGCCAAGATTATATTACATTCCATGGCTCAAAACTTTCCAGAAATGGGAAACGTAGTAATTAAAACTTACAAATAATAAACCCCAAAACCATAAAATATTTCATCGCTACCAATCCTTTACAAGAAATTGGTCATAAAATTATAGGAACTATTGCATGCGTATGTTAAATAACGACATTCGACCAATAAAGAAAATTACATTTCAAATTTTACACCGAACCGATGGTATTAAATTGACTATTGCATACATCTGTCAAATGACTTCATAGCACCACTCAGAAATATTTAAAATTTTAAACCAATCCGAAAACGATTAAGTGATAAGTGCAGAGTATTCGATTATCAAATGCACGTATCAATTTTGAATTGAACTAACCAAATGCAACATTTTCTTTAGCGATGTGAATCATTATTTATTACAATTAACTAGACAATTATGACAGTTTATTACTATTGTACTATTTGTAATGGATTAGATTTATGCAATAGTCACGCAAAATATATTTAGTGCATAGTTCCTTTGTTTCGAGAATCTCGACCAGAGAAGCACTTCTGCTGTCATCACAACAAGCACTCGGGCATTCCCTGACCAGGATTATCTGCAAGTCACTATGCACTTAATATATTACTGTTGATATGTAACCATTACACGTATCAATTGCGTATTATCACTTGCCAAAAATCATGTACTGACATTGACAGTAACTTGTCATATATTTTGGGTTTACTTCTGCGATAGTCACGCAAAAATGTAGTTCCTTTGCATCGATAATACTCGCTGCGAATGTACTTTCGCTTATTGCTTCTGAAAATAGGTACTCCACCTACTGTGTCATGCCTATTTGCGTGGCAGCATGTGGGCCTGCATCCCTTTACCCAGTATTATCGGCAATTCACTATGCACTTAATACATTACTATTAAGGACATGCTATAAAAAATCTTCATGTTAATGGCTTTCATAAAAAAAAACGATGAAAGTCGATGTAGTAGAAATTATAACCAAGCTTGAGAAAGAAAACGACTTGTATTTTAAACATTGATTGTTCTAATACATTTCCATTTCATGTTTGCTGTGGAAACAAAACTCGTGTAAAAGTGATATCTTAAATTATAATTACTATTACAGCAAGTTGCACTGAGTTACAATAAATTTGCATTGCTTGGTTGGACACAATGTAAGTCTACTTAACTAAAATTCTTTTATTTTTTTTCGTGCCTATTTGTTACCGGATGTTGGCCATCGACATGGCGGTAGTTACTTTGTCCACAGCTGCTCGAAAATACTCTGTTGTTGCACATTAAGTCACGTTCTCAGATTTTGTAACCAAGAAGTTCTCCTACAGCAAGGTCTTTCTTTTCCTTGAACCTTGCATTTGAAGATCAACTGTAGCAGGCCATATCTCTCGTCGATCCTAGTTATATGGCCTAGGTACTCTAATTTAAAAAAATAGTTCTTCAAGGTCTCGCCTCAACTTCTCAACTACTTTTTTATTGGTTGTATGATCTTTCTAGGATATTTGAAAAATTAGGGAAAACAACCACATCTCGAAAGTTGCGAGCTTTTTACAATATGCGCCAGTGAGTATCCACGATCCGGCACCATAGAGTAGCTCTGATAGGGTCAGTTTTGTGGCGACATTTCGACGATGACTCATTATGTCATGAGTCATTTTGATAAGGCATCTCAATGGTGTGGTCCTACTTACAACTGATTGTTGTTTCTAAATACGCAACCTGGTCTGCCCTCTGGGGTTATCTGGCGGATAATTGTTTATACTAGTCATCATGTATTTGCTCTTCTTCACATTTTTACTATAAACTCTAAGCTTTCAAAACTGTAGGTGAACATGACGATATCATCAGCATATCAAGCCTTTTTGGGGGTTTATCATTGATCAATATACCAATTTCAATACTATGTAACACCTCTTTATATACTGACTCACAATACATGTTCAAGACAAATAATGAACAACCTTTATTTACACCCTGCGCCTCTCTGGAGAGCTAACTTTCCTAGGTTTTCACCTTTAGTCCTAATAGCTGCAGGTAGTTCCAATACAAGTCCTTGTCGGCCAGGGTTGATGTTGGTAGAATTTCGATCAGTTTTGAGTAGAGGACTTTTTCTGATAATCTGGACAACATTTGTATATATAATAATAGAATCTTTGCAAAATAATCCTTCTCTGGTGCTATAAGCGCTGCTAAACCCAAACTGAGTATTCATCATCTAGTTCTCACATAGAATCTTATTATTCTATGATAAATTATTTTTACGAGGGTTTTTAATGGATGAATCATTATTACGTAAAATTAAATTTTACTCATATGTACATCTTCCCAAATTTAAGGCATTTGGGCTACTGTATCATAATACCATTATATTTACTATTATATTAGCTAGTTTTCCAGATAGTCTTGGGCAAAGAATCCGGCGGCGTCCTTGAGTTCTTTGTGCAGGCTAAAACAAATATTCATATTCCGCCTCTAGGATTTCAAGTACCTTACATTTATCTTTTAGCAATTGATTTTTAACCGTACTGGTATTCTTCATTGTCGCTCTATACTGACTTTTATCTCTCTTCTTGTAAGATCATCTGCTCTTCATGATCTATAACACTTTTTCTGTAATTTATTATATTTTCTTTTTGTGGAGTAAGCTTTGAGGTATACTTCAGTAACTGTTTCTCTTATTACCGTTGCCTTTTGTAGAATATGTTGCATGTTGATGTTCTGGAATTTTTGCATAAGATTGTTTTTCAACTTTTTAAAAATTTAGCTCTCTTAAACCAACTAGCGGAAAGTAATCTGACCCAATATTAGCAGCGGGGTAATCCTTTATAGATTTGGAGCCACTTTGATAGCGTTTACGTATTGTTCTGGGAATACCCGCTGAATTCATTAAATTTGGTGGAAATTTGATAAACAACGGTATAGATAAAAAAATTAGCAGTGGAAAATATCATAACATTCAGTTTATGTACAAAAGAAAAGATAGGTGAGACAGCCATAACTACAGAGAACTGAGGATCAATACCACTTTAAGTAGACTTTTTGGAACACAATAGAAAATAAAATAGAAGGTCCTTTAAAAGATCGTTTGAAATTGTTGGGGATCAAAGTGGATTTACACCGGGTAGAGCATATGTCGATAATGGAATTGGAACAATTAAATTTTTTGCTTTAGTAACTCAGTGTTTCCAAAACTCTGGAAACACTCGAAAATAATTCCCTTGCCAAAAAAAAAACAACCAACTGAATACAAGGATTTAAGACCAATTAGCATTTTGCCTGTAATGTCCAAAATTATAGAAAAAGCAATGGCACTTCAGTTGCGTCAACACATTGAAAGGTACAGGATACTACCTGAGTGCCAATCTGGCTTTAGACCAGGATACAGTTGTTCCACAGCTCTAATCAACATAATCGACGATATAATAGGTGCAATCGATCGGGGTAGACTAACTGTGTTGATACTGTTGGATTTCAGCAAAGCATTTGACACGCTTGATCATAATATACTAAAATCGATTTTACACTATATTGGGTTTGAGTTATCAGTCATAAATATCTTTAGCGCATACTTATCGCAAAGAATGCAGAGAGTTTGCCTTGATGAGATTCTATCTGAACCCGCATAGGTTTCGACTGGTGTACCACAGGGATCGATATTAGGGCCAATTTTATTTACTATCTATACATGTCACTTAATGGAAAATGCTCTTCAACATTGTCAGTATCATTTATATGCCGATGATACGCAGGTCTACTTGTCCTTCCCACCAGAAAGTGTCGATTCCGCCATTATTAAAATAAATGAAGATCTGCAAAACCTTGCAGGTCAATCTAAACTACATTCGTTATCGTTGAATCCAACATGTTATGCTGTTTGGTGGGAAGAATGATAGGGCTCTTGTGTACGACAATGTAAAATTATATTTAAATGACACCCTCCTGCTCTTGAGGGACGAGGCAACCAGTCTCGGAATTGTTCTCGATCACGCTCTGAGATTTAAAACACATATACGGAATTGCATAGGCAAAGCTTACTGCGCTTTGAAACTTATTTACGCCAACAGATATGTATTAAACAAAAACCTTAAAGTAATGTTATGTAATTCCTTAGTACTCTCTCAATTTAATTATGCTGATACCTTGTACGCTCACTGCATTGCTGCAGAAGATTGTAGGAGGATACAGCTTGTTCAAAATAATTGTTTAAGATTGATTTACGGGATAAAGAAATACGAAAGAATAATATACAAATTAAATGAAACTAACTGGCTTATTATGAGAAAACGTAGAGAAATTCATGATTTTGTTTTGTATTACAAAATACTTATCACCAAAGTTCCACCATATCTCAGTCGCAAAATAACTTACCGAACAGATATTCATAATCTTAATCTTAGATATAGAGGGATCATATCTATGCCCAATCATAGTACGTCAATGTTTCAGAGGAGTTTTTCATATAACATTTGCAAATTTTTTAACAAACTACCCTCAAAATTTAAGGGATTATCGGTAGGTAAATTTAAAATAGATTTTAAGGAATGGTTGTGGAGCGAGATGTCTAGGTGGGCTACTATACTCTGGACGTGTGTACATGTATGTACATATGTAACATTTTAATTACTGCGGAATATGTAATATGTATAATATATTTTGTTATAAGGGGGTATAGATCATACATACATTTTTGTGACCGCAATCAAAGAGTTAACTATTGTCTTGTGTTCTTTTTTTTATTATAATTTTGTTTTTGTTATCTTTGGATCAAACCTGGGGAAGTGGAAGAACAGTAACGTCGACCGTTACTGAACTTTCTCCAATTTTCCGATTTATATGTTTCATTTTGTAATATCTGGATACATTCTTAAGTTGGATAATAAATTTCTTTATTATTATTATTATTATTATTGATGGAAAAACGAATATTAATTTGACAAGGAATCCATATTTTGTTAGTCTTCCAGCTCCTCGATTGAATATTGGTTTAAACTGCAATATTAAAACTACATTTTTAATCACCTGCTACTACACTTGTAGTTTAAATTTTTTTTCACAAACTTCTGAATTGTTGATACAGATGGAATAGGTCGATTATTAAATTTAACCGAGAATAAATCACGAACTGTACTTAAACTGAAGCCAATGTAAAATGTTTTGTTAATAAATACCCTCTCTTTTTTAGAATATTCAACATTATTGTTCATAGTAATTGGTTAAATACGTTAATTGATAACTGACAGAAAATAACATTTATTTTGGCATATATTTTCGCACCTTAAATGAAACAGTCGGTATAATCTGCATGTAAAATGTCTTCCTGCAATAAAAAGTTTTTGAGTTATTCCGAAACAGAATTGGGAAAGCCTGTTTTTGTAATCTAATGACCCTGAAACGTGAAAATCTGAAGAAATCTCGGGAGGTGATTTTCTTGCAATTGCAATACCTTTATCGTTAAACGAGTGAAGTTAAAAGCATAGACATAGCTACGTGCAATGCAGAACTCTTTGGATATATAACTACCTCCTGGCGACATCAGCAAGAAACAGCTTCTCATAGACAGATCTCTAGTTGTAGGCACTAACCTAAGTTCCAAGATAATCGGATCCGAAGTGTATAGGAAATTACTAGAGAGTTTCAGAGACAAGAAAGCTTGTTTGCCACGATAACGGCGAACGATATCAGAACGACGGCGTAGCCGATGTCAAAATCCATTAAAAGCTCTACCTTTGGCCCGTAACAATGTTTAATGCAGGAAAAAATTCACGAAGGCAGAATTGAACTGTGTTACGTCACTTCACATGTGGTAAAACGACTTGCCAGAATGTAAAATGTGCTGGTCGCCGTAGGTAGTTCTGCAATAATACAAGGCGGTATTCATAGTGCGAATGATACTATATGGGAATAATATCAAGTGACCGTAGTACGAATAGCTGAGGTGCCAATATTAAACTATCGTTTAGTGTTTCACAAGGTGTCAGCACGATGGGCACACCAAATGTTGACTTTTGAACAAAAGCATGATCGAATCGTATATTTTCTTGGTCGTTGCCAGAAAATGTAACGTGGATTCGCCACTTTGATCCTGAGACAAAAAGGCAAAGTATGTAAATTTCAGAGTCCATTCTTTCGTGGCAAGATCATAGCCACAATTTTTTTATATTCCGAAACCGTTAATCTAGACACTTTGGAACTGCATCAATTCGCGAATTTACTTTAACGTTATTGATTATCAACCCTGCCCTTATGATCTAGCCCACAGTGATTTGTATTTACTCCCAAAGCTGAAGGAAGGTTTTTCGGCAAGAGTTGACAGCGATGGCGCGATTATGACACCGTACCAGGATTTGTTGATAATCAGGATCAATAATTTTTGTTACTGTGTTCGAACATAGGTTTTATATATTCCTCGCATGCTCTTTCACTTTTTTAATATAAACATGCCACGATATGTTACGTTGATAAATTTTAATGTTTTCTATTATAACGCAGCCTTCCTATTTTATTTATGGGTTGCGCAATTCTCAGAAGGGCTAACTGTTATTTATACAAGAAAATACAAAACAGGCTGCGTTATTTTCCGTTCCCAATTTTAAAAAAAGTAAGCCCATGTGAGAAATCGTTCCATACAAACTGTAATCCTTCGGCGCAGGAATATTACAGCGCTTCAAATAATGAGAGTTTTCTTCCACATTGCAAAAACAGGAGCCGTATTTTACGTTTGATTCCATTCCCATTCGAATTTTGCGATCGACCCGGCTGCTCGGAATTTCGGAAAACGACCGACTCCCTTTTTATTCGCCTGCGTTATAAAGATTTCATCAAACAACGCAGAGCTTTCGGATTCGCAGCTCCCCGGGAGACATGGTAATACATATAAAACCGCAGCCTCGAAATTAGAGTTCAATCAAAACTGTCTGCAGCAGATCCGTCGGCGGCTGGCAAGTTTGCTCTTGCAGAAGGACAACTGTGGCGCGAGACTTCGCGACGAAATATCAAAAGGCATTATCGTCATCCAGGAGCCACGCGGCTAACCCACTTAGAACTTTATATGAGTTTACTGCTATAACTAAATAAATTTGGCGGCCTTGCGAAACGCTGCACTTAACGGAAATTTATTAGTGTTTACAATAAAGCGAATAAAATGATTGCTGGTCACTTCGAAACTTTTCTGTGAGTTTTATGACAATAAAAATGGAACATTGATTATGGAGATCATCAGAGGGAGGCTAATGGTCAGTACGACTATTAAACAAATAAATCTGAAAACTCTCACAAGGATACGAAAATTGTGTCGTCTTCTGTATATGTTAAATCTTTCCAGCTTAGGCTGCCTATATTCTCTTTAGAACTGTTCAGCAATAACCTAACACCGCGGTAGGGTTAAAATAACATCCATGCGAGGCGCAGGCGAACATCAAAGAACGCCAACGCAAATTTGCTGGCTGTCGGTGGTGCACATAAACGAACAGCACCAGTACAAACACATTTGTAATATTGTGGATTTGTGGAACAGCTTGGCGGTTTCCTAATGTTGGCTGTGCCGCGTTCGAAAATTTAGTCTCTTATCAGAATTATTTATGCCTTCCTCGCCAACGTTATTGAAACTCCTGGATGAAGCATACGTTTATTATTATGGTTTTTTAGTTACTTCTTTAATAATGAATGATTGTTTGACTTATCAACCTAACTACGTGGTGTCGTGGTGCATAATAGTTATAAAATACAATAATTATTTGGTGATAATTATTTTAATAAAATATAGATATTATTTAAACTATTTAACAGATTTGCTTTCCATTCTACATCTTAAGTTAAGCAACAGTTGTAAATTAATACTAAAATTACGAGATAACATAAAAATGCAATCAAGAAACAATCTGATATAACCGGTAAACGAGAAAGAATAACCCTGAGGTACGTAGAACTAAACAAAACTATATGAAAATAAATATAAAATCACAATTGAAGAAAACAGAATCTTAAAGCCTGATAGAAAAAGCTAATAATTATAACAGAAAAATTCTACCAAAAAGCTTGTACTGCTCCAAAGTCGAGAAGCAAGAACGTCAAAAACAACTAAATAGAGAAAGAAGACGTTAAATCTACAGCACAAATGAAGGATGATAGAGCGTCCACCGACGACAGAGCTGATGATCACTTACCAAGAATACTATTAAGCGAATGTATGAAGGACGAAAAGATATCAGACGATTCGAGAAACTCTTCAGTAACAATGATACATAAACAAGGTAATAAAATAGATTTTAAGAATTATAGATCGAAAACTCTACCAGTAGAAACGTCAGTATCAATACCAAAACCATAGTCATAATGCTGGAACAATGCATAATACCAGAATCAATACATGTGGCCATTTACAGTAAGCACTATGCAAAAGTGTGAATCAGCATCATATGAATGAAGCAATATTAGAAATACGAAGACGCTTCAGTGGATAAGACAAATGACTGAAATGGTAAACGTAGTCAGTATTACAGCAAAAGGGATATAGAGATGGGTAGGCGATATAGCCCGAATTAATCAATATCTTTCTTAAGCAGTAGACGTTGCTTATTCTCATCTACGAGGGTTGTCCCAAATATAATGCACAGCGCCCTCTATTAATCGTGCAGTGTAACATAAACCACTGAGCTTGTTCTCAGTTTGTAGCCTGAAGTCTAACGAATGCGTTGGTGTCTAGAGTTAGTGGTTTTAGTGAAGTGTAATGATGTCCGAGATCGATAGCGACAGTAAAAACAAATCCTTGGCTCGATGTCCAGATTAGAGCAACGCGGGTACATAAATATTGAAGCAAAAAGTGGTAAAACAGTGCCCAAAATTCATGCCACGTTAAATGACGCGTGTGGTACGCATGCAGTGCAAAGACTGCATCGACGATTCCGTGAAGATCATATACGCATTGAAAACAATTCCCGTTCTGGCCGCTCCTCTACCGTCATGTAAGATAACACTAACGAGGCTATTGTCGCCACCCCAATTGATGAAGAATTGATGAAGTGTTCACCGCATTATAACTGAAATTTTGCAAGAACGAAAGATTTCTTGTCGCCTGAGCAGAAGGCGTGAATAATTCTCTCGCTATGAAAATGAAGGCGAAACAGTTTCTACCACATTCGAGTCTTCCGGACTTTGATTTATATCCGAAACTCAAGGTACCACTTCGAGGAGTTTGTTTTCCTGACTTAAATGCCCTGAATGAAAGAGTAAGGCGAAAAATCCACGAGTTCAACACAGATGGCGTCCCATGTGGCATTCAAGTGCTCCCACACCGCTGGAAATCATGCATTCACAAGTAGCGGATTATATTAAGGGACATTCAGAGCTTACTGTGATTTATATTTGGGACTACCTTCGTACACTAGTTTTTAATTTGCCACATTTGGACCAAGTATTAAACTCTTAAAAGGTATGGTGATATTTTTCAAAGCTTGGGGGAAAAACTAGTTCTATTGAGTTCTCGCTGAACTTTACATCATATCCTTGGTATATCAATGCAATATTGCATGTTCCCTAGTATAAAGTGTATACGCGGTTATTTATTTTCTAACTTGACCACATGGGCACCGTTTCGTAGTAAGTATTCCTAAAGCCGCATATTTATATTCCCAATAGTATTTCTTAAGGAATTGCGTTAATTTCTTCCCGAATTCTGTTCCTTAATTCCGCCATAGTCGCTACGCGTTTCTTTTTAAACTTGCTGTTACGGTACCACAAAAGAATACAAATCACAAAGACTCAAGCTCGTCGACTCAGCAGGCCTCGAAGGAAAATTAACTTTTTCGGAAATAACTCTCTTAGTGTACCATTTGGAAGCTTAAAGTCCTTAAAATATTGCAAAACTTGTAATGTAAGGTGTAGCTGATACTAGATTTTTAAATTCCTAGAATTATGGTATCTTTTCAAATTGAACGCCTCGGATAACCGCTAAAAGCTGCGCACGCAGTTGTAATTTATGGGAATACTCTAAAGGTACTTTTAATAAATCACTCGCCCAATCGACTTCAGAGTCCACGGACCTATCAATAGAAGCCTCTAACGGCTCCAAATAAACCAGACGAAATATAGTACTTCACAGGACCCCGAAGATTTGACTGCAGTTTTTGCACAACTCCCAGAAAAGGGTTACTTTTCCCTAATTAACTGTAGGTTGCTGCTCCAAATCTAAATAAACCAACCGGCAGCGTCAATTAAAATTTTATTTACAGAAGCCGCCGCTACGAGATGCAGCGCCAAATTATTGAAAGCTTTCGGAGAAGGCCACCGGCTGCGCCTGGTTGCTGATTGATTGTCGATTCCGAAGGCACTTGTTATGCAACCATTTCATTTGTTGTTTACATAGTAAACACGGCTTGTAATTGAATTTAATTTATATACCTGATATGTGAACTATAACCCAATACACATAATCCTTCTAGAGTGTTCTAAATCTATACACTAGACGCAAACAACGAACTTATGGTTAGTAGGCTTTGCACTTTATTGATGTCATGGTACTTGTAAAGTTTGTTTTGTTTTTTCTTCTGGAAGCTACCTTTCTATTAATTTGGATTCTTTCCGTTCCTGCGAATCTGAATCAAATGATTTACCGGTCTCTTTATTAAAATTTCTTCTCTATTTAAGTATTTTGTTTCTTATCTTTCCTTTCGCTAAACCTTTACGGTTTTTAAAGGTTTTATTGCTACTCTGCTTCTTGGTTTGTTATTTCCATGATGTAATTTTTTATTTTATTTTTATTTTATTTTATTTAATTCGCACTCAGCCAACAGCCGTTAGGCCAATTATAGGCGTCGCTGTGCAGTTATGAGGACTTCCAACCCCACTAACGACTGTCATGATGTTGTATGACCGCCGGGACCAACTTTTTTTCGTGATAGCCGTACCACGAGGCGCCGAGAGATGCAGCCGTGGAACTCCCATCCAAGTTCTGACCAGAGACAGCGTTGCTTAACTCTGCTGATCGAACGTGGACGCTTGTTCAAGCTACACCACTCGGGACCTTACAATGTAATCTACATGGTCGGATGGTATTCCTCAGTAGTATTTATTTTCCTTGTACAAGTATTCCGCCCATTGTTAGGTATCTATTGTATGTACTTACACGATGTCACTTCAGCGTTCATATTGCGCACATTCTCTATACTTTCCTTTGCGCTAAAACCAAAAGCTTATTTACGGTATCAAAGTAAAAGAAATCAAGACGATTGGAAAGCTTAATATGTAACAATAAGCAATGAGGGTAAATATTATCCAATTAAAAGAATAGTGCTGAAACGTTATGGAGGAAGCCATACCTGCATAGAAGTACAGAAAATGGAGCCGTCTTATCATTTTTAAATTATGTGCAAGAATTATTGGTTTCATCTACAGATAAGGAGCATTTTCTACAAAAAATTGTTACTTTTCTACATTGTCGTCATTGTTTCATTCAGATTTTCTTGCGTAAGCATTATTTACTCTAGTCTAGAGATCTAGGTAGCGTACTCATGGTATTATGTCAATTGGCATGCTCTTCATCGAGTGTCAAGTGTCAATTTTGTCATATATTTCGGTAATTTCATGGTAACCTGTATAAGTAGTGATGCCGCCGAGTTGTGAAATATTGTAAAATACTTGTAGTGCTCTACATTTTCCTTTTTATTTTTACATTTGGGCACATAAACTAAGTTTATACAATGTTTATGGTGTTCCTGATGAAGACAAAATTCCGCTTTTAGTCCATTCTGTATCGTTGTATCCATATATGTTCTACTGATATTAAATTCCGTTTCCTTCTTTTCTCTTTGCAAATTTTAAGATGTCACTAGGTTGCACTGGTATCTCCCATATTAATTTATTATTTTGATTAAAAATAGTTAATTTAATTATATTGACCTCTGATACCACACAAGGGGCGCAAACCTGCACCATTGCCTAACAAATAACACGAAAACTAAGAGTGGGCAACGGAGGAAAGAATGATATGAATAACATTTAGGAGATAAGGTCAGGAATGAATAACTAAGACAACGAACAAAGGTAACGAATATCGTACGAAAGATAACAAGTCAAATGGGACTATCCCGAGGATAACGTTAATCTACATTAAAAATTGCTACAATGAACCAAAAAAAAAGGAACAGGGACAAGGCCAGAAAGATGAAAAAGCTGAGGTATGGATTTTGTGAGTAAAAATTGTAAAAGAGGGAAAAGCTCCACCTTCTCTTCATTGGTAGCCACTCTGTCTTTTCTATATCTACACGTTTTTGTCTATTGATCATATACGTTGATAATATTTTCTATATTATTTGCACTTTATTTAATCTATTACGTGTCTCACGTGTTCCTTATATCAATACTAATTCCAAAAATGTATAAACACTAATCGAGTCGCTGCAAAATCGCAAATACATTTGACTTCTTTTGTAGATATCTTTAATCGTGACGAGTATGCAAATCATCGCAGCGACCAAACGCTTAACTACCACAGTCAATGAATAGCCTTTACATAGCGATAGCGAACATAATACAGACAATGCTGGCAAATCTTCCAAGAAAGAAAATGAGAAATTCAGAGAAAAAACAAACAATATCACACGACTAAATTCGACAGTAAGGTCTACATGTATTAATATTAGCTGGTAGAAAATTAAGGTTAGTACGATGAAAATTAAAGAAATAAGTATTTCGAAACCTTTTGTAAGCTTTTACTTGCTATTCATTCTGCTTATCTTTCAGTACAAGTAAATATTGCATTTTAAAAATGTTATTATCAACTTTTTAGCGGTATTTATGTAACCTTATGACCTAACAGAGCGTTTTCCATTAGCTATTAAATTTATTACCTCGTATTTGACATGTTCACTTTTGAATTTGTGGTTGCGTCCTTTCTTTGCTTTAAGTTTCAGCCTTCAACTATTAAACGCATTTTGCACTCAATTGAGATACACTCAATGGAATTCTAAAACTTCAGTTTCAGTTTCACTGGAATCCTTACTGAATAAACCGTTTTCGCGATTAACATGTAAATATGAACTAAATATTTCGTGGTGATCTATTGCAACGAATTAGAAATGTTTAACAGAAACCACATTTAGAAAGTTAGTTGGGGAAAGCAGTTTCATTTTCCGCACTCACACAACCTATTTTACTAATAGCTAAATTTACATAACACTTGATACCCTCAAGGTCATTGGAAGGACATACTTATTTCTTAATCATCAATACTACGTTATGTTAGTTAGTTCAATTTATCGTTATCGTGTATGTTTCCATCAAATTCAGCTGATTAAGTTTGATTTCGTTTAGAAGAATCCTGCTCCATTGTTTTCAAATTTCAACCAGTGGTTAGAGACGGGTACGTATTTGCAAACACATTATACTTTGGTCAACAAAAGAAGTTAAGGAATATAAAATTTCTGAACTGGTTATAGCAAATAATACTCGATATCGAAGATTCAGTATGGGAGTAAACTAGTAGGTTGTAATTTTGATTTCCTGTAAAGAATGTTAAGTGAAACGACGCCAAAGTATTTTTTAACAGTTGTTACTTTAATTGTTTTTACGGCAGGGGTGGTTCAGTTAGCTAAGGGGAACTATTTGGATAAAACGTATTGTTACAGAGAAAATCGACCACCTGCAACAAGCCTGATAAGGGGCCCAGTAGCTCAGTGGGGCGGGAGTGGGTCATAGACTTAGTTGTGTCTGGAAAGGTAAGGGGTTAAGGAATTCTTATGTTATGGGGCCACTACGACCGCAACAAAGAGAAGTAACCAAAACAATTCCTAAGAATTCTATCTGCTACTCGTAACCTTACGTTCGACTAGGAAACAATTCAGCACGGGAAGACAATTCTAAGTAACTGGCGCAGAGCTCTGATGGCGCTACTACACTTAAAATAATAATAATAATAATAAATTGTTTATTCCTGTACTATTATTACAACACAAGTAGTATAGATATAGATGGGAGTAAATACCTTATACAGGAATCACAAGGTATTTGTTCAGGCACTGAACTGCAGTGCCTGATCTTCCACATATACCTTGTTAAAAAAAATAAATTTCTAATTAAAAGAATGACTAAATTTCTAATAAAATTATGTATAAGCTCCGGTATTTATATAAAATGAACAAACGCACACCATTTTAAGAGAGCTTGCAAAAACAATTTATTATAAATACATTAATAAAGATATTTGGATGAACCCCTGTGTATCTAAACCCGACTCAACTAAACCCGAACCACAGACATACGCCCCCAGATGTATTTCACAACGTGCAACATACAGAATTAGCGATCATTTACGTATTAACTAATAAAACATATTTAAGTCGGGTGCAGTTCATACATCAAGACAACCAGATGCGATAACTAAAGCAGCGGTCACCGGGGCTGAGCGCAGCCCCGGGCCGCGAGTCATGGCTAGGTAACGTGGTATTGAGATGAACCTCTGGGCCCCAAGGATTTCAACGAGCGAAATGTTGGCATACATCTAAACGCGATTTCAAGGATACTATTTCTAGGGCTTCGTCGAAAAGACGGAAAACTTTAGTTTGAAGATTAGCTAGGAACGTCGGCTTCAATATGCACGCTAAAATAGAAATCGCCAACGCTGCTCCGGCATGGCACAAGGGCTTCTTTGTATATATACCCAAACGGTGATTGATATGAAACCCTGCGAGGCTCAAAACAAGACGGGATTTCAAATTTCAGATTAGATTAGGCTGTGGAAAGCTGAGTATATATGACAATCGTAGTAATTTGTCAAATTGGCAAGGTAAGGGCTTCCCAAACAGCTACATTCACGGAAAGAATTACACCCATATCACGCAAATCCTTAGATGGACAGTCTGTAGCCAACTGAAGATCTGCTTCCTGCGCCTGATGTTAGCACGAGAGCTTTACGGTCCCCTCTGTCGTATTAAACACGCAGTGGAGGTGTAAAATTGCAATCCGATCTAACGGTGTTCAGAAAAATTATTTAGATATTGTATTCAATATATGTTATGTGTAATGTCATTTAATAGGGTTTAAATATATTATTTAAAAAGTGGTGGACACAAAACGCCCATAAAAAAATGTAAAACAATTTGGAAGAAACAAACGAAACCGTTACGCTCCTATAAACTAAAATGTTTTGAATGGTTGCAACAGAACATACAACATGATATCTTTACAATACCGCACCTATGAAAATTGCAATCCTTAAAATATCCATTTATTTAGATATTTGGGGGAAAATGTTAAAGCAAAAAAATAAGAATAACAGTATAGCGAATCGGAATACAATAATTAGCTAATGTGCAACAATGCGTTCACATTAACACATGGGATTGAAAGGGAACGAATATAATATCTATAAAATAAGTAAGGGCCTCATTCTCCTAACAACTAGTAAACGGCAGATACGTAAACGCCATATAGCTTTCATTAAATTTAAAATAGAGAAAATACAATGTGGTTTAGTGCCTCCGTACGATTTAAATGACACGTGTTCAGTAATAGGTAGAGGATGATGCTGTAATGTCGTTTACGGCTGATTACTATTATTTTAGTTATTTTCATTTTGCAATGCCAAGGTAGTTCAGAGCTAAAGTCTGTGCAGATGTGGAGTTATGAAATAAAGCAAATCGGATAAACAATGTTTAACCTTAATTATAATATACAAAACTAACTAAGTAGATTACTTAAACCAAACGTATATTCAATCAAATAAATAAAATGCAATTTTCTTGGGAGTCTTCACTCTTCTGCAGTTAAAAGCACCTGGCGGGGCTGCAACCCAAGGTACCACAATTGAAGTTTGTTATATGCCCACCGAGCTAGCTTTGGCATCACTGGAGCTTCGTTTGTTGCAGGCCATAAGCAGTTAAGTTTAATGGTCGCTGAATTCTTACTCAAAGTGCTAGGGAGTGCATTGGTTTCTGGTACTGATAATTGGAAAGCAGAGAGGAAGCTCCTACCGCAGCCTGAACAAAATTTCAGGTTCTTTTCTGAAATTTTTTGCGCGCCTGCGAGATGACGCCACGACCCGAACTTAAGGTCCGCTGAATGATGGAAAATCTGGAGGTTTTAGGTGCTCTTTTCGAGTCTGGCAGCTCGAACTGAAAGCTCCTGCAAAATAAATTGAACACACCTTTCTTAGGCGTGTTCTAGGTGGATAATTTGCAATTCACCGCACATCCTAAAGCCGTGCTAGCACCTATTTCGCGAGGAGGCTTCTAGTGGCGGTACTCGAATTGACAACCTGATCTATTATCGACCTTGATCGAAATTAATTTGGCGGAGGACTCAAAGCATGACTATCGTGGGGAGAATCGGACGACAAAACGTTTGCACGAGTCACATTTCAAGCTCCGGCGCCCTAGGTTCAGGCGTTTGCGTTATCGGGTGTAAGATCTTGGTACTAGATTAAAAGCAGTAAACAGTTTTACATACGTACACTTTAGAAATACCCTGGATGCGTTACTGGTTAAAATCGAGTGCGCTCAATTCAGACGTTAGAGTTATAGGGAAAGATTTTAGTATTAAATTTAGGGTTATTGGAAGCAGGATCTTGGTAGTATATTACAACTAATAGGCAGTTTTACTAACCCAAACTTCAGGAAAATGCCTGAATGAGTCAAAGGACCAGGTCAGGCAGGTGTTCTCATGCAATGTCAACTCCCAGGGAAAAGCTAGAATTGGAACTTGTCTTACAAGAGATCGTTACTCAGAATGACACACCTTACCTAATTTCCCCGAGAGCTTACTAGGCTGCATGCTGGTGCCCTCAAGTGCTGAACTGGCGGCAGCTCACTTAGAAAGATTAAGCGATACTGGAAACGGCTTGTTGTATCTTAGGCTCAGGGCTAAAGGCTGCTTCTGGATGGAGCTCAAGCCAGGTGCTCTCAGGTTGTTAACTCCTACTGCCCGAGCATCGCCTTCTTATACCTGTTCGTAGCCTCTACTTTTCTCTACCAGGAAAACCTAAGTAGAAGTAATACAAGAACCAAAGTGGGACAAAAGAGTCGAGTTGCACAAGCTAGTGCTTTACTGCCCCCCATCTAGATCACCTGATGCCATCAGCTGAATCTTGATGAGACCAGATGGCTTCATGTAGCTTCTTGTGGAAACTAGATGGCTTCGTGCAGCATTTTGTTGGGACCAAATAATTTTTGTGGCGAAGATAGCGTTGTGCAAATCGCAAACCACATTTCTAATCCAATTTCAAGGGAAGCAAACCTCTCAATGTTACTTGCATGGTGTAATTCGTTCTTGGCGATGTTGGGCACAGCGACGCGTTGGACAGATCAAGAGTGCGCTTTTATTGTCATCGCATTTTTTTAGAGTACTCATTTCTACAAGCCATCTCATACGTGTTTCCAAAAAAGGTTCAATATAGAATCAAGGGATCCAGTGTTATCAAATACAGATATTATACGTCGCTGGCTTCTTAACTTTGATGAAACGGTTTTAGAAATTACAGAACAGCAGGTTGATCTATCCTTGTCTGGCCCTCTCCATCTGAAGCACCTTCTGGGAGAATTCGAGTAGGTATGCGCCGTGCTGAAATGTAAGCAAACGAAGGTGAGCCTTTGTACACACCACTCAGTGGCTGGGCATGTAGGGTTCCAACGCCGATTGTGTCTTACCGGTGGCGTTCAAATTTAAATTTGTGAAGCACTAATTTGCAGAGGTGCTAACGTCACTTGTAACAGAATACGTAATTCAAGACCAATAGGAATGCGAGAACAATTCCACATATAAAGTTGGGCTGTCAACATTTCTACGATCACTCGGCGTTATTCCTTCCCTTACACTAGTCTTCTGAGAAGATTTTTGTTGGTTTACAGCAATATCGAATGGTGACAAGGTTTAGTACAAATCAAATTACTGCGGGAAAAGATTGGAATAGTGTACTCCCTCAGGTCTTGCCACCGCGCCACCCGGTCGTTACAGAATAAGAGCAAGAAGATCGATTAATTTTATCTGTTCAAACTTTTTTTTCAAAATTTTACATTTTGGAACCATGGTTCCAAATGGTTGATGGCGGTATTTCAAAAACATACGAATATCTTTAAGTATTTAGTTTAGTTTATAACCGGTAGAATGTAGGATGTAGGTCGTATAAGCAGTTGAGAGTTCGTACTCTTACATCTCCCTATATATGCCGCATAATACAGGGCGAAAGGATAACGAGATGATTAAGGAAATGGTATCTTCGAATACGTTTCCGTTTCATTCGCCTATAATAGTGCTATTAACGTTATTAAGGCGCGCATTCCAGATTTATCCTGGCGTGACCGAACATCATTTCGCCGAAACTAACATTGAGGTGTTCATTTTCTTGCACCAATCTCAGAAATTCCGCTTATTATCCTTCCGAGCTCTTTATAAATAGTGTAGTAGAAGTGGAATACTAACGCCTTCATTATGCTTAGCAAAGCTTATCCGACGAAATAAAGTTAAGTTATTAGGACGTCTTCCATCGAAAACAAGAAGTTGTGGCCGAGTTTCGACTAGATGTGGCTTATAAACTTATTCCGTTTGCTTTTGCAAAGCTGTTGCATTTAAAGCTTACTTTCAAAGCATTTCGCTGTAAGCTTCACAGTAATACTAGGAATTTTCCCGCTTTGTCTGGTTGCAATAATTTAGCTTTAAATATCGCCTCCTGGAGGTAAACCGAGTAAACAAGTTGTCCTATTCAATTTATAACACTTAATATGGAGGCGGAAGCAACAATTATCATTAATTTGCACTATTTACGTTGAGGCGAACGGTGCCTGCTTCCAGAGAAATTTATATGAAATTAATACGCCCAGGTTATCTCTAAAATACTGCAATTTGCAGTTTAAGCCAAGTTGGAGCATAATAGAGAATCGCAATATAGTGGTGCATAAAGTGCATACAAACGCGACAGTAACGCTGCTGCAAACAATGAGCTGGCGGAAAACTGCCGTGAAATGCAAGGAAACGCGACAAATTTTCTGTTACTAGCACGAAATTAATTTTCATGGGCGCAGATTCGGCGGCCGCGAAAAAGCGAGGTGAAAAAGCCTCCTTAAAATTAACAAGCAGCACATATTGTAAAGTAAGATTAACGAGGCGAGCCCAAGTTCCTCCAAGGATAATTTAGAATCGTAATAAGCTAACATTTGCAGACGTTCAGCTTTCTGCAGTTGGCAGTGCTGCGCGGTACTAAAGTATCCGCTCGCTTCTTGCGTTGCATAAATATTCAGGCAGCAGAAATCAACAACGTTTTTAGTGAAGAATATTCCTAAAATACTACCGAATTTCCATACCAAGTGCTTCAGGGGATAAATAAGTTTGCAGCACTTTGCTGCATACCAATATAAACTAAACAACGAAACATCAGCTAAGAGCAACTCACCATTTCGTTCGTTAACCATTTACTTTAATAAGAATTTTAAAAATTTTACCCAAAGCAGTCTTATACGCACACAGTAAAAAATATTATTATCCTATATAATCAATGTTTTGTTATTCGCAGTGGTGAACCATAGTGAGCAATTCGAAAAAAATACGAAAAACGTTTAACATCATGCAAAGCATTATAATGTATAGAGGATAAATGCGGGCCTTAAACAACAGAATTAGAAATGCAATCTGAACGGTTGAATTAGATTAGAACAGAATAGTGGTAAAACATGGAGGTAAAATCATCGATTTCAAAAAGATTAGAAGCGAAACTTTAAAATGGTACGCCCGCGTCAAAAGAATGAAGGCAGGGAGGTGATCTAACAATGGTAAAGTGGTCACCAAGAGAAAAAAGAAGAAGCGGTCGCTACCCATCAAATGGAAAAACTATATAAATAACACATTGGTATATAACGGACTAAATGAGGGAGTCTGAATAGACGGGCAATACTAGAAGGCGAGAACACCAAAACCCCAATGGAAATTAAGCTTAATGAAGAAGAAGAATTCAGAAATTGCTTAGATAACGTTTGTGAAAAAAAGATGAGTTGAAAGAACGGTGAATATAAATACATGTAATTCAGTTTTAACCATTTTTAGGACTTTTTGTGACTATCTTCTCGTATCGATACCCTTGAATTTTCATGTTTTCTGGCTTCATTCGGAAATCCCAGACGAAGTCAAAAGTAAATTGCGACAAGTACCGCCACCCGTTGTGCATCGCATACCCCTTGCGAATTTAAATATTAAACCATTTGGTTCCAAGTCGATCCCTAGTTTTCTAAGCACGTCTTGGGTGGGCATTTTTGGCACATGGCGTAAGTCGGTTTATTGTGTTTGTAGTTCTGTATTGGGGGCCTTTTTTGTAATGATTCAATTGTCTACGTGAATAAAGTCACGTTCGATGGTTGGGCCACTTGGCGTAAGCCGGTTTTTCTGTATCAGTTAGAGAGAGAGAAATAAAGAACGTTTTGCGCCCCTTTCGATTGAAACCGCGCTTTTGGCGTGGAGTCGGCAGATTCATTCTCGACCAGACGTTGTGAACGCTTCGAAATAAATAGTTAGTGTTGATAAAAATCCTTGTTCAGAGGGTGAACCTTTATTATCGGAGCTGCGTAACTAAATTGCTCATCATTCTCGTCGAAACAGTGCATTTGTGTGCAAATAATACGCTACTTTGAGCGGATTTGATGTAAGAGTTGTGCCCGAGCAAATATAGAGGGTGGGTCAACGTTGAACCGTCGAAACGTCTCATTCCCAAAACTTGCACAACAAGAATTTTTTACGCACCAGCCCTAATAATTTTGGAGGCTATCCCCGATTCCGCATTTCGCCATCAGACGAAACCAACTCCATGGTGAGACATTCCACCTGCCGTGTTCCACACCGCATTGTCGGATGCTATTGCCAGGTATTGTAAAACTATTTCTTACTATGATGATTGTATTCAAAGTGAAACGTAAAGATAGACATTGATGCAACCCCGTTCTTGTACTGCGTCATTTATTGTGAGAACTGTGTCACGTGCTTCAGGTTTGGGGAAGCGTTAGATATTTTAGCTGCACGGCTTAAATTAAACGCCCAAATATGTAGTCTGTTCACCGCTGTGAGTATTCAACACAGTGGGTTGTTAACTTTCTTTATTGTTGTGATTCCCTAAATGTTCACTAACCTCTACATAAGTTATGTTATGATTCATTTGTGTGAATATTCAGATTCAATAGATCGTCTTCATTTAAACTATTTTATATGACCTTTATTTGTGTTTATATGCATATATATATATATATATATATATTAAAGGTAAATATTTCAGGGTGTCATACCGCTTAATAAATTTGATGATTTCTTCAACTGGTTGAAGAACATCTTGAATGGCGTTTGGGGTTGGAAGACGTTTCGACGAAATCACATTCGTCATTTTCAAGTCCTTATAGTCCTGGTTTGGCTTCTAGTTATGCGGCAACACGACGGACTGTCAACTTGAAGTACAGCTGACAGTCCGTCGTGTTGCCATAACTAGAAGCCAAACCAGGACTATAAGGACTTGAAAATGACGAATGTGATTTCGTCGAAACGTCTTCCAACCCCAAACGCCATTCAAGATGTTCTTCAACCAGTTGAAGAAATCATCAAATTTATTAAGCGGTATGACACCCTGAAATATTTACCTTTAATACATATCAGCCGCGAAAACCTTCGTAATATATATATATATATATATACCGGGTGTCCGTTCTCAAAGTCGAACATAGGCGATTAACATTGTATTGAACGTTTTTGCCGATTCCTGCTCGCCAATTCAACTTACAGGGAAGGTAATAGTATCAATGGAAAGATAAAATTATTACGCATCAAATGATACCAACAATAATATTCAAGATGCGATTTTTATTTCAAAATACTAATTTAAAACTTGGGAATTTGTAAATATGCTATGCCTTGCTTTTCAAGTCCGATAGCAATTTCCAAAACAATTGGTAGTTAGTTGCCGTAAATCAGGTATTTTCTGTCAACGTCTGTTCAAATTATCTACAGAAAAATGAATTATTTCAATGAAAAACGAGTGAATGCACTAATGTCAATTGCCTCTGTTCGGCTTTGAGAATGGACACCGGTATATATATATGAAACATTGTCTTTGTGTTGTGCGTCATTTATTTTACGGTGACCAGGCAATTGTGCAGAGATCATCAAAGATAGGTGAAACTTTCTGTAGCTGTGAAATGTCGGCCATGGGCATCCAAGCGAAGTACCGACATTTGGATTTCAAATTTTGGCCAAGTGCAAGTTATATTGAGTACTAATCAACAAGTTCCGTGGCTCCCATTTCTTTACCTATTTTCTTTGTAACGAACACCCCTAGTGACAGAAATTCGCCCTAAGCTGTGTCACGTCGAACCGAAGCCCCCTCCCACTGAATTTTTACCCGGATAATAGCCTGTGGAGGCGCAATTTGGGCGAGCTTTGCTTGTTAGTCCAGCCAAGTGTCTTAGCGATGAGTTTATACCGTAACAAATTAGAAATAAAAAGAGATGTCTATGGATAAAAGTGGTCACTTTCAAGCTGCCATTTGTACATACTGGTATAGCACTCACGATGCGTCACATAAAGTATTTCACAAACTTACCTGAATATCATCTTCCTTAGATCTTTTGTCAGGCCACACGCTCTTTCAAGTTATGGAATGTAGGGCAACCAGTACTTTTAAACAAGCCTACTGACTAGGAAACCATTCGAGGCATTCTGAAAAGTACCTAAATACAGAATTTCCATTTAAATCCGAAGATATTTAAAGGTCTAAAACTACCGGAAAAGCTGGAAAAACCAAGGAAAAAAGATATCAAGAAAATCCTTGAAGCGATTTTTGGATAAGTCAACCGACGATTCCCTCTGGAAGCTTATGAAGAGGCTAAAGCGTTTACGAGTTATTGAGTCTTTCATTTGAATGCTAGACGAGAACTGTGGTAGGATGATGGAGAAAAAAAAAACAAAATATTTCCGGACAAAGGAACAAAAGGAATTTTATCGTTTTGATCAGGTGGTCAGGAAATTTTTAAAGTGTACGAACGTATGCTTAATAGAGTATTTTTCTAAATTAAGACCCCGCTTGTATATGTGGTTTTCATATTATTCCACTTGTTAGGTTAAGCATCTCAAATTTTATACAAGCCTTGGGATTATAGCGTTACGCAGCTGTGCTACCGCTTCGGTCTGCCTCGCCGCACACGTGTCTATTTATCGCCTCGCGGCAGTCGTGAACCTGCTGTCAGGCGTGTTTTGTGGCATAAATCCCACTATATTATCGATCGCGTTGTCTGACTGCATTTTCGAGGATACATGGGTGGTTTTTAGAAAGGTAGTTGGCATCAGGCACGAGAAGGCATCAGCCTAGTTTTTGAGGTGCGCCCCCAGCGGCGTCTTCCCCTTCGGGGTTGGCATCCGCTTGGTGCTTGCGAGATTGTTTTTTCCGTTGTTTGGTTGTGTGTTCCCGGAATTGAAGCGAGTCGGTCGATCGCAGCAGTGTTTGTTCCCGTCGAATTGCCAGGCCCTTTTCTGTTTCGTCGAATGGACCGTCGTGCCAATATAAGCACCTATGTGTATGTGGGATCAAATTGGGAGCGTTTACTCCTGGTCAAATATTACGTGTGAGCCCTGTCGATTATTCTGGTCGAATCGTGACTTCTGGTTAGGAAACTGTGGGACTTGGTTATCAACGCTTACGTTTCGCTCTCTTTGGAGACTCTTGCCCCGTTTCGCAGTCTTGGGGCACCTGCCGAACTTCTAGTTGGACTCCCTTCGACCGCCATAGGTGAAGTTAAGTGAAGGTACTGTACTAGACGTAAGAATTCCGCGCTAATCAAAAGTGTGCGTTCTACAGTGCCATATGCAAGCGCATCACATTTGCGTACTAACTAATGTCTGTTATCATATTTGTGCACTAACTAACGTTTGCTACAACACCCCTTTTTCATTATGCAGTACGAGTTAAGGGTTGTTTTTAACACCCCCTTTTTTTCGTCTCGCAATGCGAACTAAGTAATATTTGATTACCGTATATGTCTGAAGCAATAGACCTATTTTTTAAATGCTTCCGCTGTATTTTTTTGTGTTGCATGCTGAGTTTCAGTTTAAGCAATCTGTAATGTCGTCGCCCGATTGGCGACTGGTGTATGATTGGTGTAATGATCCTGGACGAATTTTTTTGCGTCAATGTAGGGTCGAACGCTCCAGCTGCCGGTTCTGGGAAGTCCCAAGGCTAGACCCATACCCTTCCCCGTTTGGCTTTCGGGTTTTCGTTAGAGGTGGGCTCAAATTCCGAATCCCATGGCGCCCTATTATTTTGTAACACCCTGTATATGTCGTTACGCTTGTCCCTACGGCGTCCCGTTCGTAGGACTACGCCCATCTCCCTGAGCGTATTCAGCCGTGGCTATTACTCTGATTTCGTGAATCCTAGGACAAGTGGTGACGTTTCTCGGAGGTGATAAGTTTGGTGGCACTCTAGTACCCCGAAGTGTCGTAAGAACAGTTTTATATCGTAACGAGGTTCAATTTTAAAATTTATCTAGTAACATTGATACCCGCTTTATGCTGCATTATACATTGTCCAGAAAACTACCAATCAAAAAGCAGTACTAAAAACGAGAAGCTGTTTCTATATAAGTTAAAAGTAAAATAATTATTTTTAGAACAGAACCTTTCCTATCAATATTACCTTGTGTTTATTAACCATGTACAGGTATATTGTATCTATGTACACCTGATATTGTAACAGACTTGCCTGAGTGTGTTTAAAATAGCATTTAAGCTATATGTATCCAATACTTAAACGCCTTATAACCATAGCGATTTTAACAATCGTAATATAAATATTACACACTTGTAATTTTTTGATTACCATAAATCAATTGGTGAGTGTTGGTTTACACAATAATGTTTATAATGTCATCTGTGTTCCATTGTCACCTGGCAGCCGAAAATGTCAAAACAAATAGGTACCGTGATTTCAAACAAAAAATCTGGTTTTGATGCTTTTGAGTTTATTGAGAATTATGGATAAAATGTACTTCATGCGTACAAGGTATTACCCACACGAGAAAATTATCCCATAAGGCCTACTGCTTCGTGGGCCAAACTTTTCCTCTAATGGGTAATATGCACATAATACCACTTGTATACGAAATAACTGTTATTGATACTTGTTGGCACATGAATTTACAATTAGCTTTAGTTAGTTATAAAGTAGCGCCAATGAGTTTGTGCATCCGTTGTTGGCATCTTGGCGCATCCCTCGGGTAACACTGGAACGCATGACGGAAGCGATCGGTCTAAACTGAGAGCTTAACAGAGAAAGCTTCCTTGCTTATGAACAAGAAAACTTACTCAACATAGTGCCCGCTCCATGGGAAATTCCTGCGAGTTCTGAAGAGCTGGGAGTGAGATAAAGCGATTAAACAGCATCCAGTAAGTGATACAGAGTGCGGTATTGGAAGTATCGCCAGCGAGATTTGTTAGGGTACAAGTATTGAGCAATCGGAGTTCGACCATCATCACTTAAGGTGGGCGAATGAGGCCAAATGTTATGTGTAAATAAACTGGCTTTCGGACATTCGGTTTAAAGCGCGAGTACAGGGCAACTTCTTTTTTATTACATCAGAGGTTTTCCTTAACCACGAGCTGAGGTAATTAGAATAAGGGGAATCTTATTGCTATTGAGCTATCTAGCAAGAAAAGAGGACAAAGGTAATTTACAAAAGAGTAGAGGAAGAAGAGTTGCATTATTGCAATTTGACCCCAACGAAGAAGCTTCCCTACAGATACCGCAAGAATATAAGCTTTAGTAGGATTGGCCACTAACTATGGCGAACTGAGCACCTCTAAGTTTTGCAAAATCTCTTTTGAAGATAAAATAAAGCAATAATTTGCTTCACCTTTATCAGTTGGAGATCATTTAATGGGTATTGGAAGGGTTTGTGTGAGGAAAACCAAATAACTAATGATAGTAATAAAACGCATATCGTTTTCATAAGTACTCGTATATAATTATAGCTATTAATTTTATTGGTAAATAATAATCAAGCAAAGTTTAAAAATTAAAACTGTCTATACCCTGCTTTTTAGTAAATAATTAGTTTACTAGTAAGTTTTAAAATCCTGGAGATTTTGGGAAGAACTACTTGATGGACTATAAAGTACACTTTATGTTAGTGCCTTAAATTGTTAAATTTTTTTCTGTGATCAGAAACCCTCCGTTTTCTCCAATATTCCTATCCTTGAGTAAAGCTTACTTCTAGATGGTGTAATCGTCAAACTCCGTTTAGGTTGTAGCTATTCTGCACTCTATTACAAAGGTATGATTCTAAAGATTACAAGTTTAGGGTCTCAGACATCCTTAAGAGAGTAATATCAACTTGAATTTTAGCTGCAACGCTAAATCTTGGAAGTTCACAAACTTCTCTCAACAAACGTGGAGTTTTCTTACATCAGATTTCAACTTTCAGGGTAAACCTTTGAAAATGCGAGAACTACAATTTTCTGGTAGTTTGCTAAATAATGACATGCAAATAAAGATATCAACTACTTCAGCGGAGTTTTGACTTCCTAGTACTGCATAAGTTGCATACAACTAGCATGAGAATACGTTCAAATTGACGTTTATCCTCTGCTCAAGACGTTATTTGAACTGGTGTTGGTTTATTACCTACTGCCAAGAATGTTCCTTGTCAAAATGCGTGACAGAAAATTAGCCAATTTTAATGAAGAGAAGTTTAGTGTTTTCAAACAAGCGAAACAAATTATATGAAATCTACAAGAGGTGTATTTAGCACTTAGAGATTAATGTCGGTTATTATTGACGCATCACAGTTTAAAAGTTGTTAAAAAGCTGTTCACTACAACTATAGTTACCTGAAGAAATCGTGAAGGTGAATTTTGTTCACAACGATTGTTAATGCAAGAAAATCATATTTTCAAATTAACTCATCATTTTCAAACATTAATAATAATGGCACCAGAAGTATTTAAGTAAGTAATAAATCAAAATTGGGAAAAACAATGCTGTGCTTTTATGGTTAGCTATTCAATAATATCGTATTCTCGTGAGTGCACGCAACTTAGGCCATAAAAGTTGAAAAAGTTCCGAAAAGCCGAGTTTCCTGCATTGGCAATACCGAATTCTTGTAAAACCTGCGAAAATTAGTTTTTTGTTTTGTAGTTGCTCTGCTCAGTTGGAGAACAAAGTTTTTATGCAAGAATCGTGTGTTGTCAGAAAGGCCTCTTTAAGAGCTAACGGCGATGTAAAAGTCAAAAGGATTATTTCTGTTTCTATACTATGATTCAAATAGTATTCAACAGAAACGACAAATTGCGATTCAGATATTGCCTTGTGATGTAATAAAGGTGTCTCAGCTATATGCTGAGCAGGATGGAGTTTGTTCTCCGGAAGCGCCATTGGTTCGAGACCATTCAAACCCGAAGACATGCAGTTGCTGCTGCAAATTATTAAACTTTGTAACGTACCCCATAAAGAAATAGACCCAGTGGTTTATTTACGCTATATATAAGCATTAAACTCCAACACGAATCCTGCGTAAGGAAAATTATCAAAAAGGCAAAAGAGAAATGGTGAGTGCTTACACTCATTTACAATTTAAACAGTGAATGTGAACTTGTTTAAGTTTGCACAAAGCTCTGTCGGGAAAAAAGGCTTCAAATATGCTAAATTAAGAGCAAACACTTGTATATTCTTTTCGCGATTACCTTCAATAACACGTGTGCTGCAGCCTTTAGTAGTTTCGGCGCGAAAGCGGGGCACGGAAGCTAAAAATTTGCATCTATGGGGTTCGTTACATTGTAAGCCGAATCGCGCTATAGGCTTACGCGTCCGAATTATTGTACACTTCAATTCGTGTAATAGTCGCCAGCAAGCGCCAAGGCAAAGGCTTCAGCGCCCGTTCTTAATATTATTGCGAAAATAGGTTGTCGAACGCGTCTTACCTAAGCAAATGGTTGATTGCGATAAAAATTGTCGAAACAATCGTGCAATCTGCAAAGCTGGAGTAGATTTCTAGATTTTCTCAACAGTCTGCAAGGAATCTTCAGCACCAATCATAAGTAAAGCGTATAATACTAGAAGATTCAGTAGTCTCACAAGGTATTTTTAAAATTCTCCGTTTCCGTGTGTTACAAATGGCTCGACCACGAAAAGCAACGCAAAGAGGTACTTGAAGATGTAGATGTCAGGGACAATAAAAAAGCTACAAGAGGTGTGGATAAGCTGCAGAAAAACGACATGTTTGAGTTGTGCGATTTTTTTCCAGGTGGAGATGTATAGTCGTTCGAGGGAAAAGTGTATTGACCAAATTCAAGAAAAGGTAACTGCCACCGTAACTTGACAGTACACTTAAAACTGCTGAAAAATCTGTTTTCGAGGTGGTCCAAGTGGTGGAGACAGAGCGCAAGAGGAAAATATACCAAATGGTGTTGTAGGAGAACAGAGATATTAACAAAATGGTCAAACGTTGTACAACGGCAAACCCAGATAAAGATGCCGATGTTGAAGGATGGCCACACATAATTTTTGCTTCTGAAATACTTTTGAATTCTTAAATAACCAGATGAATTTCAGCGACAGCATACGCAACCCATTAGCTGAGCTAAATCTTCCAACATATCAGAGGATTGGAATCCACATATCGTGAATCTCGGGAAAAGTCAGCATACACAGAAGGAATCTCCTGAAGATGGATAAAAAACTTGTTCCTTCTGTGCACTGGCAATATTTTTCAAAATCAGCCGAAAATCGTTGGAATTCATAGAGAACTGCAAAAGACAGTTAAACTATTGAATACGTAGCAAGGAATAAGTGGCGACGTAATTCACGTCATACTATTATAGATGAAAATAGCTTGAAACTCAGCATAGTTCCTGGATATTAAATTAATTTTAAGTTAGTATAAAATTTACACGTAATGGATCGGTATCGATGTTTGTTTTAAATGATATACCTATTATTAGAAATTGTCTGGGCTGTTTTAACTCATAGCGACACTAAAGTTATAGTGAACACTATCACTGTTTCGTTACGTAGTTTTCTACCACAGAGCGCATTCTCAGAGCTTCCAAAATATTTGCTTACTAGCGCGACTAGGAAGACACGAACAACCTTCCGGAAACTTAAAGATTTAGAATCAAAGGATACAAACTAAAAGTTCGCTGGAACGACGGAAGTTGGTACCTTGTTATGAAAATGAAAACACCTTGCTGCAAGCAAGCACTCGAGCGTGATAAATTGTTCAGCAAAGTCTAACTCAATTGTTATTTTAGGTGCATACGCTTTATGAGTTTAACATAACTGCATGACTGCTAGAACTTTTAACTTAATTGTTTCGCGCAGATTCCGCACTTTGTGTCCTAATTCTGAACGCTTACCTGGTGCTTCAATTTGATACAGTGAGGTAGTATTTTCCTGATTTGCAACAGTTGTCATTCTTAGGGCATAATTGTTGTAATTGTTTTAAAACCAGGTATTAGCAAGTGTCACTTACCCAAATTATGCACAAAGACAATATTCCATGTATTGTTAGTAGAGTTTCTGAGAATGTCAAGAAAAATTTTGCAATTTTTAAAAACACGTCAATGTTTACACTTGATGAACAAGGTATTCACATTATAATTGCTGAATATATTAAACAAGTATTGCCCTGTTCCTTGATATTAGTACAAACGGCAACACAACGCGTTTACAGGTAGCAAAAGAGCAAATAGTTTGACTGCTCTTACACACAATAGCTTAAGTTTGGAAAATAATTCAGACACCAACGGTTTTCTGTTGGTTGTTGCTTAGAAATCCTACATTATGAATACACTTCGGGCTTCTTCTTTATAGGACGTTCTAAGTATACCCTACGGAGCCGCAGATTCGCTAAGCATTACTAGGGTTAACTGTAAAATTTCGAATTTTAAATGCGAATAAAATCTACATGTGATTATTCAATTCAATTTATATCCGTGAAGTGCAAACATGTTTGTGACGATGAAGTTTATCTTAACTACTTCCCTACAGCTGAATTTATATCAGCGTGCTGCATCATTTCTCCCATAAAATTCCAAACGTGCTCTATCTGCAAGAAGGAATTCAAGGGACATCCTATTTTTAGATCTGTACGTTTCGCTAGCCCAAATAGGATTTTCGACAAAATAGAGTATTTTTCTTGACTTAGCTTTTTAACAGTTTCGGTTTCATCCATGCCTTTTATTCTATATTTTGTCTGTTCTCACCCAGTCTTAAGGCTTTTAAATTACTTTTATGTGGGGTATTTGTGGTCTGGTTCTCTTCATTTTATATCTGCTGATCTCTCATGTTTAACAAATTTTAAATTGCTTAAGACCCTTCTTTTGTATTAGTGTAGCTTACTGGACCTGCCAGTACTGATCTTTATATAGTTTGTTAAACATCAGTTTTCATTAATATTTTGGCCTGGAAATATAATTTTACTATGGATCTACCAAGCTTCTTAATTATGCTCAGCATAAACTGACGCCAATGAAGAGGAATTTAGAATTGGTTTGATATTGTAAACTCACGCTCTGCCTGTTTGAGCTACAAATATACCACGCAATGCACTTTTAACGTTCTAACACTTACTCTGAGACAACAACATGCTATTGTGTAAGTAAATTGGGCTTCTCAGTCAGATACTTTGAAAAGGCTATATTCGTTTTTTACAGTAATCATAATGATTTCAGTTTTTTCTGGAGTTCTGGTTTCAGTTACAGCAATTTCTAAGATATTGATCATCTTCCTAATTTTTAAATACTTATATACAGTTCTTAATAGCTTCTTTTTTTTATTTCTACCGCCTGCACCGCTATACTGTTTCTTTCTTAAAGGTGACTTGAATGTAATACCCTAAAGATATTAAATCATACTTTTATTGAAACATCAAGATATCAATCACTCCGGGTTACAGTTGAATTCAAGTTTTGCACTGACATAATTTATTGAATGGGGTTGGGTTTACATGTTTAATGTTACTCTTCTTGCATTTCTAGGCGACATTGAGGTAGATACAATGTTAGGTTTTTTATCCACGAGGAGAATGGGTTGAGAAGCTCATGGAGATTCTCGCAAGGGCTCAGGTTCAGGTGTTCCAGGCAACACCAATTTGGAATATATTGCCATATGTAAAATATTATGTTACGCAATGCATGGGTGAAAGAAGTGTTGGGTACATCTCTGTTGGGGTATAGTAACGGGTCAAGCGATTATAGTAAGTATCTAAGTATTAGTACAGATGAACACATGCTGGAGTATTCTTATTGCACAACATGCCATTAATGCAAACTGTAGTATTACTATGCAGGTAATTTAAGCTTTCCAGAAATCCATCAAATCGACACCCATTGCGTGGCTACCAGTATTGTAAGCCACCTCTAAAAATCCGCAAGAAGAAAATAATCGTCCGGGAATTCAAGAAAATCTCTAGAAACCCAGTCTTCCCATTCACCAAGACAGGCATTGATCCAGAAAACCCCCGGTGAAATCAGCGCAACAGCTCATTGATCAGGGTTTCAATGGTAGTAACGGGTGGATAGAGGAGTGGCAGAACCAATCTAGCCCAACATGGCATTCCTTACTAGACCCCCAAAAACTGCGGGTTCAACCTGCCACGTGAAACCTGGGTCCGTCTGAACAGGGTGGGTACAGGTCATGGCAGATGTGGCGCGGCACTACACAAATGGGGCATACTCTGTGCGGACAGATAAACAATACAACATATATCTACGTATGCCCATGGACAGCATTTCCTGGTACCAGTACTGAAGCTACACAAGAAGTGATCCAGTGGCCTCAACAACTAGATCTGGAGCTGTAAAACGTCTAACGTAATTTTATATTAATTTGACCTAATTTTATATATTCGTACGTTGATAGGTCTTTTTTCTTTTACATGTTATACCGTCTGTATATACTGTTTTTATAATATGTATATTGTGCCATTAGTCAAATAATAAATCCAGAAATCTTGGAGCAAAGACCAACGTTGCCGTCGCCAAGAGAAATCTTCCTGGTGATATTTCCGTATTCCACTCCCACAAAAATAACACAAATCTGTCCCCGATTCTTCTCAGATACAACCGTATGTAGTCAGTATTTTGATAAATATAAATTTTAGGCTTTCTTTTTATACTCATCAGCTTTCTGTCTTTCTTTTTTACAATATAACATCTCACTTTTCTTTTACCAAGGAGAACGTTTGATATTTTTTTCCTATGCTCCTTTGCTAGTCTTTCTTCAATTGGTGACGTAACAATTTAAGTTGATCTATTTCAATTTAATAAGTAATATATTAATACCACCATAAATAACACTATAAAAGTTATATTGTTGTATGTTTTTCTCTTTTTTTCAAATACGTCTTCTGCTCCCTTGAAGTTTCTTCTCTTCCATCATAGCTTTCAGGAAAACAGATAAAAATGGACAGAAGATTGAATGGTACACGTAATTGCGAAAAATAAAGGTATAACAAGGCAATTATTAGAAAAGTAGATGTAAAAATCTGAATGGTTCCAGTAAGTTTTCAAGTATAAGACAACCTAGGGCTAAGCAATCTGGTATAGTAATTATAGTAGTTGACGTTTGGGTGCAACCCGATTAATGGACGTTTTAATGATGTTAAATATAACTATATTTTGTTGATATGATGTTGACTATTATACCGTTTACTATGGATATGAGTGTTTTAGTTACTGGAAACAGAATTGTGCTAGCTATTATGTATATTGCATATTAGTTTCTGGTGATGTTGGTCAAGTTTTGAGTGTATGAGCTTTTGTTTGTCCAGGCATATTTTTTGTATTAAAGCTCCGTTAGCGACTCTTTTCTAATTCCGTTTCCAGAAATTTTGTTTTAGTTCTGCTCAAACGACTGCCTCAAAATTCTTGAACAAATCGCGAGAAACGGCTTAAGATGTTGTTTGTCGAGCGGGTGAAGACGATGTTAAATCACCAGAAAGTAGATCGAAGAACATAATCAACAGGCAAGGTTGAGACACGGTACACGTAACTTCATTACAAACGATTAACACAAAAGAGGTTTTCATTAATAATCCGGCTCAAATGCGTTAATTGGAGATTGCCAACTCCACGATACGAGGATTCCTCAGGTAATAACTGCATCACACGTCTCTTAAATGACCAAAAACTTGAACGGTAACACCCATTCACAGTTTCACTAAATTTGACGTTGGCCGGCGGAGGTCAAGGGCCTCCGCCTTAGCGGAACAAACAGTCAGACGTGCAGTCTCTTCCAGGTCTGGCGGTCGAATTTTGAGGTAAAGGGGAGGCGCTCGTCTGGTACTCACTTGCTCTTTCTTTAGCTCATACAGAAACGTCAGTTTTGCGTCAAGCTGTGCAACCCATTTTATCAGAATATCGCTTCAAGAAAGGAACTAAACCTAAATATGAAAGTAAGACAATGGGCCGTCAAACTGGCAATTCAGATAACACGTCAATTATACGACAAGTAACCATATTTCCAATTTGAATAAAACGTTACCCAAGATATGATGAAATGGGCCAGGAGACGCTAGTACTTGAAATGAACGAAAATGAGTTTTAAAATATAGCTGAACTATTAATTTGGGCCTAGTTTGGAGCGGTAGATGTACTACTATTTGAAATGCAAAAAAAGAAAAATGCGGAAAAGCGCTAGATTAAAAAATTGGCCTTACACATAACTAATGAGATTACAAAATACTATCTCAGCGACACACACGATCAAATAGTTGCATTTGAGTACAATTAAATGCTCCTGACCTCGATAGCATCATTCGCCCAAAGTTAGCCAAGGCTGCATAACAGAAGGGACTCAATTAAGGACTGAGGTTAAAAGTTCAGGTATCAAAAAACTCATCGGGCATGAAAACCGGTTAACACTGCAACATACGTAAGCAGTCACACAGAATCAGAACAGTATGTGTACTTATACACAGCGGCTGCCGCGACAATGCCGACTAAATCAGATTGACGACGCTGACACTACAAACAATTCCCCAAGTAGCTTTAACTGATAATACATGGTTTTTTTCATAATAAGCAATTGGTTCAATAACGGGCAAAACTACTCCCCATACCAAAGCACGTAAGTACATTGCAATTCTTGAACTAACAACTTTTGCCTACTAGACCCAAGAAAAGTAAAAAAAAAGACACAATGGATTGAATTGAAAGAAAAATGGCACCTACTCAAGCGTACGCTGAAAGGATTGCAACGAGAAGACACTTTGATCTATCAAAATTAAACATACTATTAAAACTGACCGCCAATTCCTTTATGTACAATAAAGTAGAAAACTATATCTGAAAATATTGTCTGAAAATCGAAAACTTACTGGAACCATTAACAGTATTTTACATCTCCTTTTCTAACAACAGTCGTGTTATACTTTTATTTTCCGTAATTACGTGTACCATTCAATCCTTTGCCTATTTTTATCTGTAGCTCTGAACGCTATGGTGGAAGAGAAGAAACTGCAAGGAAATACAGCATACCACAATAAAAGTTTTATCAATGAAGGGCCGTAACACCTGCTACCAGGAATTTAACATTTAGTGAAAAGGTTCCCTTAGTTACGTATTCGCTACCACGAAGTGATTTTCAAAAATTCCATTCTTGAGGGGGCGAAAAGCAGTAAAATACGTTATCATAAATTTCTAATAGAACCGATGACATATTGACTTAGTTATTATATATAAAAGCTTTCCATACAAATGACTATAAAGCGCAATCCAGGATTTTGCGCAAATCGTTTCGTAGATGTGTGAATCTGGATTCGGGGGTTAATTATAGAATCTTTCATATCTCCTGTATTGGTTGAGTTAGAACACTATTTTTTGACATGTAGGTGTCTTTTTAATCTTTAGAAAGCATTTTGAGGATTTTTAAAATGTCGTCTCTAAAGGGAGAAAAATGGGGCGAAATTTAAGAGTTAAGCGGAACAATTATCTATTCTCTTTTTAGTGAATCTATTTTAGGTTTAGACGTAATTTATGAATACAACATTGAATTTGTACATATATTTATTCTTAGTATTATACTAGAAGTATAGTTTTATTAATTTATACAAGGGGGCTGCAGCTTACATTCACATATATTTCCAAAGGGTACGTAAAGTATAAATCGCCAGCGTGGCCAAGCGGTTAGAGCGTCAACTGCGGTATTACGGTGCGGGGTTCAATCCCGACATCTGTGAACTGGCGAACGGCCACCCAGTCGCTTTAAAAATTGGGTACTGAACCAGTAAGCCGTTAACGGTGTTCCAGGTTGACTGGATTTCGGAAAGACATATTTCGGCGACCCTGACCCGTCTTGCCTCTGGCCATGTTCCTACATGGAATGAAGTGCCCGAACTTTATTTTTACGTGAAGTATAATTGAGAGATGGAGAACATTTTTGGGAAGATTATTATTTCTTTTTTACCTATAATTATTTTACAGCTTTTGTTGAGTTGGTGTATTTGGCGAGTAGGGGTTGGGGGAGGCGCTCGATACCTTTAAACGATTTAGAAGTTTGTATCCTGAGCGAAGGGCGGGTACCTTGCTAGCGAACAAAAAAGCTGTGGAAAAACTTATGTAGTCGCAACAGGCATTAATGCTTACACCAACGAATAACTAAGAAGAAGAAGAAGATAATTTTAAATGATTTCTTTTGCTATTTGTTATAATTTATATGTAGCTCTTTGCAAAGCAATCTTATAAATGCCGTGTCGTAATTCACTATGTGTTCATCTTAATTATAGGTATTAATTAAATGTAGGTATCTTTTTATCTTCACATCAGATAATTTAGATCTATACTAGCCTAGTAGTATTCGAGTGACCTTATTTCTGTGTTCGTACCAAAAATTCTTTTACTTTCTTTCTGACTCTCCTGCTACCCATTCCCGTGCTTCTTTCTCTATCTTTCTTCTATAACAATTTTCTCAAGCTATCACACCGAACCTTTTATCATTTTCTGGTCAGTGGTCGCCACCGTGTAGTTTAATCCGAGACTGTTCTTTATTACGTATTGAAATTTCCAGATCCATTGTCCATATTACAGCCATATACATAATAAAAATATTTAATGCGTAAAGGAGCGACCAGACCTTATAGTTAATTCATTTAGGAAAAAATATAGTATAAAATATTTAACAAGTACCAATATTTAAGAATATCATTTAAGAGTAATAATGCAACTAGTTTTATTTAGGCATTTATATGTACATAATTTTTATGTTAGAGAAAATACCTTTCTTACCGTGTTTATGCACATCTCTCACTTTTTCTGCTATTTTTCTACTAAATGTAGTCAAGGGAGACACTTAAAACTATCTGCCATTTATTTAGAGATTTAGACCATCACCGCTTGTTGGCTACTCTATAAAGAGCACAAAAAACTCAAGGCGTTGCTTCGCTTTAAGGCTCTACAGCAGTAAAGCTTCGGGAAAGTAAGTAATTCTGAAATAGTAGTGAAGGGGTGTCATTTCCTCGTGCAGTGAAAGTTTATTGTGAGCTTTCAGGGCGGGTGTCTGGCAGAGCGCGAAGGGCGCAGTGTACTTCCGCATCCGGCGAACAGGACGCCCCTGGTGGTGACCAAACGGAACACACAAGCATCCTTTGAATACAGCGGACATCGTTCAAAATCATATTTCCGCCTCCTCCTGCATTGTTGTTTCGGGCCATGCGACGAGCTAATCGCCAATGTTTCACTTTTTCAGCGGAAAACGAGAAATTTCCCGGAGATGAAAATTGCATGGTTTCGCGGTTGTAGCCGGCTCGGCGATCTTTATCGAACGTGATTTATGCTTATG
>OW679198.1:128417561-128468306 GCA_940337035.1 Agriotes lineatus | reverse complement strand
TGCGCCGTCAACACAAAGAAAGTTTTTGAAGCAGCTGTCTGCGAGTGGTCTAATGTTATGTTTCGATGAGCACTATATTTGAGCATCTGCTCAGTAGAATAAGCTGTTGGAGGTGTGCGTTATGTTTAATATGACTGCGTCGTAGCAGCAACATATTTGCGCGTAGATGAACATTATCATTCGTTAATGTAAAAATGTGCAGACAGGTTTTTGGCGGCTACCTTCATATTGCTGTGCGCATAAATGCGAGGTAAAAATGGGTACCCGCTTTATGGTCTAGTATTTAACGCTAGTATTATTTATCTTTGTTTGTTTAACAGGAAATATATCTGTTGGCTGTTTTCGTTTGAGTACATCTTTAAAGCTAATATTTTTAACCGTAGCACAAGTACAGATCAAGATCTGGACTATTTCAATGAGTACATTACCTAACCACTAGCTGGGGTACGTAGAGTAAGATAGATCTTATTGATATTGAGCTAGCTGGCAATGAAATAGGACAATAAATCTATAAAAGTGTCGGACTTCCAAACCGCCACGCCTTTTTACAATTTGGCACTCAACAAAGGGAGATCTAAAAGACCCGTTAGGTTGTACCCAAAACCTTGAAAAGGTGTTCGTCTTATGTCAATTTTTACAGCTTCTTAGTTACTGTTACCGTTTTTAGGTTTAATAAACAGGTATCAAACAATTATTTCCGTAATTAGACGCAAAACTGACTAAGATAAACAGGGTTGCCATATTTTTATATATTTAAGACGAAAAATTATTGGAAGCTCATTATCAACTGTAGAGTTATCTAGTTGGGAAAAAATTCGGAAAAGTTTGTACTGAACTATTACCGAAGTTACCAAATTACTTAAACCTAATTGAATTATTGGCAACAGCGAAAACTTACTGCATAGTTGCTAAAAGTTTAGTCGAGATTAAAAATTGACTCGAAAATATTTCTTGTATTTAAAAATCAGTGGAAATTTGACGCAATTAAACTTTCCTTTTGCTACTTATTGGAAAATTTATTGTAAAATTTCTTAAAAATATTTCTGTAAATTTTTTAAAAAAGTTGTTAATAACTTGGTGCTCATTTCTTCTAAATCCGGCAAAAGTTTGTTGCGAAGCCGCTGATAATTTATTGAAAATTTACTCAACATTTACCGCAAATCTGCTAAAAAAATATTAGATAGGTTTTAGAAGTATGCTAGAAATTTGTTACAAAATGGCAGCACTCTTGCTGGAAATTATGAAAACTTCTCACAACTGTATTAAAAATCCACTTCTAGTTTACACACAACTTCTCGTAAATTGGCTGTGAAAATATTACTATTTCCTTGCTCACTTGAAAATTTATTGTAAATTGCTTACAAATATTGTCTATGAATGTGTTAAAAGTTTATTAGAAACTAGATAAGAATTTGCCAGAAATTTTACTGTAATTCTTTTAGATATTTGTATGCTACTTTCTATACGCCTAAAACAAGAGAAAGGAGGAGAAGGAGATTTACTAGTGCCTCTAAACCACGTTTTAACAACGGTGAGCGTAGGTTTTCAATATTTTATTTTGAAAACAAATAATTCTACTTCGTTCGATAACTCACATTATTACTACTAATTATTGAAATTACATGGGAAACTAAGAGTAATTTTAACAACAAATTTCCGACAATACTGTCGTATTCGTGGAGGTAAAGCATTAAAACATTTAGAGGTGCCCATCTTTTTTCAGGATATATTTTACTCCTAGTGAATATGCTATTAAAGAGATGTTTGTACTGGATGCATAGTTTACCACACAATATTTTCTTGCAAACACAAAAAACGAATTGAGAGCTGAGAAAATAAAACATTCATTGGATGTATTAAATTTCCCAGATTGAAAATGTGTTGGAGTACTAAATATAACTCTCAATCCACGGCGTCAGTAATTACAAAGTATCGATTTTATATGCTTCTTTTAAGTATATATTTTGTTGACTCGGAATATAAGAAGTTCAACCAGTAATCGATTCTATGAAAAATAGATGGCTGAATATTCAAAGAACTGACAATCACTACTCAAGCGATGAACAAGTTCTATCAATTCCTCAATGTGTAAAAGGTAAACCGAGCAACTCTACAACATTGCTTATGAAGGTTTCTCCTGTAGTACTGTATTACGCCAGCAGGCGATTACACCGCCCGAATCCACTTCGCACACTAGTCTTTGTACCTCATGTCGAAATATGGGCGCCACGCTAACCGTTCGCTTGTCACTTTAAATTGCGCTTGCTTAAAGCTTTGCGCTGGAAAAACCGTCAGCAAGGATTCATTAACAGCTTCTTACACAATAACATTAATACTAAGGATCAGTTTATATGAAAGCATCTTGAGGGAAAATTCGTACCGTTAAGGATCAAGTGTGTGCATATAAGTATTTTGATGTTTATAATTGATTTGATTCGAAGCTGTTTATATTATTTGTCTGGTTATAATTTGTGTCTGGTTTTACTGTTTTGTGCTACACCGGCTCTGTAGAATCTTTTTACTGAAAATAAAACGGCTTTTCAGGAAGGAGGTCTTGATTTTAGCCCGTTGTGTCGCTCCCGCCACTGCAAAAATGTGTTAAATTGGGTGGTAATTTACAATAGTTTTAAAAAATATATACTTCCACTTTTCTAATTTTTTTTCTGCAATCCTGTTTCATAAAAAATAGTTATAAAGTGGATGAAATGTGTTAGACATTTACTGAAATTTTGATGGAAATTTGGTGATGAGCTGGTATTATAAACTTCGTATATTATGAAAAACTGAGTGTTTCTGCTTCGTCAGGTGTTGCCAAAAAATTTAAATTATCAACTTCGTTCTTGAGATATACGATAGGTAAGCTTTTTGACTCATATCTTAGTCCATATTATATTTCATGTCTCTACAACATATTGTTTCTACTTAGTAAATTATTTACTTACTCGTTTGCTGAGCAAATCAAAAGGTTGTCGTCTCACCTGCAACAAAAAGCATAAATAAGCAAAGTTAGTCACACAAGCAAGAGAAAGTGCACGTCGTGAAACGGCCAGGGAATTAAAATGACCGCTTCAGTTGAAAAATATTAACTGCGGCTCGTTTGTTTCTTCTGGAGGCACCACATAAGAGGTGCGCAGTAAAGGATGGCAACCTCAAGACCGAGGCCATTCGTCTTAGTTGGCGTGGGAGCAACACGGATCTTCCATCAGTGGTCCGGGTCGGATACTGTCCACCATCGTTTATGTATGAGATCCGGCCATGATTTACGCCGGACCCGTCTGCACGAGGGCCTTGTTCCTATTTATGAAATTTTATATTCTAAACTGGGACAGAAGAGCGTGTTGGAAATATTAACTGCCGCGTTAGGCCCTTCTTTACACAGCCGCTGCCCGGCGTGCATTTTTCTAATTACTATGGCAAATTTTAATCGCGGTTAAATTTATTCCTCCTTCGTGTTCGGGCTGCGACATGCTGGAATTTTTGGACGTCCTGACTGGGCTTAGAGAACGCGGCTTGAGGGCGGTTTATACATAATAAACACATCGCATGTCTAAAAATATGTTATATTAAATTGAACACTCAAAAAAAAAAACAGAAGTAATTGTTCAATAAGTAGCAACAGTTTCCTTGAAGTGTATTATTACTGAACCACCAAACACATCGTAAATGATTGAAATAAGAAATGCCAGATCAATAAGGGAGAAATTGCAATGATATCAGATGGATTTACTTCAATCCGAGGAAGTAAAGATATTTGTGCAATATTTAGATTCAAATTGCTTTAAAATTTCCCCCAGAAGTCCATGCGCTTCCTTGATGTCACCGCAGCGTATCGTGTTAGACGCGTTTTTGTATGTCATATTAACATTCAGATCTCGATACTTTAATTTATGTCAAAGTGGTGGATGCAACTCACCCATAACCACTAGACAGCGATGGGGTGCAAACAGTGCCGGTTCGAGAATTCCTTGGCCCAGTGGCGGAGGCTGGCAATTAAATGTAAAAAAAACATAAACTTACTGAACTGCAAATTTCTTCGATAACAATATTTGTACTCACCGGGGGTGGCCGCACCCCTTGTCATTCGGTACTTATGGCGGTGACTTTACAATACTTCGCCTTGCATCAGTCAGCATCAACCCTTTGGCACTTCATCTTTGCTTTCACTGGTTGGATTAGCTGCCGGTATTTTTCGCTAGTATTGCCCAATAGTAATCCATTAGATTAACTATTATTACAACCGCACAGAGTCGATAATAACATGGAGGCTACTGGTTTTTCACAGTAAAGTAATTGCCTTAAATCTTGCTAGGCTATAGCGGAACCACGTACTTCTGCGGGATTACATTCTTATTGCGGAACTTATCATGCTTCCACGGATCACTGTACGAAACCTCGTGCTTTCGAGAGATCCATACCTTTGATTATCACATAATCGATTAACTGGATCAAGAATCCCTCACGTCTACCAGCCGTTGCAATTACCAAAAAGCTACCAAACATCATTCAATTGTCTAGGATAGTGCGTACAATCTACACTAGCTGATCTAATTCACTATCTAAGGATACGCATAGCCGCGTTTGCATTTTCGCCTTGCATTATTAAATTTATCACATTTTAATTAATTATAGGTACGCATATAATCGCTTACGCCAAGCAAAGGACTACGCAAAACAGCCCACCTCGCGCATCTGCCACAACCAGGAACATTCTCGTTATTTTTTGAATTCCATTTCTAATCGAGCCTTCTCGATTCGGTGCATTGGTTGCACATGTCGTCCGGGTCTAATACATTCGCCAAGATTATATTACATTCCATGGCTCAAAAAATTCCAGAACTGGCAAACGTAGTAATTAAAACTTACAAATAATAAACCCCAAAACCATAAAATATTTCATCACTACCAATCCTTTACAAGAAATTGGTCGATAAAATTATAGGAACTATTGCATGCGTATGTTAAATAACGACATTCGACCAATAAAGAAAATCACATTTCAAATGTTACACCAAACCGATGGTATTAAATTGACTATTGCATACATCTGTCAAATGACTTCATAGCACCAGTTAGAAATATTTCAAATTTTAAACCAATCCCAAAACGATTAAGTGATAAGTGCAGAGTATTCGATTATCAAATGCACGTATCAATTTTGAATTGAACTAACCAAATGCAAAATTTTCTTTAGTGCTGTAAATCATTATTTATTAAAATTAACTAGACAATTATGACAGTTTATTACTATTGTACTATTTGTAATGGATTAGATTTATGCAATAGTCACACAAAATATATTTAGTGCATAGTTCCTTTGCTTCGATAATCCCGACCAGGAAAGCACTTCTGCTGTCATCACAACAAGCACTCGGGCATTCCCTGACCAGGATTATCTGCAAGTGACTATGCACTTAATATATTACTGTTGATATGTAACCATTACACGTATCAATTGCGTATTATCACTTACCAAAAATCATGTACTGACATTGACAGTAACTTGTCATATATTTTGGGTTTACTTCTGCGATAGTCACGCAAAAATGTAGTTCCTTTGCATCGATAATACTCGCTGCGAATGTACTTTCGCTTATTGCTCCTGAAAATAGGTAATCCACCTACGGTGTCATGCCTATTTGCGTGGCAGCATGTGGTCCTGCATCCCTTTACCCAGTATTATCGGCAATTCACTATGCACTTAATACATTACTATTAATGACATGCTATAAAAATCTTCATCTTAATGGCTTTAATAAAAAAAAAAACGATGAAAGTCGGTGTAGTAGAAATTATAACCAAGCTTGAGAAAGAAAACGACTTGTATTTTAAACATTGATTGTTCTAATACATTTCCATTTCATGTTTGCTGTGGAAACAAAACTCGTGTAAAAGTGATATCTTAAATTATAATTACTATTACAGCGAGTTGCAGTGAGTTACAATAAATTTGCATTGCTTGGTTGGACGCAATGTAAGTCTACTTAACTAAAATTCTTTTATTTTTTTTCGTGCCTATTTGTTACCGGATGTTGGCCATCGACATGGCGGTAGTTACTTTGTCCACAGCTGCTCGAAAATACTCTGTTGTTGCACATTAAGTCACGTTCTCAGATTTTGTAACCAAGAAGTTCTCCTACAGCAAGGTCTTTCTTTTCCTTGAACCTTGCATTTGAAGATCAACTGTAGCAGGCCATATCTCTCGTCGATCCTAGTTATATGGCCTAGGTACTCTAATTTAAAAAAATAGTTCTTCAAGGTCTCGCCTCAACTTCTCAACTACTTTTTTATTGGTTGTATGATCTTTCTAGGATATTTGAAAAATTAGGGAAAACAACCACATCTCGAAAGTTGCGAGCTTTTTACAATATGCGCCAGTGAGTATCCACGATCCGGCACCATAGAGTAGCTCTGATAGGGTCAGTTTTGTGGAGACATTTCGATGATGACTCATTATGTCATGAGTCATTTTGATAAGGTATCTCAATGGTGTGGTCCTACTTACAACTGATTGTTGTTTCTAAATACGCAACCTCCCCCTCTGGGGGTTGTCTGGCGGATAATTGTTTATACTAGTCATCGTGTATTTGCTCTTCTTCACATTTTTACTGTAAACTCTAAGCTTTCAAAACTGTTGGCGAACATGACGACATCATCAGCATATCAAGACTTTTTGGGGGTTTATCATTGATCAATATACCAATTTCAATACTGTGTAACACCTCTTTAGATACTGACTCACAATACATGTTCAAGACAAATAATGAACAACCTTGATTTACACCCTGCACCTCGCTGGAGAGCTAACCTTCCTAGGTTTTCACCTTTAGTCCTAATAGCTGCAGGTAGTTCCAATACACGTCCTTGTCGGTCAGGGTTGATGTTGGTAGAATTTCAATCAGTTTTGAGTCTTCTCCTGTAGAGGACTTTTTCTGATAATCTAGAAAGCATTTGTATACATAATAAAAGAATCTTTGCAAAATAATCCTTCTCTGGTGCCATAAGCGATGCTAAACCCAAACTGAGTATTCATCATCTAGTTCTCACATAGAATCTTATTATTCTATGATAAATTATTTTTAATAGGGTTTTTAATGGATAACTCATTACTACCTAAAATTAAATTTCCCTCATATGTACATTTTCCCAAATTTAAGGCATTTGGGCTACTGTATCATAATACCATTATATTTACTATTCTATCAGCTAGTTGTCCAGATAGTCTTGGGCAAAGAATCCGGCGGCGGAGTTCTTTGTGCAGGCTAAAACAAATATTCATATTTCGCCTCTAGGATTTCAAGTACCTTAACTTTATCTTTTAGCAATTGATTTTTAACCGTACTGGTATTCTTCATTGTCGCTCTATAGTGACTTTTATCTTTCTTCTTGTTAAATCATTTGCTCTTTATGATCTACAACACTTTTTCTGTAATTTATTATATTTTCTTTTTGTGGAGTAAGCTTTGAGGTATACTTCAGTAACTGTTTCTCTTATTACCGTTGCCCTTTGTAGAATATGTTGCATGTTGATGTTCTGGAATTTGTTGTAATATCTTTTAAGACAGTTTTTCTTATGAGTTTGATATCTGCAGTATTTATGCATAAGATTGTTTTTCAACTTTTTAAAATTGAGCTCTCTTAAACCAACTAGCGGAAAGTGATCTGACCCAATATTAGCAACGGGGTAATCCTTTATAGATTTGGAGCCACTTTGATAGCGTTTACGTATTGTTCTGGAAATACCCGCTGAATTCATTAAATTTGGTGGAAATTTGACAGACTGACAAGGTTGATAAACAACGGTATAGATACAAAAATTACCAGTGGAAAATATCATAACATTCAGTTTATGTACAAAAGAAAAGATAGGTGAGACGTCCATAACTACAGAGAAGTGAGTATCAATACCACTTTAAGTAAACTTTTTGGAACACAATAGAAAATAAAATAGAAGACTCTTTAAAAGATCGTTTGAAATTGTTGGGGATCAAAGTGGATTTACTTCGGGTAGAACATGTGTCGATAATGGAATTGGAACAATTAATAGAAAAACGAATATTAATGTGACAAGGAATCCATATTTCGTTAGTCTTCCAGCTCCTCGATTGAATATTTGTTTAAACTGCAATATTAAAACTACATTTTTAATCACCTGCTACTACACTTGTAGTTTAAATTTTTTTCACAAACTTGTGAATTGTTGATACAGATGGAATAGGTCGATTATTAAATTTAACCGAGAATAAATCACGAACTGTACTTAAACTGTAGCCAATGTAAAATATTTTGATAATAAATACCCTCTCTATTAGAATATTCAACATTATTGTTCATAGTAATTGGTTAAATACGTTAATTGATAACTGACAGAAAATAACATTTATTTTGGCATAAACAAATTTGAACATGTCTAATCTGCTTTTTGTGAATAAAATGAAAAATATTTTATTACAGTTTTTATGCTATTTCTATCTTAAACAAGCAACAAATTCAAGTAAAGTAGTACCAAATTAAACGCATTTTCTTCTATTTCGATTGATACCACTATCAATCCTATCAATTCAAGCGGCAAGCAGGAATCTGCAGATATACGGTTTCTCATGCTGTTTCCCTATTTTCGCACTATAAATGAAACAGTGGGTATAATCTGCATGCAACATGTCCTCCTGCAATAAATAGTTTTTGAGTTATTCCGGCAACAGGATTGGGGAAACCTGTTTTTGTAATCTAATCACCCTGAAACGTGAAGATGTGAAGAAATCTCGGGAGGTGATTTTCTTGCAATTGCAATACCTTTATCGTTAAACGAGTGAAGTTAAAAGCATAGACATAGCTACGTGCAATGCAGAACTCTTTGGATATATAACTACCTCCTGGCGACATCAGCAAGAAACAGCTTCTCATAGACAGATCTCTAGTTGTAGGCACTAACCTAAGTTCCAAGATAATTGGATCCAAAGTGTATAGGAAATTACTAGAGAGTTTCAGAGACAAGAAAGCTTGTTTGCCACGATAACGGCGAACGATATCAGAATGACGGCGTAGCCGATGTCAAAATCCATTAAAAGCTCTACCTTTGGCCCGTAACAATGTTTAATGCAGGGAAGAATTCACGAAGGCAGAATTGAACTGTGTTTGGTTACTTCACATGTGGTAAAACGACTCGCCAGAATGTAAAATGTGCTGGTCGACGTAGGTAGCTCTGCAATAATACAAGACGGTATTTATAGTGCGAATGACACTAAATGGGAATAATATCAACTGACCGTAGTACCAATAGCTGAGGTGTTAATATTAAACTACCGTTTAGTGTTTCACAAGCTGTCAGCACGATGAGCACACCAAATGTTGACTTTTGAATAAAAGCATGATCGAGTCGTATATTTTCTTGGTCGTTGGCAGAAGATGTAACGTGGATTCGCCACTTTTATCCTGAGACAAAAAGGCAAAGTATGTAAATTTCGAGTCCATTCCTTCGTAGCAAGATCATAGTCACAATTTTTTTACATTCCGAAACCGTTAATCTAGACGCTTTGGAGCTGCATCAATTCGCGAATTTACTTTGAAGTGATTGATTATCAACCCTGCCCTTATGATCTAGCCCACAGTGTTGTATTTACTCCCAAAGCTGAAGGAAGGTGTTTCGGAGCGGCAAGAGTTGACAGCGATGACGCGTTTATGACACCGTACCAGGATTTGTTGGTAACCAGCATCAATAATTTTTGTTACTGTGTTCGAACATAGGTGGAATAAATGTTTCGAAGTGTAAGTGTAAAAAAATAGTATATGGTCTTTGTAAGACACAATAAATTCTATATATTCCTCGCATAAGGCAGCTTAGGGAATGTTCAATAACATATTTAATTTATTTTTAGCATTGATTCTTCCACGGAATATGCTCTTTCACTTTTTTGCCACGATAGGTTACGTTGATAAATTTTAATGTTTTCCATTATAACGCAGCCTTCCTATTTTATTTATGGGTTGCGCAATTCTCAGAAGGGCTAACTGTTATTTATACAAGAAAATAAAAACAGGCTGCGTTATTTTCCGTTCCCAATTTAAAAAAAAAGTAAGCCCATGTGAGAAATCTTTCCATACAAACTGTAATCCTTCGGCGCAAGAATATTACAGCGCTTCAAATAATGAGAATTTTCTTCCACATTGCAAAAACAGGAGCCGTATTTTACGTTTGATTCCATTCCCATTCGAATTTTGCGATCGACCCGGCTGCTCGGAATTTCGGAAAACGACCGACTCCCTTTTTATTCGCCTGCGTTATAAAGATTTCATCAAACAACGCAGAGCTTTCGGATTCGCAGCTCCCCGGGAGACATGGTAATACATATAAAACCGCAGCCTCGAAATTAGAGTTCAATCAAAACTGTCTGCAGCAGATCCGTCGGCGGCTGGCAAGTTTGCTCTTGCAGAAGGACAACTGTGGAGCGAGACTTCGCGACGAAATATCAAAAGGCATTATCGTCATCCAGGAGCCACGCGGCTAACCCACTTAGAACTTTATATGAGTTTACTGCTATAACTAAATAAATTTGGCGGCCTTGCGAAACGCTGCACTTAACGGATATTTATTAGTGTTTACAATAAAGCGAATAAAATGATTGCTGGTCACTTCGAAACTTTTCTGTGAGTTTTATGACAATAAAAATGGAACATTGATTATGGAGATCATCAGAGGGAGGCTAATAGGCAGTACGACTATTAAACAAGTAAATTTGAAAACTCTCACAAGGATACGAAAATTGTGTCGTCTTCTGTATATGCTAAATCTTTCCAGCTTAGGCTGCCTATATTCTCTTTAGAACTGTTCAGCAATAACCTAACACCATGGTAGGGTTAAAATAACATCCATGCGAGGCGCAGGCGAACATCAAAGAACGCCAACGCAAATTTGCTGGCTGTCGGTGGTGCACATAAACGAACAGCACCAGTACAAACACATTTGTAATATTGTGGATTTGTGGAACAGCTTGGCGGTTTCCTAATGTTGGCTGTGCCGCGTTCGAAAATTTAGTCTCTTATCAGAATTATTTATGCCTTCCTCGCCAACGTTATTGAAACTCCTGGATGAAGCATAAGTTTATTGTTACTGTTTTTTGGTTACTTCTTTAATAATGAATGATTGTTTGACTTATCAACCTAACTACGTGGTGTCGTAGTGCATAATAAAATACAATAATTATTTGGTGATAATTATTTTAATAAAATATAGATATTATTTAAACTATTTAACAGATTTGCTTTCCATTCTACATCTTAGGTTAAGCAGCAGTTGTAATATTAATACTAAAATTACGAGATAACATAAAAATGCAATCAAGAAACAATATGATATAACCGGTAAACGAGAAACAATAACCCTGAGGTACGTAGAACTAAACAAAACTATATGAAAATAAATATAAAATGACAATTGAAGAAAACAGAATCTTAACGCCTGACAGAGAAAAGCTAATAATTATAACAGAAAAATTCTACCAAAGACCTTGTACTGCTCCAAAGTCGAGAAGCAAGAACGTCAAAAACAACTAAATAGGGAAAGAAGACGTTAAATCTACAGCACAAATGAAGGATGATAGAGCGTCCACCGACGACAGAGCTGATGATCACTTACCAAAAATACTATTAAACGAATGTATGAAGGACGAAAAGATATTAAACGATTCGAGAAACTCTTCAGTAACACTGATACATAAACAAGTATCAAATACCAAAACCGGCACTTCTAGGCCTCAAAATGGAGTCTCCAGAAGTGCACGAGTATGTAGCTTGCTGCTTAATAAGAGTAATCTAAGCCGAACTACCACTGAAACTAATTGACTGCACAGCTTACGTGGGTAGCGGCATCCTCATTTGCAGGGATGATTTCGTATGATACACCAGACGAAATATAGTATTTCACAGGACCCCGAAAATTTTACTGCAGTTCTTGCACAAGTCCCAGCAAAGGGTTACTTTCCCCTAATTAACTGTAGGTTGCTGCTCCATCTAAACAAACCAACCGGCAGCGTCAATTAAAATTATATTTACAGAAGCCGCCGCTACGAGATGCAGCGCCGAATTATTGAAAGCTTTCGGAGAAGGCCACCGGCTGCGCCTGGTTGCTGATTGATTGTCGATTCCGAAGGCACTTGTCATGCAACCACTTCATTTGTTGTTTACATTGTAAAGACGGCTTGTAATTGAATTTAATTTATAAACCTGATATGTGAAATATAACCCAATACACATAATCCTTCTAGAGTGTTCTAAATCTATACACTAGACGCAAACAACGAACTTATGGTTAGTAAGCTTTGCACTATATTGAGGTCATGGTACTTGTAAGGTTTGTTTTGTTTCTTCTTCAAATACTGGAACTACCTTTTTATTAATTTGGATCTTTTCCGTTCCTGCGAATCTGAATCAAATTATTTACCGGTCCCTTTATTAAAATTTCTTCTCTATTTAAGTATTTTGTTTCTTATCTTTCCTTTCGCTAAACGTTTACGGTTTTAAAGGTTTTATTGCTACTCTGCTTCTTGGTTTGTTATTTCCATGATGTAATTTACATGGTCGGATGGTATTCCTCAGTAGTATTTATTTTCCTTGTACAAGTATTCCGTCCATTGTTAGGTATCTATGGTATGTACTTACACGGTGTCACTTCAGCGTTCATATTGCGCACATTCTTCATACTGTCCTTTGCGCTGAAACCAAAAGCTTATTTACGGTATCAAAGTAAAAGAAATCAAGACGATTGGAAAGCTTAATATGTAACAATAAGCAATGAGGGTAAATATTATCCAATTAAAAGAATAGTACTGAAACGTTATGGAGGAAGCCATACCTGCATAGAAGTACAGAAAATGGAGCCGTCTTATCATTTTTAAATTATGTGCAAGAATTATTGGTTTCATCTACAGATAAGGAGCATTTTCTACAAAAAATTGTTACTTTTCTACATTGTCGTCATTGTTTCAGATTTTCTTGCGTAAGCATTATTTACTCTAGTCTATAGATCTAGGTATCGTGCTCATGGTATTATGTCAATTGGCATGCACTTCATCGAGTGTCAAGTGTCAATTTTGTCATCTATTTCGGTAATTTCATGGTAACCTGTATAAGTAGTGATGCCGCCGAGTAGTGAAATATTGTAAAATACTTGTAGCGCTCTACATTTTCCTTTTTATTTTTACATTTGGGCACATCAACTACGTTTATACAATGTTTATGGTGTTCCTGGTGAAGACAAAATTCCACTTTTAGTCCATTCTGTATCGTTGTATCCATATCTGTTCTACTAATATTAAATCCCGTTTCCTTCTTTTCTCTTTGCAAATTTTAAGATGTCACTAGGTTGTACTGGTACCTCCCATATTAATTTATTAGTTTGATTGTTTAAAAATAGTTAATTTAATTGTATTGACCTCTCATACCACACAAGGGGCGCAAACCTGCACCATTGCCTAACAAATAACACGAAAACTAAGAGTGGACAACGGAGGGAAGAATGATATGAATAACATTTAGGAGATAAGGTCAGGAATGAATAACTAAGACAACGAACAAAGGTAACGAATATCGTACGAAAGATAACAAGTAAAATGGGACTATCCCGAGGATAACGTTAATCTAAATTAAAAATTGCTACAATGAACAAAAAGAAAAACAGGGACAAGGCCAGAAAGATGAAAAGAGCTGAGGTATGGATTTTGGGAGTAAAAAATGTAAAAGAGGGTAAAGCTCCACCTTCTCTGTCATTGGTAGCTACTCTGTCTTTTCTATATCTACACGTTTTTGTCTATTGATCATATACGTTGATAATATTTTCGATATTATTTGCACTTCATTTAATCTATTACGTGTCTCACGTGTTCTTTATATCAATACTAATTCCAAAAATGTATAAACACTAATCGAGTCGCAGCAAAATCGCAAATACATTTGACTTCTTTTGTAGATATATTTAATCGTGACGAGTATGCAAATCATCGCAGCGACCAAACGCTTAACTACCACAGTCAATGAATAGCCTTTAAATAGCGATAGCGAAGATAATACAGACAATGCTGGCAAATCTGCCAAGAAAGAAAATGAGAAATTCAGAGAATAAAACAAACAATATCACACGACTAAATTCGACAGTAAAGTCTACATGTATTAATATTAGCTGGTAGAAAATTAAGGTTAGTACGATGAAAATTAAAGAAATAAGTATTTCGAAACCTTTTGTAAGCTTTTACTCGCTATTCATTCTGCTTATCTTTCAGTATATGTAAATCTTGCATTTTAAAAATGTTGTTATCAACTTTTTAGCGGTATTTATGTACCCTTATGACCTACCAGAACGTTTTCCATTAGCTATTAAATTTATTACCTTGTATTTGACATGTTCACTTTTTAATTTGTGGTTGCGTCCTTCCTTTGCTTTAAGTTTCAGCCTTCAACTATTAAATGCATTTTGTACGTAATTGAGATACGCTCAATGGAATTCTGAAACTTCAGTTTCAGTTTCACTGGAATCCTTACTGAATAAACCGTTTTCGCGATGAACACGTAAACATGAACTAAATATTTCGTGGTGATCTATTTCAACGAATTAGAAATGTTCAACAGAAACCACATTTAGAAAGTTAGTTGTCGAAAGCAGTTTAATTTTCCGCACTCACACAACCTATTTTACTAATAGCTAAATTTACATAACACTTGCTACCCTCAAGGTCATTGGAAAGACATACTTATTTCTTAATCATCAATACTACGCTATGTTAGCTAGTTCAATTTATCGTTATAGTGTATGTTTCCGTCAAATTCAGCTGATTAAGTTTGAGTTCGTTTAGAAGAATCCTCCTCCATTGTTTTCAAATTTCAGCCAGTGGTTAGCTACGGGTACGTATTTGCAAACACATTATACTTTGGTCAACAAAAGAAGTTAAGGAATATAACATTTCTGAACTGGTTATAGCAAATAATACTCGATATCGAAGAATCAGTATGGGAGTAAACTAGTAGGTTGTAATTTCCTGTAAAGAATGTTAAGTGAAACGACGCCAAAGTATTTTTTAACAGTTGTTACTTTAATTGTTTTTACGACAGGGGTGGTTCAGTTAGCTAAGGGGAACTATTTGGATAAAACGTATTGTTACAGAGAAAATCGACCACCTGCAACAAGCCTGATAAGGGGCCCAGTACCTCAGTGGGGCGGGAGTGGGTCATAGACTGAGTTGTGTCTGGAAAGGTAAGCGGTTAAGGAATTCTTATGTTATGGGGCCACTACGACCGCAACAAAGAGAAATAACCAAAACAATTCCTAAGAATTCTATCTGCTACTCGTAACCTTACGTTCGACTAGGAAACAATTCAGCAGGGGAAGACAGTTCTAAGTAACTGGCGCAGAGCGCTGATGTTTATTCCTGTACTATTATTACAACACAAGTAGTATAGATATATATGGGAGTAAATACCTTATACAGGAATCACAAGGTATTTGTTCAGGCACTAAACTGCAGTGCCTGATCTTCCACATATACCTTGATAAAAAAAATTAAATTTCTAATTAAAAGAATGACTAAATTTCTAATGAAATTATGTATAAGCTCCGGTATTTCAGTTGCGGTCCAGTCATATCAAACCCAAAATGAACAAACGCACACCACTTTAAGAGAGCTTGCAAAAACAATTTATTATAAATACATTAATAAAGATATTTGGATGAACCCCTGTGTATCTAAGCCCGACTCAACCATACCCGAACCACAGAGATACGCCCCCAAAGGTATTTCACAACGTGCAACATACAGAATTGGCGATCATTTACGCATTAACTAATAAAACATATTTAAGTCGGGTGCAGTTCATACATCAAGACAACCAGATGCGATAACTAAAGCAGCGGTCACCAGGGCTGAACGTAGCCCCGGGCCGCGAGTGATGGCTAGGTAACGTGGTATTGAGATGAACCTCTGGGCCCCAAGGATTTCAACGAGCGAAATGTTGGCATAAATCTACACGCGATTTCAAGGATACTATTTCTAGGGCTTCGTCGAAAAGACGGAAAACTTTAGTTTGAAGATTAGCTAGGAACGTCGGCGTCGATATGCACGCTAAAATAGAAATCGCCGACGCTGCGTCGGTATGGCACAAGGGCTTCTTTGTATATATACCCAAACGGAGATGATATGAAACTCTGCGAGCCTCAAAACAAGACGGGATTTCAAATTTCAGATTAGATTAGGCTGTGGAAAGCTGAGTCTATACGACAATCGTAGTAATTTGTCAAATTGTCAAGGTAGGAGCTTCCCAAACAGCTACATTCACGGAAAAAAATGCACCCATATCACGCAAATCCTTAAATTGTTGTAGCCAACTGAAGATCTGCTTCCTGCGCCTGATGTTAGCACGAGAGCTTTACGGTCCCCTCTCACGTATTAAACACGCAGTGGAGGTGTAAAATTGCAATCCGATCTAGCAGTGTTCAGAAAATTTATTTAGATATTGTATTGAATATATGTTATGTGTAATGTCATTTAATAGGTTTACATATATTATTTGAAAAGTGGTGGACTGACAAAACGCGCACAAAAAAATTTAAAACAATTTGGAAGAAACAAACGAAACCGTTACGCTCCTATAAACTAAAATGTTTTAAAAGGTTGCAACAGAACATACAACATGATATCTTTACAACACTGCACCTATAAAAATTGCAATCTTTAAAATAACCATTTATTTAGATATTTGGGGGAGAATGTTAAAGCAAAAAAATAAGAATAACAGTATAGCGAATCGGAATACAATAATTAGCTAATGTGCAACAATGCTTTCACATTAACATATGGGATTGAAAGGGAACGAATATAATATCTATAAAATAAGGAAGTGCCACATTCTCCTAACAACTAACAAACGGCAGATACGTAAACGCATATAGCTTTCATTAAAGTTAAAATAGAAAAAATACAATGTGGTTTAGTGCCTCCGTACGATTTAAATGACACGTGTTCAGTAATAGGTAGAGGATGATGCTGTAATGTCTGTTACAGCTGATTACTATTATTTTAGTTATTTTCATTTTGCAATGCCAAGGTAGTTCAGAGCTAAAGTCTGTGCAGATGTGGAGTTATTAAATAAAGCAAATCGGATAAACAATGTTTAACCTTAATTCTAATATACAAAACTAACTGAGTCGATTACTTAAACCAAACCTATATTCAATCAAATAAATAAAATGCTATTTTCTTGGGGAAACTTCACTCTTCTGCAGTTAAAAGCACCTGGCGGGGCTGCAACCCAAGGTACCACAATTTGAAGTTTGTCATATGCCCACCGAGCTAGCTTTGGCATAACTGGAGCTTCGTTTGTTGCAGGCCATAAGCAGGTTAGTTTAATGGTCGCTGAACTCTTACTCAAAGTGCTAGGGAGTGCATTGGTTTCTGGTACTGGTAATTGGAAAGCAGAGAGGAAGCTCCTACCGCAGCCTGGACAAAATTTCAGGTTTTTTTCTGAAATTTTTTGCACGCCTGCGAGATGATGCCACGACCCGAACTTAAGGTCCGCTAAATGATGCAAAAGCTGGAGGTTTTAGGCGCCCTTTTCGAGTCTGGCAGCTCGAACTGAAAGCTCTTGCGAAATAAATTGAACACAGCTTTCTTAGACGTGTTCTAGGTTGATAATTTTCAATTCACCGCACATCCTAAAGCCGTGTTAGCACCTATTTCGCGAGGAGACTTCTAGTGGCGGTAGGCCCTAAGGGTACTCGGATTGACAACCTGATCTATTATCGACCTTCATCGAAATTAATTTGGCGGAGGACTCAAAGCATGACTATCGTGGGGAGAATCGGACGACAAAACGTTTGAACGAGTCACATTTCAAGCTCCGGCGCTCTAGGATCAGGCGTTTGCGTTATCGGGTGTAGGATCTTGGTACTAGATTAAAAGCAGTAAAAAGTTTTACATACGTACACTTTAGAAATACCCTGAATGCGTTGCTGGTTAAAATCAAGTGGGCTCAATTTAGACGTTGGAGTTATAGGGAAAGATTTTAGTACTAAATTTAGGGTTGTTGGGAGCAGGATCTTGGTAGTATATTACAACTAATAGGCAGTTTTACTAACCCAAACTTCAGGAAAACGCCTGAATGAGTCATATGTTAAACTCCGGCTCGCTTTGTTTACATTTTAAGGTTTCCACAAAGGATCAGGTCAGGCAGGTGTTCTCATGCAATGTCAACTTTCAGGGAAAAGCTAGAATTGGAACTTGTCTTACAAGAGGTCGTTACTCAGAATGACACACCTTACCTAATTTCCCCGAGAGCTCACTACGCTGCATGCTGGTGCCCTCAAGTGCTGAACTGGCGGCAGCTCGCTTAGAAAGATTAAGCGATACTGGAAACGGCTTGTTGTATCTTAGGCTCAGGGCTAAAGGCTGCTTCTGGATGGAGCTCAAGCCAGGTGCTCTCAGGTTGTTAACTCCTACTGCCCGAGCATCGCCTTCTTATACCTGTTCGTAGCCTCTACTTTTCTCTACCAGGAAAACCTAAGTAGAAGTAATACAAGAACCAAAGTGGGACAAAAGAGTCGAGTTGCACAAGCTAGTGCTTTACTGCCCCCCATCTAGATCACCTGATGCCATCAGCTGAATCTTGATGAGACCAGATGGCTTCATGTAGCTTCTTGTGGAAACTAGATGGCTTCGTGCAGCATTTTGTTGGGACCAAATAATTTTTGTGGCGAAGATAGCGTTGTGCAAATCGCAAACCACATTTCTAATCCAATTTCAAGGGAAGCAAACCTCTCAATGTTACTTGCATGGTGTAATTCGTTCTTGACGATGTTGGGCACAGTGACGCGTTGGACAGAGTGCGCTTTTATTGTTATCGCATTTTTTGAGAGTACTCATTTCTACAAGCCACCTCAAACGTGTTTCCAAAAAAAGTTCAATATAGAATCAAGGGTTCCAGTGTTATCAAATACAGATATTATACGTCGCTGGTTTCTTAACTTTGATGAAACGGTTTTAGAAATTGCAGAACCGCAGGTTGATCTATCCTTGTCTGGCACTCTCCATCTGAAGCACCTTCTGGGAGAATTCGAGTAGGTATGCGCAGTGCTGAAATGTAAGCAAACTCTTACGAAGGTGAGCCTTTGTACACACCACTCAGTGGCTGGGCATGTAGGGTTCCCCCGCCGATTGTGACTTACCGGTGTCGTTCAAATTTAAATTTGTGAAGCACTAATTTGCAGAGGTGCTAACGTCACTCGTAACAGAATACGTAATTCAAGACCAATAGGAATGCGAGAACAATTCCACATATAAAGTTGGGCTGTCAACATTTCTACGATCACTCGGCGTTATTCCTTCCCTTACACTAGTCTTCTGAGAAGATTTTTGTTGGTTTACAGCAATATCGAATGGTGACAAGGTTTAGTACAAATCAAATTACTGCGGAAAAAGATTGGAATAGTGGACTCGCTCAGGTCTTGCCACCGCGCCACCCGCAAGAAGATCGATTAATTTCATCTGTTCAAACTTTTTTGTCAAAATTTTACATTTTGGAACAGTGGTTAAAATTGTTGATGGCGGTATTTCAAAAACATACGAATATCTTTAAGTATTTAGTTTAGTTTATAACCTGTAGAATGTAGGATATACGACCTAATAAGCAGTTGAGAGTTCGTACTCTTACATCTCCCTACATATGCCGTATAATACAGGGCGAAAGGATAACGAGATGATTAAGGAAATGGTATCTTCGAATACGTTTCCGTTTCATTCGCCTATAATAGTGCTATTAACGTTATTAAGGCGCTCATTCCAGATTTATCCTGGCGTGACCGAACATCATTTCGCCGAAACTAACATTGAGGTGTTCATTTTCTTGCACCAATCTCAGAAATTCCGCTTATTATCTTTCCGAGCTCTTTATAAATAGTGTAGTAGAAGTGGAATACTAACGCCTTCATTATGCTTAGCAAAGCTTATCCGACAAAATAAAGTAAAGTTATTAGAGCGTCTTCCATCGAAAACAAGAAGTTGTGGCCGAGTTTCGACTAGATGTGGCTTATAAACTTATTCCGTTTGCTTTTGCAAAGCTGTTGCATTTAAAGCTTACTTTCAAAGCATTTCGCTGTAAGCTTCACAGTAATACTAGGAATTTTCCCGCTTTGTCTGGTTGCAATAATTTAGCTTTAAATATCGCCTCCTGGAGGTAAACCGCGTAAACAAGTTGTCCTATTCAATTTATAACACTTAATATGGAGGCGGAAGCAACAATTATCATTAATTTGCACTATTTACGTTGAGGCGAACGGTGCCTGCTTCTAGAGAAATTTATATGAAATTAATACGCCCAGGTTATCTCTAAACTACTGCAATTTGCAGTTTAAGCCAAGTTGGAGCATAATAGAGAATCGCAATATAGTGGTGCATAAAGTGCATACAAACGCGACAGTAACGCTGCTGCAAACAATGAGCTGGCGGAAAACTGCCGTGAAATGCAAGGAAACGCGACAAATTTTCTGTTACTAGCACGAAATTAATTTTCATGGGCGCAGATTCGGCGGCCGCGAAAAAGCGAGGTGAAAAAGCCTCCTTAAAATTAACAAGCAGCACATATTGTAAAGTAAGATTAACGAGGCGAGCCCAAGTTCCTGGAAGGATAATTTAGAATCGTAATAAGCTAACATTTGCAGACGTTCAGCTTTCTGCAGTTGGCAGTGCTGCGCGGTACTAAAGTATCCGCTCGCTTCTTGCGTTGCATAAATATTCAGGCAGCAGAAATCAACAACGTTTTTAGTGAAGAATATTTCTAAAATACTACCGAATTTCCATATCAAGTGCTTCAGGGGATAAATAAGTTTGCAGCACTTTGCTGCATACCAATATAAACTAAACAACGAAACATCAGCTAAGAGCAACTCACCATTTCGTTTGTTAACCATTTACTTTAATAAGAATTTTAAAAATTTTACCCAAAGCAGTCTTATACGCACACAGTAAAAAATATTATTTTCCTATATGATCAATGTTCGCAGTGGTGGACCATAGTGAGCAATTCGAAAAAAGTAGGAAATACGTTTAACACCATGCAAAGCATTATAATGTATAGAGGATAAATGCGGGCCTTAAACAACAGAATTATAAATGCAATCTGAACGGTTGAATTAGATTAGAACAGAATAGTGGTAAAACATGGAGGTAAAATCATCGATTTCAAAAAGATTAGAAGCGAAACTTTAAAATGGTACGCCCGCGTCAAAAGAATGAAGGCAGGGAGGTGATCTAACAATGGTAAAGTGGTCACCAAGAGAAAAAAGAAGAAGTGGTCGCTACCCATCAAATGGAAAAACTATATAAATAACACACTGATATATAACGGACTAAGTGAGGGAGTCTGAATAGACGGGCAATACTAGAAGGTGAGAACACCAAAACCCCAATGGAAATTAAGCTTAATGAAGAAGAAGAATTCAGAAATTGCTTAGATAACATTTGTGAAAAAAGATGAGTTGAAAGAACGGTGAATATAAATACATGTAATTCAGTTTTAACCATTTTTAGGACTTTTTGTGACTTCTCCTATCTTCTCGTACCGATACCCTTGAATTTCCATGTTTTCTGGCTTCATTCGGAAATCACAGACGAAGTCAAAGGTAGATTGCGCCACCCGTTGTGCATCGCAGACCCCTTGCGAATTTAAGTATTAAACCATTTCGCTCCAAGTCGATCCCTAGTTTTCTAAGCATGTCTTGGGTGGGCATTTTTGGCACATAGCGTAAGTCGGTTTATTGTGTTTGTATTTCTGTATTGGGGGCCTTTTTTGTAATGATTCAATTGTCTACGTGATTAAAGTCACGTTCGATGGTTGGCCCACTTGGCGTAAGCCGGTTTTTCTGTATCAGTTAGAGAGAGAAAAATAAAGAACGTTTTGCGCCCCTTTCGTTTGAAACCGCGCTTTTGGCGTGGAGTCAGCAGATTCATTCCCGACCAGACGTTGTGAACGCATCGAAATAAATAGTTAGTGTTGATGAAAACCCTTGTTCAGAGGGTGAACCTTCATTATCGGGGCTGCGTAACTCAATTGTGCATTTGTGTGCAAATAATACGCTACTTTGAGCGGACTTGATGTGAAAGCTGTGCCCGAGCAAATATAGAGGGTGGGTCAGCGTTGAACCGTCGAAACGTCTCATTCCCAAGACTTGCACAACAAGAATTTTTTACGCACCAGCCCTAATAATTTTGGAGGCTATCCCCTTGGATTCCGCATTTCGGCATCAGTCGAAACCAACTCCATGGTGAGATATTCCACCTGCCGTGTTCCAAACCGCATTGCCGGATGCTATCGCCAGGTATTGTCAACCTATTTCTTACTATGATGATTATATTCAAAGTGAAACGTAAAGATAGACATTGATGCAACCCCGTTCTTGTACTGCGTCATTTATTGTGAGAACTATGTCGCGTGCTTCAAGTTTGGGGAAGCGTTAGCTATTTCAGCTGCACGGCTTAAATTAAACGCCCAAATATGTAGTCTGTTCACCGCTGTGAGTATTCAACACAGTGGGTTATTAACGTTCTTTATTGTTGTGATTTCCTAAATGTTCGCTAACTCTACATAAGTTATGTTATGATTCATGTAATTATTTGTGTAGATCGTATTCATTTAAACTATTTTATATGACCTTTATTTGTGTTTATATGCATATATATATTATATATCTGTGTGTGTCAAACATTGTCTTTGTGTTGTGTGTCATTTATTGTACGGTGACCAGGCAATTGTGCAGAGATCATCAAAGATAGGTGAAACTTTCTGTATCTGTGAAATGTCGGCCATGGGCACCCAAGCGAAGTACCGACATTTGGATTTCAAATTTTGGCCAAGTGCAAGTTATATTGAGTACTAATCAACAAGTTCCGTGGCTCCCATTTCTTTACCTATTTTTCTTGTAGCGAACACCCCTAGTGACAGCAATTCGCCCTAAGCTGTGTCACGTCGAACCGAAGCCCCCTCACACTGAATTTTTACCCGGATAATAGCCTGTGGAGGCGCAATTAGGGAGAGGTTTGCTTGTTAGTCCAGCCAAGTGTCTTAGCGATGAGTTTATACCGTAACAAATTAGAAATAAAGAGATGTCTATGGATAAAAGTGGTCACTTTCAAGCTGCCATTTGTACATACTGGTATAGCACTCACGATGCGTCACATAAAGTATTTCACAAACTTACCTGAATATCATCTTTCTTAGATCTTTTGTCAGGCCATACGCTCCTTCAAGTTATGGAATGTAGGGCAACCAGTATTTTTAAACAAGCTTACCGATTAGGAAACCATTCGAGGCATTCTGAAAAGTACCTAAATACAGAATTTCCATTTAAATCCGAAGATATTTAAAGGTTTAAAACTACCGAAAAAGCTGGAAAAACCAAGGAAAAAAGATATAAAGAAAATCCTTGAAGCGATTTTGGATAAGTCAACCGACGATTCCCTCTGCAAGCTTATGAAGAGGCTAAAGCGTTCACAAGTTATTGAGTCTTTCATTTGAATGCTAGACGAGAGCTGTGGTAGGATGATGGAGAAAAGGAAAACAAAATATTTCCGGACAAAGGAACAAAAGGAATTTTATCGTTTTGATCAGGTTGTCAGGACATTTTTAAAGTGTACGAACGTATGGGTAATTAGAGTATTTTTCTAAATTAAGACCCTTCTTGTATATGTGTTTTTTATATTATTTCGCTTGTTAGATTAAGCATCTCAAATTTTATGCAAGCCTTGGGATTATAGCGTTACGCAACTGTGTTATCGCTTCGGTCTGCCTCGGCGCACACGTGTTCATTTATCGCCTCGCGGCAGTCGTGAACTTGCTGTCAGGCGTGTTTTGTGGCAGAAATCCCACTATAATATCGATCGCGTTGTCTGACTGCATTTTCTAGGATGCATGGGTGGTTTTTAGAAAGGTAGTTGGCATCAGGCACGAGAAGGCATCAGTCGAGTTTTTGAGGTGCGCGCCCAGCGGCGTCTTCCCCTTCGGGGTTGGCATCCGCTTGGTGCTTGCGAAATTGTTTTTTTCCGTTGTTTGGTTGTGTGTTCCCGAAATTGAAGCGAGTCGGTCGGTCGCAGCAGTGTTTGTTCCCGTCGAATTGCCAGTCCCTTTTCTGTTTCGTCGAATGAACCGTCGTGCCAATATAACCACCTATGTGTATGTAAGATCAAATTGGGAGCGTTTACTCCTCGTCAAATTTTACGTGTGAGCCCTTTCGATTATTCTGGTCGAATCGTGGCTTCTGGTTAGGAAACTGTGGGACTTGGTTATCAACGCCTACGTTTCGCGCTCTTTGGAGATTCTCGCCCCGTTTCGCAGTCTTGGGGCACCTGCCGAGCTTCTAGTTGGACGCCCTTCGACCGCCATAGGTGAAGTGGAGTGAAGGTATTGTACTAGACGTAAGAATTCCGCGCTAATCAAAAGTGTGCGTTCTACAGTGCCATATGCAAGCGCATCACATTTGCGTACTAACTAATGTCTGTTATCATATTTGTGCACTAACTAACGTTTGCTACAACACCCCTTTTTCATTATGCAGTACGAGTTAAGGGTTGTTTTTAACACCCCCTTTTTTTCGTCTCGCAATGCGAACTAAGTAATATTTGATTACCGTATATGTCTGAAGCAATAGACCTATTTTTTAAATGCTTCCGCTGTATTTTTTTGTGTTGCATGCTGAGTTTCAGTTTAAGCAATCTGTAATGTCGTCGCCCGATTGGCGACTGGTGTATGATTGGTGTAAAGCGGATTCTGGACAAATTTGTTAGCGTCAAGGTAGGTTAGACCGCTCCAGCTGCCGGTTCTGGGGAGTGCCAAAGCTAGACCCATACCCTTCCCCGTTTGGCTTTCGGGTTTTCGTCAGTAGTGGGCTCAAATTCCGAATCCCATAGCGCCCTATTATTTTGTAACACCCTGTATATGTCGTCATGCTTGTCCCTACGGCATCCCGTTCGTAGGACTACGCCCATCTCCCTGAGCGTATTCAGCCGTGCTATTATTCTGATTTCGTGAATCCTAGGGCAAGTGGTGACGTTTCTCGGACGTGTTAGTTTGGTGGCACTCTCGTACTCCGAAGTGTCGTACAGTTTTATATCGTAACAAGGTTCAATTTTAAAATGTATCTAGTAACATTATACCCCCTTTATGCTGCATTATGCATTATCCAGAAAACTACTAATCAAAAAGCAGTACAAAAAACGAGAAGCTGCTTCTATATAAGTTAAAATTAGAATAATTATTTTTAGAATAGAACCTTTTCTTTCAATATTACCTTGGATTTATTAACCACGTACAGGTAAAGTGTATCTATGTACACCTGACTTTGTAACAGGCTTGCCTGAGTGTGTTTGAAATAGCATTTAAACTATATGTATCCAATACTAAAACGCCTCATAACCGTAGCGATTTTAACAATCGTAATATAAATATTACACACTTGTAATTTTTTGATCACCATAGTCAATTGGTGGGTGTTGGTTTACACAATAATATTTATAATGCCATCTGTGTTCCGATGTCACCTGGCAGCCGAAAATGTCAAAACAAGTAGGTATCGTGATTTCAAACAAAAAATTTGGTTTTGATGCTTTTGAGTTTATTGAGAGTTATGGACAAAATGTACTTCATGGGTACAAGGTATTACCCACACGAGAAAATTATCCCATAAAGCCTACTGCTTCGTGGGCCAAACTTTTCCTCTAATGGGTAATGTGCACATAATACCACTTGTATACGAAATAACTGTTATTGATACTTGTTGCCACATGAATTTACAATTAGCTTTAGTTAGTTATAAATTAGCGCCAATGAGTTTGTACATCCGTTGTTGGCATCTAGAAGCATCCCTCGGGTAACACTGGAACGCATGACGGAAGCGATCGGTCTAAACTGAGAACTCAACAGAGAAGCTTCCTTGCTTATGAACAAGAAAACTTGCTCAACATAGTGCCCGCTCCATGGGAAATTCCTGCGAGTTCTGAAGAGCTGGGAGTGAGATAAAGCGATCAAACAGCATCCAGTAAGCGATACATAGTGCGGTATTGGAAGTATCGCCAGCGAGATCTGTTAGGGTACAAGTATTGAGCAATCGGAGTTCGACCATCATCACTTAAGGTGGGCGAATGAGACCAAATGTTATGTGTAAATAAACTGACTTTCGGACTTTCGGTTTAAAGCGCGAATACAGGGCAACTTCTTTTTTATTACATCAGAGGTTTTCCTTAACCACGAGCTGAGGTAATTAGAATAAGGGGAATCTTATTGCTATTGAGCTATCTCGCAAGAAAAGAGGGCAAAGGTAATTTACAAAAGAGTAGAGGAAGAAGAGTTGCATTACTGCAATTTGACCCCAACGAAGAAGCTCCCCTACAGAACCGCAAGAATATAAGCTTTAGTAGAATTGGCCACTAACTATGGCGAACTGAGCACCTATAAGTTTTGCAAAATCTCTTTCGAAAATAAAAGAAAGCAATAAATAGCTCCACCTTTATCAGTTGGAGATCATTTAATGGGTATTAGAAGGGTTTGTGTGAGGAAAACCAAATAACTGGTCATGATAGTAATAAAACGCATATCGTTTTCATAAGTACTCGTATATAATTATAGCTATTAATTTTATTGGTAAATAATAATCAAGCAAAGTTTAAAAATTAAAACTGTCTATACCCTGCTTTTTAGCAAATAATTAGTTTAGTAGTAAGTTTTAAAATCCTGGAGATTTTGGGAAGAACTACTTGATGGACTATAAAGTACACTTTATGTTAGTGCCTTAAATTGTGAATTTTTTTCTGTGATCAGATAGCCTCCGTTTTCTCCAATATTCCTATCCTTGAGTAAAGCTTACTTCTAGATGGTGTAATCGTCAAACTCCGTTTAGGTTGTAGCTATTCTGCACTCGATTGCGAAGGTATGATTCTAAAGATTACAAGTTTAGGGTCTCAGACATCCTTAAGAGGGTAATATCGACTTGAATTTTAGCTGCAACGCTAAATCTTGGAAGTTCACAAACTTCTCTCAACAAAGTGGAGTTTTCTTACATCAGATTTCAACTTTCAGGGTAAAACCTATGAAAATGCGAGAACTACAATTTTCTGGTCGTTTGCTAAATAATGACATACAAATAAAAATATCAACTACTTCAGCGGAGTTTTGACTTCCTAGTGCTGCATAAGTTGCATAAAATTAGCATGAGAATACGTTCAAATTGACGTTTATCCTCTGCTCAAGACGTTATTTGCACTGGCTTTGCGTTGATATGTGATAAAGCTGTCACCACATTAACCTGTTATTGGATAATTTATTACCTTCTGCCAAGAATGTTGCTTGTCAAAATGTGTGACAGAAAGTTAGCCAATTTTAATGAAGAGAAGTTTAGTGTTTTCAAACAAGCGAAACAAATTAGATGAAATCTACAAGAGGTGTCTTTAGCACTTAGAGATTAATTTCGGTTATTATTGACGCATCGCAGTTTAAAAGTTGTTAAAAAGCTGTTCATTTCAACGATAGTTACCTGAAGAAATCGTGAAGGTGAATTTTGTTCACAACGATTGTTAATGCAAGAAAATCATATTTTCAAATTAACTAATCATTTTCAAACCTTAATAATATCACCAGAAGTATTTAAGTAAGTAATAAATCAAAATTGGGAAAAACAATACTGTGCTTTTATGGTTACCTATTCAATAATATCGTATTCTCGTGAGTGCACGCAACTTAGGCCATAAAAGTTGAAAAAGTTCCGAAAAGCCGAGTTTCCTGCATTGGCAATACCGAATTCTTGTAAAGCCTGCGAAAATTAGTTTTTTGTTTTGTAGTTGCTCTGCTCAGTTGGAGAACAAAGTTTTTATGCAAGAATCGTGTGTTGTCAGAAAGGCCTCTTTAAGAGCTAACGGCGATGTAAAAGTCAAAAGGATTATTTCTGTTTCTATACTATGATTCAAATAGTATTCAACAAAAACGACAAATTGCGATTCAGAAATTGCCTTGTGATGTAACAAAGGTGTCTCAGCTATATGCTGAGTTTGTTCTCAGGAAGCGCCATTGGTTCGAGACCATCCAAAGCCGAAGACATGCAGTTGCTGGTGCAAATCCTTAAACTTTGTAATGTGCCCCTTAAAGAAATAGACCCAGTGGTTCATTTACGCTATATATAAGCATTAAACTCCAACACAAATCCTGCGTAAGGCAAATTATCAAAGATGCAAAAAAGAAATGGTGATTGCTTACACTCATTTACAATTTAAACAGTGAATATAAACTTATTTAAGTTTGCACAAAGCTCTGTCGGTAAAAAAGGCTTCCAATGTGCTAAATTAAGAGCAAACACTTGTATAATTTCTTCGCGATTACCTTCAATAACACGTGTCTTGCAGCCGCTAGTAGTTTCGGTGCGAAAGCGGGGCACGGCAGCTAAAAATACGCATCTATGGGGTTCGTTACATTGTAAACCGAATCGCGCTATAGGCTTACGCGTCCGAATTATTGTACATTTCAATTCGTGTAACAGTCTCCAACAAGCGCCAAAGCAAAGGCTTCAGCGCCCGCTTTTAATATTATTGAGAAAATGGGTTGTCGAACGCGTCTTAGCTAAGCAAATGGTTGATGCCGATCAAAATTTTCGAAACAATCGTGCAATCTGCAAAGCTGGAGTAGATTTCTGGATTTTCTCAACAGTGTGCAAGGAATCTTCAGCGCCAATCATAAGTAAAGCGTATATTACTAGAAGATTCGGTAGTCTCACTAGGTATTTTTAAAATTCTCCGTTTCCGCGTGTTACAAATTGCTCGACCACGAAAAGCAACGCAAGCAGGTACTTGAAGATGTAGATGTCAGCGACAATAAAAAAGCTACAAGAGCTATGGATAATCTGGTCCAAGTGGTGGAGACAGAGCGCAACAGGAAAATATACCAAATGGTGTTGTAGGAGAACAGAGATAATAACAAAATGGTCAAACGTTGTACAACGGCAAACCCAGATAAAGATGCCGATGTTGAAGGATAGCAACACATAATTTTTGCTTCTGAAATACCTTTGAATTCTTATATAACCAGATGAATTTCAGCGACAGCATACGCAACTCATTAGCTGAGCTAAATCTTCCAACATATCAGAGGATTGGAATCCACAATCTTTTTCAAAATCAGCCGAAAATTTTTGGAATTCATAGAGAAGTGCAAAAGACGGTTAAACTACTGAATACGTAATTCACGTCATACTATTATAGATGAAAATAGCTTGAAACTCAGCGCAGTTCCTGGATATTAAATTAATTTTAAGTTAGTATGAAATTTACACGTAATGAATCGGTATCTATGTTTGTTTTAAATGATATACCTATTATTAGAAATTCTCTGGGCTGTTTTAACTCATAGCGACACTAAAGTTATAGTGAACACTATCACTGTTTCGTTACGTAGTTTTCTACCACAGAGCGCATTCTCAGAGCTTCCAAAATATTTGCTTACTAGCGAGACTAGGAAGACACGAACAACCTTCCGGAAACTTAAAGATTTAGAATCAAAGGCTACAAACTAAAAGTTCGCTGGAACGACGGAAGTTGGTACCTTGTTATGAAAATGAAAACAGCTTGCTGCAAGCAAGCACTCGAGCGTGATAAATTGTTCAGCAAAGTCTAACTCAATTGTTATTTTAGGTGCATACGCTTTATGAGTTTAACATAACTGCATGACTGCTAGAACTTTTAACTTAATTGTTTCGCGCAGATTCCGCACTTTGTGTCCTAATTCTGAACGCTTACCTGGTGCTTCAATTTGATACAGTGAAGTGGTATTTTCCTGATTTGCAACAGTTGTCATTCTTAGGGCATAATTGTTGTAATTGTTTTAAAACCAGGTATTAGCAAGTGTCACTTACCCAAATTATGCACAAAGACAATATTCCATGTATTGTTAGTAGAGTTTCTGAGAATGTCAAGAAAAATTTTGCAATTTTTAAAAACACGTCAATGTTTATACTTGATGAACAAGGTATTCACATTATAATTGCTGAATATATTAAACAAGTATTGCCCTGTTCCTTGATATTAGTACAAACGGCAACACAACGCGTTTACAGGTAGCAAAAGAGCAAATAGTTTGACTGCTCTTACACACAATAGCTTAAGTTTGGAAAATAAATCAGACACCAACGGTTTTCTGTTGGTTGTTGCTTAGAAATCCTACATTATGAATACACTTCGGGCTTCTTCTTTATATGACGCTCTAAGTATACCCTACGTGGCTGCAGATTCGCAAAAGAATTACTAGGGTTAACTGTAAAATTTCGAATTTTAAATGCGAATAAAATCTACATGTGATTATTCAATTCGATTTATATCCGTGAAGTGCAAACATGTTTGTGACGATGAAGTTTATCTTAATTACTTCCTTACAACTGAATTTATATCAGCGTGCTGCATCAATTCTCCCATAAAATTTCAAACGTGCTCTCTCTGCAAGAAGGAATTCAAGGGACATCCTATCTTTAGATCTGTACGTTTCGGTAGCCCGAATAGAATTTTCGACAAAATAGAGTATTTTTCTTGATTTCGCTTTTTAAGGCGCGATTCACATTATCGGGCTGCTCTCGGTTCGATCTCGCTCCGCTCAATTTTTTATACATTGTCAGCAATGGGCGCGACCTGAGCTTGAGCGTTACCTATAGTGTGAATGTGCCCATTGCTAACAATGTATAAATATTTGGTCCCGCCAAATGTTCTTCTGTTCATACTGATCGTGCTGCTCACAATCCGATCACGCTCAAAAATGGTCGCATACTTAAAATTTTATCAGACCAATTATTTAGATATTTGGTCAGTTTTAATTCGGTGATCATCCAGTTCAGACGTAATAATTCGGGACAAGATGTCGTTTAACTTTTCTATTGAAGAATGTGCTGTCATGGCAGTTCTTTTAGATGAATATGATAATACGAAAAGTATTCAAAAACGAAAGAAAACTAAAAGAAGAATGTGGATACATCCAAGTTTAACCCAGAGAAAAAGTGAAGGAGAATATTATACTCTTTATCCTCATTTAGTGGACGATGAAGATAAATTCGTAAAGTATTTTCGGATGGATTCCGGTACATTTGAAATGATATCAAAAATTGGGAGTAAAATTTCGAAAGCAAACACAACGTTTCGAGAGCTATATCTCCCAGGGAAAAATTAGTTGTATGTCTAAGGTAAGTGGTTATTTTTTATTATCAAACACTAAATTCATCATAAACTTAAAACAAATATTATATTATACAATCCCCTCCAAAGAAAACGGGTTTATTTTTTAAAAATATATTTTTATACAACAGATAATTGTTAAATGCCTGAATAGGCATTTTAAATTTATTTAACTATTACTTAATAACATAGTGACCTTATGTCACTTTTAGTAACAATTAAAATTTGTTTGTTTCGCTTAAAACAATTTATTAATGGTTTGTTGTTTTTGTGTAAGTTTATCCAAGACCTCATAAGCAGCACGCCACGACGAATTGGAAGCTGCAATAAGAGCTAGAGGTGGAAATACACAGAACTAATCAAAGATGAATTGTTTTTTGATTTTTTGAAATCAAATTGTTTTTTTCATATTACATATCTTTTCATTTTCCTGATCTTTCTAATTACAAAAATGCAAATTTTGATAATTACCTTTACTATGTCCTTAAACAATACTTACATACGTATAAAATGCATATTTAGACATTTAAAAATTATCTGTGGTATAAAAATAAAATTAGCAAAGAACGATCCGCTTTTTTGGAGGGGAGTGTATTATATTACAAAAACAATTATATTATACTTTTTATCTGTTAAACCTTAAAATCTATCAAAACGTACATGTAAAAATTATTTTGCGTGTGCGCTATCGTTTTTTGCATTTAAATTGCTCTGTGGTGCAGTAGATTCATATGGCTGTGACACTCTTGCTGCATGATATTCTTGTGTTAATGGAGATGAACAAGGTGGAGCATGAATGTTTTCAGTAAAATTAGATGATGTTAATGTAGAAGTTAAGGACGGAGCAGATGGCACTTGGTTACGTAGGGCTTGTGAAAATAGTGTGGAATCAGTTCTCAAATTGGCATTCCATGGTTGTGTAGCAGTTTGGTATACCGGTGAATAAATGTGTTGTGAAAATGGAGTTGGACAATTACGTGGATAATATTGCGAACGGGGCCTCATATTTTCATAGAAATTTGATGACGATGACGTAGACGACGGAACGGGTGATGTCTGAAGTAGTCGAGCCTGTGTCGGTAGTGACAAAGGTGTCGGAGACTGAGCCAAATATTTCCCTTCAATTTCACTGACCAATGTAAATACTTTTGTTTTCACGAAATGTTGGTCAATTGGAGAAAAATGTTTAACGCTAGCAGCCATTAGTGAAAAAATATTATCTATGGGGTGCGGGGTGCCCTCCTGGTTCTTCTTTTCTAAAATGTATTTCATCAATGTTGAAGTTGCATTTGCTTGTGGTGTACTACTCGATTTATTTTTTCTTTTTCTGGTCAACAGTACATTACTTCTAATAGTGGTGGCAGAGTAATTAGATTCAATTTCTTGATTGTCATTATTATCTTGTCGCGAGTCTCTTGGCTCGGCCTCTTTCTCAGTCTCACGTAAATCTGCTTGGTCTTCATTTGATATTTCCTCATCTGGAATGGATGATACGCGTGGTCTATCAACATTGATAAAATCATCCAAAAAGGACATTTGCTCGTGAAATCGCCATTTACTAATTTTATTTCATACTGATGTCGAAAATGACATTTTTCGGATTATTTATGGTACAAAAAATGAAACATTAAAGTCCTAGTACTTTAAAGTCAAATTTTAAAGTTCAAGTACTTTAAAACTTATTTATCGTCCAAAAATAGAACATTAAAGTCCTAGTACTTTTTAAAATTTTAAAGTTCAAGTACTTTAAAATTATACGTCAGTTGTTGACATGAAATTTGAAATGATTTACAACTTTTTATTTAAAATTCATTAATCTTGCAGTATGAAATAAACCGTTGTATTCACCACGAACGAAAAGTGTTTTTAAAGGTCCCGCAAGTAATTCCGTCCTCGGCTGACGCCTCGGACGTCAACAACTTTCTCGTCCTTTAAAATGCCACTTTTCGTTCTAGATAAATAAACTACTATTTTTGGCTGCTTCTCCAGTCTTAGTTTTTAATTTGCATAAATACTTTCGATACTGAGATCGTAGACACTCCCAACGTACCTTCGCAACTGTAATTAAGACAAAATAGATATACATATATGTGTACGTATAATGTTAGTATGTGCGGGGAAGGGAGGTTATTGCTTTGTTGGAATCATAAATATTTTTACTTCCTTTTACAATAAAGGAAGTATTGGATTCACCCCAAAAATTCGAAATTCAGTTTTCAACAGATCTTCACGTTTTAGAGTCCCCTGAACCCAAAAAACATTTTTTTTTCATTGGTATGTCTGTGTGTGTGTCTGTCTGTGAACAGAATATCTCAAAAACGAAAAGAGGTATGGCTTTGAAACTTCATATATGTTTTTTGTACTATGTAGATGCGACAGCAAGCTTTTGAAGAAAATCGCATAACCGTAAGTAGGTGTTTACTCTTGTGATTTTAATTTTTTTTTAGATTTTTTCAAAAACGGCTCTAATATTTTTTTCAAACTTCAAATTTTTATTAAATTTGTAATGAGTATTAGTGTGAGATAGGTGATTTTTCAGTTGAATACTTCTAAAATGGGTTTATTTTGTTTTGTTTCCCATTTTTTTATTAACTCCTATTTTAAATAGAACACCCGGTATTTTATTAAATTTTTGAATTCAGTTTAAAATTCTAGAGACTATTCAATTCACCTGTCATCTGTCAAAAAGTAACCAATGAAAATCCAGAATTCTGACGTTTCTTGACCAATCAAAAAAATATCAGTGGATATATCTTCCTACAAGGTATTCAACTGACTATTTTTAACAAATGCGATTTTTATTGGAAAATGTCAATATTAGTGTTCTGTTACTATAGAAATTGAGTAGTTTGTTGCTAGATTTACTGAAAACTAATTTGAAAAAGTAGTTTGGTTCATTAAATAGTCCCTCGAATACCATTCTTAGTCAAAGTTAAGTAGATTATTTTTGCGGTGGTATCACTACTCATGTCCATTGCGCTTCGGATTAGGACTCGTGCTAGCGCACTCGTCCTAATCGTACCAAAGCGCAATGGACATTCGTGACACCACCACAAAAATAGTCGACGTAACTTTGACTACTCATGGTATTATAAGTGATTATTACGCACAACTGTCACATGACTGATATCAGCCAATGAGAATCATGCATTTTTTGAAAATCGACCAATCCCGAACTGATTAGCTGATAAGCGCCCGTGGGTTGCTTACCAAGCGATAAGCTCTCTAGGGATGATTATCGACTCCGTGGATGGTGTCATAATTAGAAATAGAAATGCAAGGAACAAGCAATTTGAGTTTGTTGGCATTATTAGATCAAGTTTAAATCATAATTCGTCTACGGGTTTTGTGTAATAATCTTCAAAATATAAACGCGGGCAACACACTTACATATCATTTTGCCAGTGCCAAAAGTCATCGTGCTGGTTGCCCTTAGAAAACTGCCCTCGGGACAGTTTTCAATAGTAATATAACAAGGGCGAGACATACTTACCGATAATTTTGCACACGCCAAGGGTCGAGTGCTGGTTGCAATGAAAACTGTCCCGAGGGCTTGCCCGAGGGTAGTTTTCTAAAGGCAACCAGCACGATGACTCTTGGCACGGGCAAAATTATATGTAAGTGTGTTGCCCGCGTTTATATTTTGAAGATTATTACACAAAACCCGTATACGAATTATGATTTAAAATTGATCTAATAATGCCAAAACATTCAAATTGTTTGTTTCTTACATTTCTATTTCTAATTATGACACTATCCACGGGGTCGATAATCATCCCTAGGGAGCTTATCGCTTGGTAAGCAGCCCACGGGCGCTTATCAGCTAATCAGTTCGGGATTGGTCAATTTTCAAAAAATGCATGATTCTCATTGGACGATATCAGTCATGTGACAGTTGTGTGTAATAATCATTGCAACCAGCACTCGACCCTTGTTGTGTGCAAAATTATCGGTAAGTATGTCTCGCCCTTGTTATATTACTATTGAAAATTTATCTCTTTAATTAACGCTCTATTTTGTACCGTTTTTTTAGAATTTGTAATTTTTAAAAATTTTTGAGAAATCAAATTTTTGGATAAGATCACTGTAAAAGGAAGTTGTGTGCGTGTATCACACCAGATTTTTTTATTTTTTAGGTTTCTAGCTACAGGAGATTCCTATAGAACTATTGCCTTCAGTTATCGCCTTGGCCATTCTACTGTACAAGCTATTGTTATAGAAGTTTGTGAAGCCATTGATAAAGTGTTATTAGGGGAATATGTTCCAACTCCATCTAGAGAAAAGTGGATAAAAATTGCTAATGAGATGTGGACCATGTGGAATTTTCCGAATTGCCTAGGAGCCATCGATGGAATACATGTTGTGATAGAGGCTCCCGCACGTAGTGGATCACTATATTTTAATTACAAAAAAACATTTTCTGTCGTTCTTTTGGCACTAGTAGATGCAAACTATCAATTCATAGCTGTACATATAGGCTCCTATGGAAAAAATAGTGATGGTGGTATTTTTGCAAATTCCGCACTTGGAAAGAGCTTAGAAAATGGCAAGTTGAATATTCTTGAAGATTCTGAACTCCCAGGGACGAATATAATAGCACCATACGTGATGCTTGGAGCGTTTCCATTAAAAACACATCTGATGCGGCCTTTTCCAGGATCAAAAAGTATAGAAGACGTTGAAAAAAGAATATTTAATTATCGATTATGCAGAGGAAGAAGATTAGTTGAATGTGCATTTGGGATTTTATCCCAAACTTTTAGAATTTATTTTAAAAGGCTCAAATCAGATCCTCAACATGCAACTTCAATCATTTTAACGACATGCATTCTACATAATGTTATCAGAAATAGCCGAACTGTCAGTTGTGACAGTAATGAAGATCAAATAAATAGAAATGCGAGTATTATACAAAATTTAATCAGACAAGGAGGAAATGCGCAGTCCGAAGCGTTTAAAACTAGAGATATTTAAAAAAAAAATTAATTTACCCGTAGGTTCTGTACCGTGGCAACAGGACAGAATAGTGTAATACTATAAATTTAATAAATGACTCATAGTGTGAAAAATGCAGCTGCATTTTGTGTAGAATACTTATGATTAATATTAAATGTATAACAGAATTTAGCAATTTGCTTACCATGTTGACCTAACGCTTTCCCTATTTCGTCCCACACTTTTCTTTTGTAATTATTATCGCTGTAATGAGCCGTTTGCAAATCATATAATCCTGGTTTGCTCTTAACTAGTTCAATCAGCATTTCATCTAAAAATTTAAAAAAAAACATTAATTTATTTTACCTTCTACATGTTTTTAAGTAAGCAAATCTATCTAAGAGTAAAATATTAATCACTTATTATTACACACATAATTACCTTTTTCAGAATTCCATGTTTTCTCAGGCTCCATAATTACATTATCATCTAATGCTACACAGATTTTAAGCTATGCACTATACTGACTGTATATTTAACACATGAGTGACTGACAATGGACCGAAACAAAGATAAAAAGCCATTCACACTATATCGGTGCGGGTCGCGACAAGTCCGCTCTCGCTCTAGTAAAATATTCTTGTTGACAGAGCTGTCTTGGAGCGTGATTGAACCTGAGCTTGAGCGATACCTATAGTGTGAATGTGTCCATTGCTAACAATGTATAAATATTTGAGCGGAGCGAGATCGGAGCGAGATCGAACCGAGAGCAGCCCGATAGTGTGGATCGAGCCTAACAGTTTCGGTTTCATCCATGCTTTTTATTCTATATTTTGTCTGTTCTCACCCAGTCCTAAGGCTTTTAAATTATTTTATGTGTGGTATTTGTGATCTGATTCTCTTCATTTTATATCTCATGTTTATCAACTTTTAAATTGCTTAAGACCCTTCTTTTGTATTAGTGTAGCTTACTGGACCTACAAATACTGATCTTTATATAGTTTGTTACATCAGTTTTCATTAATATTTTTGTCTGGAAATATAATTTTGCTATGAGTCTACCAAGCTTCTTAATTATGCTCAGCATAAACTCACGCAAATGAGGAGGAATTTGGAATTGGTTTGATATTGTAAACTCACGCTCTGCTTGTTTGAGCTACAAATATGCCATGCAATGCACTTTTAACGTTCTCACGCTTACTCGGGAACAAAACATGCTATTGTGTAAGTAAATTGGGCTTTTCTTGCGAAGTCAAAGTCAGATACTTTGAAAAGGCTATATTCGTTTTTTACAGTAATCATAATGATTTCAGTTTTTTCTGGAGTTCTGGTTTCAGTTGCAGCAATTTCTAAGATATTGATCATCTTCCTAATTTTTAAATACTTATATACAGTTCTTAATAGCTTATTTTTTTTATTTCTACCGCCTGCACCGCTATACTGTTTCTTTCTTAAAGGTGACTTGAATGTAATACCCTAAAGATATTAAATCATACTTTTATTGAAACATCAAGATATCAATCACTCCGGGTTACAGTTGAATTCAAGTTTTGCACTGACATAATTTATTGAATGGGGTTGGGTTTACATGTTTAATGTTACTCTTCTTGCATTTCTAGGCGACATTGAGGTATAGATACAATGTTAGGTTTTTTATCCACGAGGAGAATGGGTTGAGAAGCTCATGGAGATTCTCGCAAGGGCTCAGGTTCAGGTGTTCCAGGCAACACCAATTTGGAATATATTGCCATATGTAAAATATTATGTTACGCAATGCATGGGTGAAAGAAGTGTTGGGTACATCTCTGTTGGGGTATAGTAACGGGTCAAGCGATTATAGTAAGTATCTAAGTATTAGTACAGATGAACACATGCTGGAGTATTCTTATTGCACAACATGCCATTAATGCAAACTGTAGTATTACTATGCAGGTAATTTAAGCTTTCCAGAAATCCATCAAATCGACACCCATTGCGTGGCTACCAGTATTGTAAGCCACCTCTAAAAATCCGCAAGAAGAAAATAATCGTCCGGGAATTCAAGAAAATCTCTAGAAACCCAGTCTTCCCATTCACCAAGACAGGCATTGATCCAGAAAACCCCCGGTGAAATCAGCGCAACAGCTCATTGAACAGGGTTTCAATGGTAGTAACTGGTGGAGAGAGGAGTGGCAGAACCAATCTAGCCCAACATGGCATTCCCTACTAGACCCCCAAAAACTGCGGGTTCAACCTGCCACGTGAAACCTGGGTCCGTCTGAACAGGGTGGGTACAGGTCATGGCAGATGTGGCGCAGCACTACACAAATGGGGCATACTCTGTGCGGACAGATAAACAATACAACATATATCTACGTATGCCCATGGACAGCATTTTCTGGTACCAGTAATGAAGCTACACCAGAAATGATCCAGTGGCTTCAACAACTAGATCTGGAGCTGTAAAACTTCTAACCTAATTTTCTATTAATTTGACCGAATTTTATATATTCGTACGTTGATAGGTCTTTTTTCTTTTACATGTTATACCGTCTGTATATACTGTTTTTATATTATGTATGTTGTGCCATTACTCAAATAATAAATCCAGAAACCTTGGAGCAAAGACCAACGTTGCCGTCGCCAAGAGAAATCTTCCAGGTGATATTGTCCTATTCCACCTTACAAAAATAACACAAATCTGTCCCCGATTCTTCTCAGATACAACAGTAGATAGTCAGTATTTCGATAAATATTTATTTTAGGTTTTATTTTTATGCTCATCAGTTTTCTGTCTCTCTTTTGTACAATATAACATCTTCTCACTTTTCTTTTGCCAAGGACGTTTGATGTTTTTTTCGTATACTCCTTTGCTAGTCCTCCTTCAATTGGTGGCTTTTCTTTAAATACGTCTTCTGCTCCCTTGAAGTTTCTGCTCTTCCATCATAGCTTTCAGGAAAACAGGTAAAAATAGACAAAAGATTGAATGGTACACGTAATTGCAAAAAATAAAGGTATAACAAGGCAATTATTTATAGGAGTGTTTTAGTTACTGGAAACAGAATTGTGCTAGTTATTATCTATATTGCATATTAGTTTCTTGTGATGTTGGTCAAGTTTTGAGTGTATAAGCTTTTGTTTCTATCCAGGCATATTTTTTGTATTAAAGCTCAGTTGGCGACTCCTTTCTAATTCCGTTTCCAGAAATTTTGTTTTAGTTGTGCTCAGGCGACTGCCTCAAAATTCTTGAAGAAGTCGCGAGAAACGGCTTAAGATGCGGTTTGTCGAGCGGGTGAAGACGATGTTAAATCACCAGAAGGTAGATCGAAGAACATAATCAACAGGCAAGGTTGCGGCACGGTACACGTAACTTCATTAGAAACGATTAACACAAAAGAGGTTTTCATTAATAATCCGGCTCAAATACGTTAATTGGAGATTGCCAACTCCACGATACGAGGATTCCTCAGGTAATAACTGCACCACACTCGCTTAAATGACCAAAAACTTGAACGGTAACACCCATTCACAGTTTCACTAAATTCGACGTTGGCCGGCGGAGGTCAAGGGCCTCCGCCTTAGCGAAACAGTCACACGTGCAGTCTCTTCCAGGTCTGGCGGTCCAATTTTGAGGTAAAGGGAGGCGCTCGTCTGCTACTCACTTGTTCTTTCTTTAGCTCATACAGAAACATCAGTTTTGCGTCAAGCTGTGCAACCCAGAACATCGCTTCAAGAAAGGAACTAAACCTAAATATGAAAGTAAGACAATGTGCCGCCAAACTGGCAATTCAGATAACACGTCAATTATATGACAAGTAACCATATGTCAATTTGAATAAAACGTTACCCATGATATGATGAAATGGGCCAGGAAACGCTAGCATTTCATATGAATAAAAATGAGTTTTAAAATATAGCTGAACTATTAATTTGGGCCTAGTTTGAAGCGGTAGATGTACTACTATTTGAAATGCAAAAGAGGAAAAATGCGGAAAAGCGTTAGATTAAAAAATTGGCCTTACATATAACTAATGAGATAACAAAATACTATCTCAGCGACACAAACGATCAAATAGTTGCAAAAGTTAGCCAAGGCTGCATAACAGAAGGGACTCAATAAGGACTGCGGTTAAAAATTCAGGTATCAAAAAACTCATCGGGCATGAAAACCGGTTAACACTGCAACATACGTAAGCAGTCACACAGAATCAGAACAGTTAGCGGCTGCCGCGACAATGCGGACTAAATCAGATTGACGACGCTGATACTTCAAACAATTTTCCAAGTATCTTTAACTGATAATACATAGTTTTTTCTCATAATAATAATTGGTTCAATAAAGGGCAAAACTACTCCCCATACCAAAGCACGTATGTACATTGCAATTCTGGAACTAACAACTCTTGCCTACTAGACCCAACAAAAGTAAAAAAAAGACACAGGGGATTGAATTGAAAGAAAAATGGCACCTACTCAAGCGTACGCTTAAAGGATTGCAACGAGAAGACACTTTGATATATCAAAATTAAACATACTATTGAAACTGACCGCCAATTCCTTTATATACAATAAAGTAGAAAACTATATCTGAAAATATGGTCTGAAAATTGAAAACTTACTGGAACCATTAACAGTGTTTTACATCTCCTTTTCTAACAACGGTCTTGTTATACTTTTATTTTCCGTAATTACGTGTACCATTCAATCCTTTGCCTATTTTTATCTGTAGCTCTGAACGCTATGGTGGAAGAGAAGAAACTGCAAGGAAACACAGCATACCACAATAAAAGTTTTTTCAATGAAGAGCCGTAACACCTGCTACTAGGAATTTAAAATTTGGTGAAAGGGTTCCCTTAGTTACGTATTCGCTACCACGAAGCAATTTTCCAAAATTCCATTCTTGAGGGGGCAAAAAGCAGTATAATACGTTATCATATATTCCTCATAGTCTCGATGACATATTGACTTAGCTATTATATATAAAAGCTTTTCATACAAATGACTAAAAAGCGCAATCTAGGATTTTGCGCAAATCGTTTCGTAGATGTGTGAATCTGGATTCGGGGGTTAATTATAGAATCTTTCATATCTCCTGTATTGGTTAAGTTAGAACACTATTTTTTGACATGTAGGTGTATTTTTAATCTTTAGAAAGCATTTTAAGGATTTTTAAAATGTCGTCCCTAAAGGGAGAAAAATGGGGCGAAATTTAAGAGGTAAGCGGTTACAACTATCTATCCTCTTTTTAGTGAATCTATTTTAGATCTATAGACGTAATTTATGAATACAACATTGAATTTGTACTTATATTTATCCTTAGTATTATACAAGAAGTATAGTTTTATTAATTTATACAAGTGGGTTCAATTCCGACATCTGTCAACTGGCGAACGGCCCACCCAGTCGCTTTAAAGATTGGGTATAGAACCAGTAAGCCGTTAACGGTGTTCCAGGTTGACCGGGTTTCGGAAAGAGATATTTCGGCGGCCCTGACTCGTCTTGTCTCAGGCCATGTTCCTACATGGAATGAAGTGCCCGAACTTTACTCTTACGTGAAGTATAATTGAGAGATGGAGAACTTTTTTGGGAAGATTATTATTGATTTTTACCTATAATTATTTTACAGCGTTTGTTGAGTTAGCGTATTTGGCGAGTAGGGGTCGGGGGAGGCGCTCGATACCTTTAGAGGATTTAGAAGTTTGTAGCCCCAGCGAATGGCGGATACCTTGCTAGTACGAGGGAAAGGCGACCCCAAGCGAACAAAAAAGCTGTGGAGAAACTTATGTAGTCGCAACAGGCATTAATGCTTACACCAAGGAATAGCTAAGAAGAAGAAGAAGATACTTTTAAATGATTTCTTTTGCTATTTGTTCTAATTTATATGTAGCTCTTTGCAAAGCGATCTTATAAATGCCGTGTCGTAATTCACTATGTGTTCCTTTTAATTAAATTAATTAAATGTAGGTATCTTTTAATCTTCACATCAGATAGTTTAGATCTATACTAGTCTAGTAGTATTCGAATGACCTTATTTCTGTGTTCTTACCAAAAATTATTTTACTTTCTTTCTCACTCTCCTGCTACCCATTCCCGTGCTTCTTTCTCCATATTTCTTCTATAACAATTTTCGCAAGCTATCACACCGAACCTTTTATCATTTTCTGGTCAGTGGTCGCCACCGTGTAGTTTAATCCGAGACTGTTCTTTATTACGTATTGAAATTTCCAGATCCATTGTCCATATTACAGCCATATACATAATAAAAATATTTAATGCGTAAAGGAGCGACCAGACCTTATAGTTAATTCATTTAGGAAAAAATATAGTATAAAATATTTAACAAGTACCAATATTTAAGAATATCATTTAAGAGTAATAATGCAACTAGTTTTATTTAGGCATTTATATGTACATAATTTTTATGTTAGAGAAAATACCTTTCTTACCGTGTTTATGCACATCTCTCACTTTTTCTGCTATTTTTCTACTAAATGTAGTCAAGGGAGACACTTAAAACTATCTGCCATTTATTTAGACCATCACCGCTTGTTGGCTACTCTATAAAGAGCACAAGAAACTCAAGGCGTTGCTTCGCTTTAAGGCCCTACAGCAGTAAAGCTTCGGGAAAGTAAGTAATTCTGAAATAGTAGTCAAGGGGTGTCATTTCCTCGTGCAGTGAAAGTTTATTGTGAGCTCTCAGGGCGGGTGTCTGGCAGAGCGCGAAGGGCGCAGTGTACTTCCGCATCCGGCGAACAGGACGCCCCTGGTGGTGACCAAACGGAACACACAAGCATCCTTTGAATACAGCGGACATCGTTCAAAATCATATTTCCGCCTCCTCCTGCATTGTTGTTTCGGGCCATGCGACGAGCTAATCGCCAATGTTTCACTTTTTCAGCGGAAAACGAGAAATTTCCCGGAGATGAAAATTGCATGGTTTCGCGGTTGTAGCCGGCTCGGCGATCTTTATCGAACGTGATTTATGCTTATGCAAAATGCGGGTTTATGTGTTTAGAATTCCGCGATACGGCGTCATTTTTTCGTTCATATTAAAAAGCCGACATGTCAGTGGTGCAAATGTGTACGCAGTACTTTAATGCAGGACAGGGGTTGGGGTATTAATAATACATAGAGTGTGCAGTTTGGGCCATGAATATTTTACATCCCCGTCATGTGGATTACGGACGCTACAAATTCGCAAAATTTCGAGCATAAAGCGCAGCCACATTTGCGTAGCTGTCGCCAATAATTGTTGTCGATTGCTCTTGTTTTGCAAGCAGCTGCTCGCCCTCTGTGAATCGCTAACGAACCTACCAGTTTACATTTGAACAAACGAGCAACGCTCATGGTAAAAAGTGCCATTCTGAGGTAGCTAACAGGACTAAGAGCTGCAATATTACAGACGATTCCGTTTCAAAGCTGCTTACGAGCTTTGTTAGTTCCACGTCCCGTTTTTATTTGGAAATGAGATCAAAAATTAAGTTAACTGTTTGCCAGCAGCAAACAAGCAGCTTGCGCTTTCTCTTATGCCATTAACAACTCTTTCTTTTTCTTTGAACGTTTCTACGTGGTTGTCTAGAATTAGACCATGTTGGCTGTTATTTCAAAGCGTTTAATTAGAATATAAAACAACTTGAAATATGTTGTATTCATAAGGTAAACTTGAATTATAAAAGAAATCAACGAACGATTTGGTCAAGACGCAATCAGTAGTCGATTAAATACTAACATGTTCGAGCATATTTATGGTCACCGATCCTAAATTACGACAATCATCTGTTACTCTGGTTTCTTATGTGAAAAGGATACAATATCCTTCTTTTAGTTCCACATGCATATAATGCTGTAAATAACAACAAACTATGTGTAAGCGTTTCTACGACGTGACTAAAAAAGTGAATGGCATGGAAGTACTCAACAAAGTGTTCTGCTGAAGGATTGCCACTATTATTTTACTTTGTTAGAAATCGTATTAAAAATATGCAGCGTAATATGCAACAATAATTAACGAAAATGTCTACTTTATCATACTAAATAACTAAATCACAACAGCATTCCGTACGGTCGTAGGCTAGAAGGTATACGTAGTAAACTTCACTAACAAAACAATAATGAAGGGTGTCAGGTTCAACAACTTACCGTGCACACTACATTGAACCATTTTGAGTAGTCGAGATTCGATGAAAGATATGCTATACAGAGGAATAAACACAAAAAACAACGGCTACTGCCTAACACCAGCAATACATTTGTTTACGAAATGACTTTAATGCACTGAAAGACATGTGATCACGTAACTATTTAAGCTAGAAAAGTTAGACGAATGGTATAAAGTAGAACAAACTACTATACTGGATATATACACGCAAAACGATTGGACTACAAAAAAGCGCACGGAAACGATTTAGAGAAGTGGAGGGACCCCAAATTGGGATGACAAATTTGGGAAATAACAGATGATGATTTTCATTTACGAAGTTACCATCAAATTAAACTAGTAAACAACCGAAAGTTGTTTACCGTTGAAAATAATTTCAAACAAAAATTTAAGATCTAGAATAAGTAATCGTGCGTGTAGTATGGAAAACGATGCCTGTCAGTACAGGCTTGTGATTGCAGGTGTTTTCACCTTTCCCATCTCCAATTGGGCAGGCGGTCAGAACAATAACGTAAAGCCACTCCAAATATGACGGATTTTCGACATATGGCAGGCCGATCTCGAAATAACTGGTACAAATATCGGCGTATAAAAGCATAATAAAGAGCACAGCGAACAGGCAAAAAGGGTTGAAGTGGAAAGGCCTGAAAATAAATTCGACTGAGCGTTAAAACACTTGACAGTGCTGGTGCAGAAGGATATTTTACTTACAAATTATTGCCAATCCTGAAGTAATGATATGGTTGCAGAAATTCACCAAACCAATAAGGCAAAATCTGCCATAGTTTGTCGGAAGTAAAAATATGATTTAAAATTTAAAAAAAAAGCTGGAAACTCGCCCCACCCTGAAGCTACATACGGGAAATTTTCTAAACGAAATAAGTAAAAAGCTACGTAAACAACTTGAAATACACGAAGTTGCCGAACTCAGCCAGAGTGAACGTAAATTGAATATAACACTATAGCATCGTAATATAGTTGCTTGTTTTTATTAAACTTTCCACAATGGCATGTTAAAGAGAATAATCGTCGACGCTTGTTTCTACAAAAGCTTTTTCTTGATCTGTTGCTACCAATCGTAGAACGAACATCATAGCAATGGTTTACCGTAGACAGTGACTGTTTGTGTATATTTTTATTCTATTAGTATGCGAAATCAGTTTGTCTTCATTCATTCATTCTAAAACTGTATGGGCATTTATTGTTATTGCTAGAATTAAAGTCAACAATAACATTTAATAGTAGTGTAGCTACAGTTCGTTTAATGCTTATTAAGGATGAAACAACGAAAATTGTTTTATTCAACGGTCAAAATATAACAAAAATATGAATGCCTCCAATATTTTACTCAAAATATTATTAAACCCTTTTTTAACAGTTGGTTTTCCATGCAACATTCAAACGTATTTATAAAATATGTGTAACAACCCGCTCAAAAAACAATTACTTCAAAAAGACATGCAAAAGGTGGAGAATTAATGAATTGCAGGAACATCTTAAACATAATGCAATAGAACATAAACAAGCTGATTATATTCGCAGATCAAACTCTCTCAGTGGATTATATTTCACGATTTAGGTAGTAAGTAATTCAGAGAACGTTGATTGTTACTACTTGAGATGACCAGGTTAATATATTAGTTATTCACTCTGGAATTGGAAACTGGTTGGAAGGATCAAAAGGTTAAAGAGGTTTCTTTATGAGCCAGACCAAACTTTTCTTTTAACAACATTGTAACCTACGTTAACTCACATAGTGAAATGGACACAGCTCGATGCTAAAAAACTTTATTGAAAATTAAATGACATACACTCTGTATCTTTCAATAAATTTCAGGTTCAAGTCTATACTATGCTGCTAATTCAACGATCTACTAGACTAGTTGTTCTATTGCGTGAGCTTACGTAAACATAACGGGGTAGTTTAAGCAGAAATATAGATAAGCGGTACGTACACACAAATACATCGTAACATTATAAATGTAAACTAGATGTTAGATATTATTTCCTCAATTAAATACTATAATAACCCAAATTAACTGTGGCTAAGTTTAATATGGACAAGTAAGTTTCTAAAGCCACGGATTTGTGAATGAATCTAGAGACCAACTCTGTTTATAGTTAATGCTTTTTGTGGTATTTTTAATGGAAAACTAACTGTCCAGCATGTACACGTACGTTTAAAATATGTCGGAAAAACGTTGACATAGTTGGAAAGAGCTATTCGTTGAGAATCAAACCTTGGATTTTGGTCAAACAGTTAACGTAATTTTCTCAATGTCAATTAGACGTTGATTTTTAGTAATTTTTGTTATTACTTACACAATTACGTTGTTTATTAAACGTATTTGCTACGACGTTTATTGAGCACGTTCATATAATGCCGATATGTCTCGTTGATTTTACAAGCCTTTTAGACCGCCAGTTAATGTAAAACGTAGATCCTGTGTTGTGAAAATATGAAAATTTTAAATTTTCCATATTAAGCTAGATTAACGTTAAAATAAGAGGCGCTCTAGAGTAGTAGCGACCTTTAACATACATTTAACGTGGTTACGATAACGTGATAATAACATTTTTCCATTACATTTTTATCTCGTTTATTTTAAATGCTTTTTAGACCAGCATTTAACTTGAAACGTAGACATGATCTTTATAGAAACACGAAAACTTAGAATTTTCCACATTACGTTAAAATGCTGTTAATATAAAACACCTTTTAGATCAGTAATCTGCTCTTAACGACGGTATGACGTTGATACAAGCCATTGTGTTCCTCCGTCTGGTGATCTGGATTCACTGTTTAGGTTGCCATTTGTATTTCTATTAAAATCTGCAAATTTGTGAGTTAGAACGTTGTGTGTTTATTATTGCAGTTTTACATAAGGTCAGCAGCATACTTTGCATGCCTTATGTTTTACTAAGCTTAATTTGTTTCCCATTTAAGATAAACAGCTGTAGACTTTGGGTGGAACTACACAGTTTTGAAGCAGCTACCGGATCTGTTTTGAGATTTGGTTTATCAACTGAAGTCGTGTTCTTATTTTATTGAGCTGCACAATAAAGATTATTTAGAAAAAAAGTTACTTCCTTCTGTCGTCAATACTTAACGTAAATAAAATACCATTTTGTATCAAATGCAACATTATTTCAACCTAAACAACAGGTTGAAGTTGTGGTTAAAATGTAACGTGCTTATAACGTTAGCACCTAATTAAAATTCGATGTCAATACAGTGTTTTTCCTTTGGTTTTCATCTTTTGTCAATTTTATTTCATTATTTCTCAAAACTATTTCCTATCTCTATTAAACAGAGTGCTGTGCTTGTCAATTTCCTTTTTTGGCAGACGCGTTTCCTTATTTGTCAAATCAATCTCACATTATTATTAAATCATAATGAATGCTGAAAGAAAGCAAAACACCAAAATCTCTCAAGAGGTACGAATTCTTATTATCAGAGCAATCAACAATGGTAGTTCGGCAGTGCAAATAAAACGGCAATTTAATGTTTTGCCAAACACTGTAAGAAAAATACCGGCCGTACAAAATAACCAACGAGGTGAATAAGAGAAGTGTTGGGCATCGCCCCAAGAAATTTACTCAAGAGGAGCAACAAGAAATCTGCAATTTGATTGCTCCATGACACCAAAACAAATAAAAACCAAATTGATGGAGCAAAATCCATAACTAGAGGTAAGCTTGTAGACCATTGACAGAGCGATCAAGAAATTTCACTATTCTGTAAAACGCATCTCCTTTGTGCCAGAAAAGCGCAACAGCCCAGATACGATCCAAAGTAGGTTCGACTATGCTGTTCAGAATAATGATTGACAGAGAAAAATATTTTTCATTGATCAATTTGGAATTCAAGTGAATTCTAGAAGATCATATGGAAGGTCACACAAATATAAAAAATCCAACAAAGTCAAGGCCCAATTAGAGGTCGTAATTATTCGGTTGCTGCTGCAATGTGTATAAATTCATTATATTTATTCGCCGTTCAAGGTAGGCCATACAATGTGGATCACTTTGGAGAATTCTTGACAACTTTAATTGGGCAGTTAGGCAAAAATCATATACGAGGTCCATATTATCTAATGGACAACGTCGGATTTCCTAAGACGGACGAAATTCAACAACTGATAAGAGCTCATGGCCACTTCCAGTATATCTGCCCCCGTACAGTACAGTTTTCTAAATCCAAAGGAAGAGCTGTTTAACCAATGGAAAAATAACATAACGGGAAGTCAGCCCACGGATGAAGAACGACTGTATGCTCAAATTCATAATGCTTCTGAAGCTATAACGCAAGACATTGGCAGAATTATGTTAGACATATGAAGATTGTTCTCCACAGAACTGAAATTTGGACCTAATTAGAACAAAAAATTTTATACACATTGTATTGCATAGTACAGTATGGCTATTAATTTACAGTACTGAAAATTTTAAACTTTTTTCACATAAAATAATATGTAATAATAAATTAACACTTAAGTATTAGCTTTACAAATAACATGTTCTAAGTGCCCTCCATTACGTTGGACGCACAGTTCGTATCGTTTTTGCATATTTGTGGCCATATTTGAAAATAGAGCCTGTTGCATCTGCCGTATCGCTTCTGTAATTTTCTCTTGAAACTGTTGTATTGTCGTCCAGCTTTACCTTTTCCTTGGTGTAGCACAGTTCCAGTTCTTCTAAATTTGGTTATAATCTTATAATGTTTAGTACAATAGGATTACTTGGTGCCTGTTTATTGAATGCTCCGAAAATTGTTCGCGAAATAATTTAATGCTTGGACCATTTTGTCTACCTAAGACGTATGAGCGAAAATAGTACTCAACTAAAAGAGTTTTTCTTCAATAGATAACATTATTTACGAACTTGCAAACATATTAGTACATCTAACCAAAACTAAGCGTCAATGTTTATGTAAAATAACAGTGTCAATTGTTAGAGGTTTAAGCAAAAGCAGGCATACCGTTTCAGTACTGTAAATTAATAGCCATACTTATTAGTATACTTAGTATTGTTGTTATCCTCTTCATTTTCTGATAAATTGTATTTTCATATGGTTGTGTTCTTGTTTATTTAAATTTTAAAGAAAGAAGAAAATCATTGGCAATACCATGAAGAGTTGTCATTAATAGTGAATTTTATTTGACATAGTACTGTCAAAGTGCCGCAAATATAAAATAGTTTTGAGAAACAGTGAAATACAGTTGACAAAACAGGAAAACTAAAAGAAAATTACTGTAAAACCTCGTTTTAATGTATAAGGATGTACAGTCATGTTCATTAAAGTGTTGTACAACGTTTGTGCTTTGTGAATATGATTTAATTATATAGCGTTTAGAAAAGTGATTTACATACTAACATTTTGAAAGCATACATCTAGTTTTACCTAGTTAATGATACAGTGGGGGCCTTTGTTAAGTAAAAACACAACCACTAACAAAGTTGCAACTATCCCTGTACAACACATTTTTGAACACGACTGTACGTGTTTCCTTGAAAAGGCAACGACGTTACAACGTTAACTTATGAATGAAAATTGTGGAATAACACGACCTTCAAACGACGTCGTTTTGTCAACCAAACGTTAAATAGTCGGCAGTAATGTTGAAAACTTACATGTTTTGGATCGCATTATAACGTCCACAGTTAACGGTCTTGTTTGGTCATGACTTAAACTTTAAAAGGCCGTCACGAGCTAACGTAAAGTCAACTACATCACCTTGAAAAACTGTTTGATTTTTGCGACATTTCGACTTTAATATAACGCTTGGTCAAAGGTTATCTTTGAACGTTAGTTCAACATCTCTGTGCACACTGGGTGACATATAAACTTTACTGTAAATTAAATTAATTAAGTAGTTTGCCACAAGGCATTTCACATTACTCTTAATATAAGACGTTGTTTGGACTTGTTCGGAGGCAATGAAATTGGCAAATAGTCGTATTTATTATTATCTGCAAGATTCCCGGACATAACGCCCTTGGATATGGTGATATTTGAAATAGGAAATTTACATTAGAACATTGATTTATAAAACGTCAAAAGCGATATCTGTTTTGAAAAATTGCTAATATTTTTGAGAAATCTAATAAACGAATTTTGCAGCAGTGCCACGAAAAGAGGAGGCATACATGGTGTAGAAATCAATGTGGATCATATTACATTAAGGAGTTAGTGGTACCTGTTTTCTTAATTGCCACTTCCGAGGACTTCATAGGAACATTAACACAACTAGAATTTTAAAAGTTTTTGAATCGTTTTTATGACTTTGTTTTGGTATTGCAAGTCCAGAATGGGTGTCAATGTTTGCCTGGTTTTTCTGGAACCCTCTTTTGAATTGCCCAATATATTGATTAAACGTGTAAGATACCAATGCTACTAACCAAAACAGATCTCAGATCCTTTAGAAGATGGTGGACTAGAATATACGAGAATATGCT
>OW679198.1:127932041-128417461 GCA_940337035.1 Agriotes lineatus | reverse complement strand
GGTAAACTAGAATATACGAGAATATACTGATAAGTCTTGTGAATCGATATACCTAAAGGAGACAACTGAAAATCAAACAACGGTTTTAACCTTTCCAACTTTAATGCATTTATAACATAATTTAATTAAAACCCTTGAAAACAAACTTCTTTGTTGCCTCTGAAAAATACGTCTCTGTAGCTGTCTTGAACATATCGTGTGTTTAAAAAAAAAACTCATTCGCAGAATATCATGATGATACTTGATACATACTCATTGAAGTAAATGAACTACCATAACTCAGAGAGAACTAAATTACATCTTAATTCTTTAACTGTTTTCCTAAAAATATACATAACACTTAATAAAACCATTTTTTTATTCACTGAAAGGGAGCTTTCACACCAAAGTAGCATGCGACGTGCGACTTGCTGCCAGAAAGCAGAAATCATGCCACTTATTTTAAAACTACTCAAATATATGGGTCGGTTTCACACCAGAGTGGCGTCACAAAAATGCGGCGTGACAACATGCGACGTGCGACTCGAATATAAGCATGTCGTATAATTTTGACACTTTGAGACGTGTTTCCAAGTCGCGCACACGTTGTTTGACTGCTTTGGTGACTGAGTTTTAATATTTCTTACGTGTTTTGTGATGTCTAGCAAAAAATGTTTACCAGACTATGAACAATTTAATATACCGTTTGTTCAGACATTCGAGAAGTACCAGTGTCTTTATGATCACACTATGCTGTGTATCAGCATTATCTCGTAAGTACGGATGAATCCAGACATACCGTCTTTTTTACTCCTCCTCCTTGCAATCACAGCAGCAATTAACCTAATATTGTCTTCTTCCGACGACATCTAGGCAACTGTTTTATTATTAGCAACAGATGACTAATGATAAATGGAGTCGCCGTGCGACTTTGGTATGAAAGTAAACATGGAAGACGCAAGCTGCGACGTGCTTCCTGCTTTAGGCAGCAAGTCGCAATTCGCATGCTACTTTGGTGTGAAAGCTCCCTATAGTTAACACATTCGTTACTGTTGTGTAAATGCCATCTTCTTTTCCTTTTTGCTTGATACAAGTAAACTTAATGCAGTGTAAAACGTTTGCCCGTCACAGTGACAGATGATTTCATAAACAAAATGCAATGACATTCACCTACAGACTTAAGTTAAAACATGACTAGATTTATTAACTTACTTTCCAAGGCCTGCTCGAAATTAGTTTTTTTTTTGGAACACATCATCGTCCTGCAGCTTTGTTCACCATATGTGATTTTTTAAATTGGCACAGGTAATCGGAGGGCGCTATATCTGAACTATAGGGGGCTAATCAATTTGTTCGAACCTGAAGTACGGGATGGCTTGCTTTGCTATGCTGGCTGGTGTGGACAGGAGCATTATCGTGCACTATTTCGAAGTTTACCAAGGCGATTTATAATTTTACTATTCAGTTAGCATAATATTAACTTGCTCTTGTAGTTTTCGGCAGTCCTCAGAAAATGAGTAAGCTGACTTCACAATACCAATATATCGCTGCCATAATTTTGCCTGCCGATGATTGTGTCTTAAACTGCCTTATTTTTTAGTTCCAAATCATAGTGGTGAACCTAGGTCAAATTACTGGTTACTAGGCAGCTGATAATTTTTTCCTCATTGTTTTGAACATTTCTAAAAATTTGCTGAAAGTTTGAAAATATATTTATCGAACGCGGGTATAGGCTTACCTTGGACATACCCAAAAGCGTTATGTGCAGTTTCCCACTCTTTCCTGTGTAATGTCTATTTCAGCTGCTATTTTTAAGGTCTTTTTGCCAATAAAGTCATTGTTATTGTTATTATTATTAGCTGCCACAATTTAATTCGTCGTTTTCGAAGAATCAGGTTTTTGTTCCTTTACATTGTACTCACCAGTGCTTGGGATGCGTCTAGTTTGAATTCATATAACTGTCATACTACTGGTATAACTTAATATGATGGAGCAGATTAGCCCAAAACTTCTTTCATATAATTTTTTATCCGTGTCAGCTTTAAACCTTTTTGTAGCATATTTAATTGCAGCACATTGCTTAAATTTAACAGAAATTTTCAAGTTCACCTGTGTTTGATTGTCACTTCGCGATAACATTTTGCAAAACAGTCTATTAAATGATGACGTGATCTGCGTCCTATTTATTTTTAAGAATTGCAATTTGTAAAGTACAGTAGTTCACATGACTTATCAGCCCACCCGTGTAATTGACGCAATTCCTTCTTTTCCTGACTTAATGTTAAGGCAACTAATTTTGCAGAAACTATAAATTTAATGCTGTTTAAAAATTCTATATGCAAAACTTCTATTGACACCTAGTACCTAGTAGAATAACAAAGCTACTATAGCAGACCGGGTAGGTCAAACTTCAGCCCTTTCAAACTTTTTATTTCAAAATTTTAATTGCTTATTTTGTAAAAGCAAAAACCTAAACGCTATGTAATTAATCAATAGCGCGTCCTTTAGAAGATCCACACGTTACACCGACGACTATCAGGAGTACTCTAAAAAATCATCCAGTAATAACTAAACTTCTCTAAAAACAAGACAAAGCAATGCCGCAGTTCGACATTAAACAATCCTCTCCATTATGGCAGAACTGCAAAACAAGGAATAATAAGCTCCTCAGGCAGAGCTTTAAATCCCCAGTTTCCATTCTGGCCACATGATGATTACTAACGTTCCTCGGGTCACAGTGTCCTCCCCAGCTTAATGTGCAAACGGACCGTTTCGACAGGTGTATCTAATAGTCTTGTTTCCTGTCCGATGGCGCACTCAGGCACGCAAAACATTCCGGCCTGGTGTAAACTGCAGGTGGTGCTGAAATTGCAATCTTATCTTGCAATTCGAAAATGTCTGCAATAGATTTCACAGTTCATTTAGCTGCATTCCAAATCGTCTCACGTCGCATTAAACGGAATAATCGTTGTAATATAAGAGTTTATAATTGTTTATAATTATAATTGTCACGTTGCTTCAATAACCTAAAATGAAAAAGTAGTTTAACTGCAAATTAAAGATTCTGAAAATTGCAGAAGTTGCATTCATCTTTAAAAAGAAATGAACACTTCCTTTATTATTACTAAAAACATGTTGCACTACTACTAGAGTTATATAGGGGCATTCTTATCTAATTCTATCTTTCAGGTTTGGTTTTCAATATTTCAATCTAAACGTCCGCGAAAAAGTGGAACACCCATCTTCCAATTCTCCTCTTACCTATTTAATTCATATCGTCAATCAACCCTTGTAGAGTTTTAACCATCCTGACAATGCTTTTCCATTTTTTCTATTTTGTGTTGTTGTTTCCCAGATTGCTTGTCATTCTAGTTCTTTCAATCACTTTTAATGTTATCTGATAGTCCTGTGTGTGGCGTTTCTGGTGGTATTTTTCCAATGCGTTGGCTCACATAATTATATCTCTTCTTCCACTCATAAGAGGTATCCAATCCTTCAAATACGCATAGCTATTAAGTAGCTTTTACAAAAACCTAAGATGTGTAAGAGCATTAAGGAAATAACTAGGAAATAAAGCAAAACCACATGCTTATGTCGAAATGAAGGTAACACCTTGTCGAAGTTAGAAAGCCCATCTCCAACTCTAACTCTCCCTATTATAATTTGAAAATATAATTATAACAATATAAGATAGATAGAATAGATAATACTAATAATACATTATTAATAAATAAATAAATATTAAAAATTTAAAATTGCCAGTTAAGCAAAGCTTGTGTTTGGCAATACGCTTTATCTTTGAAGCATTGATTAGGTATTGTCTTTACATCAATACGGATACATGCTTTTGGTTATATTAGAGTAAAAACGAGATACAGATAATCTAATTTAACTTAACCCGCATATCAACACTCAACGAGGACCCATTTTTTAATTTTTGAAGTAAATTTACCTTTAGATACAATTTTGTTAAATTCAAGTGGCAATCTATTATATAGGTCTATGCCAGTATATAAAGAGCGTCTTTGAGAAATGGCTCTGTCAAACTTGGGAATAACAATATTCAAATTAGTTTTAGCTTTTGTTTCATGTCTGTGTGAAATTTCATTTTTAATATTACTATGAGAATGTACAAATATTAAGGAAACCTTAGAATATAGCTGCTTGATTGTCATAGCTCCCGTATCTTTAAATAAACTGTTAGTTGGATATCTGCGGTTCTTTTTGTAGAGTATTTTTAACAAATATTTTTGTGTTATTTTCAAAGAATTAAGAGAAGCTTGATATAAACCTCCCCAACCTATAATACCATATTGTAGAAGGGACTGTACAAGGGCATCGTATACAATTTTTTTGTGTTTTGTTGATAATATGTTACTTAACATCTTAAATTTATAGATCATTTTTCTTAATTTATTATTTAATTCTTCTACTTGTTTGGACCATTTAAGTTTGTTATCGATAATTGTACCTAAATATTTAGTTTTATTTACAATTTCTATTTTACTACATGCACATATTTCACTATTTAAATTGTTGCAGTGCTCTGTATGTATATTGATGGCTTTTAAATTAAGTAGCGACTTTTCTTGTAAGGTATATAACATTGCTTTAGTTTTTTTTAATGTTAAGTGATAATAGGTCGGTGTCTAATACACTTTTAATGATGGTCATATCCGATTCGACGTATTTAACGGCAGCATCCCATGTCTCTCCGCAAGTAACTATCGCAGTGTCATCGGCGAATGAAAATTTTTTACCGTTGACTGCAGTATTGAGTAGTTCATTAATATACACTAAAAACAGGATTGGTCCCAGAACAGTACCCTGCGGCACTCCAAATTTTATTTCGCATGCATCACTGATTTCGTTGCTTGTTTTTACTTTTTGTTGACGATTTAACATAAAGGATTTGATAAGATCTAGTGCTGAACCACGAATACCATATCTCTCCAGTTTCTCGTAAAAAATGTACACGTGCAAGTTGTTCCCTTTTTTATGGTACATAAATATAAATATCTACATTAAAAAGCATTTTAAATATTTGCCGAATTAAACTTTTAAATAATAGGAATTTATAAAAACTAAAAAGTGTTATTCATGAAACTTAAATTATAATAATCAAAAGAAACAGTAAATCGCAATTGACTTCAATTCAACCAATAATTGAGATAGCATATAAAGCCATATCGCGTATGCATATTATATGTGATTGTAAAATATATGTGTAAATGTAAATGTGCTTACGAAGATAATTTTTCCTAATCTTCCATATACTATAAGGAAAACTTTTTCCCATTTCTGTTGACAATGGTCTTTAGACCACACGTCCTTGTATCCATAAATGTCGACAGCTCCATTTAGTAATTCCAGCCGGTTTCGCGTTAGGTTCCCTTTTATTACCGTTTTGGTGCCTTTGAGTTTCTTTTTGTTTTTGAAAACCATGTCTCGATAACGATAGCTAGTGAATTTTATTATAATCCCTCTAGTTTTCTCCACTTTGTAAGCTCCTACACGGTGGCAACGATCAATGTGGTCAGCTGATATAGGGACACCCATATGGTTATTAAGCAGTTCTAACACTAAGGCTTCCAACCTTTCATCTCTATTTTCGGTTACTCCAAATAGCCTCAAACTATTTCGCCTGGTGTACTGTTCTAGCGAATCCAGTTTCTTTGAATTATTTAAGTTTTGTTTCTCAAGTTGCTCAACACGAGCTTCTAGTTTTTTGTTTGTGTCAATTAATGTGTGGAATTTTTCTTCCAAGTTTTTCATAAGAACACCTGCTATATTTTTCGCAAGCGTTTCGAGAATGCTCCATCCTTGAAATACCCCTCGATTGCACTTTTTGCACAGTTCTTAATGTCAGCTTGTTGGTTTTGTGTAAATACCATTTTTAAATACGCTAACCACAAATTAGTAACTAAAGGGTGTTTCTTTAGAGTGGGAGAACTTTAAATTGAAATAAAACACAGAGAAATGTTTTGAATATGCATGAAATTGGCTTTATTTGAAAGATAATTTTATGGCATTTATGTTTGAATATGATTTCGGGCATGTGACCGTCGCGGCTGGCGTGTACATGACGTAATCTGGAGGTCCAATTTTCACACACTCTTCACAGTAAATCAGGCTGTATTTCGGCAATAACGCGTCGAATTTTGGCTTCCAAGTGCTCAATTGTTTCCAGTTTATCGACTTAGACATGCGACCTTACATATCCTCAAAGAAAATTATCTAACGGCGTCAAATCGCACGAAAGAGGTGGCCAGTTAACAAATCCATTTCGTGGATCCATTTTGTGGATCTGTTAATTGGCCACCTCTTTCGTGCAATTTGACACCGCCAATTTCATGGATATTAAAAACATTTTTCTGTGTTTTATTTCAATTTCAAGTTCTCCCACTCTAAAAAAACACCCTTTATAATAAACTAAATAATCCTTTTAGTTTAGGAACAACAGCACGACCACATCTACCCACGTTGGCGGTGCATACCTGTTGTGATTCATCTAATAACGCACATCTATGTCAGATTAAGTTGTTGCTGTGGGAATGTCAGCTATTTCATTATTTTCCACAGTATTCGGTGATCAACTAACACTACTAACCACTAAATGTCTCAAAGAAAGCAAACATATCAAATGAAAACCAAGTTCTAACAAGGATCATATAGTGATAGCAAAATAGGACATTTAGTTGTTAGTAAGTCATATATAAAATAATTTGTAATTACTTATATTTACAAGCAATTGAGAACATGAAAATGTGTAAAAACCAATTTTAAACAATAGTAACTGTCACAAACCATGTAAAGAATTGCTTATAAGTATCTTATAAACTGTAGCACTATAGCAGTACTGCTATCCAAAAGTGTATGTGCGTGCAATTTGAAATAAATAAAATTCACCCAGTGACTGAATTGTGTACGTTCCAAATTCAAACTATTTGTTTGCAAAGGGGGGCTAATTATCCAGGTACATGTATACCCCCATACTCAAACTAAATTATTTTATTTGCTGGGACTACAAACCAGAGTGAATATTGGGTAAATCCTGTAAAAGCTATTTCTATCAATTCAGAAATTTCTATATTGGTATAAATTAGTGATGGGTTTATTCGAATGAAAAGTAACCGGTTATCCGGTTATTGAAATAACCTATGTAACTCGGTTTTCGTTCCAAGTATTCGAATGAAAAATAACCTCATGCTGATACGTACTACGCTTTGAATATAAAACCTTTATTCAAAGGTACTACGTGCCATATCTCAGCGACCTACGCAGTGCTCAAAATTCTGTAAATATAAATACGTCATAACTCATAAACAAAGCAGGTTGTACTGAAAACACCAATTGGTTATCGCGTACCTACCTCCTATCATAAAAAATATCAAATTATCAAATTATGGGGACCTGAAACCTGAACGCCTAAAACTGCAAACGCATCAAGCTATAAAACAATTTTTTATTTGCTTACATCTCCAAACATTGAAAACAAGAGCCTTTAACCCGCCCGATCGATTGCGATTAGCAAGCAGTCCCGCATATTTCTTTCTTTCTACACTTCTTAATAAATACCTCTTACTTTCCAATATATAACACATAATGTACGGTCGGCGCCTTAGAAATCGGGCACTACACACTATTATGATATATTTTGCATGTAATTTTTAAGTGTATAAACTGAGTTTTTACAGTTATTATGGTTTTAATTGTTACGTCAGATTGTTTATTGTTTGTCAATTATGAAATGCCATCTCACATTAATGAAGTAACCGGAGCAAGAATACTCCAAAGGCTAGAAGAACATATTACGTGTCCCGATTTCTAAGGCGCCGACCATACATATTATGTTTTGGTTCCTCTGCTATCTGCAAGTTACGATGTCGATGCAGATGACGGTGAACCGATGTCGATGCAGATGACGGTGAACCGCCAACCGGCAAACCGGCTGACTTAATCGAAACTAATCGAGAGCCAAAATTTATTCGAATTATTATTCAAATAATCATTCGGTTATTAATATCATTCGAATGCAAATAATTCGGTTATGAAAATTGTCCGGTTATGCCCATCACTAGTATAAATGCTATTTTAGCCTGTATTAAATATGTGTCCCAGCAGCAATTATTCTTCAAACCTCTAGAAAATTAAAAGGGTGAAGCTCAGATGGTCACAATAGATGAAACAACATTTGAACGATAGTTGATGGAATTTCTTTACAACATAAGGTAAAGCGTTCCAAATTAAACACTGATGTTACAAATACATAGCAAAACGAAAGTGCTCGTCAAGAACACCTGAATCTACGAATCGGATATATGAAGGTCTTCGAAACAGTGCAGGCACTGGCCTCGGGCCTGACTACTATAAATAATGCCTAGCAGAATTGATGGACCAAAATTTTTCTGTCGAAAACTTTTCTAGACCTTGACCAAAGAATCGTCAAGATGTCATTGTAACTATGTGAACCAACGATCTGGCTTAGATGACCTTGGTTCTGAACCAGAAAATCTGGGTTCAAACCCCTGTAGTTCCAACAGCCCCAAAATTCGTTTGTCGACTTCACTGCGATCCTCGATCCCGCAATTTGGCAATCGAGAACTTTTAATGCCTAAACATCCTTAAATAAGAGAGGTTAAAGCCAGATACCAGGTCATGAAGAAACACTTTATTATTACAGAAATTGTATTCTTTATTTACTATTTGAAACGTTAAAATGTGACGTTATCTTATTATTTTGTGTGTCTCGATTGCTCTAATTTCAGTTTGTAGATATATATGTAGAATTAACATCTACTTTTTAAACCAAGAAGCAATCTGACTATTTAAGGGCATCGAAATCATTTTACAAACCTCTTCTTTTATGTAATCTTATGCAATACGTCTTAAACATCTTAACTCTAATTGATAATTGATATGGTTTTATTATTAATTTAAATTTGCATAAAATATGTGCATTGAACTTGTATTCAAGGTTATACTTCACATGCTTTTGTGGCCCATGAAGTAGGAGATAACCAACGGTATTGCGTTTTGGAAAGTTGTCTTCTGCAACAATTTTTCCCTCAGTTTACATGCAACAACTCGACATTTTCAAAGAAAATTTAACATGTTATTGCAGAGTTCACTCATTGTAGATTTTAAAATTGGCTTCACTGCCATTACTTAGAGCATCTTGTATTATCTCTACATTAATAATCCTGCAGCAGGCTAGCGACCCATATTGCACACGGAATGAATATATTTTCTAGTTGCACATGCAACTGCGATAATTCATATTTAAATTAACTGTCACGGTCGTTGTTTCAGCAGAGTGCAAGTAACAACTACGTGAAATCTAGAAGCTAATAGCGTTTACTCACAGCCGGTCTTGTAAGCCAAGTGCTCTCTATTTTCTAATCGATAGATTCTGCGGAATTAAGTATGTACCGAAGCGGAAATTCTTGCTCACTAGGTCAGGTCAAGACCAAGCTGATTTTATCTTTAATATCGCAAGTCAGAATTTACAGGAGGTTCACTAACTAAGATGTAATTTCTGCAAGGTTAAAAAGTTATCTAGCAGCTATAAAGACGCTGATCTACTTAACAATAAGTTTTAAAGTCAACCAAATTTTCCAATATTCTAATTTTGGAATAATCATAAAGTAACGATTGAAGTTTTCAAACTGTTTGTATATTCTAATCGACTTAGCCATTCATCTCGTTGAACTATCCATTACCTATTCCAAATATACTGTTAGAACCCAAAGTAAAACTAAGTAGATGTATGTGTTGCATAGTTTATGCAAAAGCATCTTTGATGTAGTGTGTATTTCCACGTCGCACCTTAGTACATTTCTCAATATTTTGTTTCAATTCTTTAGCTGCAACGATGAAGAGTTGTGTTGTTAATGCTTATACAGTCCGTTGAACCGCAGTATGAAGCAGAGAAATAATAACCTAAAACTACTTTTGACTGTAAACGCAGCATATAGGAAGGGCTGATATTTCATTTGCTGCTATTACAGTTTGCATCAATGATGTTCTCATTCGAAGAAAACTTTTTATGGACTACTCTTATAGCAAAAACGATTATTATTAGAGGATTTGTAAAGTTCGAATTTCTATTACTACACGTTTTTGCGCTTTTTTTATTACACAATCTTCTTATATTACAATTATATCACCTTTCTGAATGACAGGTCTAATGAATTTACATTTCTATTTGTTTTTGACACCAGAAATTGTTAGGATATTTTGACAGTATTGACTACTTTTTGTAGCTTTTATTTGTCAAACAAAGGTTAGCGACTTATTGATAGACAGTGTAACTTGAGTGCCTCAAACGATGTGAGCTGGGATCACAAGGGTACCGTTACTATAAAGGGTGAAATTTTACCGGCGTCTAACATAGTCGATTTAGTTCACGACACTCTGAGGCCTCGAAAAACTATTAATCCACCCGGACGCCTACAGTTTGCTGATTACATCAAAGACCTTAACATTGCTAATGTGCTGCTAGCTAAACCTAAGCAGCAAAAAGTGCCAGCCCCGACTGATGCTACAGGAAAAACCGATATGGAAAATGATAACTGCGAGTCCGATTTAGAATATAAATTAAAAACACCAGCTACTCATCCAAGTCCACATCAAAAAGGTGCAGTCAGAAAAACGTCGATTAGGAAGCACTTCCAAAAAAGGGCCGTTAGAAAAACACCTCTAAGGCAGAAGTCCTCAACATCAAATACGAATGGAATTCTGGATTGGAGCGCCTTAAACTTTAAAATTCCACAATGAAATTGGTTCTACGATCCCATGTAAATCAATTCTGATTTTATTACTTGCAGCTTTTTTAATTTGAAATGTTGTACACCTCAAACTATAGTTTTGTAAATTGCTAGCAGATTTTTAGAAAATAAGACATTCAGATGTACATTTATTTTTATATTTATGTATTGTTTGAGGCTTTCGCGGTTACTCGAATTATTCTCCTTAGCATAGAATTTCGGCTTAGACCGCGTAGTATTTGTATATGAACACCCAGCATTTTCTGGCTTAATGTGCCTTGCACCTTGTGAAGTCGAGCACAGTGCGACTTTCACTCTGATGATGCAAGCTGCAAGGTCTTGCGAAACGTTAGTGAATATGGATGCACAAACAGCAAAACGGCCAAATCTGCCTAAGTATCCTCGTTCTCAAGATACTCAAACAACACGAGCCACCAAAGAGCATGGCCATCGAGCGGGTTTTTGCTCGACTTCACAAGGTGCACACATTAAGCCAGAAAATGCTGGGTGTTCATATACAAATACTACGCGGTCTAAGCCGAAATTCTATGCTAAGGAGAATATTTTTATATTATTAAGTATTATACGAAATAAGAACAATATATTTGTTTATTACAAAGTGTTTGTGTTTTTTATTTCTCCTTTGCCTTTGTTTTTTCATGAATCTGCAATAATTACAAAATCTATAGCTAAAATATTAGTATTGAAGTTATTTTACAGTTACAAAGTGTAAAATTTCAAAAATGCAATCTACGATTTCATAATGGCGTGATATAATTAAAAAAATTGTGATTTCTTTTAATTTTCAACGATGCATTTTATAAAAAAGTCTAAAACATTTGGAAAATTATGCTTAGAAATAGCTCTAAAACTGTTTTTACATCATTTTCGTTATTATAAATCGTTTTGTAAAACGAATTGTGATAGTTTTTTAAGTGCGATGATGAGTAATTGCATATTTTTTATTAAATTTTCATCGTGTCTTGAATTAAAATGTCATTTTTTGTATAATTTATGTGACATGATGTCGATTTTTGTAAAAATTTATGTGAGATGATGTGTAATTGCGAGATTTTTATTAAATTTTCATCGTGTGTTAAATTAAAATGTCCTTTTTTGCATAATTTATGTGACATGATGTCGATTTTTGTAAAAATGTATGTGAGATGATGTGTAATTACGTAATTTTTGTTCAATTTTCATCGTGCGTTGAATAAAAATGTCGTGTTTTGTATAATTTCAAGTGACATGATGTTAGTTTTTGTAAAATTTATGTGACATGATGTCGATTTTTGTAAAAATTTATGTGAGATGATGTGTAATTGCGTGATTTTTATTTAATTTTCATCGTGTGTTGCATTAAAATGTAATTTTCTGTATAATTTATGTGACATGATGTCGATTTTTGTAAAAATTTATGTGAGATGATGTGTAATTGAGTGATTTTTGTTCAATTTTCATCGTGTGTTGACTAAAAATGTCGTTTTTCGTATGATTTCAAGTGACATGATGTCAGTTTTTGTATAATTTATGTGACATGATGTCGATTTTTGTAAAAATTTATGTGAGATGATGTGTAATTGCGTGATTTTTATTAAATTTTCATCGTGTGTTGAATTAAAATGTAATTTTTTGTATAATTTATGTGACATGATGCCGATTTTTGTAAAAATTTATGTGAGATGATGTGTAATTACGTGATTTTTGTTCAATTTTGAGTTAATTTTCGTAATAAAAATGAACAATGAGCCTACGTAACTGAAATTTTGCTTTTCGAAATGATTGTATCAGAATATTTTTCAATTAAATTGCTGTTTTTATTCAAAGCTTACTAAATTGCAACAAGTTAAAGTATTGTACTTTGAAAATTATTATTAAATTGTCATTTCGATATCGACCCTCGCCAAAACCTAGTGATTTATTTTCAATTTGACTGGTGCGTTTTATAAAAGGTGTGCTTCAAAGTAACTAAGACGCTTTACTTACAAAATAAAAACCAAACATGACAATCTCGTGACAACTAGGGTTCAAACCCGACTTGGGGCCGGCGCAAAAAGCTTTTTTTTTTAATTAAATAAATTCGAGCGAGAGAGAACAGCTGCGATGAGTGAGGCGATTTAAAATAATTATTTAGGTGGTTAATGTAGTTTTTTAGAAATAAGAGTCGAGTATTGTGAACACATTTATTTTAATAACAATATATTTCTTTATTACAAAGTGTTTGCGTTTTTGTTTTCGTCCATTTGCATTTATACTGGGATTTTTAAAACTAAAATACAGTTTTGATCGATATAATGACACAATTTCAGACGCTTACTTATAAAATAAAAACCAAACATGTCAATCTCGGTGTTACAAATTAAAAAGATTGTCGTGTCATCAAACCTGCACCGATTTGTTGGAAAACAAGATGCAGTTTTTATACTTTTATTAAATTTGGTAGTACGAAATAGAAGAAATTATAACGATACGTTCAACTTGTAGATTCCGACAGTTGCCCCTTACAACAAATATGAATACCGACGACGAATTTTTATTTAAGTTTGTTGCGTAATAGTTCCATGAATTATTATCCGCCGTTTTTTAAATCTGGAGAAGCATTACGTCATACAAGATTTTTAAGATATACCTATGGGGTTGAATCTTGTCTATACCTGCGTTCTCCGTGACAAGTTTCAGCACAGAAGCCGGAGGGCAAACTTTTACTGACGGTTTGTAATACCAGCGATTTTAAACTTTAAATGCCGTTCCATTTCAAAGTTTAAAATGTGATATTATAATGAACTTTGAATAAAGTAATGTCTATTTATTTTAAAAGCGACAAAAATCATATGTTCACTGTTTTAAGGAAACGGTTTGCTTTAGATGGAGTTTACAAATTTCATTCGCTGTTTTCAAGTTCGGGACTACGAGTGAAAAATAGAAAGCTATAGAAACCAATGAGGATTGGGTGAGATAGCACACGACCTGATGGGACAGATTCTAAGAATAAAGTAATTAATTACAGCAAAACTACTTATGAAAACAGTTTTTAAAATTACTGGTAACCTTTTAATAGGGCAGTGAAGTAGGTTTCCTGCCACAGTAACAGGTCTCAGCCTGTCTTGCAGAGAAATACGCGTATTTTCAACAAACGATTAAGTTAACTGACTAAGAACTGAACAAATTAGGTGCACCGATATTCATATAGCTTTCAAATTTTCGACGGTCGAGAGGAAATTTCCAGCTATATAGTAGGCAGGGACAATGGAAATCACGATACTCCATTCATGAGCGTCACTCAAATTATAAAATAAAAGAATTATTTCCATGAAAACCAGTTACAAAGCCAATTTAAAAAAAATTGTATCAACCTTTAAACACATTAGGCTACACAATTCCATTCTTATAATTTATATTTTTGAAAAAATATTTTGTTTTAAAATCTGGGCGCGTGACGTCAGAGCAGTGAAGACACCTCATCTCACATACATTTTTACAAAAATCGACATCATGTCACATAAATTATACAAATAGGTCAATCAAATCATTTGTGGATTAATTTAATTCGCGGTTTAATTCGCGGCGTTGCGACGCCTAATTAGGTCAATTAATTTCATATCAAAATCAAAATTTGATTGACAGGTGCGTCGATTAAGGTGCCCGTATACTACTAACGTTATTAACAAACACTGATAAATATTACTTGCAAGATCTAAGACTTCAAAGGGACAGTAAAGGATTTCAGTCCGATCTAACAACTATCAAAAATACTTGATGCTGTATTTTAGTAACATGAGTTAGTCGCCACTGCCACCGTTAGACATCTTTAAATTCCCAAAACTTCCCAAAAGGTCGTCCCAAAGGTGACTACGACGTTTCCGATACATGGACAGCTGTACATACATAGCTACAAAGTAAGCATAGTAAGTCAAACTACGTGGCAGCGACTATCAATTTTTGAAATCAAGTTATAGTTGTAGTAACGATTCCGTAATAGTTAATCATTCGACGTGCCTGCCTTAGTTACGTTTACTTTGGTGTTGGTTGCGTTGGGTGTCTATGTCAGACCTGGTCTATTTATGTCTTCATTATTTTTTCGTAGATTATGCCCAATGAATCTTCATTTTTGTTATTTTCATTTCTTTGTTGTTTTTTCTTTTTGATTGTTATTTCAGTGCTTACTATAATAGTATTTATTTCCAGCAGCATTGGTCGAATATTTTGAAGAGCACATACATATAATCGAATGGCACCTTCATTTCTACTTGGTAGATTACAGTAGTAGAGATCATTTCATGCAGTAAAGGGATTAGGTTTTAATGGCAGAAATTGTTTTAAAGTATCCGTATGCTGAAATTACTCTGACGAGATAACTCTTTCAGCATTTCTATATTTTGAATTTACTGGTTACAGGTAATTATTTCTTGAGCAGAACGAAAAACGATAATAAACCCTAAACACCCAAATAAAAACCGTCGACATTTCTGAGATTATACCAGAAAAAATGCGAAATTAAGACAACAAATTAAAGAAAGTTTCAGTACTCAAACAAAACAAAATCTGTTTCCACTTCCAACTCGGCGCTGAAACGCAAAGGCGTAGGTAAATTAATTAGTAAGCGATTATTAAAGCTCAAACGAGATGAGAAACGTTTCGCAGCAATGTGATTACCTCCAACAAAACCAAAGTTGAACTTAAATTTCCATCTAGTGCGATAAGCTTTTAATGGATTTCATGTTTTCACGTTATGACAATTTCCAGAGTGGAGTTTAACAAGTAACGATAGTTATTGCCTGTAAAGGAAATGTGGTGCAAAGCACAGCAAGTGCTGCTCGCGAAGAAATTGGGTTTATTATCTCAAACTGCAATGCAGGCAGTTTAGGATACGAGCCAGAGACTTCGTTGCTGTCTATCGAATCCACTGTTAAATAGCCAAAAAGGATGCGATTTGAATCTTGGCTCGATAATAATTAATTTGGAAAGAAACAGCTGTTAGAGCCTGTAGGAGTAAGGCAAAATTTAAGCTTGAATGTCGTTAAAAAGCACTCGCTCGTTCTCAAACTCGTTACTGTATACTACATCAAATTGATAACGCAATGTCATATTCCTTTAGAATTTTATGACTGCAGAAAATTGCTTTTCGTTATGCTGTTATAGAAAAGTAGCTGTTTAAAGCTCGATCAAAACACATCGACGCGGGAATAATTTACGAGTATAAAGCGAGCCTGCATTTTTGCCTGGCTCCGTGATGAAGTATTCAATCCTTATCATTGCTTAGGCAACCTTTTGCTACTAATTAACTGCAAGAAGTATTAAGCGGATAATTAGGCAGGTCATCGCCACGCTTTTATTGTTTCACCATTGTAAACGTCGAAGAAATTTAATTTATATTCGATAAAGATTAAAGGCAATCGAGCACTAATTTAACTGCGGATTAAGTATGCAAATGGAAATAAACTCTAACATAATGAAATTGCCAAGAAATTCGGAACAAGTTTTTAAGCGAATTTTCAGGCGGCCCGAGATTTATGGGGAAGCAGATTTACTGGGAGATCTTGATGGCCGAAAGTCAAGGGTCATTTGCGACAAACTGTCCTTCCACTTTGAATATCGACTCTATTTTTCCTTCCTGCAACGCTTTATAGATATTTCAGTTTCATTTTCTAGCTGAATGACGTGCAATTTTGTATAACGGTCGCTCTGTGTGATATTACTTTCATGTTTTGCATGTCAAAAACACGCCGAAGGACTTGATTGCGTTTTCATGAAACAAATTCGTAGGCCATATTGCATCCCTTGCATGCAATAAAAGCGTTAATAAGGCGGCAGGCCTCTAAATTTTATTGAGGATTCCGGGTTCAATAGATGTTCATATCCCGGGGTCGAACTGCAGCGCGGAAGCTGCTGTTCGCGTAATATTTTACTGCAAGAACTTCACCATCGAGCTTAAACTGCGAGTCGGAGCCAATAAGTTTCGGAAATTAGACGAAGCGGAAGTGAGGCAGGAGCCGAGGTACGCCGCATTGTTTAGGGAAACTGACCGGAAGGAGCCATCAGACAGCCGGATCCAGCAAGTACTGGATTACCGGGAAATGTTCTTATACGCTGATTTCGAACAAACTGGGAAATGTGCTACAGACAGTTCGGAATTCCTCTGCGGCCATTGCTTACGCCGCCTTCGTTGGGCGAGCTTGCAGTGAGAATGTGTGGTATCTTATGCTTCCAGAACTATCGTCATTGCAATGCCATATCAAGTTGGCATGATAGGTAAGGTTCCTAAGGATCCTAACACTAAAAAATAGTCCTTAACCAATAGCATTTCACGAGCCAACTGAACTGCTCCAAAAGAGTGGTGGGTTAACACTAAAATTATCTGAACAAAATAAGGGCGCCACTAACTTAATTTCTCAACAACTCAAACACCTAGAAACTAGAAATCCAAATCTAGAAAGCTTTGAAACAATAAGATCCTATTAGCGTACATACGCGGATTGTATACGCAACAACTTATTTCAAGGGTAAATTGGCCTACTTATCTATGTCCAATTCTAAGTCGAGTAATAAGGCTTATCAAAATCCGTCTAAAATGAAATTAAAAAGGACAAATTGCCAACATGTGCTTCACAACAGAACTCACCAGAACAAAGCTATTAAAGTATAGATCCACCGGATGGTATTTTTTCCATACTCTAAGTAACTAACCAACAATAAGAATAGGGAAAATAGCGCATATACAATAACCACCACACCGCATATTTCCCATAAAAGGGTGATATGCGAGGTTTCCAATAATGCTAATGGATTGAAACCAAATGAAACCGATACGCCAAAAGTGGGGGCTAGTAAAGGGGTTTATCACAACAGTCGAGCAAAATAAACAGAAAACTTGACCGCAAGAGAAAGTCACTAAATAAGCACGCTAGGACTTCGGCGGAAAAACGAATAATTGTTCGAAATAGAGAAGTATACCCTATATCAAATACAAAAGCCTCGAATGTTAAGACGGTACGAGATATCACGTGTAGATTCGATCAAATAAGACAAATGATTTAATAGCAAGACTGACCTTCCAAGCAGTCACATATCAGTGACAAAGGACACTGCCTCTTATAGTCTGCTGCAATCATACTAAATAAACCAAAAATTACAAACAGCATATGAGCATATACCTAACCTTCAAAACGTCAAAATCAACACTTTGTAAAATTTTAATAGGGAAATATTGAACTACAAAAGCTAATTAATTAAAATAACGACTTCAGAGTGACCTAGCAAAACCAGGAAACATCACATTATCCGAATAGGGAGAATGTCAGAACCCCCTGTTGCCTGAAGTCAATTGCCTTAATCGAGACGAGCTTCGCTCTCTCTGTACCTTTCCACTGCGTGCATCAATAGTGACGATATCAATTCAATTTAGATAAAACTAAACTTCAAATGTAGTCTTATAAAATCTAGAGCCAGAGGTGGGACGAAAAAGAAATACCTTTTCTTGGCGAATGTTTTCTTTTAAAAATCTAATTGTTTATTAAAACAGCCTTTTGTTTCATTTATACAAAATATGTTGTGCCAATAGAGCCCGGCGTTTGTAAACTGCAGCGGATCATTAGTGAGGGTACCTAAACTGCAGCGAGCACCGTTCTGGTAGTTTTTGGGACGTATCTAAACTGCAGCGGGGTCATAAAATTAGCATTAACAGTAATCGACAACTAATAACCACATTTCCCCTCACACTTTATTCAGGCTTGGGACTGACGAAATATACATATTAAATATATATTCCCCGTGTTTAAAAATTATGGAAAAGCTTATTTCCACCTTTTTTTAGACAAATAACATGCAAGTATTTTTGTCTTTTCGATATTTGTTTTTTTAAATTTTTTAACACCAAATAAAATTACTTCTTGTGCATCACGGTATCGCCAAAGTGATGGCATACTTGCTGCAAGAAACTCAGTCTATTTATAGATTCGTTTTTGTAAGCGGACAAACGGACTTCTAAAAACTGTTCTTTATTCAACGTTTCACGGTTCACTTTTTTCTTGCAGTCGTTGCTCCTCATTTTGACGTAAGTTTCGGTCTGATATTCCAATAGAGTTTGAACAAAGATGTTCAGATTTGGATGGAAAGTGCCGAAAAAATTATGTACACAACTCGTACCTAAAACTATTATTACGTTCACGTGTAATTTTATTACCGAGACGGGAACTACACACGTTTTTCGGGGAACGTAAGGGTTCTTCAATAATTCCTTTTCCTTTAAATTAGTAAGACTCCCAAGAAGTCTATCAGTGCTGTCAAAATAAGCCCCGATGTCATTTGACCAACTTTCAATTCCCTAATATTAGCGGAAATAGAAGTGGATGCAATTTCAGTTTCTGTGGAATTTGTTGAGAAATCATCTGCTTTTTCTGGATTTTGAATTTCTACCGCCTTATCCTGATTGACATGAGGGGCAGTGGTTTTTGGTCTTGTCTAATGTTTTTTTGTTCACTCTCAAGAACTATTACTTTATTCATTTTAGCGTAGGAACTTCGGTTTCGTTACTGAATGGATAGTGAGAATTTCTTGCAACAGTTCGTCTATTTATTAACACTTCTTCAAAATGGAATACCGTAAAGTTTACAGTGTGGAATTCAATCATTAGGCGCTCATTAGATTATGGTAATTACACGGCGCCCGTCATTAGCATGAACCCGCTGCAGTTTACATACTTTTTGGAGACGCTACCTGGCTATTACAAGCTAATGAGGATTAAGCCGCTGCAGTTTATGTTTACATCATTAAAAAGAATTGCTTATAAATTCTTTCATATTTTTGTTGTGGGCATTTTAGTTATTATTGAACGGCGCAATGCAGTAACGATTTTTAACAGTAAAGGTTGCTACTTACTTTTTCAACTGAATAAAGTATGTTATATTATTTTTTAAAGCAGCTTGCGTTTAGTTACATATTTATGAAACTGCATTGTTTCGGTTTATTATTCATTACGTTTTATAGTACAGTGCAGATAGCTTAAAAATTGTCAAAGCTCAAATATAAAAAAATGTTCTACCCTGTTGAAAACTGTTCAGTACTCTCCTCTTAGTAAGTGGTAAAAAGTTGCACGACCTTGGGCGTCGAGTTTCGGCGGGAGGAAGGTGGAAAGGTGGTAAAATTTTCGCAAATATCTCGTTAACTGTGAGGTTTTGCCCAAATTTTATCTTATACAAAATTAATCTGCACAATAAGAATGGTCTAATGCGTTTTTGCGCCCCAGTAAAGGATTACGGAGATATGGAGGGGGTAAAAATGTAACAAAAATGACTCCTATGAACTCGTAATATTTGATCCAATTGAATTATGTAAAGGGTTCAGGGGAGTGGGGAGGCCAGATGGTTGTGGTGAAAAACCCAGCACAAAAGAAGAACAACATTTGCCCAGATCATCCACTGCTACCCATATTGATGTGAAAGTGGAAGGTGCAATTCATGTAACTCTTGGACAAGCAGAATTTTTAACTAATAGTAAGAACAAGATGCAACTGATTGCGCTCATCACGGTACACTTACAGCAAGCTGGCTGCAAAGTGATTCAGTCAGAAGGTGATTTTGACACCAAGATCGTCTTTACTACAATTGACAAATCAAAGAAAAAAAAGAGGCTATCGTGATTGGTAATGACACCGATGTATTGGTTTTGTTGTTTGTTCATGCTCCAGCTAAAAAGCAGTTGAAGATGACTGTACGGAAGAAAAGTAACCACGAAAAAAGTTTACTGCATTAGAGACATTCAGCGTGATATCTGGGCAATGAAGGATGTTGTCTTGACAGTTTACGCTCCCGTCGGATGTGATATCGTTTCTTCAACTTATAGGAAAAGAAAAAATAATGCCTCTTAAAAAAGTGTAACATGACAGGGAGCTTTACACAAAGCTGTTGACTTTTAACAACGCAAATGCAAACCCAGATTCAGTAGCTGATGCTGGAAACCATTTCTTCCTTTCGATATTTGCATCAAAAGATGCAGATAATTTGGATACTCTGCACTATCACTGTGAGATGTAGACCATCACAAAGAAGTCTGCACTTCCGCCCTACTTTAGTAGCTGCACAACCACATTCCTATACAATTACCATTGTTTTTGTCTTATTAGATAAAATTGCTCTCCTTCCCTGTCAATCCGAATTCCTTGCTAGGGGTGTGGTGACTGCCTCTGATTATCGTCCGCCATTGTGTTCTATCCTTTGTTGCATGGACTGCCTTGTGTTCCTGGCTACCAGTAATTTATTTTATTATGTCAGTCCATCGTTGTAGAGAACAGCGTCTGGAGCGGTGTCCGCTAACTTTTCCTTCTACCATTAAAAGTTCTAGATCTGAGCTGCGTCGTCCTATATGCCCGAAGTATGAAAGAATTCGTTGGTGAATCGTATCATGAATTCGTTTCTCGACACATAATCCTCCTGGAAACGTTTGTTCGTCGCTCTATCCATGATATGCGGAAAATCCTACGGTAGCTCCACATCTCAAACGCGTCTATTTTCTTACGATCTCTCATTTTAAGTGTGCATGTTTCGGCAGCGTATAAGAGAAAAACCTAAGGAATTAAGATGACGCAGTTTGGTAGCCTTGGTTATATCCCGATCTTTCCACATTCTTATGAGCTTGATAACAGCATTTCTGGCAATTTCAATCCTTCTCTGAATTTCAGGTTCACAGCTACCTACGTTCGTAATAATAATAATATAATAAACGTTTATTTATTCAATGTTTACACATTATATGTTACAATAAACCAAACAATCTAACGGCTTAACAAAAAAGAAATTAGTTAATACATTGAGCAACTGATGGGTGTATATCATAACTACAAAATAAAACAACAGCAATTTATTTTCAATATAATAAGTTTTATCTTAACATGTACCGATTTTTATATCTATATTTGAATTCTTTTACAGTAACGGCATTTTTTATTTCATTATCCAAATCATTAAACAGAATAAATCCTTTTTTTACCAAAGAGTTACTAGTACCATAATGATAAAGCCAAAGTAGATACATTTTGAACGACTTCTCAGCCAAACACTTGTTGAATGTCGGGCTGATTATTATTAGCTCTGTTAATAATCATCACTGTTGTCTTCGACCGGTTAATATATAGACCTAGTTGTTCACTTTCGTGTTGTAATCTTCCATGATATATTCCAGCTCTGTTGCGTCTCTTGCAAAGATGACGGTATCATCAGTATATCTCATATTCGTGATTTTGCTTGACGTTTACCTCCCTGATAATTATTTAAGTATGCATAATTTTAAAAGCACAAATGGGAAAGAGGAAAACGATATGATTAATTATTCAAAAGGAAATATAGGCAAAATTAAGATAGAAACGACAAAGGAGCGTAGCAAGGTAGGTATATTATACACATAAATGTATACATACATACATACCAATGTTTCTATGTTATTTATGCGTCACTAAGAACTATTTATAGCGAAACATTACTCATTGTCAAGTGAGTACGATGAATTCAAAGCTAACTGGAAGATAATGACATCTTTACCCCCTCCATATCTCCATAACCGTTGACTGGAACGCAAAAATGCAAAAAACCATATTAACTGTAAATTAAAGGTGGATTAATTTTATCTAAGAAAAAGTGTGCTAAACATCATAGTTAACGAGATATTTTCGAAAAACTGTTGAAACCTACCATTTTACCACCTCTCCACCCCCCACCTGCCTAAACCCGACGCGCAATGTGCAACTTTTTATCACTTACTAAGAGGAGGGAACGAAATAGTTGGTGTATTTTTATATACTTTTATATTCATAATCAAACTACTAAAAGCATAAAGTTAGTTCCTAATAAAAGAAAAATTATAAGCCGGTAGTCCTCGGTTCTGTATCGCCATTAATCCTATCATTACGCCAGAAACAACTAGTAGTGCATTACTTTTCAATATATGGAAATTAATGGGGAGAGTAAATTACTTCTTCCGGTTCATTAGTGATATTCGATAAGTTATGTGAGCGCATAGATTACTGAAAAATCCATTAGGATCCTACATTCAGAAAATTCCTTTTTACTTTTACTCAGTTTAAAAGGTATCGCGTTGTTTAACAATTTTTTAAAACTGCAACAAATAAATTCGGTGTTGTAGAAAGCAGTGTGGGCTTTGAGTTAATATAGAAGGAATATTTTGCATTCTTATTTACAATTACTGAGTGCGATAATTACTTCGAGTTAAATTAAAAGTGCTTTAGTTACACGTCGTTGCCTTCATTACACATCCTGCTAAGGTATTTTATACAACGCCAGCATTTTTGTGCAGTCGAAATCGTTTCCAAAAAATTTAAACATAGCAATTTAAGCCGATGGCTTTATTTAGTTGCTTTATTTCCCCCATTTCACTGCAGAAACGAATGCAGATCAATTTAACCATTTTGGCGAAGGGAAATGGGCGTTTCGTAGCATGCTTCGGCGGAACGTGCACTGCAAAGAATTACAGGATATTACGAAGTATCGTGATATGGTTGAGCTATTTCGAGAAACGGATTCATCATGTATGAATGCCAAGATAAAAGCCTAGTTAATTGCATAATAATCAAAACAGCATATCTCATAGTGGTAAAATGTATTTCTCTGCAAGGAGATCGTAATAATTCCTGCTGCTTAATATAGAAATAATTCATTTTATTTATAAACGAAAGTACCCCTATGTTGCATGTTTTCTGACGTAATTTACATACGTAAAACTGAGTGTTTTAGCATATGTAGCATACTAATTAATAATCAATAATGCTGTTTTGGGTTATTAAGTATTTTAACGATAAAATCATATGGAACGCTTTTAGCTCTGTTGGGACAAGTAAACCATACTGAGCACATACTTCATAACTGTTAAATTTACTCAATCATAGTTATTTTTCAAATTATCGTTATTGCAGCATTTATGCTAACCAGATTACACTTTCTCAAATATGTATAATAAGTTCACTATAATTACAGATTCTTTTAGCCCCCTTCAAGGCTTACAAAACTATGTATTCACCAAACGAAGACATCAAAGAAATTCAGAAAATAACACACCACTCTTTTTATTAAAGATTTACGATTCAAAATACCATAAAACGTTGTACAATGATAGGCCCTTACCAGAACTCAACGTGAGAATTAAAGATCAAACAACTACAATATATATGGATCCCATCACATATTGATGTATATGGAATTGAAACAGCAGACAAATATGCAAAAGATGCTACCCCAATGGACACCCACACGAAGTTGCCACAAAAGCAGACATAAAACTCTGTGCAAAACAACAAATAAACACCAAGCGGCATTAGTAATGGACAACCCTTGGAGATAGAAAGGCAAACTTCAAACTACCACATCCTCTCAAGTCGTTAAATTGCCACACAACAATCACACACGATTACCTGCTTTAACCTGCCTCTAACACATGTGAAGTAGGCATTAGGGTAAAACACATACTGTGTGAGTGCCCTAAGGTTACAGTAACCTGATCCAAATATGCTATTGGAACTTCACTTTAAGAAACACTTGAAATATTAGACTTATTTAGCCACCGTAAAGGAATACAAGTTTTGAATTATATGTAACATTTACTTAAAATGAAGTGCCATGAAACTTAGTAGTAGGAGTAGTAGTAGTGCACAAAGAAAATCCCTTAATATAAAAAATGTGTATAAATCAGCTCATTATAAACCACCCCAAGTAACCTTCCTAGTAACTTCTTTGGCAATTTTTCGTGATTGTACTTGATTTTTCTGAACATCCAATTTCCACTTGGATCTCGGCCTTCACTTACTTCTTTCGCCTCCTACTCTAAAGCTCGCCACTTTCGCTATATTGCTTTATATTCGTAGCACAGGTCCCATCTTCCTCGCACTCTGCCCATTTTATCATTCCTGACTGAAGCATAATAAGCATAATCCAGGTGCAACTTAGTGCAAAACTAGTTTTTTAAGTACAAGATTACCCATTTTACTTAAAAGGCGGGCGTTGCACTAAGTTGCCCCCGAATTGTAAGATGATTTGCTTATTTACAAATGATACAATTTACCTAAGGCACAAATAGTGTGCTAGAAATTTGAATGCTGCTAATTCCTGTTACTATCTTTGCTTACATCTCCATAGCGCTCGGATTTTCGATAAGGGAATTTTAGCCGCTATGCGCGTACGTAGCGTAAAACGGTACGCCACGCAGTCCGTCGCCAATCCCCTCCAGAAACGCCCGATAACAAGGAAACTGAAAAATATAAAAGCAACTTCCGCATCCATTTCAGTCATTCGAGTATTGGGATTTGAGTCAATGGACTTCCTTCTTCTAACAGCTTCCCGACCGAGTTCATATGTAACGAAGGCCCGAATAGGTAAACTTCTACCTGAACCTGATATAAGCCAGTCTGTAACGGTATCCCCGAATCACTGTGGCATGTTCCTATACCTGACTGCGTTCGCATGCAGGAAAGGCGCGAATCGGCTAACGCTTTCCTTAAAACTCGTAAAAGAAGAGGAGCCCCCTAGCTTCAGTTAAACTGAATCTTTCTACATGGCTAGCATACGTGCATTCCAAGTGCTTTCAATCCAACGACGTCATCACAGCGAACCTCCGAAGGCATAGCGGACTTTGCTATCCCACCCACCGAGGTTTCAAGGGACCCTCCAGCGGTCTCCGCTAAACCAGGTTACAAAGAGGCTGATTCGCCCAAGGTGAACTTTGCTTGTTTATGTCATTAACGAGACCCAAACGTGGGTACCAAACAAGCGTCATAACCTGCCTACAGTAATACACAATTTACGACGGTCCCGTGGCGACCCCGCCTTTATGGGCCGGGCAGATATAGTCTGTTTTAGATTTAATAATTTTTAGTGCACCGGAGTTATTTCATCCATACCTACGAGTGTGTTTTCTACCTCATTCGAGCTTTATTGTAATGGATTCAGGGTTTTCAACCGGGACGAACAGCATCATCGCGTGGTTTGCCCAGCGCCCCAAGAATAACAGAGTGTCGCAACAATACGCCGAACGTATTATGTAGAGAATATTATGTTTCCTTAATCGAGAATTATTATGTATTTAGTTAAAATACCATTGTACGATTATTTTCTACACGGTGCTATTCCTGCAAGTTATACATTTGAGTAAACGAACCCATGGCATCTGAGTTTACCCGAGGCAAAGTTTTGAGAATAAAGTGATCACAGTAAATTTCAAAACTCCTGAAGGTTACGCAACATTATAGTCTAACTTCCTCAATTCCCTATTTTAAGGCATTCTCTGTATATTATAATCCAACATTCCTTCTGCATTTTTCCTTTCCAGTTCCATATTTCACTTCAATACGTCAGTGTTGGTTAAAGTATATTTTCCTAAACTCTTATTATAGCTCTCATGTTCTTATCTCATTTTCTCTACCACTTCTAATATGTCCCTGTTAGAAATTCCTGTCACCACATGCCATATACATTTAGCTTTGTTTCGTTGATGTTCAGTCCACCTTCTTCCACTGTCTGCACGCGTGTAAATAGACAAATACAAATTAATGTTAAACTATGATTAACACAAATGGGTTGCTACAATTAAATATCAATCAATTAAGGCTTAATAAAATGAAATTCCCTTTTCTGAATTATAATCAAGTTATTTGTTTAATCACTCCTACAAAATAGTTCTGTCACCATGAATACTTGTGGCTTATAGATGAACAAACAATTTCATGATTTTAAATAGACAATTTTTTAATTTTAGTTATTAAAGTGAAACATACCAGGTCTTTATTGTGCAATTATAGTCGTTCAAAGTTCGACTATTTATGTTTTGGTTCTATTTTGTACAGAATGTAATAAGTATTCGCACTCACAAAACTTTGGGGCGTTCTACGGAATTTACTGGCGATTAACGCTGGTGTGCACTGCTACTTCGCTCGATGCGGGTACAATTATCTCGCCCCTGCTCTATTTACGAAATCGCTGATTACGTGACTGCACTTGTAGTACGGCAGCTAAATTCAGTTATATGACGTTGCTAAACCTTGGTCTCGCTAAAGTGGTATTACACTGCACAGGCGGGGGGAGGGGGGGGGGGGCTCAAGCTAAATTTACAATTTTAAATTTGTTAAATCGCGTTTGTATTCAAAGCACATCTGGTGGCACTAACATTCGGCTATTTGTCACTACTATTAGAATAGGCAGAAGATGATGCCAAAAATACCAGTTTACAGATTTTGTTAGAATTGAAATTTTAAGTACGCTCTTTCTCAAGGGTTACTTTCGCAAACAGAATTTGTTTCTATTTATAAATAAACAATTGACAGAAGATTTTCATGGCAACGAACAGATTGTAAGTAATACGTGATATGTTTTATCAATATTTTAATTATCAGGTTAAACGTCAAGTTCCCACACTTTAGGTTATTTCAAGCAAAACAACTCCTGAAGTCTTACTACCGGTTTTAAAAGCTAGCTACATTACAATTCAAGGAAGTGAACTTAGGTACATGCATTAATCGCTATAATAATGGTTTAAATGACTGTTTCAGAATGCAGCTAATTCTGTCACATACAATCGGTGTCTTTTCATCAAATTTAGTGCTGACTGCCTTGCAGTCTTGGTATTGTCTTGTTCAAGAAAGAACACATCTAAATGAACAGTTCCATTGCTGCTCACTGTTTTACTTGTTAAATGTATCGTCATACTACTTTGCATAAGTAAAACATTATTAAGAACGATTCTGATGATATGAATGCTATAATTGTTTGTTTTAGATGGGTACGTCAGTTAAGATGCCAATATAATACTGTAAGACCGTTAGAGAGTAACTTTTATCCTTGATTACCAGTTTTATTATAATTTTACTTCGTACATAAGCTATTAATTTTAAGTCGTTCGGTCCATGAAAGAAATTATAGCACAGCAATATTAGCATAAATCCGAGGCAGATAAGGGCTATAGAAAGTTTCTTTTGATGCCATTGACCGTTGTGACCATTTTCGATTCGATATGTGTTATCTTGGCATGATTATTATTTTCTATCCTTTTTTAGGAGCATCAACACGAATTTGTTGGATCTGTCCACACAACTATATTAAGGCTGCAGCTGGTGTGTGAGTTGCTACATTGGCTACCCATCGACTTTTACTGCCTGCCATTGCCTATGGTTTCGCTGTGTCTCGTACCACGTTAGATCGCTGCTGGTGCACTGCTGAATGTACTTTTTATATAATTAGATAATATTGCATACATGCGTGAGTTAGCTTAAATATTGGGTCAACTATTAGTTGTTTGTTAAAATTTTGGGGGTTAGGATCGATATTATTGTCTATTATTCATTTACATTGAAGGTTTAGTATATTAGTTTTGCTACTCACCGAATTTGCGTTTATTAAAGTAGGATTTACGGTCTCTTTGTCGATTTTTAGATGGATTAATTAACAAATTTCCTTGCCAATTATAGTATTTTACATTACAAGCCAGGTAAAACAGTTTTTACTGGCGATAGGATTGGGATGACTGGCGAGCCGTTAGGCGAGCCTGTCATATCCTTGAGCCAGTAAAAATGGTTACCTGGCGTGTATTGTTGAATATTTTATTTGTTCCTCACTTGTAAATAACTAGAAATTTACCGTTTATTCAAAATGTCAAACTGACAAGCAACTAAATTCATCAATATGACACATACTAAGGAAGACAACTCTGGCTTTGCACGCCATCATTTATCTATGAGCACGCTTGTAAAATATAACTGGCTAGCCAGTAAAAAATTTACTGGCTAGCCAGTTATGAAACATTTTCAAGGTGAATACAGTGACTTGATAAATTGATGTTTACAAGTGAGGAACAAATAAAAGATGTAAACAAGTTTAGTAACTTTTCAGATTTCTAGCGATATTAACGTTTCATAAGGAATCTTCGGTGGTATCGTATCTAAATTAGGTTGACTTTGATATTTCTCCGATTTTTAATAGTAATGTTTGCGAATGTCAAGCAAAAATTTGAATTATTCAAATCTTATTATTAATTATTTATTTAATTCCGCTCAGTTTTAGAGTGACCTTTGTTAGATCGTTGGGCGTTTAATGCTCAAGCAAAGTTTTACTAATTAATCATTTACTGGACGCTTATGGTTAATTCTGGGTACCTGATATAAACAACTACTATACTGCTTTCTAATGCCGGAAAATGTAGGTTTTGAAGCTATGAATTTAGTATGGCATTAAGAACATTTTGAGGCCTTTCTTCATCCAACATTTTTAAAACGAAATGTCCTTTGGAACGAATTGCAAAATTTACAAATAATCCTGTATATTTGTATGCTACTTTATGTTTCTAAAACATTTATTATTTAAAATATACCAAAACGTGCTTCCAGGCTTAGTAATGGTGAACGAGTACGTGCCGCAAATATTTCTCGTTATTTTACAACACGCGGTCTATTTCAGGTATTCGTGCAAACTAGCATGTTTGGACTTATCACGAAACTAATCTCGAACTCTTTTACCTCAGTTCCGCTAATGTATTCCAAAGCTGTTGACTAATGTTGCTGCTTCTTCATAAATTTTATATTCAACCCTTATTACTGTGGTTTAATCCTTTTGCAGATATTTAGTTGCTTTAATAAAAAAAAATGTCAGACTCAACGAAATTGATCTTAGATTAAACAATTTTTATTTTATATCAAATATTATGGCTCCGCTTCATAATGTCAGACATAGAGACACATTCGCACAAAATTGTATTACTTTCCCAAATCTAAAAATTTGAGGCAGTTGGTGACAGATAAAGCGCGGTCGCGCTGTACGAAACAAGGCAGGCGACATTAAACCCATTTTCGCCGCTTTATTTCTCCTCTAAGCTGCGAAAAATGCCACTTCATTTCAGTCCTTGCGTACGAGTAGCGGCCATGCAGTAACGAGACAGCGCGGAATTTAGATAGGTTTAGAAATTGCGAGTTAACTTAGGGGGTAAATGCGAAAATGCATCAGTCTTCCCGGCTTCAAATTGCAATTTACGGTAGAGCTTTTCTACATTTCGTTTCGCGCTCGAACTCGCTTGCAATATTTACATATATGAATTTCCAGTTATGGATTTGCCTTCCCTGCCGCACGAGCGACAGCGAACGAAATTAAAACGACTTTTCCCACTTTCCAGATTCTTGCGTGGGAGAAGAAGATGATAATAATAAATTGTTATCCGCGGGTTAGCCTATATTTAAAGAAACTTTAGAAGCTGCTAACTGCTACCAAAGTAATTAGTACTCGTTTGGCAACGACCCGACAATGGCCCAGCAACGGTAATAATCTTTGGAAGAATTAGTACACCCGGTGCTGCTGCGTCTATATCGCAGGGAAGCAAGAGCCTGCAAAATTCTGAAGAAATAAGATAGTAGAGTAGCAATGTACAAATTTTGATTTAGACCCTTAAGGCGCTCTCACTGTGTTGATGGTCGCGTCAATGGCTGTGTGTTCCGAAAACCAAACTGGTTGATTCGAGATTACCAAGTATATCTTCTCAATAACTGGTTTGACGTCCACAATCTGGATACATAGTTCAATCTAAAGGCAATCTGGAATTTATTCTCAAGATGTCGAAGTTAAATTTAGATTAATTTCCTTGGTTTCGACTTAGGCATCTCCATTTATGAGTAATTTGTAATAAGGGAAGAAAAGTAACGGTTTCGAATAAACAGCTAACCACTGACTCGCATTTTGTAATAACACAGGTTGCTCAACAGGCAGTGGATTTTTCTTTGTTTGATTAATCTAGCTTGTCGTAAAGTAAATCGACAGGAGGTGTCACAAATTATGAATAACCGAAAAGCAGAGTGATAGAAAATATTAATACTAAGACTTGTAGCAGCAGCATGAAAATCAATGGCCAACAAAGGGCATTCTTTCTTAACTATGGAATAATTTGCGGCACATAATGGGTAGTATTTCAATACCATCATGTAATATGTTTTGCTAACGATATTCCTCTTCCTGTTGAAAAGGGATATAGGCTGCAGATGCTCTTGCATAGGTTCTATACTGACAACGTAATATGACCATAACCACAGAAAACCCAAATCTATGATTATGACAAAGATAGCAACTCGCTTAAAACTTAAATAGCAGAAAAAGTGCAAACTCTAAGACCCGCAATAAATGAGTTTTAGGTTATCTCCATGCTTGACGTCAAGGCTGCGAAAGTTAGTTTTGATGTCCTAGTGACAGGTCGGCCAGTGATTGCAAATAGTAATCTAGCGAGGATGTGCCTAGCATATTCACAATTGGCGGTAGTCACCACGTGCATTAGAAAAACAATTCATATATTACAATTCAATTAACTTGATTTTACCGCTCCATATAACATCAACCAATAAAAAACGGTAAAAAAGCATAGTTACGCATGTACTAATTTTTGATAATGTACACAGCAACGGTGATGATTATATACCTTCTTGACTAACCACTGATCGTCAAATACCTTCACAGACATCGCGTTATGCTGAAAGTAGAATCGTCATAGCAACCACGCTAACTGTGATTTTAATATTTATAAATAAACTGTTCACACATTGGTTATTGATTCGTGATATAATCTAGCCGAATGCAACTCGTGTCTTCTTGATTATCAAATCATTTCTGTTTCCAATCCATATATTGTTTTATACAACCAAGCTTGTTTTTCGGACCTAAACAATATATCTCGTGTAAACAGAAATAATTATTTTATAATCAAGCGCCCACTAGTTTAGTGCATTATATATGATACTCTAATCCAATTCCGTTAAAAGCAAAGAAATGGGTTGGTGGGAATCATCGATAAACAAACAGGGTTTATCACAAGACGAAATTGATAGAAATACTCTGTCGATTAGAGGACGGCGTCGATATGGCGCGCGGGACCAGTAAAATGTTGACGATATCTTATACACAAATTCCCCAATGCACCAACAAGATGAAAACGGAACTTCAAAGATAAGGTTATGCACGGGAGGTTCGTATATCCGGCAAATATCGCGAAATTATTACCATGGCCGTAAGGGCTCCAGCATGTACTATTGCGGAAAAAATATTTCGCACGGTTTGTTTGCTTTGTGTATGTATGGTTTTATCAAGTGGACTAAAGTCACTGAATTTTCAGTTGTACAACTGACATCGTGCCATCAAAACTTGCCGAATCACCTTCTAAGCGAGGCCGTAAAAGTCTTTGTTATCGCAAAACTAGAAAAGGGATGGTCACTGCAACGATGAAGTTGGTTGCGGAAGGAGCACCATTTCTCAACATAACCTGAAAAAGCTAGTAATACGACAATAACACCAAAATGTGAAAAATGAAAAGTAATCAAATAGTCAGATACACACTAAGCCACTGTGGATAAAACCATGTAACTATATTAAGTATCGTGCGAACTATTTTGTTAGCGATAGTACGTCAGTTTAATGCAGTTCATCCTGCAGCGCCTCAACTGAGCTTTTCCTAAGACTTGCTTGAAGTGTAAGTTACCTTAATAATTATATTCACTCTTTACATTTTAACCACCAAATTTGTTTAGTTAACGTAAGTTTAATTGTATTTATACCTCTAATTGTTGGCTGTTTATATATTTCCTTTGACTAGCTTATGCGGGAAGATCTGTGATATTTAGGCTGGCACAACTACTTTAAATCATATGTTTATTGGGTACACCCGTCGCACTGAACGTTTATATACAGGGTGTCCAGTTTCGAACAGGAACATAGGGATTTTACATTGTTTTTAGCAGTGTTATAGATTCCTGCTTGCCAATTCAAGCTAAAGAAAATATTTTGGTATCAATGGAAAGGGAAAATTATTGCGCATCTAATGATATCAAAAATTAAATTATTTTTGTGAATTTTCGTTGAAAAATATATCTCACTCTATGCAAACTGACACCGCTGTAATATTTTTTAACAATAAAAACTCTCTCTTGTTTCGAGTAATCGTTCATTTTATAAAGTAAAAACTACTAAACTAACTCTGAATGTCATCAAATAACAAATTAATTTGAGTATAGCTGTCAACTTTTTTCAAGTCAAGGCAACTCATATTTAAAAAAACATGAAAACCTTTGATTAATATTTTTCAATAAACATTGATAAAAACAGTTTAATTTTCTCTTTCCATCGATACCAAAACATTTTCAGTAGGTTGAGTTGGCGAACAAGAATCCATGAAACTGTTAAAAACAATGTTAAATTCCTATGTTCCAGTTTGAAAGTGGACACCCGGTATAAGTACCACATATATTTGTTACTATTACTTGTCTTATTTTGTTATTGTGACCCTCTGGATCTGGCTTTATTTTATACATTTTTCAGATTATTCTGCGGTCGACTGCCTTCTTTTGAATTTACGAGTTATCGTTTTTATCTGAGCACATTCTCGTAACTAAGAACTCGACGACACCTTAAAAAATTACTTGACTTTATATTCGCGTCAGAATCCGCCATTTCCACTGCTGCTAGTCGGCCTTAGAACGTGCTCACGCAGTCTCGTGATAATATAGCAAATTATCTACACAGTTAAAGTTTGGTATCCACTGTTTCTGTCTTCATAGAACCAGTGGCGGTGTTAATCCTTAAAATCGACATAACGTGAGACACATTTTTTTTTATTTAGTCGAATGTGATAGCACTGATATCGTCTTTTTCTGTTATAGGTCATTGGCTTCGCGATATAAGTTCTTTCCACATTTTCCGAAAGTGTCATGCTCCCATCTTGACAAAAAGTTGTTCAAAAGCTACACAAGTATCTATTTATAGTCAATTAGATCTTAGTGAGAAATTCTCACTTGTAATATATTTAGCGCAAATGGATAATAGTAATTGCACATGGAATATTTGTTAAGAATATTATCTTATGTATTATTTTCTATTGCGTTTAAATTCCACAAATTGACGTTGAAATTTTGCACCTGAATTAAATTCGCTTTATAGAAACTAATATACTAAATATTTTCATACCATTGGTTGTTTGAATACTTATGTGGAATAATATTCCTTAAGATACATTACTGTATTTACTATTGACATCTTTTAAGTTGAGAAATAATCACGCACAGACAGTTCTAGCTATTTTTTTTAAAACGAATCCATCTCTCGCTGATGCGTGTAAGCAACGTGTCCCTAAGCTCTCCCGGGACCCTATTGAAAGGGTTTTATTTCAGAAGTTTATTTTATCTGGCTCATTTTCTTTGTGCCTAATGTAGCTACATTCTGCTAGGAAAATTAACGCAGGACCCGATTCACACGCTAAAACACAAACACGTAGCTGTTTATGTTGCGCTAGATAAACATCACTGCTATCTTGTTCAAATTGACTCCTGTTCTTCCTTATTTTTCTTCCATTCGCCGACTTGAATCGAGTTTTTGCTTACTTGGCCACGAATTGACTGTTCGCAGCTAATTGAGGCCCACGAGGGAGTGGCTCGGCGAAAGGCCGCCGAAGGTGCGAATTTGGGGCCCTCGTTTTTAATTGTATTTAAAATTCGCTCGTTAATTAAATTTCATGTAGATGAAATGATTTCGTAATTACCAAAAGTGCGCCGCGGCTGGGGAACGAACTTCGGAAACTTATTGATGCTAATTAACTTTGGCTATTGTTACAGATTAGCTGTTTGCCTTATTTTGCCAAACCACTTCGAGCGGGCTCCATCGGTTGCATGATTACTCATTTAGGCGAAGTTGATGCTTTTTACGTTCTGAAAGTTTAATCTAATTTTATTTACGCCCAAGGATTACCCCTCTGAAGTCTGCGTTTATTTAAAAAGCAATTACTTTCCCATTTTACGGTGAGGGCGGTTTTAATTCCAGTCATACGTGGACTGGATCACATAAATGCTCGCCCGCGTATAGCGTTTCGCGACGTGAATGATTTCAGCTCTTCCTGAGGATTCAGACGATTTTCACTTCTGCGAGTTTCGGAGCTGTTTTGCATTCCTGATTATGGCGTTCTGGGCGAACTTTAGCGTTGTTCATGCTGCGAGCTGTTATTGCGGAAGCATTTTAAAATGGGGTCTCGATCTAAATGCAGATTGCCGAGTTCACCTGGTCCTTTCTAATGCTAAATTTTGACCAGGATGATTATTTCCCGTTTGCGTTCAAGACTTAATCAGTTTGTACTTTAAACGCAGCAACCTGACAGAAATGAACCAAATTTCAGTTTTCAGGTTCCTTTGCAAACACAGTATAATTTGTCATCGGAACTGTCAAGCTCCTCCAAGCAACAAATTTGCATAATTTAAAATGCCAAGTTTCTGAAAGAGGGATTTGGGCACAACGACACCTTCGATAATTTAATTCATTCCCAATTTTAAGCCGAAGCCTTCACGCGTCTTCCAGGGGCTTCGATTAAATTCGGCAAATGATAATAGATTTACATAGCTTTGCAGTGCTTAAGATAACGTCGAATTCGGGGGGATTTGCGTTGCGGCACGCCCGGTGTATGAAAAATTGAAAGTCGTTAAGATGAGGAACGATTCTATAAGAACAGCTGAATTTATGTTTCTGCCGGAAGCTCCTGCAGTTTCACATCTAGGATGCTAAGCTAAGGACCATATACGCGGCGCTGAGTGCGATTTTACGATATTTTTGAGCGCCGCCCTGAGCCGCTGTTTACTCTAATGAATAACGCAGGAAGCGACAGTGTTTTCCACTTTTCAGATATCCGAATAAATTGCCGGTAATTTGATTGAATCTTTGCATGGATTAAGTAACGGGAAAATATTATTTGGCTGAAAAATACCTTCTAACCAGAACTAACTTATATTTAGCTTACGGCTATTATTTTCGAAATTTTTTGCATAGCGGTCTAATTTGTGTCCTACCTTTTCTAGCACAGTGTCAGTAGTGGGCTAATTATCTAAAGTTATTTTATATAAAAGATGAAAGGTGGGTTCAAGAATAGATTGATAAAAGCGCATCTGACACAGTGAGTCACAATATCAGATACATAAAAAAAAAGCTATAAATATTAGAGTAATGTGACCTTAGGACCTGTATAGATAAAATTTACATGTAAACAATGTGTTCGAATTTGAACGCTGTCACTAACTCACAATTAGCGTTTGAATATCCCCTATAATTTAGAAACATAACAGATATCATAAATAGTAATATGCATACCATTTTTAAAGTGTTCTGAATCTATCCATTCGAGGCAAATGACGGATTCTAGCTTACTAAACTACTGCTTGTGCCACACAAAAGCAACGATGTAATTAGACGAAGATTGTCCAGCTAGTAATAAGCATTACAAAAGTACCAAGTTTGGTATGACAAATATTATTACTGAAACTTTTCTAGCTGTCACTTCCAAGAGCGCAATTGAATATACGGAAGAATAATAAGTAGAGTATAATATGTCAAGAAGCGTAGTTTTGGCTTGTAGCTGATCGTTGTAAAAAATCACTATTACATGTGTCACACAAGTGGGAGGTATTTTCAATAATTTATAAACCAAACTAAATACATCTACAACAAATATACTTTCTTCTACGACCACTACTAAAAGTAGGCCTTTTAGCGCTAGCTTTTTTCACTAAAAATGACGTTTTATAAATCAGCGTGTTAAAAGTGAAATCAGCTGTTTGTGCTAAAAGTAAACAGTTGGACGCTGGTGTTGCATTTAGAATGTTCAACTGGAAGCGAGGTTATAAAGTTATTCTACTTACTTCCTTCGTTAGAGGTAAAGTGTTTTTTAAATAATTAAAGCATTATGTAATGAATAAAGTAAAATGTGTACATTTATAATTACCTGTGATGACTAACTTTGACAGCTACCGGCTGCAGAAGCAATCAGGGCCATTTCTTTACTATGTTAAAAATTATAACTGTCATAAATGCAAACTTTTGTTAAATCGACATTTATGGATTAATAACAGTAAATTTAAGGCAGTAGAAACAAATTGTGTGCAAACTTATGCTAAAAGTGTTTATACACGAGATATGTTATGAAACTCGGCCTTCGGCTTCGTTTCGTAATTTTTATGTCTCGTGCATAAACATCCACTTTGAGCACTTGTTGCACAAATAGCTATTAATAACTTTTCGGTACTACCACACAATATCACAGTCAAATTGGTTTTACAATTCTTGTTTATTCTTGAGCACTTAAAGGTCGAGAGAATTACACCAGGATGTAGGAGAAAAGCGGTGATAATAACGTTCTGAACTTCAGCGTTAAGTGCAAGGAAGCAAATTATGATCACGATCTGCTATGATATTAAAAAGTGATTTTCATAAGTAATAAATTCTGACATTAACTGTATTGTTTTTAGTTCACAGTACTGCATACCTTTTTCGCCTAGTAAGCACACAAAAACGCAACTATTTATTCTTCATACAATTTAGCTATCCCGAATTCTATGTTCACTTTTCCCGCAGGTTAAGTCGTTTCTAGTTCTTCAAGTATTTGCAATTGAATAATACAATAGTATAATGAGTATGTATTTTATTGTAAATGCTCAAAATTTATGTATATTCCTTATTTACAGGATTAGTTGTCAACATAGATATGCGTTCAGAACTTAAGTCAACAGTAGAAAATCTGGAATAGGGCTTACTTGAAACTTCTTTTACAAGTGCGGTCCGCAGCGATTGCTCACATTTATGTTCATTTTACGAGATTCACTCCGTACCTGTTGGGTCCCATTTTTGTCAAGGGTAAAAACATAAGCTATGTATAAAATATTACAGAGTTAAAGCAAACACCGGAAAACATTTAATTCACTCTATATATTTGACCGCGAATACAATTCATTAATCACGTGAACCTTTTTAAACCAATTGGAAGCAAAAAAATCCTTGGATACATGTGTACAACAGCGGCGATACAAAACAAAAATTCGTATCACCTTATTGGTTACCCTGCTGTCAATTTTAAGTCTATGTCAAATTCGAGGTTAGCAGGTTAGGTTTTTCATCAGTTTTGACACAAATTCAGGAAAAACTTGCTAACCTCGAGTTTGACATAGACTTAAAATTGACAGCAGGGTAACCAACATTAACAGTTTTTCAAATCATTGTATGCTCTCACTAAATACAACTCGCGGTATGATTAGTAATCGGTGATAATCATACCCCTTGTGGTATTATGGCTAAAAGTAAATTCGACGTTGATCCAGGTAGACATCTAATCATCATGAAAAATATCGTCTTCCTACAACAAATAAGTTTTGAGCTGCATAGTCAACAGACAGACAGACAGACGGACGAAATTGAGAAAACATAGTTTACGTCACCTAAGTATTCTGAAATGTAAAGATTTAAAGAAATATGGTCAAGTGATTTTTTCATCATTACATCCTCTTTTTAACGAGAGAAGTAAAGAGCAAACAATCTAGAATCAACTTCACGATATTAGCTTATCTAGATCTTCAAAAGTTCCTTAGAGTTACCATTTCAATTTACTGCCGATATGTAGATTACCTAGGTGTTAGTAGAGAGAACTTATGCATATCTGCTACGCAGTTTTTTTGTAAAATTTCCCCATTTCTGAATAAAAATAATTGTATGGATCTGAGTATAAGCATCGTATCAACTTGGCATTGCAAATATTTCCTTCTGTAAATTATAATTTAAAAGCAGATCTTTGAGTCTCTCTAAATCGCATTTTGTCATTATTTACTTTTTTCGGGAGGCTTTGATGCTACATCTACCATTTTAAGTGCCTTCCTGGTGTGCACATTATTAACAATTTCCCTTTCTTGGGCATTTTCATAGAATGTTTTTGGAAAGCTTTTAAGATAACAAGGTAAAGGGAACGTTTCAGATCAGTAATTTTGCTTTTCTTGCAGGTTAAATTCGCATTAGAAATTTTTGGATTAGATTGCAACCAAATTAGCTATTAAAAATGAAAATTCCAAAATGTTAAGTAAAAACTCTTATCTAGCGGTGGTACAAATTACGCTGATGAGCAATAATTATTATAGATGTCATCTTAGTGGCTTTAAGTGTAGAATCACCATAATGTTTATTGCACCCACTTACCATATCTTTTAACTCTCTGTTATAAGGTTGCTTTACTGACAAGATATGTGTAGGAAATTACATAAATTATACAGCCAGTTGATAAGTTCATGAAAATTGGCCAAATTGGACATCAAAAGAAGTTATTTTATTTTTTCAGTTTCTATAGCACTGGAAATTTGTAAATAAAATAATTTTGACATCTTCTGTTATTATTTATATCGGAAATCAAATTTTAAAACAGTTCTGGAGATTTTTATAGCCAGCAGAGTTTTTAGAAGAATAATCCTATTTTCGAGACTCAAAAAATCCTCTTTGCTATATCATCTCCTCCCACTGAATATCAAAATAGACGTCACGTAAGGTATATTAATTAATGACAATAAAAAAAGAAGACAATTCTTACAAAAGTGTTAAGGCTACCTTATAAATTGTACTACATATACAATATGTAAATACGATATGTAACAAGCTTAAAGGAGTCTAGTAGTTAAGCATGATGGTGGATACTTGAACGTGTTACTTTTAAAGGATTCAATTGGTGCTTGTGTGCAGATGGAACTGTAATGTATAACTTTAACCAAGAAAATGCGCCCTCAGCGATGGAAGATGTAGGTTTTCAGTTCTATGATTTGTACCTACCTTGTTCCATTGTCTCTTATGCTACATCTTATTATAACAACACGCGGAACTGCTACTGCGACCGTAACAAGCAAAAGATTTACTGTGCTCGTGACGTCATACCCTAATATGCGTTCGTCTATTGAGCCATTTGTCACTGAACATTTTTTTATAATTTATCACAGAGATGTGTTACTTCACTTTTAACAAAAATACGCCTCAAAATATATTTAGGAGCAGCATTACTTATCCATACTAACATACAATATTAGCGGTAAAACACGCACGCAGAACAACCTTAGCTTAGTACATGTAGCATATTCAAAATTTGCGGCAAATCACACATGCTATAATAACAGGTTTCACTTAGCTTGTGCAATAATTCAGTAGACGACAAAATGTGAAAATGGAGGAAAGTCTCAGCCACTTCACGCTAAGGTAAAATCCTGGCCGTGAGTGATAGACCACTGACGAGTAAATGTTCTTCAAGGTCGTACTTTGATGAAACCAAAATTGACAGCTTTAAGATTCTCGACGCGAGAATTAGCGTAGTTATATACGTGATACGAGGGCTGCTCTGTATATTGTTAGTAGCAGGCCATGGCCGTAAGCAAAAACAAAAACATTTGGATTAATCGAAAGCCCATTCTTTTGACAGTTTCCAGCTGGAATTTTACCAGATTGAAGTTAAAGGTTATAGAGATATAAATTTTTGATTGTTATAATTCTTTTGATTTCCACTAAACAGTATGGAAGTGCCGCGAAGTGCTTTTCGGGCTATGATGTTGTACGATTATAAACGAGGTTTAAGGTATGACCAAAGTCATCAAAATTTAGTGGCAGCTTTTGGCGACAATAGTCCTTCATTATCCTCAATTAGTTACTGGTTCCATGAATTTAATCGTGGAAGGTGTACGTTAGAAGATGAACCAAGACTTGGACGGCTAACAGTCGCTGTTTGTGCTGCAAACGTTATTGATGCCGAACAGCTGATTAAGGAAAATCGGAATATCACCCATAGAGACCTTCAAGAAGAACTAGGGATTGGATCATCTGCAGTAGATACCATCTTACATAAACATCTGGGCGTAAGGAAGCTGGCAAGTCGGTGGATTCCGCATTGGCTAACCGAAGAACAAAAACAAGCACGGGTAAACTGGTGCAGGTTTATGTTAGAAAAGTTCGATGGAGGATCTTCAAAGCAGGTATTTAATATCGTTACGGCCGATAAATCGTGGATATATAGTTATCATCCTGAAACGAAACAACAGTCGACTGTTTGGGTGTTTGAAAATGAGGATATGCCAACAAAAGCTAGTCGCAGTAAAAGTGTAAACAAAAAGATGATTGCAGCTTTCTTCAGATACAGTGGTTCAATCGGAGTAATTCCTCTTGAAGATCGTAAAACTGTAACTGCTGATTGGTATATAGAAGTTTGCCTTCCACAAGTCTTCCAAAAATTGTGTAGTGATCGGCCACGATCTGGTTTGCGTGGAATTTTATTGCACCATGACAACGCAACTCTCCATACGGCTACAAAAACTTTAAATTTTTTACACGAATCCGGAGTCCAGCTAGTCACTCACCCACCATATAGTCCAGACCTTGCCCCGAACAATTTTTTTTTGTTTCCGCTGATTAAAAAAACCATGCGTGGTAAGAGATTTCCTAACGCCGATGCGGCAGTTACTGAATTTCAGCGAATTTTTAACGACCTTCCAAAAAAAGAGTTTTCAGCCTGTTTGGAGCAGTGGTTTCAAAGGATGAAGAAGTGTATTATGGCTAAGGGGGAATACTTTGAAAAACAATAAAATAATTTTTTAAAAAATTTCGTAGCTTTCTTGCAACTAACAATTTATAGAACAGCCCTCGTATGATGGAAAATTCCTCAGAACTGCGTCGACTGGTTGAATAAAGAATGGACACCGGCAGTTCAAACATTGAAGACGAGAAATCGGCGTTAGCCTACACGCTAGTAACTATAGGGCTTCCTGGTGCGGTTTCGGAATATAGGGGGTCGATATAAAGGACGTAAGAGCGAAGATACGAGGATTAATTTTATATCCTATTTGGGTATCGAAATGGAATTCCACAGCACTGGAAAACAGAAACGAGACAGGATTGGAATTTCAGATTTATAAGCTGCGCTTATGTTGGAATTATCTGACAAAGATCGTAATTTGGCAAATTTGGTCCGGTATGGACTTCTATAGAAGCTACATTCGCGGAACAGTAACATTCAGATGTCCAAAAACTCTCTCTGTGATGATCGCTGGCGCACTGAAAATCAGCTCGGCGCCTCAACTTTCGAGAAGAGTTTCTCGGCCTCGTCATTCATTTACTGCATGCATAAAAACGATGTCAATACCTTTATGAGATAATAACGTTTGTATCCTAATATTAGTAAAGAACTGGGTTTTCCATTTCATTTTGAATTAAAATATCAGTCATTACACCCCACAAGCTTTACAACTGTGGATCTCTAAAATATAAGTTTCTTATATTTCTATCCATTCTATAGATTAACTTTCTTATTTTAAAATGTACATGAATGCACTATGATTATTATTGTTATTACTCGAATACTATTCAGTACTCAGCACTGTCAAACACTTTATTCATCTGTTCTTATCTGTGCATATCGGTTGTTATAACCCGACGCTCTGGCGTTTCTCATTTCAGCCTGTTGTTGCACTTAGTGGTAAATAAATAGTATAAGGAAACAATTTCACAATGAAAAATTTACAGATACTAAAATATTAAACGCAAAGGTATAAAGTATAAATTATATTATAGAAAAAGCACTAGAAGAGCATGAAGCATGAAGCGTTAAAGTGCAAGTAAAATAGATATTTATGCATTAAGGGAGATATGAATATGTTTTTCCCTGAGGTTGACATGTGTTACAGACCGAGGGCCTCTGGCCCGAGGTCTGTAAGTCAACCGAAGGTAAAGAACATGAATATCTCCCGTGGTGCATACAATATTTTATCTACTAGTATATTCGTAAAAATAGTATGAAATTTCAAAATGTTATAATGACATTTAAAATTAGAATATGTAAGTAACATCAAGGATTGCCTCATTGTATGGTTGCTAAGACATTAATTGTAGTTGCATTGTTACCATGAGTTTGAGGGAGAAATAATTTGACAAGTCCCTTGGGAGTTATGAGTAGCTTTTCATATTTTGTTGCTATGACGAAAATGTACAATATCATGTTGCTAGTAGATAAAGCTATTTTTCCCAACCAGTAGACTGAAACATTGAAATAATACGTAACAGAAAAGTTCTTGAGAACTGAGCAGTGAAATGTTTACTCTGAACTTAAATCAATCAAAGAGGGAGTTCCTCAGGAAAGTGTGTAAGCACCGGTACTGTACCTATAGTACACGAGTGACCTCAGAAGGTAGAAGATAATACTACTGCAACTTTACTGATGATACTCCAACATTAGCAGCATACAACGGTAGTAACGAGTCCCTAGACAATTTACAAGCGGCCATCACTAACATATATCGATAACATCTATCTTTGTAATTATCAATAATCAAATAACGCAGTAAGCAAATAAAACCAAACTGTTATCAAAGGGCAAGGTAGCAATTAGGTTTGAAATGCCAGATGGGACGAAGCTTCTGCTTGTCATAGAACAATCTGCTACTTTACAAGCAAATACTCAAACCTGTAGGGGTACTGATATTCAACTTTGGGATTGTACAAAAAAGTTACAGAGATCATACAACGATTCTAGAACGAGATACTAAGAAGCATCGTTGATGCAGCCTGGTATGTTAGAAATAATGACCTCCATAGGGACTTGGTAGTAGAACATATAGATTAGCGAAACCCAAAGATTTTCACAGAACCACGAGCTAAGACTGTAGAATCACGAAAACGCAGCTGCTATGTAGCTACTAGACAATGGTGCGTAGAGTCGATAGAAAAAAGCTCTTCACGTTACTTAAGTGATAGTGTGAGGAACTGAGAGACCTTAATGTATCAACTCTTAGATATAGGTACACAACTAACACTTTAGGATAGAATAAAACTGATTAGAAGTGCACGACTACATTATAATTAAAAGTGATTGAATAAAAAAATAGACAAGCAAGTTAAGTCAATTTTGCATTTGACTGATAGCTAATACGAAATTTTGCAGTATAAATCTGTTTCTCATTCAATACATATTAGAATAATATGTTTGGTTTGATACTGATCATCATATTCCTTTACTTGGTCCCATGCTACTAACATATTCCCAAAAATAAAGGAACCAACGAGAAATACTACTTGTTCTAATGACTAGGACTAGATTATTAGTAATTAATAAATGAGATCAATTAAAATTATTTTATTATTATACCAACTAGAAAACTTAACCGGTTTTGTTCTGTTAAATCCTCTGCTATGTTATCAGGCAGACAAATTACCGCAATTACAGCAATTGAATTGCAGACTTACCAAAGTTCTAATATTTCTTTTCCGTAGGTTTAAAGTTTACTAGGACTTGGACCTTACCTGAAAAAAAGAAGGGAATTATTATTTATCAGACGCTTTTTATTATACAAGTCGGCAATTAAAATTCGCCAACACCTCAACAATAAGTAATACTACGAAAAATAAAGGAACGTACATTTGTTTATTGCTACTAAATAGGTGATGTATAAATTTAGCAATAGTAACATCTAAACTCGTATCATCAGTTTCAGTTTAGGCTGGAACTCTAAACATTATCGAAACTCTTAAGAGTGCTATTTAGCAACGTTGTTTCTTTGTATCTGTAACTTCAATTTGGTTTAAACCATGCAGTTGTATTGTTAAAATATTACTTCTTCGGGGACTCCTAAGGTACTACATATTTATTTACTGTCAACTAGTTGTTTGCATATAAGCGATATGTACTCTTATACAGGGTGTTCCTTAATGATATGCGTATATTTAAGGGTGTGAATCTACATGAAAAATTAATGATAGTTTTTTTTTATAAACTATGGTCCAAAAATGTTCCGTTGCGAAAATACGGGGCGTTAAAGTTTTAGGAAAAAAATGGAAATTAATTAATATTTTCGAATCCGCTTCAGATACTTCAGTGATATTTAGTATGCAGCGACAGTTAATAAAGGTGCATATTTTTCAATACAAAAATAATTTTCAGATTTAACAGTGGCGTGCGTACGGGCAGTGATTTCGATATTTTTGATGAAAAAAACGATACGCCAATGGTTTTTCCTAAAATAAAATTTTTGAATTAACCGTTTAACTTGAAACATAAGAGCTCTCTTGAGGGAAAAAACGTAAACTATTGTTCCCTCAGTAAGATTGCTCCCTGAGTATAATCCTAGCTCTTGACTATAGCAAACATTCCAATACCGGTTTTTGGGTCAAGGACTAATTATCAGCTGATATTCCCCAGAAATAAAGCTTTAGAAAACGCAAGCATCCAAGGCGGTCACCACACCTGAAACACTGGACAGCACGTGCACGATACGAGACAAAAACATAACTGTACAGGAACGTTCATTGCCTGGGAAAAACACCTTATTTCATAAAGATGTCCGTTAAGAACAGCCAGTAAAACTTCGAAATAAAACTAATTCACCAATAATAAGAAAGCAGGGCCAAATGAACACGTGCAACTTACCCCTAACGTCAGCGTTGCCAGTTATCGGGATTAAATAGGGTGAAGTTGCCAGTAAATAAAGACAATAAATACAATGAAAGCGCGTTTACCAAGACATAAACAAACAAACTTAGAACGACGGCGTAGACTCGGCGTAAACCATTCCAAAATTATGCCAAATGACTATAGCTCAAAACACGACGCTTTTTGTTCATAACAGGCGATGAATGCTAACATAATTGGGCCAACACGCATCACATATTACAGAAACTTGAAAATAGAGACAAGTTAGTGTCTATAAAATAAAAATGCTACAGAAATACCTTTAAAAATGTAGGTAAGTGCGATAGGCGTTATCAAAATTCCATTCTCAAACAAATTTCAAGTTTTAGACACTTTTGATAGCCGGGGCTAGTAGCTCAGTGGTATAAGCATCATACTGATCTAAGGGTCGCGAGTTCGATTTCCGGTCCCGGTGAAGTTTTCAAAAATAAAAAATGTGGATAAGAACCTCTACAGAATGCCATCATTTGTAAATTATGTAGAATCGTGGGTTCTATTCTATTACAATGTGTAGCATGTAAAACATTCCTTGCTAGGGTCGGAACTCCTTCCTTTCGGAAAAATTGTATGTAGGACTTTGACCATATGACCAAAGCAGTCGGCGCCTAAGGTACTTGGTACTCCGCATGCCTAGACCTTGTCGATAACAAACAAACAAACAAACATAGTCAAAACCTACAAGAATACTACTTTAAAAAAGTTGCTTATCGAAAAATTAAGATTCATTATTCTAGAGAATGTCCAAAATGTTAATTAATGTAATGCACTTGAGATCAAACTACCCCATTTTGAATAACTCGAATTATCACCAATTTCAAACTGCCACAAAAAAATTGGCAATTGAAAAAAATACCTAACTTGCAAGAACCTGCCTTTACCGATGTCACAATCGATGCTCAGGATTAATCTTTGCGGTTTTCAACATCTAAATTCTGTTTAACTAGCCAAAGTAGTTGAATTCAGATCTTGTGGTGAGAACTGTTGTAGTAGGAGCCTTTGTGATATTGCTTTTACAAACATCCTCCTGTTTGCTAACAGGAAATTATCGTTGAGTTTGATAAAGCAAGTATTATCAGTAGCCAAAGCAAACAGTGCCGTATATGTAGCATATATTTACACAGTGTGACTATTGCTGCATTATGGATGCAGTCGATGGAAATAGTTTCGTTACGACCATGCGTCTTTCTTCTCGCGCTTAACAATCAAATCCATATTTATTGCAGCGTGCGGAAAGAATGTTAAAATTTCTAAATTCTGTTTTCTCTCGAGCATTAAGCACACAAAGCATATGAACCCCTTGAATTCCTTTTTCGCGCCTTGAAAATAGTTATGGATTTTATGACTTTATTGTGATTCTGAACACAAAGCTCGCTGTTTACAGCGTATATTGTCTTCTCAATTTTTTATTGAAGGCTTGTATTTGAACTAGTTGTGACTGTATTACCAAATACGTGTCGATACGAAATTAACACAAAAGTGCTGTAGTTTAGAGCTTAAAGTTTAGAAGCTTCTGTGTTTACTTCTTCATGGACTACGCGTAAAATGGGGGTAGATTGTTTAAAGAGGCGTTATTAACAGCATGGTGATAAAAATAGAATTAGACTTTTATAAATCTAGATAACCTACTGTAATCATCAATAATTTTCTAAAATTATTATGTATTACCATCAGAAAATCAACATTATTCTTTTAAAAATGCCATTTTCGTAGCTGTTGTTAGGAATATATCATTGCTACATTGTATTTCCAACAGTGATTCTGGAGATAGTTGTTAAGACAGCACGTAATTCCAAGCATTATCTGTATCTGTCACTCCTGCATGTGCTTTCGTTATCTGGAAACGTTTTCCCGCTACAGAAATCGCTTTGTTTGTGCACTTGAATTATTGATTCAATTTTGTAGGCATCCTTCCGGGGTCTTTGCTTCTCGTTCGGTTTAATGTTTTATTAATTACTATTGTTTGAAGTGGAGATAATTTGGGTGTATTGTTTTCCCAGCAGCTGCTGGAAAACAAGATGGGTCGTCTATCTGAGTTCTCTCGATCTATCGGAGTTCAGAACAACATTGTTCTAGGTTGCTTGAAAAAGTGATACATCAGAAATCCATGTTCGTTAGAAAATACAAAGGTTAGTTACTCGGTTCACGCCAACAACCGCCCAATTAATTCCAATGAAAAAATTAACATGGGCGGCATTAAATGTTGATGGTGTTTATCCAGCTCGGCGTATTAAATTCCTGAAAAATTCCCAGAATCGCTCATTGTGCTGGAATTTCAGATACATCAGGATTTTGCGATTTCACGCATTTTTGCTGATTCGGTATTCGTGTGTCACTATTTGGTTGGCCGGAATTAGCGTGGGACGATAACTTCATAAATGTTTTTTTACTGTCGGCTACGGAAAATGAAGCGCTTCTGTGTAAAGCGTGTTTTTGCAATTAGTTGCTAATTCCACGGTTTGGTTGTTCAGAAGCGCTCTTAGAGTCGTAAAGCTCATCGATTTTAACTGGATGGGGTTTTTGTGGTTTTACTATTTTTATTCGAGAAACAACGACATCAGGTTATTATAACAGTAGAATATACAACAACATATTTAAAAGTAAAGGAAATTGAACTAAGCAATTTTAAAATAAGGAAATGGAAAGATCTAATTCTATAATTCATTTCCAGTCGATTTGCAACTGCAAAGAATGATAACTTCCAATAGTATCATTGTAATTTTATACGCAGATTTATAGAAGAGAGCATCTTTGGTAATCCTCAAAGAGTTTCGAAGTTAAGAAACTATTGGGTTGTGAAAATTAAAAATAATATTTAAATTGACGAGTAAACGGTTTTGTGCCACATTTTATTAGAAAATTTATCAAAATGGTGAAGATAAAACCACCGTATAATAATATTATTATTCGGAACATAGAAAACGAAAGAATTCCGTGTAAAATAATTTGCTGGTAATTAAGTTTGGCTAGATAAAATTTAAAAACGGCATGCTAAATTTGCAAATTATCTGAAAGTACTTACCAAGAGATTGCTGCAATAATTAGTAATTATAAGAAAATTTTCTACAAATTGCAGCTTTTACTAGGATTCCATCATTGTCATTTGCTTATTATTTTACAACATTGTTTGTTTAATGACTTACGAGGTGGAAGTTTTCGTTTCGTCGGGATAATGACGTGCTGTTCCACCTTTATGTCTTCTGATGCACTTGTGCGGGCATATATTCGGATTATTTGTAATTCGTATCTCTCTACTATTTTCACTACAATTTACATGAAATAATATTGAGTTAACGTTGTAATATACAGTAATCTTGTTTCACCTAGTTATAATGCAGCTGGTTTATATCGAAATTTTAGAATTTTTAATCTTGGCCAAAATTCGCTACATTTAGTTTCAAACTGGTTTTGCCTCGGGGAAAGCTCAGATGCTCATGGGTTCATTGTACTCAAATGTATAATTAGAAGGATAATACATTGTAGGAATAAACTGCATAATATGTTTAGATATATATACTAAATAATTCTTAGTTTCAGAAAATGTTATGTACGTATATTAATATAAATATTAAGTTTCCTCCTGATCTCTCGTGTTCTGCGTCACTGAGGGGTCCGCAACCAAAAAAGCACCTAAGCTCTGCCGGCTACTGCTTCAAGCAGCAGTCCAGCGGTTTAGTGTCCCAACCGGCGAAAGCAATTTGCCTTTGATGGAATACCATGATGGCGTCCTTGGACTTATCATGCTGTTACTACAAGCACGGTAGTATTTTTATGAGTTTTCAGGTTATAATAATTTCGGTGAATCCGGTTATGTCGGCTTCAACGTAGTGGACGTCGGATGCGGGGAGATTCCCCTACGAGGCAGGATCCTGTCACAAGGTTGAACTCTGTCGGGTACAGGTTTGAGGAAGGAGTTCTACAAAACGGGTCCCCGAGGTTCAGGAGGATGCCCTGCGAGACAGGTTTCTGTCACAAGGTAGAGCCAGGTCAGGAAAGTATTAGGAGGAGCGAAGCCCAGGGACTCAAGTGTTTGAGATTGATACTGAAGTTGCTCTTCTACTTGTGGGACTTCCGTATTGTTGTAGTTGCTTCGGGTATAATTACTCGGACTCGGCGCACCGCTGGCCACGACATTGGCCACACGTGGTTGTGACGGGAGTACTAGATATGATCTAGAATGAGACACAGTTTTCCCGGTGTTAGGAATTGGGAGAATTCTCTATCGGGATGGTGGAGGAATATGTGCTCGATAAAGAGTTTCCCACCTCATAATCGCTATGGGCGATTGTAACTGTAAATTGGTAGCAATAATGAAGACATCATACCGAACAGAGGATATTTTGAAACTGTCATCTTAAAAGAACTATGTGTAGTGCTGCTGAATTATCTGCAAAAAGAGACTCGCGCAAAACGAAATAAACCGATATATCATGATCGGAATTCTACCCCTGAGAAAAGATAAAACTAACTTAGACAAGTGTCACGAGGAACTAAACAAAAGACTATCGCCTGCAAGCACTTTGAGCACAACGGACCCAAACGATCTGAAAAAGGAAATCAGAAATGACATATAAACAACAACCAAGAATTTTTACTTAAAGGTGAAATCAAGGAAAGACAAATTACAACAATAAACTGGAAAGCTCATAAAGATAACAAAAGATATGAATAAAAATCACCAGACTATGGATAGTTAAACAAAACAGTTTTGAAAGAGGCAAGACAAGTCAGAGTTAGTAAAATAAAACAGTCGAGAATAACAAAAACATAAAAGCATTAGAGAATGAAATAAAATACACCAACTTAAACATAGTGAAGGTGACTTAAAACGGAATTGTTCTGATAAAATATTTGAAATTGTATTAGTTATATCTAGAGACATTAGAAGTTTAGGTACTGAAGAAATACCCGAAATTGCTCCCAGAGAAAGCAAAATGCCACCTAATATAAAAAGCAATTGCTTCCTAGAAGAAGTCGAGATCACATGCGAGATGTTGAAAATGGGCAAGACAACAGCAATAGCGACTCGTCTTAGCAAGTGCCTCGTAGAAGGCAAAATCTCAAAATCTGGAAGAGGAGACAAGCTAAATACAGAGAACTACCAACCAGTAAGTTTACTAACTCATCCATACCACCTATTCACTAAGATCAGAACTGCGGACCTAATAGAGGATCTCCGTAATTGTCAACCTTCCAAACAAACCGGTTTCTGGAAAACCTATAGCACTATACAACACCTTCAAACTCTTTCTACTTTAATAGAAAAATTAAGTCAATATAATGTACACCGAATATAGATTGATGGATGATGGGCAATACTAGAGTTGATTCAAGCTACGGGAAGCCACGCTTATCTTAGGATTTTACAAGCAAAATACCAATAAGAGGAGGCTATGCCAAAGAGATACAAGTTCTCAAAAATTTATACGCTTGCTATAGAAGATATTTGAAAGAGCTGCATTAAAAGACAAAGTTATTTTAGCATCGCAGGTGACACTGATGCTGGTAACATCGCTGAATTGAGAAAAACACATGTTAAAGGGTTATCAATGAATCTACGGGATACGAAAATCATTACATTAGAGCCTACCGTTTTTAATATCTAAAATGAGAAATTCTAAACGGAAAACGTGTACTTCTATTTAGGTCTGCCAACAGCTGAATTTTTCTAGCCATGACTTATGGAATAGAAACGATGACGCTCGCTGTCAAATCTGCTAATGTAGGGTTTTCTGATTGCCCTTTATCATGTATCACTTGTGTTTCATTGTTATACATATCTGTCATATTTGTAAATGTTGACAAGAGGGAAGAGCACTTCAGATGAAGTGAAACACAACTGATACATGGTGAAAAGCAATTGTAAAACCCTGTAAGTTGAGAACACACAACTGACAGATTGCAAAACCAAGTATAATATAAAAGTACCAAAGTCGATGACATCATCGACCGAAACTATCTTAAAGTGGACCTGAGCAATGCATATACTCAGACAATATGACACTAGATGGATGAAACGAATAGGTCACATGGAAAGAGTGTAAGGTGAGCAATGCATATACCCAGACAATATGACACTAGATGGATGAAACGAATAGGTCACATGGAAAGAGTGTAGGGATACTATAAACCAAATAGATAGATGACGTAAAGGCAAAACCAAGCAAACATCGGCATCCGACTAGCCCAAGAAAGAGAAGAATGGAAAGGGCAAGTAAAAGCCAGGAGTGGGCTAGAAAGAGCTGCTAACAAGATGGAGAACGAGATGTGTCATGGTACTGGAATCATATGATGTAAGTAAATATTTAAAAAATTGAATACTTACTTAGATCTATTATAGTATTTCAAGATTCTTTAAAATAGCCAATTCAACCTGAAACAGTAAATCTGTAAAAGCTGAATTTAGAAACGAATTCTGAGAAAGATTGAAATAATTTCGATCACTGTTTAATAATAGTAGTTTGTATACCAAGGCACTGAAGTTTAACTTTTTATCACGAATGTGGATTTAGTTGCCGAGGCCCGTAGGGCCAAGGCAAATAAACCACATGAGGGATAAAAAGGAACTTCAGTGCCGAGGTGTACACTATGTTTTATTTGAAATCGAGAAATCGTGAAATTACAACATTGTAACCAACTTTTGTAGGTTATGTTCGGTCGATTGACGTTTATCTGTCGCCTCGCCACCTACAAAAAAGTCGTAAAACAATGGATTACTTCACTGCCGATTTCTCGTATTTTAATGACGATTTCGGCGTACTTCACTGCCGATTTCAAATAAAATCATTTAATCTATTGTTTGAGACGTGCACTGTAATGACAGTGATGTTTCATAACTATTGTTATGATACACCCTTAAAGGTGTATTGGGACCAAATTTGTTAAAATTACAGTGGGTTGGAGATGCTTTGGATTTATTTGGGGAGAAGGCAGATATTTGTTTGGAACATAGCTATTTGAAAAGAATAAGTGGATTTGAAAATAATATAAAATTAATAAAATACAGTTTGAAAATGAATGACAAATACTAATTTTTACATAATATAAAATTTTAGTAGGTTTAACTCAAATAATTAAGGCTAGAAGGCATAAATAGGAAAAATGATGTAGTTAAGAAATTTGTTTCGATTATTACAAAATAATAAACTGAGAAATGTAGAAAACGAATTTTTGGTCTAATTAAAAATATTGAATATAACCCTGTTCTATTAATGTAATATTTGGATACGAAAATAGGGTAAAAAGACAAAATCTATTAGCTTAAATAAAATGTAATTTAAAATAAATAACCAGAAGAGACGAATTTAATTAATGAAGATTATGGGTATATGGTAGACAAGACTAATGGATAGAAGAATTGTTATATATATGTGAATTATTAAGAAACATACTGGGTCAGTTTTATTTTGGAGATTACATTTGACATGTAACATAAATCAAACTGGATTACGTCAAGCCATTTCTTGTTGAATGAAACTTGCAAAAGGGTGTCTTTCGAAAGAGGACGTGCTTTCTAGGAGATAGTTTTCTGTAGCAGGTGGATGTCTAGGTTTGCTCTTGCTGGTAGCTGTCAAGAAATTGGAGTTTGCTGATATTGGACGATTGAGGCGTGGTCTGTCTGTGAGCAGTGCATTGCAGCAAGGTGCTTAAAAAGGTCAAGTTCCAGATCAAAAATAGGTTGCTCTCTTGAACGCTGTGTAAGGAAAACTACAAGGTGGGTGATTTCTTGACAAATCCTAACTAGAAAATAAATAAAGACAATAAGGAGGTTAAATTAATTAAGAAATAATTACTTACTGCGTTTTTTTAATATTATTGTGTACCATTCAAGAGACTGTTTTGACATGTGGTTGACATAAATTGTGATTTATGATGCAAATAAAATTTGAAATATTAGAAAATGTATTTTTCAGAAACCAGTAACTAGATAAAAGAATCCACCTCTGTTGAGTTTTCAGGAGCTATTTTATAATAAAATAAAGACATTATAATACAAAATAGTGCAATTTCTAATTAAAAAACTGATCAATGTTAATACTTGAAGGTTCAATTCACAGTTAGACTTTATTCGAGAATGTTAGGAACAAGAAGCATAGGGGACAAATGGAATAACTAGAAGAACAAAATTGATTTAAATCGGTAAGGTTGTGTACCAATAATCTGTTGATGTTGAAACAATCAGCAGAAGAAACTGTATCTGATAGATGCCAGTTACACTTACTTCTGTAACGACAGCTCCGAGGCAAATTTTTGGAATACACATAATTTTAATTATTTAAAATTTGCCTGTCGCCAGAGTGCCACCTTTTAGCTCGTTAGTTTAATGTAAGATTTAAGTGGGAGTCACGCCGTGTGTGGCTCTGCGATGCGCGTCTTTAACAAAGCTATTTTCCTTATGATTTAATAATAATAATAAATGCCTTTATTATTACCCATACAAAACTATAAAAAGATATCTACACAACCAATTAGAAATTAGTAATAAATGGCGGAGTTCAGCTTAACGCCGCTCTTCCACACAACCAAACGTGAATTGAGTAGTGAACCAAAAAAATACCAGTAATAATACAATAAATAAATAATTATGTAGCATCATAGGAGTAGTATACAATATAATAGTTTATATATTTAGATGATTGAACTACTTATAATACCTAAAACTGTGCTGAGAGACATGGCTATCTTAATAGCTATAAATAACATACCAATGCGTATAAAAGCAAATGTGAGAAATTACTGCCGAGTACATTATTTGACATTTTGTTATAATTTATTAACAACATTATTTTATATTGCAATACAAGAATATTAATAGACGTTTATTTCCGACTAGTTTAGATGTGTTCACAGCACCATGGCCCAAGCATAGAGCTATTGGTGGCACAATGCCACTGGGGAATTAAAAAATAGTTTCCCCCGCTGTGTTACATTTTTGTAACGCCAGAGTAAAGACGTTACACTTCTAATAGATCTCAAAAGGGCTATTGTAATGTACCAATAAAAACTATGAAAATATATGACAGAAAATTGTATTCATCCTCAGTCTATAGAGGCCATAAACAAAATTTATGAAGAAAATACCAACTTGCCACATAGCTGACAATAATGTGAGATTCCGGTCTTCGGCCTCATATACCAAGTAATTATGGCTTGGAAGACTTAGCTTTGTAGCGGTGAATAGTAAAAATGGTAAGACTAATGACCTATAATTAGCAAACGATGCTATAGGTGGATTTTGCTGAATAATGTTATGCAACATTATAGGCGGTCCAGTGCTGATAATTGCTGCCTTGCTGCCGCGGCACATTCTTGATATAATTAAATTAAACGAAATGCTTTTAAAACGAGACTATACGTAGTGCTGTTCTAGTAAATGGTATTATTTGCTCGTGAAGGTAGAAATGGTCAATCTAGACACCGAGAATTAGGAACTATTTGTTTAGCTGCCTATGCCTAATGTTTTATATCATATTTTGTAAATATTCACTTTTTGTTATTATCATAACCATTTTCTACAATATGTTAATTCGAAATATTTTCAAATATTGTCTTTAAATACGAAATGGGTTGCATGGATACGTACCTCAACGCTGCCTGAAGACTGGCACCAGAATTTCTACCATACCATTTAAAACCGAAAAGTATGTATTTTGCTGCCCATTCCATTCAGTACGTTGATTAACACCACCATGTAGCTAAGGTTAATTAAGGTTTTCAAGATTGACATTTCTTTCTCATGACCAGTTAAGCGTAAACGCTTTCTGCAGCATCGGACCTTGACTTGTAATAAAGCCAACCTGCAGTTGCTTTATTGCATACGTCTCCATTCAACCAGTCTATCTGTGGGATGCCGTGCAGAGGGAGAAGGAACAAGGCAATCTGCTGCACGCAATTACGGGTACTGAAACTTAGGACGTGCTGCATTTTTGCTCTGGTGGTTTTAAGGCACGTAAACTTTAATTAGCAGCGCCTAATTAGTGTTAAAGTTGTTGCAATAGCCCTAAGTTTAAGCCGGCTAAGTATGGCGTTTGCTAAAGCTGTTAGCTTCAAAGAGCTCGCTACATACGCCCTTAATTCGCTGGTCAGCCACAAAACGCTGCAGCCCGTGTGCGGCGGAAATGCACCCTACGAGACCATTTATGTCCGCTAGGTCGTAACCTTTGTGAACCTATTTGCGCAGACTGCAAGCCAATTTTCGACTTTGGTTTTTCGTTGCGTCCATCACAGGGGCCTTGCAAATAGAGCTTACATCCGCCCGTAAATCGGCTGAATGTAGCTACTGATTAGGGGTTAGCGTTGCAGCTGCTGTTACGGTTCACTGACAACATTCCTGCAAAGCAAGCTCGGAAAGCTATGGTCTAAGCATATCTACATGCTGTTGAAGTTAGAAAATAAGCACGATTTTGCCTTTACATATGCAAAGTTCATATGGACGAGTTATTAAGAATTATAATTAGAATATTGGTTGGCTTCCTTCATTTCAAATAAAAATATATTTGATAAAAATCTGCCTTTGGCAGTCTAAAACCATCGCCATAGTTTATAAGGAGTTGAAACGAATAATTATATTGTATATAACGATAAAATGCTAAGACTGTTTTTCAACATCCCCATTTCGCTGCTGAGTCAAACACCTACATCAAACGGGAGCGTGTGTCTCAAGTAAAGGTTTCTTTACCTTACCCAAGTTACTTTAAGCTAATATCTTAGATGTACTAAAATGCAAATGTTAAAGTCAAACGTGAGTTAATGCTATTGCGGGGCAGCTGTTAAATCAGAAGTTCGTACAGATCATCCTACAAGTATTATTGACGTATCAATAAAAATTTACAGGCTCAGGGCGCGTGACGCGAGTAAAAATTTTCAAGGTGTGATTCGTGTTTCACGTTAATTTCACTTTTAATATTCAGTAACGAATAAAAATCTGCATGTTGCCCCGTTCCTCACCCATGTGGAAAATCTAGAGCTGGGAGGTCATTGTACTTCTGTGTGGCAGCCTGTAGCGACGGAACTTCACACCTGTGTTGTGTTGTGAGTGTTATATCTACAGTCAATCGCGTGTCGGCGTCTACAGGCGACCAAGTAGAACTTACATTTAGTTGCCCGTATGTAAAAATACTTTTAAACCTAGGAATTAAAAATGTTTCCTAGCAACATATACCTTCTTGTACTCGTATCAGCAAGGTAAACGTCAATTCCAATGACAGATTTTGGAATTAGAAGTAATGCCTTTGAAAACGGTTGCATGAAATGTTTTTGTGATAAGTCAGTATTTATAACTTATTGTAAGCTATTGTAAAAATATTTCGTTTATTCTTTTTGTTCTACTATTCTGATTGCAACATATCCCGTAAATTATTTCAAGTGCAAAACATATTTTATTTTAGAGTTTTTAGTTCTGTTGTGACCCCTTTATTAGTTTTAAGTTTGAACATTCTGTTCTATCTGAAATTGAATTTTTAAATAAAAGCTGCGGGTCACGTCGTGAGTGGCGGGTCACGCCGTGAACGTGAGCGTGATCGTACGTATGAGTGTTTAAAGCAAACGTGAAACGTGCGTGATGTGAGTGAATACTCACTTACGTGCCTATCTCTAATTCACTGGAACAATATTGTACTTACGTAATCGAATAAAATGCTATATTATATGCTTTAATTTTTTATATTTATTCGTTATGTCTGTGCTAACAACCTCTTTAATGCAATTAACATTGTCAGCGTTCAATATGTTATATTGGTTACGTAGTGCAAGTTGTGAATTACTGCATTCTGAGTATGTTTCACAGGTTAAGCGATGCATGCTGTGTCATATTTAAGGATTGCTATTTAAAGCGGGCTCAAATTGGGAGTGCAGTAACGCCTTAAGTAAACTGTATCTGGCTTGTCACGAGGCTATCAATACTGTTTTCCTCGTATCTCTCATATCTTGAGGTACAGATTCTTTTTATTACCGCTGTTCTTCCAGCTTATAGTGCAAGTTACAATACAGGGGATAGTCATCAGTGTGTATTTTTTGAAATATAATAATTTTCTTGTCAAAACTGTTTACCAAAGAGCAAATCTTTGATTGGCGTTTTAATATAATTTTAAACGATAGTGTGTGTCCAGAAGCTACACTTTGAGGGTCCTTGGACACAAAACGCAGAAGATAGAGATGAAAATTCAGCGAATGAGGGAGCAGGATGACCAAGTTATGGTTGTAACTGTAGTGTCCGTTGTATTTTGGAATAATTCAAATTGCTAAAATGTTGAGACGTATCTTGTAATTCTATAACTAGCAATTAGAACACTACTATTGCAGTAGGCAACCCATTACAATGAGCTTATATATTTGTTTCTTTACTGTAAATTATCGAACACAATTATTTAAAAACAAAGAAGGAGAAGGTAACTAGCGATATCTAGAACCTAACTTAAACTAAAATATAACTTACCCATTGCTCTGCTCCTATTGCTTCGGCATTTGTCAAATTGTAACAAAACTAAAATTTGATTTGAAATGTTAGAGCCGTTACAAATTGCAATTTGTATTCTTGCTGCTGATATGTGTATTGTGTTAATAAAAGCTTTCCAGTAGAGATAAAAAATTAAAAAAATAGAACTTAGCAAAGAGGTAATATACCTTTGTCTGCAATATAGACTGATTCACTTAATTGCATAATATGCTAAGCTTGTTATGATTTACTATTTTAGTGCATTTACTATTCCAGATGTTGAACTGTGCATGCATGCACAGGTGCACGAGCTTAATAACTGCGATTGTAGTAAGGCAAAACCTGAGCGCATAAATGGTAGTAGTAGTAGTAGTACTAGTTGTGGGAAGATTGATGTCAATCAAGTAGGCCTTCAATAGCCCTTTTTGCCAACCCCATGGACAAGGTTTAAGCATACAGAGTATCAGGTACCTTAGTCCTTATAGACGGAGAGCCAGCGACAAAAATAGTTACGTCATTTCATTAAGAAAATATCCCATGTTCCTATACTCTCTTAACATCGCTGATAATTAATTCGGAAGTCTGCCTTGTTTCCGGTGGTGGAGAAAGCTGCAGCAGTGGCGCAAAGTGGTAGAGATGACAGATAAACTAAACGTCTATGGCAGTACTGAAGTGTATTGTTGGTAGCACTATCGGTATATGTTCAATTCGAGGTTATCAGGTTAGGTTTTGTTTGTTATTTGACACAAACTGACACAAAATCTAACCTAAGAACCACGAATTTGACGTAGACTGACAGTGCCACCAACAATAAACTTCAGAACTGTCAAACATATAACACGTATCACAGGCGACTCTTATTACAAATTTATTCGATCTCTCGGTATTTCATTTTCTTATGGTCCTTGGGAAAAGTATTCCCAGTAGGTCATGTTTAGTTATGTGAAACTGACCTGACAGAATGTCAGGTATACTTTTTAAAATTAGGTTATAATTTTTGATATTTGGCAAACACAAGTATACATATATTTATTACAAATATACACACGTATAGCTAAAACTGTTTGTCAAATATTAAAAATTATAACCTAATTTAAAAAGAATACGTCACATTCTGTCAGGTCCGTTTCACCTAACTAAACATACTTTGCCGAAGGAACAGAAGAAATAGATATATAACTACTTCTTTCCACCACCTAAAACCAGGCAGACTTCCGGATTAATTATCAGCGACGTTAAGAGTGTATAATAAGATGAAATATTTTCTTAATGAAATGACGTAACTATTTTTGTCGCTGTTGCTTAGACTATTACTCCATTTTGTCGAAACAAAGGAGTTCCAACTCTAGCAAAGGATCTTTTACATGCTACACATCGTAGTAACATGGGACCCACGGCTTTACATCACTTCCGAATGATGGCATTCTGTAGAGGTTTTCCTCTGCAACTCCCACCGGGATCGGGGATCGAACTCTCGTACCTTAGATCAGTAGCAGGAATGCTTAACCACTCAGCTGTGGCACCCGGCGCATAAATAGTAAGTATGTGGTATGTTGTATTAGCTATAGTAGACATTACGATTGCGTTGTCATGTATTTGCAATTATTCAATTATAGAGTAGCAAATAATTAATTGGAAGGTTGTATTACAATTCATTATTCATTTATTGATCTGCTTTTGCTGGTTTAGAAAGTGTCGCCATAAAGTAGCTTTAGAGATTTATTTATAATGCGCTGCAAAGTAACAATAATGAAATACTACGTCGTAACTAAACTACAAAATTATTCGTTCTTACAATTTACTATTGTTCTTGTCCCAGAAGATGTAGAACGTATTTTATTAAAAAAGAAACTAAATGCATCTGTACTAAGACTATGACAATACGAATTAAAACTTATGGAATTGCTGATTTTGCTTTTAAATCGTTTTGCTCTTTAATAACGATGACAGAAGTATTCGTTCTCATTTTTCCACTTTATCTCATCCTGTTTTTGCTTTGTGTCACTGATGGTTGACGCCGCGATGCAGTACTTTTACGCTACTGCTTTTTCAGGAATTCTGCGTTTAAGTTCGCCTATCGTATTGCCCTATTTCTATATGGACACATTTGACGCTCCGGATAACCAAAACTTTTCGGATCACTGAATTTCGGATTAATTTGACATCTTTCTGACATTATCTCTTCTCATATTTATAACAAAAACTAAGAAACGTTTATGGAGGTCGGATGACATAGATATTTGTACATCGAACGAAACAGAAACTTGAAATGGCATAATAGTACACGGAAATTAATCAAATATATCTGGAATAGAAGAAAAAATTATAATAAGCTGAAATTTCTAGGACAGTTAGCTTATGTGTGTTGGAATACATAACAAAAACGTTCCCACCCCCAAGGGGTAAGCTTCATCCCTCTCTCGCCCCCTTTAGGGACATCGCACTGGTTTTGTTACAATATCTTTTAAACACTTTATCTTAGGAAAAAACATAAGTATAGAAAAAGTTTTGTCACAAAATTCTCTACAAAAAAAGTTCTATGGTATGTATCAATATTTTTACTACTTTTTATGTTATTAAATCGTAAACTGTAGGATTAAATAACAATTAAACTCTCATTATATTGAACACGGTACTTAATCGAATAAAACGCAACCCTATAATATTTCAAATGAACCGACACAATATGACCTGCCTATGACAGGGTTCGGCTCGTATTTCGGTTCGTCACTATTTCAGTTCTGCTAAATGTACGACATCTTACAGCTACAAGATAAAAAAGAAAATGAAATGAAGTGTATGTATTTCACTTTCAGTCCATTAAAAGGTTATGAGAAAATTATAGTAAAATTAATGTAGCGTTTTTGTTTCCATGACACTCTTAAAAACCTTATTATTTTTTATTATTACTAACATTTCGATAAACTGATTACTAAAACATAAAGTGTTATACATTTTCGTAATAAAAAACAAAATCTACTTGTAAAGAAAAGAAAATCCAATATGGCGTCCATAAGAAACAAAATCGTTATCTTAAGCGCTAGAGCAACTGTAATATTATATTTGAAGTCTTTGTTGAAAAGTGTTTTCAATAATGTTGCAGTTAAAAACGGCTAAGTGATTGGCTTTCTAATAAAAAAACAAAAACCAAAATTGGAATTTTCGGTTTTTTTCGATATTTTTAAAACTAAAAATGATAGGTTAAATTTCTTTGCAGAATATTAATCAGTACAACAATACGCAACTTTGCCCCAATTCAATAGACTTCTTATCTCATGATTCCCATGCTGAAGCTCAAAAAAAACCTGTATATTCATTTCATTCTTTATCAATTATGCTCTATATACTGCATAATTTTTCCATAAAAAATAACTCAGTAATATTTTGTAGTTTGTGTGAAAAATAAAACGTTATTCTGTAGTCATATTGTGCGATTGCTTTTTGTTGGATTTATCTTTTTTAAAAAGTCGGTACGTGTCAGAAATTATGCCATTGTTTCTTTATTGTCGGAGACACTTAAATAACAGGAAGCAGGCACGAACTATTTGTGTCTGAAATTAGGACAAGCAGTCCTAATTTCGTACAGTCATAGGTATATTTGTTATTCTACTAAATAAGTACATATATTATTAATCTTTTTGTTGCAAAATCGTCTACCTAATAACCCACTAGTAACAATTCTCAATTCCGTTAAGCAACTCTTTCTACCGTTAAATATCTACAACTAGATTGTCTACAACAGCGTTATTAAGAAAATGCCAATATTGCAAAACTTACTTTAAATATTCAAAAACAAAGGATAATCTAAAGCAGCGTTTTGAAAGTTCGGTGGTAAAATTTTCTTGCATGTAACAATTTCAGCGCCCAAACGCCTAGCGGCCAAACCTCTGGCGCCCAAATGCCTGGCGCCTAAACGCCCGGCGCTCAAACGCCGTCGCCCAATCGCCGGCGCCCAACCGCCGGAGCCCAAATGTCGCGTACCCCTGAATATCTTTCAATACCTATATTTTTGTAGTAGAAGATCATATTTACAAGATATTATAGAAAAACCAGCACGGTGTCATTATAGAAGTGAAAAAGGGTGAGCTCACCAGTTAGGTATGAGAACTCTTCGATCCTGTATTGCTACTTCCATTATCTGTCGATCCAGAAAAAATCAGCTTATTATACGTTTTTTCTTCTATTTTTTCTAATTTCCGTGTACTATAATTTTTTACAGTGAATACGTCATGATTTATCATAAAGCAAATAAACGCCAAAATGTAAATGTTGCAATCACAATCTACAACCAAAAGAGCAAAGTAGCAACATAGGAAATTATAGCATGAACTAGAGGATATACTGGTATACTAGCGTTACAATAAAATTCAAAGCAAAACGACTAAAAACAGTAAACCGTTAACAGAAACAGAAATATTCGGCGGATAGCTGTCACAAAAAAAATTAGAAATGTGTTGAAGATAATATTGTGCCTGGAGTAAAACGAAAGTTTGACGAAAATAGCAAAGATGGAAGCGAGAAAGGTAATGGATTACTTGAATATAACAATCTAAGAATAAATAGTACATACGAGTATTCGACTATGATAGTTTATTTACGTATCTGCCCAGTTTGTAAATGTTTTGCATACATTTTTTTCACTGTGTTTGGTTTGACGTTAAACTGTCTTCCCACAGCACCAGAAGACAGTCCGCGATTCATTGAATTAATAATTAATCAACGCACCTCATTGCTTATCTTGCTGTTTTCTCTTCTTGCACGTTCCATCTTTGACAGATGTTGAAGGGAACTCAATTAACACCAATGGAAATTATTTTGATGCAAAGGGAACTTAATTGATAAAAGGTGAAATACATTTGATAAATGTGAATCTCATACGATAAGTGGGAAACACAATTGATAAATGGTGAAAAGCAAACGGAAAAAATTCTGTAATAGCAAACGCCGCAGTTCATTCGCACGTTGTATATGGATTTTGCTGAACATTGTTGTGTAACACTAGAAGCGACCTAGTGCTGATAAGACTGACTGCTGACTTGCTAGTCCGACACAACCTTGATCTCATTAAATTAAGTTACTGGCTTCCGAATTTAAACTAATGGGAGTTAACTAAGGCGTAATCAAATTAAACAAAGGTTTAAAGAAGCTGATGGCCCTTGCATTAAAGATTTACAGTCCGATCTGTGTCTTGACAACTATGTTTCATTCATTGGTAGTTGTAAAGGACTAGTTTGTGTCACCTTGGTATTTAATAATGATCTTGGTATTTAACCGTTATTCTGTCAGGTATAGGACTAAACTGTATTTCTTAAATTCTAATATTTAGGATTTAGTACAGTCAAAATAGTGTAAAAATACCATTAACCTGGGAAAAATTGCAACACAAATGATTATTTTGCATTATACTCTGAAAAGTGTGTATTTTAACATACTCAGAATCCCCATTAATCCCAGCCCGGAAAATCAGTCAAAATCCAAGATGGCGGCTGAATTTTCCGTTTTTTGCCTTTTTTCTCTATTTTGCTGCATTTATTGCCGTAAAAAGATATTGTGCATTTAAAATAGGTACTTATTATGTACTGAAGCATGCCATTTACATCATACTTTTGAATTACTTTCATACGTATCGTTATACAGTGTCCGCCAAAAAATCGGCATAATATGGGAAAAAAAAATATTTTTGATTTAAAAACTTTTTACGTCAATAATTTGTGCTCTATCATATATACCGAGTGATTTTTACTTTTTGAGAAAATGGTGTTTTTAGAAATTGTCAAAATCCAAAAAATGCCCTTTTTCGTAAATTAAATAAGATTTCAATGTTATTTTTAGCTAACTGAGCAATCTCAAGGCCAGACAACACCTATTTTTTTTAACTTTAGCTAAAAATTCATTTTTCAATTCTTTAAATATTTTCAGAATTTCACATTTCTACCAAAACTTAATATTAAAATTCAATTTTTTTATGTGAAGACATTAAAGATTTATAATGGGAGCGGAAGCATTATGGTTCTCCACCTCCTCGAAAATTTAAGGTTTATCCATCAGCCGGAAAAGTAATGGCTTCTGTTTTTTGGGATGCCCATAGAGTAATTTTAATTGATTTCTTACAAAAAGGAGCTACAATAACAGGCAAGTATTATACAAATTTAATATCAAAATTACGCGAAGCTATAAAGGAAAAACGTCGAGGCAAATTAAAACGTGGTGTTCTGTATCACCAGGATAATGCACCGAGCCACACTTCTTGTGTTGCTATAGCTGCCATAGCCAATGCAGGCTTTGAACTACTTGAACATCAGCCATATTCTACAGATCTCGCCCCTAGCGATTACAGAGTGTTCGCCAAACTCAAGGAATAGCTTCGGGGGAAGAAATTTTCATGCAATAATGAAGTAACAGATGATGTAAATCAGTGGTTTGCAGAGATTGGACAATCCTTCTTCCAGGAAGCCGTTACAATGCTGGACCATCGGTGGGATAAATCCATTAGGCTTAAAGGAGTTTACGTAGAAAAATAAGGTGATGTAAATTTTAATTTTGTAACCGGAAGTTGGTCGGGGACGGAGCATAGGGATCACCCCTCGTACATTGAAATTACGTTTTCTTGTTCTTGTAAGTCTGATGTGTAATAAAAGTACATGTGATGTGTAACACACAATACATGTAATCATTATATTTATATAAGAACTGCCTGTATATTAATGACAATGGCAAATTCAGCTGCCATCTACGATTTTGACTGATTTCCTGGGCCGGGATTAATGGGGATTTAGAGTTGATGTAAATGGCATGCTTCAGTACCGTAATCACTAAATTAGCAGATCAGTACAAGGTGCTTGCATCATTTCGTGGACATAGCGCGTCAGCTGATTTCAAGCTACTGAAGCCAGGGCCGCATTAAGCAAACTTGTGTGCGGAATTTAAGCGTTATTAACGCTGTGGGTTTTTTTACTTGGCGTCATACCAATACTTATGGGGTGTATCCTTTTTATGTATTTCTATACATGCATCTTCTTTTACAGAGTATATGTATTTTCATGTAAACTTTTTGGTTTTCACTTATGGCAAGATTTGCATGTATAATTAGAGAATTATAGGTGGCAGCAGGCAAGCCGGAACTATCTATATAGACATTTCACTCAGCTCTAATGAGATAAGAGGGGGTATTGTGCTTCTACGACTGAGCTAACTAGCTAAGAAAGGGCAATCTATATCTATAGTGACGTAGAGTATAGAGCACGGAAAAAGCCACATTATATAGTCCACCGATAATAGCCAATATAATCCCAAAAACATTACTTATATGCGAATAGAGTGTAATACTCCATTCATTTTATTGCTCTAAGCATAACAATTGAAAAAAAACTAACGTGGGACACTGGCTATTAAAACGCATTTGGATATAGATGCGTAAATAGATTTAAATCGTCTTACTTTCAACTTATAAACTGTACTAAGTCATGTGACATATTAAGGACACTCTAGATATGTTACTTACAATTTTCGTTTAAACCATTAAATTTTTTCTCGTCAGCTTTTGGTCAAATGCAAATTAGCAGACAATTATCACGCTATGTGTTTCTACAAATTACAGCAATTTACCGTTGCTGGCAATTGCGAATTCATTTTTATCGGAGATGCCCGCACATGTCAACACACAATGGCTGCGACAACGACTGCCAATTAACAAATGCGATTCAGCATTACAGGAGTCGGACTTTCAGCCGCAAAAATTACACGTGCATAAAACGCGCAACAAAACTGCAGAAGTTGCTGGAGCGAGCCGCTGTTGTAAAACTGCTGAATTTTGCGGCCATAAGCACGTACTACATTAGAAAAAGCACCCGGAGTTGCGGGCATTCTTTTCGGTAAATAAAATGTGTCATAACGTGAAATAAGCTGCAAACTCATGTGTGGAGAGAACGCGTCGGCATGTGTAATTTAAAAAATTAAACACGTTTTTAAATTTGCTTTACAGCACGTGTTGGTTGCAATTACCAACTGTGCACTGCAATATACTTTTGTCGGCCAACATTTGAATTACCACCATTACTCTGCAGCCGTGCACGGTGGGCTGAGGCTTCTTTCATTATACTAGCGGTTTGTTTGTTTTAGTTTGTTTAATTTTACGTGATTAATCTGCTGCAAAGCTTCTTAATTGATGAATAGTAGCGACTGTTTAATTAATGTACAAATTGGCGGAATTAACTACGGCATAGTTCTGGCGGCTAATTGGAGTAAGTAGGAAAATGCTATAATTCTGAACTACCTTCCGCTGATATCGGCAGAATGGCTCAGAGGATGGAAACGATGCAGAAAGGTGCCTGATAATATGCACAGGGAGATGTGTAACAGCCTAGGAGGATATACGCTGCGCTCATATAAAATGGATTACGAACAACTCCGAATAATTAGAAACCTTGCAAAATTAATTCATAATTAAACAGGATTGTACAATAAGCGAAATGGAATTTTTAATTCTCCATTATGTTTAGCACAATGAGTTTAGTAATATGAATACAACATAAAATTCAGAGAATCCGGACGCCACGTTTGTTCGGAATTAGGACGAGGCTTCCCTTGATTATGCACTGCAGTGTGAAATTAATACCTATGAAGATTTAATGGATATGTGATGGGTAGTTATAAATAGAACAAGTTCGCAGGTTTGCAGCAGCCTCGTACATGGCCGCCATGTATCAAATTTTCTAGCAGCTAATGTTACATAAATGATATGCTGGCTGCCACATTTGAGTCGGAAAAACAAGACAATTTAAGTTACCACCTGTCATTCAAAGTCAATTCAATTAAACATCTTTATTGCAAGTTGAAAAGCGCTTGAAAACTAATTTCAATTTGCTTTAATTGAAGCGAAACTTAATCTACAGTCTCCCAATTTAAAACAAAGATTAATAAATAAGAATGCAAAATTTTTAGAACATGGAAGACGTAAATTATAGTCTCTCTTCCTCTTTTGGTTGTAAAAATATGAGGGTGTGAACGTGATAGTCACAGGACGATCAGTGGAACATCCCAAGCCTATGACAATACTTACCCCACATATAATTCAAAGAAGAATGGAGAAAACTATAGATAGCCAATTCAGTGGGAATCAACATAATTTTAGGTAATAAAGGGGAATAAGGGAAGTTAATCCAGCTCCAAGAATAACCATACAACAAGTTATTAAGAAAATTAGAATCCATATAACTCCTGTAGATGTAGAAAAGTGTTTGACAATGTTAGATGGAAATTGGAAATAATGGAAAGCGACCACTAATAAAGATCGAAGAATTATATACAATAAGCTATGTATACGCATCAGGAAACTGTCAATAGAAATCATGAACTTTGAACGGCAAGTACAAGGAAAGGAGTAAGGCAAGGGTATTACATGTCTTCGGCATTCTATACATTCCAAGAATAGTACAAGAAGAAAGGAAAACATCCAATACTGTATCAATATAGATAGAAAACAAGAAGACATGATATGATACGCTAAGGATATAGAAACAGTGAAGAAGAATTTAAAAGTTAAATATCATTAAATACATATTAAAAAGTGTGAATAAAAAGAACGGCGTTTGGGAAAAAGAAAAATGTTCTAAATATCCAGTTAGATAAAAGTAGAGTAGAAGAAGTACAACAGTTCTGTTACGTAGGCAGTATAATCACACAAGATGGATACTCTGGAATGAGAAAACAAGAATTCGGCTCGTTAAACACGCATTTTATAAAAAGAGAATTTTCTAACTACTAAGACCATACATTTAGTAACAACAAATAGACTCTTCAAAATGTATGTGTAGAGTATAACTACTAAATTCACAAATTTTATTAATATTAATCTTAGATGTAATTACGACTGTACATTTTACCCTTCCTACTTGCTGTAAAATGTCTTTGCCCTTTCCAATTAACCTTAAATTTCCCGTTTTGCGGTATTTGGCATTTTACTTATCACTTCGGCTAAAACAAAACGTATAATAATGTTATTTTATTTGGTAACAAGTGCAGTCGCTTATTTCTTGTATGTAGTTCTAAAATCTTCGTCTCCTAACTGGTTTTTTTCACACTCACACAATTGTTTACTGTAGATCCATTCTTCGCATAATTAACAATGGCATTGCATGGAAACACAAGAAAGGAAGAGATTCAAATAATTTGAAATATGATGCTGTAGAAAAACTCATCATCAACATGGGTAGATTATATTAGCAACCACGAAACAACTACAATAATAATATCATCAAGTTGAGGATCCTTTGATTAGACCTATTTTATGACATGGAGAATTACTGTTTACAATAATACAGTGTAGAATGGAAGATGAAGCGGGTCTTGGTATCGCTCACCTGTGGTGCATATTTGAATATCTAAAATATATGCGAAGTTGTATTTAAAATGTTCATAATCGTCGATTAGATTTAAGCTGTGTATTTTAGAATAACAAAAGTGAATCCACTTGCAATTGTGCATGCTGCACGAAATTTATCGTATGTGGCTTGAGATAGCAGAGCTTGCAATCACAGGGTATTGAATACTTGAATTAGTAAGTCGCAAGTCAACGCCAACGGGTAAATTTGGTACCAGAAAAGTTTACCGTTTTAACAGAATAAAGTGTTTGTTCAACTGCGAGAAGAAAGAATGTGTTTCATAGATAAATAGATCTATGTGTAGATTCTATTTGTTATTGCTTTGTAGTATGTTGCATCTCACAAGTAGGTTTTGTTTAGGAGTTAATCGTCGTCTTCCTTCATTTTATATCTGATTTTTCGTGTGTTTTTATATTTGTTTTGAAGTCAACAGCGTTGTGTCAACAAATTGGCTTTTGCTTGTGCAATGTTTTAAGCCAGTTTCAGCTCGAGAGCACTACAAGGGGATCCAGGTTCCTGCTTTGGGAAATATTGACACTTGCTATCTAATGGGATATTCTAGAATGTTATATTCACGGAACTAAGCACAAACGGAAAATAGTTATTCAAATATTAAGTCGGACGCAACGTCCTATTATTTAACACCTGTAACAGTACCATTCGAAGCACAAAGGGACTAAATAAGCCCGTTACAAATCTCAAAATTTTGAAAAAGATCCCAGGCTAACCTATATGGGTGCAACCTTAGCATAACTGAGCAATGCATTGAATGCTTACAAAATGTCTTGTTTATTCCACAAACTACTAGGTAACACGGGTAAATAAGTTTCGCAATGTGATAAACCTTTACCTTTTTGATTTCTCAGGCAATGAGTAGCATCGGATGTTTCTTCGAGTGATTACAATGTCAGTAAGCTGTTTCAAGAATTTTGCTGCACAGCAACGCAAATTATTCGAATGACAAGCCGTTCTGAGTATCTGTTAGCCTCAGGCAGATACTGATTAGAGTATATAAAACCACTTTGTAACAGATTGTTAGATATATCGAGTGCGTCGTTTATTATTAAGTAATAACTGACAGACTTTTTATTAAATCGTTCAGTAATAAATTAGGTTAACATGGGTCTTACAACAACAACGCCGAGAAATAAATATTACAGTGTTACTGTTAGGGTTTTTTTTATAATTCTGTTTTAGTTGAGTCTTCATCTTATATTATAATATATTTAACCTCGTCAAGATTTTCCTGAGAGTCCTGCTATTAGTACAATATTCTGTTTCTTAAAAAATGGGCACAAACAGACTAATTCTCGGAAAGGTGCGACCTTTACAATTTTTCCAATTTCATTGTTTATCAATTACCAAAATATTTATAGCCGATCAAAAAAATACTGTTTTGAGATGGTCACAGTATTTAAATTTATGGATTGCTTTTATTTTACTTTGTACACAAGCCTATGCTGCTTAAAATATCCAAATGGTTATTCCTTAAACATTGACAGTGTCACCCTTTTCATGTAGGCGAAATAAGGTTCGCAATTCGTTGACCTTCCCCGCACACGCTGAACTCGGGGGCAGGGACAGGAGAGTTCAGCAAACTGGTTGTGTATGGTTTTCCATGCTATCGCTCCGTGCGAGATGGTAGCCATTTAGAAAGCCATGACGGCCATTCAGACGCCTTCGACATCGGCGTCGTCGGATTTAATAACTCCGCAGGTAGAATACAGCATCTCAAATTCTATTTTCGTCTTGCTGTGGTGCAGTGGAATTTTATATCGACCCCTGTAATATTTTGCAAAAGCTCTATAATCCCGTCACCAATGGATTCGCATCCATCCTTGATATCGATTCTCTACGACAGCAGTCCTGGCGCATTGAACAGAAGGTGTTTTTTCGGAAAACTCGGGAACACGATCTCTGAGTCCAAGGTTTCCGATAATGTAAACTGTCGGGACTCGGTATAGCTGCCTAATTTACGTTAAGCCTAGATACTCTTAACATACAAGGGAGGTATGTTGTACGAGACTTAAGTGTTAACCGCATTAGGCGATGTTATGAGTGCATCCCCTTTGAGACCGAAGTTACGCCTTAAGCCTGCTAACAATATTATTTTCCGCTGTAGAATTGTATCACGGACGTGTTTGCCCCTACACATTACGAAATGGACTTGTTGCGGGCTTTAGACGTTTGGTTTCCGCTATGACAGCATGGGATATTTTTTCTATTCGAATTTATTACAATTATTTTTTACCTTAAAATATAGCTACTGCATCTTATAAATAACTAAATTATTTTATTTTAAATAAATTTTCATTAAACCTTTAAATATAAGTTGTCGAGACTCTGTTAATTTTGACATTGAAGCACTTTGAATTTTTCCGGGGATTACAATGTAGAATTCGTTCAATTCTATAATAACCGTCAGTTGAAATGTGCAACCGTTTAGATAAATAATAATAGTTTTTCTTTATATCCTTCATCACAACCATAGCTACCAGAGTATTTTGGTCTTCGAGATCATTAACGTTCTAGCTAATAATCTACATTTTCTAAATTCTTAGGGCTACTGTAATTGTTACAATAAAATTTCAGCTCATCCTGCGTCGTTTCCATAGATAGATAAATAAAGCAACCGTCGGCGTTGTGTACCTGGCACCCTATAAACCCAAAAAAACAACTTTAATAATTTATTATTAAGCACTACCATCCATGCTGTAATCCATTGTTAGAGTACCCTGTGAAAAACAATATGAAGATAAAATATTTGCTGCTTGTGAATATTTACTTGTCCATACTAATACATTGTTCGTTTAATAAAAATAAAAGTCCAAGTTGCTTTAAATGTAAGTAGTGATCGTCAAACTTCAATATAATTGGAGTTGGCTACTCATAACCTGCTGAAGAACTGTGATTGCGATGCTTTAGATCGTGAATGACAGGAGACTCGCAAGCTCAGGTAAATACCCAAATTTTACACTTTGACCATTTCTGCAAGGATTATTGCTTTTGTGTCTCAGAACGGCAGAGCGACGAAATTACCCAACCTAACCATCTGCTTTAAAATTTTGCACTTTGGCCTTCACTTGTATATTCTTCTACGGAGGACTTTTAAAGTAGAGTAATATTTTTCTCTAAAAGGGGAAATTACTAAATGTTTTCATTCAGTTCATTTTAATCAATGGAAACGTTAATTTGTGCACAGAAAAGAAGCAACTTTAAGTTAGCCTACAGAAGCTTTCCGTTGTATTTACTCAAGGAAACCTCCATGGAAAAATTTATTTTTAATATTAAAGAAAGCAGCAGATTGTAGAAAGACTTTATAGCTACGTCTACTTAGAAAGAACAGTTAACCAACTCTGCGAGTTGAAAAATTGCAAATCCTGTAAGACTCGAATTTGACATAACTTTTTATGTAGAAAAAATGTAAACAAGAAGGGACTCAGCTGCTGTTGCGATTACATGTAAAAATACGTAAGTATCAACATTCTACAAATGTATAAAGCCTTGGCGTCCTTGAATATGTTACGTTTCAAATTCAAGCTTAAGATATTCAAGTTTTATTCTGCAGGTACATAAGCTTTTAGTAAGCTATAGGTAACTCCGTACCTAACTAATTTATTTTATATAGACCAAGTCTAAGACTATGTACACCCTAGACAGTGGAAAAAGTCCGATAAAACATATCATATTTCGTTTTCCTCCCCTGTTAAACTGAAGACACACAGTTAACGTTGTACTGCTTCTACAAGTTTTAATTATATATTATTAATGCATGAGTATAATTTTGAATGCACGAAACCAAATTATAAATACGATTCAGCTGTTAAGTATAAAGTGTGAAGTGTCGATAGCTGCAGTCCCTCAAAATTAAATAAATAATCGATATAGTTTCATTCAGCTTTGCGATTTTCTTAATTTGAAGTTCTAGAGGAGGCAATTCAAATACACGGCAAGTGGGTGTCAATTATTTATAGTAAATAAAAAGCGTTCTTATACATTTAACGTTGAAGGCTGCCCTGAAGAGTTCATCGTGAAAGTACCACATCAGCTGTTTCAACCGAACGTCACTTTGTTATTTAGTAAATTGTGTATTCCGTTAGTGAAATATCTACGTACTTATAGTACAGTTAATAATTTTAAGTAAAATAGAGTCTTTCTTTACAGAATATCAGCTTCTTTAGTCAGACATATTCTGTAATCTCTACCTGCCAGTTATTTGTGTTTGGTAACGTAACCTCTTCAATTAAAATTGTTTTGCTGGAAGAACAGAATTTTTATGATCGAATCCTATTTTCGTAACAGCCGTTGAGTTAATCGGAAATGGAAGTACTCAATCCATTATTGTTTTGAAGAGCTTCAGCGGGAATTTCCAAACCTTGAAAATAATTATATCACTTTTTGTTGTTCCTTGAATCACTGCATTGAAGTTTTTCGGGGAAATGGATCAGTTTCACGCAAAAACGGTAGCGGTTATCTTCCGAGAAGAACGGCAGAAGTAATTGAAAATGTAAGATAAATTATGGAAGATGCCCCTCAAACCTCCATTTGTCTCAACAAGTTCAGTGAGCAATGGGCGCTTGACACAAAATATTAAAGGAAGGCAGCCACGTCTATCTTTAATATTTGGAACCCACCAGGAAGAAGAAACGGGGCAGACCCCTCACACATGGAATAAACAAATAACAGAAAATATGCGCACAAGAAATCTAGAAGAAGGAATGTGGAATAATAAAGACCAATGGCGTTTGGGATGCCAGTGATGGCTCAGGTTGTAACATACTCGCTATATAATATATATCCACTATCACTACCATTTGAAGTCTGTACAACTCCATGAAGCTGATTATCCTCAGCGTGTCGAATATTGTCAGTGGTTCCTAAATACCTTCAATGGCATCTTATTGAAGAACACTCTTTTCAAGGAGAAGACTTGGTTTTATTTAGATGGATACATTAATTCTCAAAGCATGCGTTGGTGGAGTTTGGAGTAGTCTAAGTTTATAGTAGAGATACCTCTTCATCCTCAAAAAAGTATGGGGCTATTTCAAAAAATAAATCATTAGGACATATTTTTTAAGGTGAAAGTAAGACAAAACGAAGACTTGTTTCAGGCACCTTGACTGCAGAAAGGTATTGAGAAGAGATTTTACGGCCCTTTTTCGAAGAACTTCATGGCGATGAACTCAGGTTTGTTTTTTTTTAAAGACGGGGCCACTGCCCACACAACACATGGTACTGTAAGATGCGTGGTCATTACATATATAAATAAAGAATTGCAGAAATATAAGGGGTAAAATTAAAATATGTAAATTTAATGCCAGTTGTTTACATTTTGTATCTATTAATATTCTCGTGTTACCATCACAACAACTTGTAGTTGTCGAAGGTCACTGCATTAGTCACCATTATGTAAGATGCGTGGGGGGGGGGGGGGGGGGTCATTACATAAATATAAATAAATAATTGTAGAAATAAAACTGATAAAATTGAAATATGTCAATTTAAGCGAATAGTTTACATTTTGTATCTATTAATATTCTCGTGTTACCATCACAACAACGTGTTATGGTCACAGCTCACTACAGTACTGTTGCGATTATCTAGCCAAAATCAATCGTAAGCATCGGTCGCTTGTCCGGGAGGACACATGCAATAGACCTCGCACACTTCTGCAGTTGCGAACTTAGTTAAGTTTTTTTAAGTTTGTCAACGCAAATAACTACATGTCACTGGAAGGACTTACCGAGACAGTCAGTTTCATTCGGCTGACCCCGCCTACTTTTTAGATAAACAAAGCTTCCACGCTTCCATGTGTTTATTTGTTTGCTGCTTTTTATTTTTTACTTTTTCATGCATGCTTGCCTTTTTTTCTATCTTTTCCAGCTTTCATCTCGGAAGTAGAAGGAGACGCTCGATCAACGACCCAGACTCGTGTGACCTGTGGCAGTGCATGTGTAGTGTTGTGTTATTGTTTATTGTTACCTTTATTTATTGTTATCATTTATTGTTATTAGTTTTTAAGGATAGTTGAAAAGATCCAGGAGGTTTTGTAGCTAAATATAATCCTGTTACTTTCATACGGGATTATATTAGTTTTCCTACCTGGCCTCCCTCCCTCTTCTTTTAGGGGGGGAGTAATGTTGCGATTATCTAGCCACCTGGTTTGTGTTGTTAAGGTGACAATCGCAAACAAAGTTTATTGAGTTCATTATATTGGTTCATGAAGCAAACACGCGTTTTATTTCAATCTCTATATATGAACATATTCACGTAAGATATAACGCCCCAAAGGCCTCATTCTTACAGTACCTTAAATATGAAATAGAAGTTTTGGACAGAGGCAATATTAATAGAAACACACCAATAGCTTATTCTGCCAGAACTAAAGACATCACGCCATCATTAGATCTGGTATTAGGTCAGTGCTCTAGGCGCTGGGCTAGGAAACTAAAGGTATTGGGGTCAATTCTAGCTGCCTGCCGTATGAGTCTGACATTTTAAGTCTCTTGGCGTATTTATCCTTTGAAAAGAAGTATATAAACATTACAAGCGTGCTAACGTTAGCAAAGGGGACTCAAAATTGAAGCATTTAAACATCTAATTCTGGTTAATGGTTTCGATAGTTTTATAAATTTATCCTGACAGAAATTAATTATGAATTCACGAATAATGTTAAATTCCCACTATTTTATTATGTCAGTTTTTCATAAAGAGTTGCACGTTAGGAACTAAGTATATGCAGTAATTATTTAATGTAAATATGGATAAATCGTCAGCGCCTCCACCAAATGCGTGTCAGTTACTATGCCACATACCCAATTAATGCTTGTAACAATGTTTTATGTTCGAGGTAAGCAACTACAGAAGTTAAGCATTAGAAGCCAACATAAAATCAATTAAGGTTGTGCTGAAAGTGAACTAGTAGTTCATATTTAAAAAATTACAGTAACACCCAAAAAATATTTCTTACAGCTCCAATAAATATCAATTTTTTTATTTTGGAGAAGCTGGTAATTCTAGCAAATTTCCGAAGACAAACGATTAGCACACGCTACGGTAATTGAGTGAGGGTTATAGAAAAAGGACCTCGTTTCATCCTCTCTCTAGCAAATTGCTAAGCATAATTTATATGAAGTGTTACCATTACGGCTACCGGGATGGCGTCGAGGGACAACCTAATGAACTGCTGCCTTCCATGAGCTACCTTAGCCATAATAAATCAAGGCACTAATATCAGGCATTAACTCCCCGTCATCTTCTATATATGTTATTGTTTTAGGTGATGTTGCTGCTTGATTGTTATTGAAATAAATTGAGCCATAAGCACCGTCCTCTTCGATAAATTTAAAATAATGCAACACCTTAACAGGGCGCTACATTAATTTTACCTGTTCTGAATACCTAATGGCGCATTTCAAGTTTCCAATATTTATAACTGCTATTCGAGCACTTTCGCCATTATTGCGAAAGTAACTGAGCGTTTACCTAGCGAGCATTTTCAGACAAAACCATCTCGTGGGTTGTTTAGAAACCAAAATCCTAGTACCTCCACCTCCATGCTCAGCTATAAATTCCTATTAATTCAAACTTCTTCGCGCCTCGCGCCCGGCTGACCTACTTGATTTATAAAGGACAGTTTAATATGTCCTGACAAAGCAAATGGAGAGCCCTTAAAGTATGTCACCTCGAAGAACGTGCAGACTTGACAAGATTTGTGTGATAAGAAGCTTTTGATTTACGATTAACCGGCGGGTCGCCGTCCAAGAAATTTAAACAAGGCTGTTGTAGTGCGGGTTAAATTGCGCGGCTGAGATTCTGGGTCCCTGGGGTTCGGAGTTGGCTAATATTTCACGAATTAGCAAACTTACTTATCTTCGGGATACGAAAATAGTGTGATAAATTGCTGTTATTAGGGGGATTCTTCAGACAACGCAGCGGCCTAAAATATCTCCAGCTGAAATCAATAAACAGGGAGCATAAACCACATATTACGTTTTCACTATTTTTCTCGTAGTCAGTAGAGAAGGCTAAGTTACTAGTGGAGGATCTATTCACGCACATAAATTGCAATTAGCAGCTACAATAAATCAGAGCAGAAACCAATTTGGAGTTTCTTTTGCTGTGAGGGTAGCTTGCGTCGCTTTTTCCTCGCAGTGGCGCTTATGAAACAAGAAATACCATGTGCACGTTTAGAATGAAATTTCGGTTAGAAGCAATTGGTTTAATAGAATTCTATTCAATATTACCGAAGAAATAGCCATTAATCGCATTATACCGGGTGATTATAAATGCTTTTCCGTCAAGCTCCCTTTGAAATATTTGTTGTATGAATAATATGTTGGTGGCACTGTAAGTCTATGTCAAATTCGAGGTTAATAGGTTAGGTGTCAAAACTGATGCAAAACCTAACCTTTTAACCTCGAATTTGACATAGGCTTATAGTGCTACTAACATATTATACATACAACAAATATTTCAAAGGAAATTTGATGGAAAAGCATTTATAATCACCCGATATTTAATGACGTACAAGCTGCACATACCCGCGTTTTTTTTTTAAATTACTGCAACAATCCTCCTTTTAAGTATAGAGTGTAACATGTATGTAATGTAATGTATCATCCATATTTATAACAACCACAGATGCACCGCTTAATGGTAAGTAGCGGTCTATTATTTTACATGATTACATAGTGGTACATATATATATGAAAAAGAGGGGCCGTAATGTGGGAGTACAAAGTCGATAGCGATCATCTCATCATCATATTTTTACAGTGACTATTGAAATAGGTGAAAACGAAGATCTCTGAGGAGAAAGAGAATAGTAATTACATAATTAGATAAAAACAAATAAATACTAATGCCGCAATGGCGACTCGTGAATAAGTTTGGTAGTAGCGCCAACCATCGAACGTAAGCTGCATTTTCCAACGACAGCTTTCGATATTCGAAGATTTAAATATTTCGCAAATGGAAAAAGCGAAAAACATACCAAATTTCACAGGCTAATAAAATATGATGAACTGAATCGAATTCCTTTCTTCCATTTTTCGTGTAAACGTATAATTCGGTAAAAAAATGCATTTCTACTGTTTGTGATATATAGATGCATGGGGGATTGACATATATTATTTCAAGGTGGATGTGCAACAATTTACTAATAATTTATGAAAACAGTAAAATGAGGCGACGACAGTCGAGTTTCGCCTCTGACGTGGTTCACATGTTGAGTTACCGTGCTCTTTTGCTTTTGTCCTCCTGATGAAGCCCCTTACGAAAGTGGGCGCAACGTTGAGTTCTTCGATCTCAATCATGGCACGGTCCAATCCCGGAAGTCGTTTGTTACTTAATGGCAATGGCCGTGAAAGCCTCAAAAATCATGGAAAAAGGGTATTTATTTACGTACTAGTAATTATTTATTGGGGAAGACAAAATTAACACCACCTCACAACTTGGCTTCCTTTCCCCAATTGCTTGTTCCTGATCTTACATTGTTTTACATTATTTCCAAGCTTGCTCCCATTAGATTTTGTTTTTCAAATCAAGGCTAACACTATTTTTTTACTACCGTTTTACAAATTATTATCAAGGCGAATGCTATTTTATATAATTTGCAAAAATTAAACTAACACATTTCTGGGCCATTTTATAAAATAATATTAGATATGCTTGAAATTTTATTAATTGCTATTATAACCATAAAGGCTTAAAATGTGTTCATAGCAATATATACACAGCACATATACTTTATAATGATTCTACATAATAATTCCACAAGTCAAATGAGATTATATAGAAATGTGATATATGTTCTAGTAGTGTTCGCAGGTCTTGGGGGGGGGGGGGAGGGGGGACCTGCTTGTTGTATTAAAATCAGAGAAACATCTTCAAGAGGAATTTATCAAACTAAATGAGGAATTATAATAAAAAAGCTCGTTTGTTAACATGGTAAAAGACTGACGAATTGCTAGAAGAAGATATTTCAATAGTACAAATCAAATAGTTGCCTTTAGTAGATAGTTATAAGTATCTTAGCAGTAATAAGCAGTGATGAAAACTGAGAAATTAAACTCAACAACCAAAACAGGACAGCAGGTTGTACTCCTCGGAAATAAAATACCTAAGTATAATGGGAACTTACAGAGCAATATAACAAATATACTGAACGTAAAACCGTTTCAGAAAATCGTAGCAAATAGTAAACTAACATGGGTACTATATTTGCACAAAATGGATAATAAAAAATTGATGACGAACACGTGAAAAACAAAAAGCGAAGGGAATAATCTGACGCAACCGTGCGTCTACCAACAAGATGGAATAAAAGTATGTCGACGTTGCTAAGAGAGCGATCTGGAGTGGGCTACTACGATAAATGTAGCTATGAAGAGAAAACAGGCTAAGAAGAAGATTTTAAAAGGTGTCACAGTGCATTCAAAGCCTCCAATTGGGCGTTTAAGGTAAAACATTACACCAAAACAATTATTTTTAGTAAATTAATGTATTCCTTGATCTTTAAAACTTACGGAACATATCGCTTGGAGAACTTTGACATTCCAGTTGAGTGCATTAATAATTTAGTAGTCGCTCTCGCAATTACTTCGGAACTTTGATCCTAATCACTATGCCAGTTGCATTTCTTACCCGTCACTCTAAGTGTTATATATGTAGATCCATATTTTTCTTAATTTATTATCGTATTTAAAGTCTGGTGATAAGCTAAAGCTTTACATTTTGAAATAAAATACAAATTGTTAAAAATCAGAAAGAAAACATGCTGCGTTACATTTTTTAAAATATAACTGTAGACACCATTGGAGTGTATAATTGCAGCTCTGCTTGGATGTACGAACAATTTCCAATATTGTATATCTGTTTTGAGTTAATGCAGTGATACAAACATTTTTAGAGCGCTCTCCATCAAAGCAATTTAAATAATCGAGCGAAAATATGAAGGTCGTAGCTGAATCGTGGTAGTAAGAAAATTGGAGAAACGCGCGTGTCGACAGAATTCTAAATTAGTACAAATTACGTTGTAAGAGGGGGAAGAAATTGATATAACGAGGGTGAATTATGTACTTCAGATATCATGGCGTAAAATAAACAAATTTAATGCAAAATTGCGTTCAGCTACGTTAGGGTTTATGTTTAGCTGGCTTTAGTTTGTTAAGCAAGCGCCTAAAAATAGCAATATGATAATCACGTCGAAATTAAGCAATGCTGAGATAACAAACAGGCAAAATGAAGATATATTCCAAGAACGGCTGTAACTTTTCATTGTTTTCCATGTCTGCACAAATTTACAAATTTTATAATACACTATGAAAATTCACTGGGTGTCAAGTAGATAGCTCCTAAACGCCTACATACCGGATGTCCATTCTCAAAGTCGAACATAGGCATTTAACATTAGTGCGTTCACTCATTCTTCATTGAAATAATTTATTTTTCTGTAGATAATTTTAACAGGCTTTGACAGAAAATACCTGATTTACGCCAACTAATTACCAATTTTTTTGACAAATGCTATCGAACTTGAAAAGCAAGGCATGGCATATTTAAAAATGCCCAAGTTTTAAATTAGTATTTTAAAATGAAAATCGCATCTTAAATATTATTATTGGTATCATTTGATGCGTAATAATTTTATCTTTCCATTGATACCATTACCTTCCCTGTAAGTTGAATTGGCGAGCAGTAATTGTTCAATACAATGTTAATCGCCTGTGTTCGACTTTGAGAACGGACACCCGGTATATGTAATAGTTGCTTTTATTTTTGGGCAGATAAAGCTAGCAATTAGAAATTGTAATACTTTGATAATTTTAAACGCCTTCATATTTTTACTTTTGTATTATATGTTTATATTTTGCCAATGGCATGTAGCGCTGAACTACTATGATATGAAACTTGAAAGTATATTTAGCTATCTTTTTTATGTTTTGAGGATTTAACCCCGCTGCAGACTAATAACTCGCATCGCCAAATTGATCGATGGGCCTGAGCAAGTTTAATAAAGAAATAGGATGTAACGAAGGGTTTGAGGGTCGGCCCTTATCTGTTGGCGAAAGTTATACTGGGTATTTTGCCAGCTGGTAAATATCGGCCTAGGTTGGCTAACTCGTCGTGAGGGTCGGGGTCCCAGCAAAGCTGAAAAAGAAACTAGAATAGGGCGCCAGGTCCTCGACGCAGACAAATCCTTGGGTAGGACTTTCCCAAGGTAGAGATATACCAAGCCAATCAAATTCGTGAAGCAAAGTTTCCAGACAAAGCGTGAAACGCCTAAATAATTTGGCAAACCCAAAACCAAAATAACCCTGTAAATTAAAACATGCTCCATGAAGCGGCGGAACCCGTGAGTCAGAGCAGTACAAGAGTAGGGCTAGCCTAAGACCTCGTAAACTGGCTTGCTGAGGGGCTGTTACGTCGTTCAAGATTAAGAAGGGACGGAATTCTTCATTTTGTGAGGCTTCGCAAAGTTGGAAACCATTCCTACAGAAAATCCATATAGAGTTCAATGATACTCCAAAACAGTTCGCTTGCTGTCGCTCCTAAAACCCGGAGCTATACAAACAATGTAGTAGCGTACGTGCAGATCGCGAAATGGTGATACTACCCCGTGGGCGGTCATGTAGCTACCGCCTGTACTATGAAAAAAGACTAAGAGTGGAATCGATAGTCAACACTTTTATTCTTACTTTATCCTAACTTGAAAAAATTAGATTCACAGTTCTTTTCAAGTAAACTCTTAGTAAGATATTAGACAACCCACATTGCACACTCAAGTAAAAGTTTAGTGTGTATCTGGTTCAGTAAATTTCGAGGTTATTACGCGGTGTCGTTCCGTGCGCGACGACAGGTACCCAAATAAAACATAGAACACGGAAGCAAGCGGGTAAGCATACTAGGTAACTCAACACCTAATTAAATAGCTAATACACAAAGGTTTCGCAGGAGAGCATAGCTAAATGCTGAAGTGATAACGCAGATAAAGTTCCAATAAATTCTAGATAAACACAGCACACAGCACAGTAGCCGGGATGGCGGTGGCAATCAGGTGAGTCTACCATGCAATTTAATACATAAGTAAGAAACTATGGCCCCCAAATAAAACGCACTATCAAACAATATGAGCATGCAAATCAAAACGTCCTAAGGACTATGTACACCTATTCTTGCCTAAAAAATTACATAAACCTCGTAGGAGCGTGGTGCGAGAAGCCAGGCAAACGGAGGCGAAAAGCAGGCTTGAAATTAGCTCTCGGAGGGCTGCGAGAGTCCTTCGAAGCTACGGGGGGGAGGGATCTCGACGGCTATCAGCTGATGGTATGACCGCACTCGTGTCTAAAGTAGGTGCCATTTGAATCCTATGCAGGTAACGTTTCCAGATAGATAAAAACAGTAGTTCCAGGTGATAAAAGGCTAAAAATACAAACTCCTAGGTTCCTAGCCGAGCTAGAAGACAGGAGCTGAAGAGGATTAACGTGGAGGTGGCGGACAGCTTGGAGTGCCGTGCAAACGACGAAAGTAGGCCCCAAAATTCCGTCAGAGCGTAGTGAACGTAGGGATTGCAACCACAAATAATTATCCTAACGTTCAGTGGGCTTTCGTTGCTTCAAAATTCTTCCTTACAAATGGAGCAAGCTATAATTAAGCACGAAGCCGAGGGTCAACCAACTTATTCGCACGAATACTGGGTTGGAAAAGACTGAGAAATACAGCCACAAGCAATTCAACCCAGGTTATCAAAATCTCCCAGAATTTGGAAAAGGAAAACCAGAAATGCAATTGGAATGGAGAGTGGTCTAAATTGATAGCATCATAGCTGTAATTTGCTGAAAAATGTTTACAAGATGAAAATAGAGTTGCCTAGCTACTCAGGGGGAAAATGTACTGTATAAAATGTGAATAGAGTTGCCTAGCAATCCAGGGGAGAACTTACAAGAATAAATGCTTAAAGTAAAATTTAACTAGTTATTTCAAATGCTGCATGCGAATTACAAACTAAGCGTAGCAAGGATACCAAAATAATGTGCCAAAAAGAGAACAGGAATTGGTAAAGTTAGAAAACACAATAGGTTCGCACCATTGCAATCGTACATCAGGACAAAACCTTACACTTTATAGTATTTAACATTACAAGCCAAGTAAAACAGTTTTTACTGGCGATAGGATTGGGATGACTGGCGAGCCGTTAGGCGAGCCTGTCATATCCTTGAGCCAGTAAAAATGGTTACCTGGCGTGTATTGTTGAATATTTTATTTGTTCCTCACTTGAAAATAACTAGAAATTTAAAATTTATTCAAAATGTCAAATTGACAAGCAACTAAATTCATCAATATGACACATACTAAGGAAGACAACTCTGGCTTTGCACGCTATCATTTATTTATGAGCACGCTTGTAAAATATAACTGGCTAGCCAGTAAAAAATTTACTGGCTAGCCAGTTAAGAAACATTTTTAAGGTAACTACAGTGACTTGATAAATTGATGTTTACAAGTGAGGAACAAATAAATATATTATTTTGCCTTCGTCTGAAAAGTAGTAGTAAAGATAACGTAATTGGAGGGTTTTCCCTGTTTTAGAGAAATCAAACAATAATTGTTATTGCCTTTCGAATAGTTGAATTGCAGCAACGGCTTTGCAGCAGCTTACCGATATCGCAATCCCTCGAAAAATTTCAACATTAAGTACATACTGCTCATTGTCTGAGAAACCAGACAGATACAGTTTATCAAATTACGAAGAAAATAGATAATGAGACTGTATAAAAAGGATTTGCGACGTTGAACCTGTCCCTAATTTCATCGCGTGATCATTTATTTTGGTGGTTTTGACGGTGTAGTATTTGTGTGTGCGTGAAGTAACAAGCCGAATACATATCTTAGTGTCGTCGAATAATATAATTCAATCTTGCCCAATATGTTTATGTTTAATTGTGGCATTTTCTTATACGTAAACCAAGAGGAAATTACACTTTATTTTCAGGAAATTGGTTTGGACTATAATAATAAAAGTTTTCTTGCGGGTAAACTGGGTAATAGCTTCCTCTACATTCGCCTTGGAGTTACACTATAACGAATAAGTAATATTGTAGTATCTTTAATTGAAATAATTCATGTTATTACGTATAAGCACATACAGTACATTTGTACAACTACCCTTTTAGTTAGTTTAATATATAGAAATAGTATTCATCAAAGTATTCCAAGAGTAAGCAAAAAAAAACGAGATTTAAACTAATCATAATACTCAAAATACTATATTTCCAGCAGTACCTTAATAAAAACCATTTTAATTACACAAAAAAAGGAATTACTAGTACGATACAGCGTCAGTTATAACTTGTTCGGTATTAAATTTCGTATTATTCTGAATTTGTAAAATAAAAAATAACTATCATATGCCTAACGTATGTAGCTTGTTAGGTCAGTTTTAGAATTCAAGCCGCCACTGCCTTTTCAGAACACGTAGAAGAGCTCAGAAACTCATCTCAACGAACGGATATCGCATTTTAGTACATCGACTAACGTTATACGTCAAACAAAGAGATGTGTGATTTTGGCTGGTTCTGTTCCGTAAATGTAGTTGCCTAAGAAGCCTTGCCCATCGTTTTTTGGCAAATGACGCTCCGTATCGTTAATTGTCATGGAATTTCATCTCGCCCCGGTTCGGATATAATATTTAAAGTACCTCACCCCATATCGACCCATCATCAATCGTATCGCAATATACCTGTCTATATACGCTTCTATACCGATTCAGCCCCGGGCGGTCCATTCCTCTATCACCGAGTCTTCAGTTCCCGGCAAAATTTTAGCCTCTAGCTGGACGTCCAAGCCTGACAACCAAATTTTCGCTCAGCTCGGCGATCCATTTTCCTTGACTCTTACACCTTACCATCGCTGTTCATTGCATCAAGCTAAGGCATACCTGTTTTATTAATTAGGTATTGCATGTGTGAGTTACCGCCAATTTTGTATATGGATATGGATTAATAATGTACATTGTATAATGTACATGTAATGTACAAGTTTGAAGTAATGTCTTAAAGGTGGTCTGCCGTAGGAAATAAATTTGTCAGTAATAACTGCATATTGCTAGTGTTAATATTGGTTGAGTTACAGGCTTTTAAACTTGTGGCAGTGAAACACGTGACGTCATACCGACACATATCTGCTTTAGTACTGACCTTGTTGAACATTTTACAAACGATAGGACGTGGTGTACTGGTGTAGTTGTTAGATTTCACAAAGTCGATAGTTGTGTAACTGCAGTAACAAGCTGAAAATGCCTAGTATAAGCCGTTCACGATCTTTTTGGGTCAGGTGAGGCTATGGTCATCTAGTAATTTTGTTGGCAGAACCTCTGTTGCAACTAAACTCCCTCATGGGAATTGACACTTTTTGTGTTAGGTTAGGTTGTTTTCAGTTTAAGGTTATATTTTCTGAATAGGTACATTGTTGCCGGATATTCTCTAGCCTCCACATCAACTCGCGTTCTTTTAAATTTGGTCTGTCCTTTTTAAATTGGAAGTAGCATCGTTTAATGGAAATTTTTTGTTGTAACAAAATTATTTTGGGCATTTTGACTTTTCTTTTGACAAAAATTAAAATTATTTTTACACATTTGATAAATCATTTATTTTCTTGCGAATATTAAAATAATAAATCTGGCAATATGGTGGCAAGAAAATGTCGAACAGACACTGACAGAAAAAAAAGTTGCATCCGCTACATCGTCGAATCAGTTAGTCCAACATGAAAAGACAAAATCATAGCCAACTCTGTCCCAAAAAGGTCGTGAACGGCTTATAGTTGGTGTGTATGATGGTAATAACCATTTTAAAAACTATTCTCCTTTTTACATAATTTTCCAAGAAAAGCGAAAAAGCCTCAGCCTCTGCATATTTTGTTTCAAAACCAGAAAATCATTCATCATCAACCCAGATTTGTCCACTGCTGAACATAGGTCTCTCTAATTTGTCTCCATGTATTCATATCTTGTGCCTTTTGTATCCAGTTTCCACCCGCGACTGTAAGCACTACTCTTTGTGAATTGAGACCTCCGTCTCAGCAGTTTTAAGGTCCAGCGGGTCGGTTGTGTTGGGCTATATGTCCCGCCCATTGCCATTTGGCCTACGCCACTCTTTCCATTATATCTGGCACTTTTGTTCTTCGGTTTATATCTTCATTTCATATCCTATCTCTTAAGCTTACTCCTAACATCTCGCTTTCCATGGCTCTCTGATATACCATTTTAAAGGGTAAAATGGCAGAGCATAAGAATTGCGACAATGAGTGTTTTTGGTTGCACTTCAGAGCGCGACAGAGGAGGTCGACCCTACTTTCAAACTTATCCATCTTTGAAATAGTTTGTCAGCGAGAACTGCTATTTTAAAATTATATTCTTAGATATCTTGGTTCCGCAACTTTGGTTTATTCGATACACCCCCTTTTTGCGCGCGGTGGTGGCTTGTCGGCAGTATATTAAAATTGTTTTCATGTGGAACTACACTACAGGCGAACACCTATGTTTTGCGATGAATGTATTCTTGTGAATGTTATCAAAGTCACTTTGTAAATGATTTCATTTGTAAAGCAAAGTACAGTTACACGTATTCTTAAAATCGCGCAAGGTACATCATATTTGTTATCAAAGCCTGAGATATGTCCTGCAGCTGGTTCAACCACCTGTGATTTGTAAATTGATATTTTAAGTAACACCATAAAAATGGCACTTGATTAGATCTGGCGAACAAGGCGGCCAATCTAGTTGTCAGAGAAAATGTGGTTCAGGTATCGAGGAACAAGTAATGCAAACCGAGGCCCGGCTTATCGTACATAAAAACAATTTGGAAAAATATGGGAAAGTTATCGATAAGAATAGAGCTTAAATGTTTGGGAATTTCGAAACAACGTATATCGAAAACATTTGATTAATATTTGCCACACACAGAAAACAACTGGATACATTTTTCGGTAGAAAGAATCCAGACAATCTGTTCTACATGCAATCGTATACTGTAGGCCTTGCAAGAAAATTTTGTTTTGTTTAATCTGTGAATTCAGAAAAATATACATAATGTTTTACAATTTGGCCAAGTATGTGGTTGGGATCGATAAGAATGAAGAAATGTGATATTAAGCTTAAATGTGTGAGAATTTCTAAACACTATATATAAAAGACATTTGATAAATATTATTTGCCACTCACAGAACACAAATGGGTGAATTTCTCGGTAGTTTGAATCCAGACAGTTTGTTTAGGTACTGTACTGCAAGCCTTGCAGAGTTATTTAATTTTTCGATATTTATTTCGTATATGGACATAGAGAACGCCTTCTCACAAACCTTGATAATTTAGTGGCAGCTGTTGTACTTTCATACGTAAAATTTTGTTTACCAACTCGACTTCTATGGGGCTATCCTTTGCTTCAGTAATATAATCCTAAAAAAGTTCAAGGCCCAGCATTTTGATGAATTTCCTTCGGAAATAGATAACTAAAGAATCCGTTGATACTGCAATGTACAATAGTGGAAACACTAACGTCACTGCGCCTTTCCTAAATTGCTAACCACGTTGTAAGATGCAGCTAGTTTAGTAACCACCTACTCTTTGATAACACTTACATAATGTACATATGTATATACTGGTAGAAATGGTTTCAGCTTTCTGAAAAGGGGGAAAATTAAATATGATCAAAAATTCTAACGATATACTTATAACATTATACCCCACATCGATAACACCAGAATGACAAGAATCTCTCACTACATCAATTTTTCTTTGATAGATCTCGCTTGACTGAAAGATCATGGATATCCGAAAGGATTTGTCCACGAATCAGTTGTTTCTATGTGGAGCGATTTTTCCCAGTAAGGCCATATATAAAGAGAAGTGATAGGTTGCTTGATTAGGTTCTACCACCTTGGGCTCGTTTCCCTTCTATTTCCCCTAATATGATCAGATTTACTAAAGAATTGCTAATGTGTTGATCATATTCTCTTGCTATTTGTCAAAAGTATTGTAGGAATCATTGTAAACATGAGGTGGATACGCGACATCGTTCTGTGATCTACTATTATGTCAAAAATTTAATGTGGAACAATTAATTGTTAAATAATTTACAGGATAAGTTAAAATCGGACAGAAATTAAACGAAGTAGCAGTAAGGTAAGAGCTTTTGAAAATCATAGTTCTTCGTTCTACATGATTAAATTGGATTGAAGATGAATAAGGCGAGCGCAATGTAGTTACCAAAACGACGTGCCGGGCTGCATATACGTAATCTGCAGACGCATAAGGTATTATGACAACTGTTCGGCTACAATGGGTAATTGATTAATATGGAGCCAGTGAAAGTTCATCTAAAGTGCAGACACAGAGGGGCATTAGACGTATGCAGTTTCCTCAGTCGTTTCGCTTTGACATGCTATACCTTGTTTTCCGCGTAGTCAAAGAACTAGTTGTTAGTTCGTGAAAAGACTATTTAAAGTGCCGGCTAAAATTACTGTAAATTGCTTAAATATGGAAAGTATGCTCCCAGAAGGCTACGAGTAAAAATTTGTAAATGTCACAACTGTTAGATTAAATCTAACTAATAAGAGGTAGTTGATTTTTCGAGCAATCAAATTTTACAAACCGAAAAAATTCCGGTAGATATACAAATAGAAGCTGTATCTAAGCAAATTTAGCGCTTACAATATGTAATTTTTCGAAAACAGTAAAAAAGTTGACATTTTCATTTTGTTTTCGATATGTGAAGCGATTCATTTTAGTACACACAATACAGACACACACAACAGGACGCAGAATACTGTTACGTTCTAAAACGTCTAGTTGTTGAAGTCCTTTTCGACCAAATTTTGAGTTACAAGGATCACTATGCAAAAAATAACGTGAATAACACATATGAAAGCAACTTGTTATACTCCTTTGCTAATTCATGAAAAACAGTATGGCTTCGTAACTACATAGTTGTACAATATACTGTTGGGTTCTAAATACAAAAATAACCATTGTCCTAAGTGAATTACTTTTAACATCAGTGTTAAGAGTTAGTCCAAGATAGCGTGCATTCTTACATGAGAGTGCAGAAAGTAAGTACTTTCTGCACTGTCGTAGGAGTAGCATATTATTATGCTAATTTAATAAGAGGGCCTATTGCAGCACGAGTGGGTTTGGGGCACGACGTACGTAGCGAGGAGTGCTCCAATAGAACGAGAGCTGCAATGATTTTGTTTCTAATTTTCGTTTAGAATAACTCCATTCTAGCAACCAAATGACGGCATTTGAGTGTTAGAATAAGTCGCTATGAAATGACGTCATTTGGGTGCTAGAAAACATTTTAATTTTTTAATTAATAAAATGGTATAAAGCGGCAAAATAGAAAAACTAGTATAAAACACTCGTTGCAGAAGGTCCTTCAAGCACTCATTTGTTCCTCAACTCGCCACTATGCTGCTCGTTTCGAAATTTCAAATTCGTGCTTGAATAGATGCCTTCTGCAACTTGTATTTTAATACTATTATTAAACGAGGATAATACACTAATTTTATTTACTTTCCACAAAAATAATCGAAAACTCTTAATTATGACATTTCATAAATATAACAATCTGTCAGTTGGCTGAAACAAGGTAGGCCGTTTCAATGTCTTTGATATGAAAATAACAATACAAAGACTGTGCTTTGATATACTCCATTATAGCACTGTTTTCGATGTTATAATAATCACATTGTGACATTACTGTACGTAAATAGTATATTTTTCGTCAACAGATAAAAGGATAGTTTCTTTTCGGGCGATAAAGATTTGACCACGAGCAGTGTCATGGTAATTTTACGAACGATAAATTTTATCGCAAGAAGTAAATGTTATTTTTTCCACAAATATAATAGGAGATTATATTATAAGTGGGAGAAATGCATCATTATTTGCGAGTGAGGATTTTGAATCGCGAGTGCCTCAGCACGAGCGATACAATTTCTCACGAGCTTATAATGGCATTTCGCTCACGTGTGATATCTTACAGTAGCAATTCTTGTGCCTAAATAGTTTGCGCAATCAGAATATGTCGCGAACTAAACTTATAATTAGTCGCCTATGATTTGTGATATACGTTTGACCGTACTGAAGTGTATTGGCAGTACTGAAGTATATTGTCTGTCTATCTCAAGTTCCAGGTTCGTAGGTTAGGTTTTGTTTGTTATTTGACACAGACTGACGCAAAACTTAACCTGAAAATTACGAATTTGACATAGCTTGAGGGTGCTACCAACAATGCAGTAGTATAAATAATGAAAACTCACTTGTGAATAAAACTACATTTTAGTCACTGAAAACAGTTGTATAATGTATGGTAATAGGCGCTACTGTAGATAATAATTAAATTTACAATATGTATTGCAAAAACTACAAATGAATTTAGGATCTGACCGTTTATTTCTTCATTTCCATAGCAACGGGCACTTTCATCTGTAGAGTGAAATAAAGAGCTACTTTATAAACGCAAAACTATCTAATAAAGCACTATTTTAACGCAATCTAACATAAAGTAATTTTTACCCTCGTAAAACTACTACTCTGGCAAAAAAATCACTTTTTGTAAAACTGTCATTAAAAACCACATTTCTATTCCAGGTAACTACACTTACATACGTCAAAATTAAATGTTATGAGAGAGCACCTTAAAAGTAAACACTTTTAACACGTGTTAATACTACTTAGTAAACCAATATTTGTCAGGTAACTAAAGAAAATCAATAATTTTCAGTTGTTCGAAAGCTCGATATTAAAAAAAAAAAACTAGTAAGGCTTTCTGTATTCTAATGAAATGTCAAAACTAACATGATTATTTCGAAAAATGTCTACCACGGTTTGCTGTATTATAATCAAATTAATAAAAGTTATATTTAGTACATAAAAATAATTTTGCTGATTTTTAATGACAGTTGTGCAATATGTAGTATATTGTACAACTAATTATGAAAATCATACTTTTTTCACGAATTTGCAGTTTTATTAACGAGGGCGAAGTCCGAATGTATCAACCAAATAAGTAAAAAAGGTTGCCTTCATACGTGTTGTACACATTATTTTTTTGCATAGTGATCGCTGGTCACTCGAAATTTGGCCGAAAAGCAGTCATATTACAAACATGCAGTAACGCGAGAAAATTCTTATATCAGAATTAAATAATAGAATCTAATTAGAACTGACCAAAGCTTCGTTTAATCGGACTAAACCGATCATTTCAAGAAAAAAACACAGTAATAATAATATTCTCTATTTATCAACTCAAGATACAATAAATAAGAAAAAATAGTGGTCACGGTGCTTGTGTAAAGTGCAGACGTATTATAATTCAACACGTCTGCAGTTTACTTCTGTTTTGATTGGCTGTACGACTTCAGAATAAACGATGTGATGGGTTATACCCATATATCTAATACTTACTATATTGCTAGCGGCTATGAGTGGGAAACTTGCCAAGGAAGTGAGACAGACAACTAACTCTTCAATGTATAAAGGTGAGCGGTACGCAAGCGCGGCGGCGTCGTCCGCCCAATGGGGAAGTGGTCAAGTTTAAAATTCGCTTCCAAAGGCGGAGTTCGAATTCCCGTGCATGCGCACGAGACGCGTTATACTCTAAGTGAGACTATGTCGGCGCCGTAATGTTTTCTAGCGTTCCGAGGCCCTACTAGCAATATATGTGTATTATATATATGGTTATACCTTATGCGTCTGCAGATTACGTATATGCTGCCGGGCTCCATAGCTCAGTGCTAAGCATTCTAACTACTGATCTAAGGGTCGAGAGTTCGATCCCCGATCCCGGCGAGGTTTTTAAAAAATAAAAAATGCGGATGAAAACCTCTACAAAATGCCATCATTCGGAAGTGATGTAAAGCTGTGGGTCCCATGTTACTACGATGTGTAGCATGTAAAATATCCCTTGATAGGGTTGTAAATCCCTAGTCTCGACAAAATTTTAAGTAGGACTAAGGTACTTGGTACTCTGCATTCCTAAACCTTGACCACGGGGTTGGCAAAAAGGGCATATGAAGGCCTACTGCTTGACATGAATCTCCCCACAAATACTACTAGTACTACTACAACCAAAACCACGTAGACGTATTGAAAGTACTACAACAAATTCTGTGGCAAAAAGGTATGAGGGTATAAGTCGACTTATCTCATTTTTGATTTTATTGATGCCCCGTGTCCAGAGCAATATCGGGCATCTACATACAAGAGGATATAAGTCTACATACCATAACCGCATTGTTACAGCAAGTTTTCTAAATGGGATATGTAGACTTATTCCCTGAAAATTCACTAAAAATTGATAAAAAACAAATTTAGTCAATGGCAAATAGATACATGTGTACTAATACCCCGAGTCAAAGCTTATCGTAAAGATATCTGCAACGCCAGAACAGCATATGTTAACTTATACCATTTTGCCATTTCATAACTTTCCGTTTTTGTTGGAAACAAATAAGTTATGTACACTTATACTACGAGTGCATTTCCATGCAGGTGCAATAGCGTGTTTTAGCGGTCCAGTTTTCCAGTGTTATTATTAGTTATAATAGTGTAGTTTAACGAATAAGTACCAAAATCGACACACGCTATCGTGCGTACAAGAAGTGCTGTTACAAGAACTTAACCGGTAAGTTTACATATAACCTCACATTATTCGAACGCGAAACCACATAATCTTGTTTAGTTTATGTCTACATATGCTGTTTTGTCATAGTAATTTTTTATCAGAAAATACCTATTCCGAGAAATTGCAAAAAGCTATATGTCAACTTATACCCTTTTGCTATTTCATAAAATTAATAAAAGGAAATGCGATAAGGTATAAGTTCCGTATTTATTTATTTTCTAGTAGAAACAGTTTCAGAATCAATAGCAAAGCAAGCTGTAGTCAATAAATCGACTTGATTCTTTTGATTACCAGCGAAAAGGTTTAAATGTTGTTCTCAAATCTCCAGCAAAATAGTTTTTTGATGTTCCTGTAAAATGATCATTTTTGACTTATACCCTTTTGCCTTCTCACCACAGAATTATAGCGGGAAATGAAACTAGTGCCACCATTTGTGGGCTTATGAGAAAATTGGACTACGTTCTTTAGAATATCATGCCTTCGTAATGTACAAATTAAGTAGTGCAATCAAACAACCTACTGAAGAAAGTCGTCCACAGGTTATTGCTCTACTATGCGTCGGTACACCCTACCTTCAACACTGCAGTTTCCATAAATTAAATCACCTACCCCATGGCTGTAACTTAGCGTCTAGTAATTATAATTTATCTTCAGAGTGTGATTTACATAAAAAATAAGGCAGTTAGAAGAAGGAATCTAGGCAGTGTACAAAATTTTAAAGATATAGGCTATATTCAGAATATCTTGTAATAGTAGAAACATGTAGTTGTCGTTCTAGAAAATTTATTAAAATAAATGGTAACTATATTGAAATATAAAAATAGTTTGTTGGACTTACATTACAAAGATAAATCTAACAATTGGTTTTAAATCTACTACCTAATCAAAACGGGTCTACTACAGGGAAGTGTTCTCGGATTACTGCAGTACTCATTACTTATCACCAATATAACAGAAGCAAACAATGCTGTAATAACTAAATTTGCAGACGACGCAGCTAAACTTTCTTCCTACGAAGAATCTTCGTATCACCTCAACTTTGTAATGAACCGGTTAAGCAAATCTTACCAAAATAAACGAATCGGCACCAGTAGTTTCAATAGTCTTCATTTTTTATTTTTCTGATTTAGTGCTTTATCTATCTATGAAATAACTTTGAAATGAAACGTTAAGTTCGTTATTTACTATGATTTACGTACAAACTGTTACTACATAAATTGAAACAAGGCAACTACAATTAAATAATAAATGCCTTGACGACTTTGTGTTTCAGCTTATGCTGTTGGATTTTCTACACTATCATAGTCGAGAACAGTAGTGGAATATACAACCTTGTTTAAGAATATCCTTTGAATTTAAATTTTCTAATTATGTGTTCTTACAACATTGATCGTTCTTTCATACATTACTTTTGATACAAGCTGTTGATACTCGGTGTAGTCATCTCCTTTTCAAATTTAACCAGAGGTAAATCTTTTCTTCTGATTCTGACAAAACCCATTTTGGAAGCTAAGCAACTTAATTTTTACCTTAACCAACACCTTATCTGGCATCTAAACATCCAAACCAATCAGAATCTAAGCTGACAATTAAAGTGTCAGTTTATAAAACCATATTAAAACTCAAATGCACATACGATGCAGAACTGTGGAGATGTGCCAAGAAAACAGTAAATATCATACAACGAGCATAATCAAAACCGCTGAGAGCACTACCTTAATGTGCCATAATTACCAATGTGGTGGATAGAACAAAACATATTCGTAGGGTTGAAAAACTCACAAACATAATATCTACACCGACATTGGCCAATCGACTTGATTTGCGGATATAAATTACATCGCTCCGGTGAATATAGAAGTATCATCGCGATTTCTTTTGTGCAGTGTTTTTAGAGCATTATCGGAAGTGAGGCTTTTAGCAGCAAGCCGTATGCCAATTGGAAAAGGTAGCAAACAGTTTGGGCAAAGTCCAGTGTAATTCCTGCGTGAATAAAACTTGGAAGCAAAGTACCCTGAAAGTGCATAAACCAAGTGTTAAACAGGTTGGCGATATCCTACCATATTATTTGAGCATGCAATAATATTCGATGTAGCTGCCGATTGGGTGGTAGAATTTTTCAGCACTTATACACGCAATCTTGTGTCACACTGAAGCTATTGTTTGGGCGAGTGACGCCAGGTAGCGTGTTTTCTAAATTACGGATATTACAGAGTGAAAGGTGCCGTGAGACAGTTTTCGCGCGAAGCCGAACTTTTGTGAGTAATATATGTCTACTAGCAACAATTATTGTGGTGGCGATTTAACATTATTTGAATATAAACGCATGTTAGATACAGTTATTTTGGACTGTTCTTTAACATATAAATGCGTGTAGAAAGAGATTTCGCGCGGTGATTGTTATTTCTTGTTTAAAACCAATACAAGTAGGAATCACTATTTATGTTAGGAGTTAATTCTGATTCCACTATTATTTTATGTGTGCATTTAAAAGTCAATATATATATTTGTTGTACATTGAGTGTAATCAAATTAGCTTCTACTTGAGTAGATATACTGTCAATAGTTGTTATGAGTACAGGTTTGGTAAGAACTCGGAGCATTGTCATGGCCATTGGTTTTTCTTTAACCACGACCTGGGATGAAGACAAAAGCTAATTCATTGCAAATCTCGTTCGCTGGCAATAAAAAGGACGAATAATATATAAAAATATAAAAGTGTACTAGAAGTCTTGTTATGCACGTTACAATATTATGACGTTCATTCCATACCTTTTATACTAGAATAAAAATATACTAACAAGGAATGTCAACAGCAAAAAAATTTACATAACACCTTTTGACCTGCTTGAACTCAAGGCTCTTTAACATAGGTAGATATTGCTTGCACGTGTTTGACAGACACATTTTAACGTAATAAAGGTTAATTGAACTTTTATTATTTCGGAATTTCATTATTTTAAAAATTTCGAGCGGCATTTTCCGATAACGCTATTAATTCAGAAATTGGGGATTAAGGGACATGCCGTGACTTTCCTTCTAAGGTAATCCGCAATGACAAGCACGTTTTTGTTCGAAATCGTCTGTGCAAAATAATTTAATACTTGTCAAAGCGTCAAATGTTTAACAACATTAATTTCCAGAAACGAGCTGTTGCTTTATGAAAATTAAAACCGATAATTCTTGCCTGTCACAGAGCATTTCTCGGACCCAAGCATACGCTCAGTATTCAGCGGACGGCGCTCTCCCGAATTTTCCTCGCAAATATAATTTTCGCTAATATTGTATGAAGTGCAGTTGGCCAGCACGTCACCGGAGGACATCGTGCGGAATGATCGGTCCTATTTAGCAGATCGGCTACGCCGCGCCTCAGAATCCGGAGAGTTAAATGGAGAAACTTATAATGGATAAGGGACGGTCAGTGAGGACAAAATAATTTACATACGCTTACCTTTATGGTGCTTAAACGGGGTGTAAATGTAAGTGTATTAAAACCTTCGGCCATTTGCCGAGCGCTCCAAACTGGCAAGTCCGCTTGGAGATGGCCAAGTTGTAAGATAAGCCAACGCTGCCGCCCTTCGCAACAAAAGTTGGATTCGCAGCATGGGGCTGCTACCTTAACTTTGTCGAAATCTCTAAAGCTTCCGCAAACAGCCTCGTGGCGGCCTCCAAGCCTCTGAACTGCTTTAGCAGTTATAATCGGCTTGATACAGCATTTTAAGGGGTAATTAAACTATCGAATTTTGTTTGTATTCTCGTCAATACCGACATCGCTCGTGATACCTTCTCAGAAATTGTTAACTAATCTTCGATTGCTATAAAACCTTGTACATGTACCTTTCTGGGATACAGGTTTTGTTAAACATATATCTACCAGAAGTTCTTAATTTTTGTTCATTATTGCTAGAACATGCCTACCCATAGCGTGTTCTTGATTTGCATTGTGTTCATCGGCATCTTAATATTGTGTTAATGTTAATATTGTTGAAATACATTGCACAAGGTGTCCTGTGCTTTATATGTTACAGCTATAGTGGTTGAAGGCACTCTTTTCTTTCGCAAAGCGTCCATAAAATAATATGACTATCGCCAATTCATTTAATAATAATAATAATACATGGCTTTATTTCCTTGGTTATAAGAAAAAAGGCAAAGTTCAATAAATCTTGCTCCAGAAACACAGATTCTTTATGATTCAAAAATACATGTCCTTTTCGGCTAGTAGGTTTTGATACACACACGTCTACTAGCAGTTCTCCATTTGCATTCATTATTGCTAGACGATACCTAACGGACAAAGCAAGGGGAGTTGGCTTGACCATCAACGCCGAAAAATCATAGATCATCACACCAATATTTCAATAGAAGAGAATAATTTCGAAGTGTGAGAATAACTCACACACCTTGCTATTTGTATAACCCAAAAAGGAAGTGAAAGCGCTGATCTACGCAACAAAATATCCCTGGAAATAAAGCATATTTTCCATGCCCTTAAATGCAGAGAGGTCTACTCGAGCACTAGGCAATATACAACCAGAATTATACAAATTGTCACATGTGATAATGAAACACGGACACTAGCACAAAGGATCAGCAAAACCATCGATACTCTGCAGAGCGAGAAGAATTTTAGATTCAGTGAAATAAATAAAAATATCGTCCATAAGGTAAAATTATGAAATCTACTAACAATACTAAAAAACCTCAACTGCATGAGTATGTGCATTCAAAGACTTAAATGAGCAAAATAGGTTATGATAATGGATGATGAAAGGACTCCAAAATTGGAAAATGAAAAACAGGCTACGAAGAAATGAGAGAATCAAGTTGCAGAACACGCCAAAAGTCTGAAAAAGAGCGGCAATTGACAGGTATGGATGGAAGATGAAACTGAAGGAGACCAAAGCTCGAAAGAGGGTTGCGGCGTCATAGTGCCAATGGATTGCTAGATCGTGCTTGTCCATTATTTGCTTCAGATTTGCATTGTTCCATCATATGTTTGTATATAGATCTACCGATACAGGTACAACGTATCCCTAAACTCGAATGATAGAACCGAACTTGGCTTTTCCCAACTGTTCTACTGTAGCGAGCGGTTTATAGATTTTATTGTCATAGCCTAAAGTTCGATTCACTTTATAGCGCACAGCACAGGCAAAGCACAGCCAGAGTATGACTCGGCAAAATATATTTCTTGTGAAAGGCAGAATTGTAATAATTTTCATATACAAAATATTTGGAGAATCAAAACAAAACAAAAATTCTTTTTTGACATCGCTTTGCTTGCCCTTCATCTTCTTCGGCTGATATTAAAACATTTTTTAATAATATTGAAGTTGACAACATATTCCAAAAGCCCATAAAGAACGACTGAAATCCATTGCAAAGCCATCGCAATATGGATGAGTAGAGAAATCCTTGCTCCTGCCGAATCCCTGCCGTGCCCGTACCTAGCATGTGCCTTGCAGTAGGAATGTGAATCGGGTTTATAGCTGCACCACCGCTTGCAACATAGAGTCGACGCCTGACAGCCCTCATCCTTAACCCATAGGCCAGCTCAAACCCATAGCCAACAGTCCCACTGTCAGTGCTGAAACTCTTCAAGAGCTAAGGATCTGTTTGATCACAATCACAACCGCAACTAAGCAAAAGTTTGTTTTTCGTGATTAAGACCCTCTCTGAGCCAACGTGAAGCTCCCATGACACCGTCAGGCGAAATTGCAGCACCCAGAAGGAGCGCGAGGGACGGTCTTCCAGAACCGCCGTAAAATCGGGCAACTTGTTACCAGTGTCCGGGATATTTCAAAGGTAAATTTGGTCCAACACGTAGCTCTCTGACTATCGGAAATTGGCTTAAGACGCCCTGTAGCCCCACCATACACCTTTACAGCTAAAAGCAGAAACATAGCGTTTAACTACCCTTAAAGCAACCACACACGGATTCCACTTCGTGTGTCAACATACACCGCCAATTAATCTTGTTAATTGTGAGATTGGCCCTTAGGCAGCACCGTAGACACGGTGTTACACGGGTGGTAGGCCCACTTAAGCTCTTAGGTCACGACCGGCGTCTATTAATTCGAATTTCTGTTATTTCATTTTTACATTATAGGTACATACGTTTTAGCCTTAAGTTTATTTACAATAATGAGATATACTATGTTAAGCCATTTTGCAGTCGTCAGTAATTTAATTTAACCTTTCAAGCCTTTAAAGCAGCCTAGTTATATTTCAAACCCGTTCCCACCATTTGATCTTCTCAGCACCAAAACTCACAAATAGTAGCTCTTTTTGTCTAAATTCGAACACCCTGTAGATTAGAGCAGTCCACCCAATATAGCCATTTCAGAACATCCTTTACACCACACGTGCTGTCTGGGCACAAGCTATACCGGTTTGAACTGCCGAACATGTCGCCTTCCCATTGGTCGCTTGGTGACGCGCATTTTGGCGGTTTAGAAAGCGTCGTTTTGGAATTGAGGTCAGCGTTGCTTGGGGCAGTCAGTTTAAGTTCGCACGAGAGTACAGACGTTTGAAGGCAGGTTGGTCCTTCCCCCCCCCCCCCCCCCAGCGCTTCCGGGCTGCGGGGGCGGCCGTCTTGTTAGGCCTTGTTTGGTGTTTGTTTCCACTGTGCCGTACGAGTTGACGTTGTTTAACGGTTTGTGCGTGTGCGAGAATGTGACGTGGATTTCGCCCGATGTGGTCCTGTAATACCGCTAATTTTGTGACTGTGGTTTCTTGCGTTTGTTAATATACCGTTGCCGCGAAGGATATTTTCGTTTACAGTGTTTTCCTGCAAGGAGTCTCGAAACGGTCGTTGTGGCATAAAGTACGTTAGGTGCTTTGCTGTGGTCATGGTAGCCAAGAGCCCTGTTCTTGCGTCGTAAGGCCGTGTGTATGTAGGCCGGTTCTTTCCTAACAGGAAATCTATCCCGCAGAGCTTACAAACGGTAGGCTCCAACGTTCCGTGGACGTAGAAGGCCACCATTACAATCTTCTGGACTTTCCCGCCAATGCAGCTTTAACGCCCACTCTCCCGTTTCCGAATCGTTCGCAACAGGCGATGTTGGCTGACGTGGTCGCAATGCCCAAGCTTGGTCAGCTTCCATACACAGGTAGCAATGTGAACATGTAATTTGCGCTTATAGTGACCGCTAGACTCACGCATTCTGATCGCAGTTCATTAATAATTCACTAATTAACGCCAGTGTGGCCCCATTTTGCATGTAGTGACTGCTTATTTAATATAACCTGGCCGTACTTGTTAATAACGAACTTTTTGCATACGCAAGGCCTCCATTTATGTTATGTAGCCGTTTAATTCACGCATTCTGGCTGCATTCTTTAATAATTCACTAATTAACGATAGTGTCGCCCCAGTTTGCATGTAGTGACTGCTTATTTAATATAACCTGGCCGTACTTGTTAATAACGAACCGTTTGTAGACGCAAGGCCTCCATTTATGTTCTGTAGCCCTTTAATTTACGCATTCTGGCTGCATTCGTTAATAGTTCACTAATTAACGCCAGTATGGCCTGATTTTGCATGTAGTGACTGCTTATTTAATATAACCTAGCCGTACTTGTTAATAACGAACTGTTTGTATACGCAAGGCCTCCATTTATGTTCTATAGCCATATAATTCACGCCTTCTGATCGCAGTTCATTAATGATTCACTAATTAACGCCAGGATAGCCTCATTTTGCAATTTGTAACCGCCTAATTCATATAATCCGGTTGGTTGTGTTAATAACTAACTATTTGGACATGTAAGGCCTCTCTTCGTATTCCGTAGCCGTTTAATTAACGAAAGCTGGCCGCAGTCAGCTTAATCTAATAAGTTGCTATATGTATGGCCTAAACCTACAGTATTACCTCTACTAATTAATGAGTTTGTATTAGTGATAACGCGCCACTCCAGCGGGGGGACCTAGAATTTAACTTACCGTAAACATGTGTAAATCACCCTAATCATTCAGATAAATAGATGAGTATTTGAACGAAGGCCTTGTCATTGCGGCGAATCTATGCATGCTCTTTCAGGTTAAGCCCTTTTGTGTACAGATTTGTGTAAAGCGAAGCTTGAGCAATAGAGCGACACAGGTAGGTTTGACAACGCCCGAGGACTGGGAGGCCGAGTTCTTCCCCTTTCTAGACCCGAAATGGGTATTAAGGTATTTTTCCCAAAATTGTAATTCGAGGTTTACAGCTTCTCGAGTACCTGCCTGTCCGTCCAACCGTCCAGGTCCGGTTGTACGAGAATATAAAGACAGATCTGGTGGCGCCCCTTTTATTTCGACTTACCCTATATATGTCACGCCACGCTTGCCTTTCGACGTACCGTTTGGACCACGCCCATCTCTCTGAGCGTATCAGCAGAAGCCCTTAGCCTGTTTTGTCAGATCTCAGGGCGAGCGTGCTACCTTTTTCCCGGACTTAGCTAGTCGTACGATGCTCACACCGCGTGGGTGTCATTTTGATACCGTAACAACTACTAGAAACAATGTAATAAGTTTTTCTAAGCTGTTCTAAATCTAATCAGTCGAAGCAATCAACAAACTCTGGCTTTTGGCTACCCCAAAAGTGCTTCTAGCAGGAAAAGAGAAATGAGATACGCAAACATCGTCACAATACAATAACACATTTATGGCTACTCTTCCATGTCAATTTCCTGCTTTAATGGTAAATAATTATAAATATGTATAAGTTTAGTTCTCAAATTTTGTAAAACTAAATTGAACGTAATATTAAGATTGCGCATTTTGAAATATGAGATTAGTTGTGGATTCATCTATTTAATATCGCCAATGGTTTTGTAAGTATATACATCTTGAGTTAATTTGTGATAATATAAGTCTGGTAAAAAGTAATGTTGAATGCTACAAGCTTAACGAGATAAGCCCGAGTGGTAACTAAGAAAACATTTAAGTTAATTAATACTTCATAAAATGTGTCTTTTTAACTTATAACAGCATACCTCGCAAGAAGCGAACAGATTCATCCATATTTTAGAAAATTTAGCTGCTACGTCTGGACATTAGGTAAGCATAGAAAATTATTAATAAACTAATGAATCACCCGTGCTACGCTTCGGTTCGCTAATTTAACAGAGATTCATTAATATAAAATAAAAAAAGGTGCATTGGCCGGGAATCGAACCCGGGCCACCCGCGTGGCAGGCGAGCATTCTACCACTGAACATATATGAACATTAAGGGTCCTATGATTTAATTTTACTTTACTTCTTCGTACTTTTTTGAAAATAAAAAACCGGCCAACGATCTAAGTCTAAAAAATTGAAAATTTTAAGCTATGGTGCAATTTAATCGGTCCAGTATCTTCGGATGAGATAGCGAACAAACATACAAACATACAAAGAAAGAGACCAGCGATTTTATGGTATACGATTAATACTGTTCCCATTAACCAGGAATTTTCCAATATTAGCCATTTGAAGTTCATTATGTTCCAATTTACATTCGAATGAATGTAATAATTACCTCTGTTATTACAATACTATGTCCGATATCGTGTATGACTTTAGTAAAACTGGAATTACAGTTTATACAATTTAATTAGGAGTCATAACCTCGGTCTTAGAATCAGTGCAACAGTTTGGTTTGTAATTATGCAATTAGTATGAATATTTCACCATCTCACCACCTCCTGTACATTACATGACTTCTGGGTGCAAAATTCTATTCTCCGTATTTCCCTGAGTGGCACATTTCTTTCTACTTTCTACTACTACTCAAATGAGTAAGAGGATGATCAGACATTTATCACGTAGCAATTTTATATAAAACTATAGTTTTCCTCAATCAGCTACAACGAAATAAAAATTCTATAGTATGATCAACTACTTGTGTCTTTGAGAGCGCTATCGAATTGTTTGTATTCGTTAAATTATATACTAATATCAATTGAACAACCCTCCAGAGAATAAAAATATTCGATTATATGGTATACAAGTAGCTGCGCTAAAACGTACACAATCATGTGATTTAAGGTGACGCATAGAGTAGATAACACTTGTTCAATTGAAAGCTGTCTTTGCACGACATGTGAGTTTGGCTGTGCCGATTACGGAGCTTTATTATTATGTTACTTAACGGTACCCTCTGTATTGGTACCATATATAAAATAGCGCTAACCATTGCTTCCTTCTCTATACGTTTATTAAAATAACTTTGGGGTGATCATTGTTGATTTTTATTTCTCTGCTATTCAGTTATTCAGAATTGTTACTAGCATTTCTGTCAACCCTTATAAATTCTTAAATATTTATGCTCTTTTAGTATTAATTAAATATTAATTAATCGGTTGCGTTCCTCTTACTCCCGACTCTTCGGAGGAATTTGTTACTATTTTCCCAACAAATAGTCAACGGAGATTAGGCAAGCACAAAAAGGGGTATGACCATATAAGAGAGCTCGTAGTCGATTCAGCGAAGCACAGAAAAACATAATTGAGGATAAACTGGCACTCTAGCTATTTAACGACATCTCCAAATAGATGCAAATATTTTAGGGTACTGTTTATCGCATTTAAAAAGGTCTTGGCACAACAGCCGGATAGCTCACATAATATATATAGATATCCGGGTAAATACTAGTTTAGTGTTCTTGACAAATAACAAATTCAGCATAAATTCGTAAGACCTACTGTGCAAATGAAATTTGATAGACAACTGACGGTTATTTATGTTTTTGGTTTGGGCGTATTCAGATCTCTGTAAAATAATGGTTTTGTATTTTCAGGATGTTAAAAGCAGTGTCATTTTCATATCTTATTTTTCATTAAGTAAAGTTTAATAGGGGAAATTCTACTCTTCATGACATTGTCTAAAAACAGCTAAATTGAAGTTTTTTCTACGCACTATTCAACTCTGAATTCGCAAATGTTTGCTAATGAGAATTTACACAGACGTAAAGGTCGTATCAGATAACCATTAAACGTATTAAAAGAACTAGCGGCAACTGAAAAGCATTACAACATCGCATTACATTTTTCCGATTGAACGAACTCATCTACTAGTACCAGACATTAAGCTTCCAAGTTATATTTAACGGACACAATTTTTAACTTTTTTCATTAGCATCTGCCGTTGCAATCAACTTGCGCTACAGCGAAGGCGAACATTTAATTGGCGACCCCGATACGAAACCGTTGCTTATAATGATCTGTTGTGTTGCTATTCAGGGTTGTAGAACAAAGATGTTTGCTTCGGAATTACCTGCGATTTCCGCCCCGGCATTCATCGCGTAGGATTTATGCGCCAAGAGCAAGGAATACTTCGAAAATGTGTAAATGTTATGGGTTCCAAAAACATGCTTCGCCGTAACGACACAATATAACTAGCAGCGCAGGAAACGAATATCAGAAACCTATAAAAATTCACGATGGGTTTCGTCAGGGAAGACTTATCGCGCGATACGGATTTATTCAGACTTGTCGCGATCTCCGAAATTCGATAAGTTCGGTCTAGTTCCAGTTTAGTAACAGCCAGTGTTGCCAGGTGTGGTTATATTGGTCCACATTTGAGGTTTTTAAATAATAATCGGTAATTGCCGATTTTTTTTTTGAAAATAACAGGATGGTGAATTCAAAGAATAAATCCTTATATTTGAATTTAAAGATCACTTTTAACCCTTAGATCTGGCGAATTGTAATATGTAGTAACAAAATAGTCAGAAATAAAATTACTTCTCTGAAGAACCGGATATGTCGCGCTTATAAATAGTTACAGCCTATGTTAACTTTACTTTTGTGTACTAAGTGTGTTGTTAAATTTTCAAGCGGCTGAACTTATTTTAGTAAGTAAAGATAGCTAGGATGTTGACTGGTAAGACTACGTTAATAATATTGGTAGATACTGAAGGAATGCAAACTTGGTAATTGGATCGCAAACTTGGTAGTTGGATCCTTGTTGATAATTTGGGGTAGAATGAGTCAGAAAGCCAGGCTAAGCTTTTCTTTTAAGGCAGTTGTAGCCTACCTCAACTCACCAAAAACGAACACAGCAATGGTTAAAAATGCATTAGTTTATTAAAAAAACATATTTTGTATTTATACACTAGGATAGGATCAATGTTTAATAGTAATAGTGAGACTGCATTTGTCAATTCAACACGACCTAGTAACAGAACTTAAATTAAAAGTGCTGTTTATACACTAAATTAGATCTAAGGTTATAAACATAATTTTGCATTGGTAATGCAGCCACGATCTAGTAACTTGACTTACATTAAAATTACTGTAACGTCATCTATACTGGGGAAACTAGTTCGCTCATAAGAATAAGTAATATACTACAAAACTTAATTACGCGTGTCACATCCTGTCTAGGTATTGTTATCGTCAACCTGACTGTAAAAGCGGCAAGCAAAGGGAAGCGACTTTACAACCGAGATTGGTCATGGGTAAAACAAAAGACTCAAATCTTCAGCTTTAAGAAAATTATGTGCGCCAAGTAGCAGGTAATAAAGCACTTTGCAAATCCAAAGGTACACTACAGAAGGCGCTACTAACGATACCTGAAAATTAAAGACAACGGCAAGGGCAAAAATAAAATTCGCAAACGTAGATAATGGGTTAATATAATTTATCTCAACAAAAGTGCTCGGCGGTAGATACATAACCAAATTTCAATCATGGCAAAACATTAACACATCACATTTCAAATCACATTAGCATAAATATTAATAAGGGTCGTCATCGTAATTATATCAGTAGTCGATAACTGTCTAGATGTTTAATACCAATAAATATTCCAGCACGAGGTACAAATTAACCTGTTTTATTTAGAAAATTGCATTTCCGGAGAACTACTAGATAAAGCCTAAATCTTCGGCTAAAATTATTGCCATTTAAATTTAGGGTAGCGGGTTGAATGTGACCCCAAATCCTCAAATGTAAGAATTAGCCAGTCGACATTCAGATTTATCTTCAAATGGTCCTATTAACCAAAGATCTTGGTTCAGATAGGGCGCTATATAATTCGGAAATCATAAATAATACTTTTAGACGTCAGGTAAAGCAGGTTCATTACTGAAATATCTTGCAAGTACGGGATTGTCTTAGCTCAACTCAACCGAACTATTCGGTCATAAACATGACTTGCATCCAAATTTAAATTACGCTTATCCAAATTGAAATTAGGCTTGTGCAATTTCGCTTCACAACTTCACAAATTGAATGGTAATATTCACACGGATGGCATGTGAGACACATCTAAGTTATATATACAGTAGCTAGGTTATGCTGATAAAACAGTGCTACCCAGGTGAGTTTCCAATTTTACGCTATTAGCTCAAATAATTTAAGAGGGCAGCCTAATGTTTGCCGAATAAGATATAATAATCTGGTGTGTGCCAAACACATTAAAAGTTCTAATACAAATTCGGGGACATGTATAAAAGGGGTTCTAATTTATAGGTTAAATTCGGAGCACTTATGATGCGACGCAGGTCGAACAATTACACTCAATAAGACAGACCTTGGGCAGCTACATAGCAGCTCGTGAACGTGTAGAAACCCCTGTCGAAGACGTCACGGAATCCACAGGTGGCCTGCCCTAGGACCCTCTGCAGGATCGGAGCCTTCTATCACACAAGTCCCAAGCATGGAAGTCGCAATAAATCTAAGGATACCATGCGTTCACAAAGGTGTCGAATTTGGCCGTACGGGGAGAAAAAGGAGCTCTCTGCTATTCGGCTCCCAGCGTCGCCGAAATGTAACTATGTGCTTGACGCAAGTGAGTCCAGAACGATGTCTGATGTAAGAAATTCCCATAAATGTTCCTCAATGGGACGTCATCCAAATATTCCTACCAAAACGGAATTAAAAGGGGGCTTCCTCAAGGAAGGATGCTAGCGCAAAACCCAGGTTACTGGTACGTATCACAATCGTAAATCACTCAACAAATGGGATGATACGACCCAACAATTCTGAGAAGCAGGCAAAATATTGGGTATGCAACCAAACTAGGACGAGCATGAAGTGAGGTCTAACCTGGAGAAAATTAATTAGGAATATGTCTACCTATTGAAACTCAAAAATAGACTAATAGCTCAATTAAAGCGTAGACCAAAATTTAGATTTAACTAAAATAGTTCAAATAATTACAGAAGTATTTAAAAATGACTTTTGGCTCATAACAGTACCCTATTAGCAACGTTTAGTACATTAAACACGCACCCACTCAAAATTATGACTGAAAATGCATCTTTAATATAGATTTAGTAATGTATACATGTGACAAAAGCAGCATTCGTTATAAATGCTTCAACAAGTAAAGATTAAAAATCATTTTTGTTTGCTCGCCGAATATCAAAATAGGGTTGTGCAAAAAGAGTACTGGACAATTCGAATTTTTGTTTTATTACCATCTGCCACCAACTCTGGAACTGAAGTGGAAAGCCTTGCAACATGATAAATACTTTTCCTGCTTTTAATAGTTCGTCTGGCTCAGTATAAAGTTACCTCAATTCGTATAAGATGTAAAAAATAAATAGTCTATCAATTTTATTTTTGCATTGCCAATTAGATTACAAAAGTCTTTGGAACAAAAACAGTACCGATACACATACGCTGCTTGGAATCTAATCTGACAGAAATTGCGTGAGATGAGGCAAATCCATAACATGTACTTTTTAATGGCGGTGCCAGAATTATATCTCGCGCGGATTTTACTTTCATTACAACAAGGCAAAGCAAAGCCTAAACTATTCGCTGAATGTGATCAGGATACATTAACTTCGTAGTTTCGTTTCGTCATTTTTCAGTACATATAAATAATGAAGTCATTTACAATTCAAAGCAGCACATATTATGTAGATTATTCAACATGAACGAACCAATGAAAATTACTCAATTTGTCAGAAACGACCAACCAAAATTGACTGTCTTTGAAAACATCTAATGTCACAGTGTTTTGACGCGAGCCCGATTGATTTCACTGATTTCTCTCTGACTGACATTTCTCCAAAACGTCAAAGTGAAGTTTGCACATCAGCGTCGTTCTAAAAATTCATAATAATGGTGTAGGAAGCTCCAGTATTGAATTAATAGTGGAAAACGTTAAAAATGTGTCCTGTCGAACACGGTAAAAGTCATCTACCCATATTGTTGAATAATATTTCCAAATACCACCCAAGGCAAAACTTTTTAAGAGAATTTTCTTTCGTCAACATGCAAATTATTGCAAATTTCTCTCAAAAAAAACTGCTCAAATTCCACTCGACCTGAGATCTCGCGGAATTTTTAACGCAGTTTTGGTTTCGAGAAATTTAAACGCAATAATTTGCATGCGAACGAAAAAAATTCTCAAAAAATTTTCACCTTTTGTGGTATTACCCTTGATAATAACATTGAAACATCACGAAAGCATTGTTCGATCACTACTTTACCTATTCCCAGTCCACTGGATGGTGTGAGAGCAGTGGGTTAGAGCAGTGTTTCCCAACCTTTTTTCCTGGCGTACCACTTCACCAGACAAAAATATTTTGCGTACCACTTAGTCACGTGGAGGTAATGATGAATGGAATATGTTTATTATTTTACTAATCTAACTAACCCATTTTCCAACCATAAGTATGAAAAATAAAATTCTGTGTAGAGTTATAATATTTTATTAATTGATGCGGACAAGGAATTCATACCGTAAGTTGAAAATAAAAAAAAACATTATACTCTAAGGAAAATACAACAAAAATATAATACAAAACTTCCATGAGAAGGCTGAGCTTGAAGATTAGAAGCCAACTTGGGAACGTCTGGTCTAAGATTGCTCAGTCTTAAACAAAGATCATTTTCCACACTAATAAGTCTATTCCGATATTTGTTCTTAAGATACACAAGTGAAGAAAATGCTGTCTCGCACAAGTAAGAAGTTGTGAAGGGAAGTAAAAATTTAACTGCTTTGTCAGCTATTTCTGCGTAGTCCGCACGCCTTTCAACCCAGAAGTTCTCGAGCGACATTTTTGAAAATTTTTGCTGTAGTTCTGAGTCACAATTTAGTTCATACAACTGTTCCTTTTCTTTCGCAATAAAGATTTCTGGTGCCAAACTATATCAGCAAACCGGTTTTGGATCCAGGAATATTTGCTGAAGTCGGCAGGGAAATATAGGTTGTAGCTTTGAATGAAACCAAGACAGTGTGTTTTGATGTCTGTCAGAAGTGCAGGACTCAGTTTCAGGCCATTTTCTTCAACAAAATTCTCAAGCGTTGAAAACGATACCTTTTTCTGTTCTGCTTCTTTTGCTGCTTGATTCAGTTTCTTTTTCATAGCACTTACTCTATCATGAACCCGAAAAGGAGTGTTATAATTTCCTTGCAGGGCTTGGTTGAGCTCATTAAGCTTTGAAAATATCTCTGCCAAATACGCCAACTTACACTGCCACGATTAAGCAAAATTCTTTTAACATTTATTTAATGTACTTACACAATAAATTAGTTTTGTCAATTCGCATTATCATGTCGACATCAGTTGCACGAAGGAATGCAATCAGTTAAAAATTTATTTTCTACTCCAAAAGATTTTCACGAGAAATATATTTTTAAAAATATTGCCGAACTAGCCCTTATTATTTTATGTATTCCACACGGGAATGCTGATGTTGAAAGAATATTGTCTAATATTACATCAATGTATGTAATATTAGACAATATTCTAAAAAGAAATAAGCTTTCAACATTACTTTTTGAAGCTGTACTACGAATAAAAGTTGATCTGCATGGCAAGAAGTTGTGTTGGCATAATTATTGAAATGTATTCTTTTAAAAAATGTGTTTTTGTTCAATAACCAAATTTTAAAACAAATTTTTTCCCCGTGTGCAGAACACCACGTACCACCGCAGTGATCTCTGCGTACCACTAGTGGTACGCGTACCATAGGTTGGGAAAGACTGGGTTAGAGAGTCGGTGTCAAAATACCAAATTGGATATAATTCAGCACCGAACGTGCAGGTAGCAGCGCTTATGGGGCTGCTATAAAAACTAAGCTATATCGCAGCAAGATGGGGAATGCAGAAACGTAACAGCGAGTTAACATAACATTAGATAAATACATGTAATTCTAACTTATAGCGTTATAATTCCAGCTAGAAAGTAAGTAGAATGTAAATTAATAAAATCTGGTGTGATACACTCACACAACTTCCTTTTACAGTAATCTTATAATTAGTCAAAAATTTAATTTTTCATTTGTAACCATTTGTTAAAAATTTTCAAAAATTACAAATTCTACAAAAACGGTACAAAATCGAGTGTTAGTTGAAGAGACAAATTTTCTCTAGAATTTTAAGGTGAATTCAAAAATGTAATAATATACCGGGTGTTTTATTTAAAATAGGAGTTAATAAAAAAAATAGAAAAAAAAACAAAAGAAACCCACTTTAGAAGTATTCAACTGGAAAATCACCTATCTCACATCAATACACATTAAAAATGTAAGAAAAATGTAAAATTAAAAAAAAATCGTTAGAGCCGTTTTTGAAAAAATCGAAAAAAACTGAAAAATGTGAACACCTACTTCCGGTTATGCGATTTTCTTCAAAAGCTTGCTGTCTCATCTACATAGTACACAAAACTTATATGTGAAGTTTCAATGCCATACCTCTTTTCGTTTTTGAGATATTCTGTTCACAGACACACACACAGACAGACAGACAGACACACAGACAGACACACAGACAGACCAATGAAAAAAAAATGTTTTTTGGGATCAGGGGACTCTAAAACGTGAAGATCTGTTGAAAACTCAATTTCGAATTTTTGGGGTGAATCCAATACTTCCTTTATAGTAGTAAAAGGAAGTAAAAATGGTACAGCGTTGTACCTCGCAGAGAAGCAAACGTATTTTCTACCTTTCCATTTGATTGTTTTGATACTGAAGATAAGTAAACGAGTGTTTGTACAAAAGTACAACACTAAACGGAGACGGCACAATAATTTTAAAACTAAAGCGAACCGAGCAAAAACTTTATTTGACACTTGCTTAAATTGGTTCTTTAATTGCATCTACGTATTATAATATTCAGGTGTAAGCAGATTTGAATAGAGAAAGGAGCGAATACATCTGTGAGAATCAGTCCGTGCCTTCTTATGTGCAGTGTTCTAGCGTGATGCCGAAAGTAAAGTTTTTCTTTGAGCGCAAAACGAGACAGTAATGGCCGCGTACTGGTCAGAACAAGAAGGGTTCTTTTAAGATGTGTAGTTATTTTGACACTCCGAACAAAAAAATTCCTGCGAATATTGTCATTAATTTACGAGCGCTCCTTCGTGTCAAGCGAAGTCAATTCCTACGTGCCCGAAAAAATTGTCACGTTAGCGAGCTGTTAAGCTAGCACCCACGGCAGTGAGACATCGCCAGAGAGATTCTACCATACTAAAGAAGCGGCAGCTTACCAAAGGGTGGCAGCTTCGGACCTAAATGTTATAAAGCAGTTGTAGAATGATTGATCATATGATTTATCTGGCTGTAACGGCGAAACTTACTAGTGTCGGAGATCATTGTACCATGGTTTTAGTGTTACATGGCGACACGACTGATCTAAAGGTAGGTGTTAAGGTGACAGTGATACAGTTTTCGGGTGGAGCTTGACTTTTATGCGTAAAATACGAAAGTCGTAAAATGTTAGAAGCAGTTACTTTCGAGTTGATTTAAAGTTGTTTAATATATAAATGCGTGGCTGAAATATTATTTTATAGTTCCTTGATGATTAGTTCTTGTTTGAAAACCAATGTGTGTAGAAATGGACAGATATTTTAGTAAGTTCTGATTCAAATATTATTGCAATGTATTTAGTCAATAGACACATTTGCTTTACGTTTAAGCAAATTGGTTTGTCTTGGAGTAGAAGTTTAGATCACATAATTTTAGTTGTTGAAAGCACCGGTCCGAGTCAGTCTTTGACTACTGGTAACATTCATTTGTCTTAGCTACGAGGTGGGATAGTAGTAAAGCTGTATGTCATTGCAAACTGACCTAGCTGGCAATAACGAATAATTTAGAAACATGTTACGGTGTGTTCTGCTAAGACACAATTTTTGTTAAAAAAAACAGAAAACAAAATGATTTACGTGTAATTTCAAGCAGTAATATTAGAAAATGAACACTAAAGTGTTAACTTCTGAAAGAGGCTCAAAATGTGCCGCCCTGAGCACAAATTTTCTTTGGGGCTCAATCTAGAGATTATTAAGGATGTTCAAGTTATGTAATATTGCTAGAAAAAACCCTGGAACGAAAGCCACGAATGGACGGTCGCATTGTACTGGTAGAGGATAAAACCGTTGCTCTTACAGGTTAGTTTTATCAGTGTCTCTAAAACGTGATTGCAATCATTTTGGTTCACCGTCTGACATTCTGATGAATGTTCCTAGACCACACCCTTTCTGCCAAAAAAGCAATCTATATGACTTTGAAGTTCAATGAGGCTGGTGTTTTCTAATTCTTACATTTCTTTTGGCTTTTGGGTGGCAGATCCAAGTTTTATCACAAGTTGTTGCGGGTTGTTCTCTTTTACTCTCAAGATGACAGAATAATTTCGACTTGACACTACCTTCACACAAACCCTTGTCAAGTTCCAGTATTTGCAGCCTCTTTATCGGAATTTATAATTTCTGTGATCATTCCCATATTTAACCACCGATATTTCAAACGACTTGGTTAGGGGAACGATTAAGACACGCTGTTACAAACGATTCGTGAAGCTTCTAGAAGAGATTAAGATATGTTCAAAATGATAAATGTCAGCTGAATCTCATTATTTGGTAGTCAAGTGTCCAGTGTTAAAAGCTTACACTGCTGATTTTTAAATGTTTGACGTGGCAACCATGGTTGCAGAATACGCCAAGCGGCTAAGTCGGAATTAATGGCGGAGGTGCCGGCCTCAAAACAAGGCGATAAACATAAAAGTGGAGGAGCAATCATCGTATTTCGCAGTTAGGCGATGTGTGCATACTGGGTATTGATTGAGGCACCGGAACTGCAGCGACCTGAACGTATCGAAAACATTACGGATTCAAATTGAAGCCAAGATTCAGCAACTGCTATTTCGTGCACGTCAGCGTTTTATTCTTTTCAAACCCCGTTCCGGGCGGAATTGCTCGAGTGACAACGCGGCCAACATCGACAACTAAAGTTTTATTTCGTTTGCCAGTCCAATTATCTCGCGATATTTATAATTAAAATCGTTTAAGCCTTAAATAAGGTAGGGAGGCTCCTGGCGAATGCCGGCGTCCTTCTCGTGCACGTCGCAGCGCCGGGAGCGAGAGAAACGCCCGCAGGAGGAATGATGAGTAAGCCACTGTTGTAGCATTAATTATTCTTTCCTCGTAAAGAGCAGCTCTTGGCGGCGAAGTGTTAATTTTATATCTTCGTTGTAGGTATCTCGAATAATAGAGTAATAATATTGCATTGTGTGCCCGGTAATGCTTGTAAATATTTCAGCTTTCGCATTCCCTGCCCCAAGAGAAATGCCGCAATTTTAATACGAATGTTGCCGAAATTTGCAAGGATAAATAGCGCTTCAACCGGGTTCGACTATTTCAGCCAGTGGCGTAACTATCCACCCACACACTCCCACCATGTGGGAAAGATGTGTCAAAAGAGACTCAACAATTTTCATTTGAAAACTATAAAGCGCCACCCAAACTACAGTAATTGTTCATGGATAACGACCCATGAGAAAAGCTTCACAGAGTTGCAACCAAAGGTTTGGGGTACTAAAAAATCTGGGATTATATAGACTATGGGATATCTCCATAGTTCCAAATCTTAGGATCGCAGAATGATCGGTTATGAAGAAACACCTGAGTCAGTTTGGCAGTGCGCGTGTTCTCGCGTAACTATCACTAGCTCGCGTTCTCCCTGGTTAAACGTCAAATAAAATATATGTTATTGTTAAACAGTGCTTTCCCTTGATCACTTGCAAATTGCTTTACAGAAGTCATAACGAAAACAAACCGGTAAGCTTATTAAAATTGGTATAGCAAACACACAATAAAATACGGTGGTAAAGGCGTTCACGCATAGAATTTCAAAATTATCTGCACCCTAAGTGACGTCACTGTGAACAGTCTAACTCAAAATTGCTGATTATACAAGCAAACGCCAGTTTAATATTGAATTATGTTAAAGCCCGTTATGGAAATCATGAATTCAACTATACTTTTGCGCAATAGCGCAAGTTTCAATGCTTATTTGCCTTTAACTTAAAAGTTAATTTCACAACATTCAACATCAGTCTTTTAGAAATCGACCGAAGACTATATAATTACGCGCTAATGTCAAATGCGAAATATTTAAATACAATTTTGACCTGGTTAACAACTTGCAGTTCTTCCAATTTGATGAAGTACTGTTATCAGCTTTATAAACTGGGAAGCACCGGGAAATATATGAACATGCTTTTCGCAAACGCCTAACAGAGATTCGGGAAGTAATTGGAGGCGAAATTAGTTAAGCATCTACTTAGTGAAACCTGGCTTTCTTCGAAGCACATATAAGCCGCAGAATACGATTATCAGTTATTCGCAATACGATGGTCTGGCACCAAACCTATTTAAGGTCAACGCCTATATAAATGTTAACAATTCCTTGTATCTGACTAATCTTGACGAGAACGTAAGGTGAATACAAAAGCACTTTCGTTTTCTTCAAGCGTTAGAAACCTTTCATCGAAGAATTTTATAGCTGCCCTCAAAGCGTGTTCCACCTCCACTTAAGCGCGAAGCCAAAAGGCGGGCCGGAAAAAATCTCACCACGGTAGTCCTAAAAATGTAAAATTAATGCAAATAGTATGAGTTGTACCATCAGACGAAGAGCGTGTGTTCCTATCGACCTATTCATTTCCGCTTTAGGTATTTTGGTATCAATCGTTTACATTGCAGTGATAATTCATTTAAAATACTAATATATACGCGACCCACCTATATTAGTGTAGCGGCCCATGGGTTAAAACACTCTACGTTCTGTTATTTATCTGCGTCTATATCAACCCCCTTCTATGAAAGCTAGGAAAAAGAATGGGTCTTCAGAGTATAATAGTGTATGGGAAGGATTTCCAACTATTATCGTTATTAAGAATCGTTGTAGCAGATGAGAGAAACATGTACCATGCCATTTTAGTATATATGTAGCAGTAGACTAAACCATGACTTAGAAAATTGTTATATTCATTTTCTCCAGCTTACAATTTCGAGCGTACAACACTGGTATTATAATACTGTTGGAAAAAATGATTTGTGCTAAAAGCGAGATAATTGATGAGCGTCTGCAGATTTTTAGTCTTGTACTCGTCCTCGAGGAGAGAGGCTGCTTCTCGAGCGGGCTAGTTACTTCTTCTATCTACCTACAGCAAAACATTTATACGAATTATTATAATTGACACCAGTGTTTTGTTTGACTCTTCTATTTTAATTCAGGAACTGCTCGAAATAAGCAATAACAACAGACTAAAGCATTTGCCTATACAGTGTGCAAGAGATTCTAAAAGATAAAAGGATGTTACGTGATGTATTTCTACTGAAAAACATTGGCTACGCCACTGATTTCAGTTCTATTTCGGTTTCTAAACAATAGCACCGAATATACCCGCAGATGTTAATCTTCTTTTGTTTATCCACGCGGTCTGCTGTTAAATCAAAATTAGCCAATGTTGTTGGGGCATCGCCGTGTTATTTTGTAAGCTGCTGAACCTTGTTTGGAGTTCAAATAAGTTTCGTAGCCGAATTGGTAGAATAATGCGGCGTATTAGCCTGATGTTTAATTATGTGCTACTTACATAATGGAATGTCTAAATACTAATGCGCTTTTCTACGTCCTCGTCTGTGTGTTAAACTAAACGTGTACTCTCAGATTCACCCCAGCTTGATTACAATTTGACCGATTAATTCCTTCATCTATTTGCAAACCTCTGTAACACTTCAGATGAAATCTGAATCTGTTTATGCTTAAATGCAAATCAACGCAACTAATTTTCTCTTCGATGTAAATGTTAATGTTAAGATTATTAATAAAAGATTATTCAAACTAATAAAAGCACTCGGATATATGTATTTCCTGTATTTGTTGCATATAGACTAAAACATGGCTCTTGTGAGTATATGATCCTATTGCCACAATTCTATTTCTTTTAATGTGAAAAATGATGAAGATTTAGTACCTTGATTGACATATTCTTAAATACAGTTATGTATGTGGTTAAGTTAACTTAACTTAGAAAACTGTCGTCAGTACTTGAAATAAAGGAAAAGTCCTTGTACTGGAATCTAGTTAACGCAATAGTGATACTAATGTGACTAGAATAACTTATAGCTATAAACTTCAATTGATAATGGTAAGAACACAATTGAATTTTATTTTCCACGATTTTATGCCTAGGAGTATTTCAATTTTTGGTTGTTGATGCACAATGATCGAAAAAGTCAACAAAATGAATCCTGAGCTTTCCAATAGCCAGAAGGTGGTAGATTATTTCATAAAAAAATGAACTGTAGTTAATCATCGACGAGTATATCACCGCTGGTCTTTTGCGAGTATTTTAACACTTGAAAACGTGTAATAACCGAAAAATACATGAACGACGTTGTAATCCGAACATTATCTGGTTGGGCGGATTACCAGCAAAAAATTGTTATTTTAATTCTCGAACCGTTGTTAAATTGTAGCAAATCATATTTACCTATTACTACCATTTGTTACAGGATAAACTCTTTTTATAGCATGTTACATCACTCCGACAATAAAATAAGGAGTAGCAAAGGCTACCAACTTCTCAGCCGGAGCTGGTCGCGGGTCGAACAGTAGACTCAAAGCGTAAGCTGAAACGAAGAATAATATATGGGCGCCAAGTAGCAGCTAACCCAGCACTTTGCTCATCATCAAACAAGACACTACGGAAGGTGCTACTAAGCGATCCTGAAACTTAGAGATAACGACAAGGGCACACAAATAAAATTCGCAGGCATAAGTAACGAGTACACATAATTTAATAAAATATCAAAAATGCTCAGTTGTATATCCATTTTATCCACACAAGAACGATAACACAAACCAGATTTTATATAATAATATAGTACGATTATCATAGATTAAACTCACCAGATTAAACGTAGCCAAGGATGGTAGCAATTCGCATGAATAGCCAAACGTGTCTTAAACTTAAACGGTAGTTAAAGTTTTTGTCTGTCAAGTTGAATTTAACGCTGAAACCCTCAGTTGCAAAAATACATAGTTATTCATGTAATCAATTGTACAAAAATCACCATTTCCCAAGATCTTGCTTTAATATAGGGCGTAATATAACCCGAAACACGCTTATTAAAATCTCGCCCTATAGGGCGTTAATGCTTCAAACAACGAATGGACTAAATGCGCAAATTTCTTGCAAGGCGGGGCCTCAATTGGTTAAGTTCAACCTACCTGAAGGGTCTCTCAACTGAGATCGGATCCAAAATCTTTCAAAAGGATATATGCATGAATTGCTTTACAAAAATGTACATAAGTGGTCCTTATCATCACTCTGATGGTACATTAGACACAGCCCAAAATGTTAGTGTAATTGAAATGTCAACAACTCGCAAACCACGACTCGTTAAGTCAACAATATAGATTAGTTTTAAACTGCGGGTGAGATTTACTATATTAAATTAATTAAACTATCAAAATCTATCTGTAGCCCAAAGCGCTACAATACATAATTATACACACATTAAAAGGGGGGTTCTTAAAACACCGGTTGAGTTGGCCGAGTCATACCGCCCAGGAAAGCCGAACGTTTTACAAAAGACAGACCTTGGATGCACCACGTGGTGAACGTGTAGGCCAGGGACCTGTTGCACGATGTCGACGAGGGCAGGTGACCAAGAGAGCTTCACTGCAGGTAACGTAGGAGTCTCGGGCCAGTAACTCTGCAAGCCTGTTGTAGGGATCGAAAACCTCCTAAACTCACAGCTAGCAGACTGCGGCAACTTCCTGGAGAAAATGTTCTCCAAGAGGTGCCAATTCCTTCCACCAAACACTTCAAGGGGTCCTGCGCCACCATATACGGAGGTCGAAGAGGGGCCCAGCACAAAAAGAGAGGTGCGTTAACACATACCAAAGGTCTGCTTTCATAACCTGTACCAAAGGGGGGTGCTTTCACAGCCCGTACCAAAGGGAAGCTAAAAAGACAACATTCCGCCTTAGAAATATAATCAACAATTGTCAAGATAGCATACCGTTAGATGTTTTGCTCCGATTTGCCCAAAAGCGACATGTGCTTGTTAGGTGAAATCCAAACAGTAGTTTGTGCTCGAAATGTACCACAACGAAACATCGGAGACGTCTCTCCAGCTAAATTCACACCAAAACGTACATTTTCAAGCTAGGATGAGTGCAACAAAACCGAATTAAAAATTCGTGCATCGATCAACCAGAGATGCTTAAATTCACTACATCCGTATTCTAACAAGACAAAATGGCAATTGACAGGTAGGTCGGAAATTACAAATTTACGGAAAGAACGTGTCTGCAAACAACATAGCACGGCGTACGACGTGAGGCCTAACCTGCAGTAGATTTATTTGAAGAAAATCAAATATATCAATACATGAAGCTAATCTGTTGTAAATTTAGAGTAAGTTAAATCTAGAATTGGTCAGATATAGGGTAAATAGTTAGAAAAAATATGAAAGGTGACTTGAATTAGTCAGGGATAAGGCAAATAGTTAAATAAATATGAGAACTGACTTTTGGCCCATAACAAGCACGAGCCTAACGTTGTTCAGTTTCGTTGAGTTAGCTAAAACAACTGTGCCTGGAAAGATACGGGTAAAATTCGTTTAATTTTTATGAGCGCCATCAGATACTGTGTCAGGTCATTTTGGCACCCAACCGTAATTTAATTAGCCACTTAGGCTTTAGGGCAGCATGCCCGTATGCTAAACCCTTTTAGTTACTTATTTGGCTTCAGCGCATAATTCCATAATAATGATTTTGAACATCTCTGGCCTCCAAGCGCAGTATTTCTCGTCATCTGGGGCACCCCCTTGTTGGTGCTTTGATAGCCGTGTGTAAACGCTCGCAATATTTCGAACCTTCTAGAAATTGCGCTGCTAGTGCTACAAGGAGGGGTAGTGCCCATTCTCGCGCCAAAAGTCGCATGTCTAGGAAATTCTGTGTTAGGATTGGCTGGAGCGTTTTTCCCATGAAGCTCCGCGGCACCGGACGCACGCGATTATCACGGCAGTCGGCAGGGGCTCGCTATACAGTCTACACGTGTGAAACGGTTGGTGCTCTCGGTGCAACGAGTCGTCGCAGGAATACAGCAACATGCCGATTGATTAGCTTAATAACCGCAGTTCTTTGAGTAAGCGTGCGGGATAATAGTCGCTGTGTCCATTTATTGCAACGGCGACGTCTTCAAGTTCTGCATAACCTAGGTAGGTCGTCGCAGACTTCTCCCGACAGGGGGACTAGTGAGTAAGCCAGCCATTTCCGCCTTCCGCATCGTTTGAGCTTCGCCGCAATGCCAAGTCCTGCATACCATTTGCTGCCAGGGAAGTTTCCCCATCTGCAAGATGGCCGAGCTAGCCAGGTAACGCTTGAAAAATAACATTTGTGCATACTGACGCTTGCTTTGTTCAACTAATTTCGTGAGTACCGCTTCTCGCATACCAATTGCTGCAATGCGAAGCCAGAGCGTGGTACACTCCTTGTAAAAATATCATTTGGGCGTACTGACACTTGCTTTGTTCAACTAATTTTGTGAGTACCGCTTCTCGCATACAAATTGCTGCAATGCGAAGCCAGAGCGTGGTACACTCCTTGTAAAAATAGCATTTGGGCGTACTGACGCTTGTTTTGTTCAACTAATTTTGTGAGTACCGCTTCTCGCATACAAATTGCTGCAATGCGAAGCCAGAGCGTGGTACACTCATTGTAAAAATAGCATTTGTGCGTACTGACGCTTGTTTTGTCCAACTAACTTTATGTGTGCCGCTGCTCGCTTGCGAGCTGCTGCAGTGCGGTGCGAATCATAATCCCACGTTGTGGGCGGAACACTTTGTGTGAAAGAGTGCAGTGAAAGTACACTCTGCTGGAAAATTCAGTGGTGTGCGTCAGCTCGCGCGCCGTTAGCCCACTTAATCGATAGCGCCGTCAGCGCCTAAATTTAATATTAACTATCGTTGGTTTGTGCCGCCAGGCAATTTTATCACGACCCATTACACCTGGCCTGGATGAGGTACCCGACTCGACTGTACGCCAACCCCTTGGGCATTAAGCGCTTTTCCCCAGCTGGGCTTAACCATTAAGTTCCTTTTAAAAACCATGATGTTTTGTAACCTGTGTATATATGTATGTATTTATATCACCCCCAGGGATCCAATAGACGTATTAATATTGTCGCCGTTTTGTTTCTTCTTGACACTATTGTGTTGGTGTATACATATTACAGGGCGATTGTGTCGCTGTGCCACTTCAACTGTGAAGCGAGGACCAGACGCGGAGGGTAGGCCTCCAGGTAGGTGGTTGCGGCTGGCATTGTACTGCGATTTTCTCGACGTAGTTATTCGCATATTTTCTCGACATAGTTATTCGCGTATTTTCTCGGAATAGCTATTCAGGTACCACTCGAAGTAGTACTTGATTGTAACCCCGCCCCGTTCCGCCGTCCAGTTCCGGCAGAACGTGGAGATCCCGAGTCAGGGCTGGTGGCGCCCATTCTTTGATAACCTTCAACACGTACTAAGTGACGCTCGCCCTGTGGCGTATCGGCGTTAACCCCGCCCATCTCCCTGAGTGCATTTCAGCTGGGGCCTTTAGCCTGTTTTATCGATTTTCCAGGGTGAGCGCGCCACATTTCTCGGATTTGTCTAGCGATCGGTGCCTGCCCATCGGCAGGCGCCGTAAGAACCGTTTGATACCGTAACAACTGATGGAATGGAGGAATCCCAGCAGGAGACTTTTCCTTAGACGGCGGGAAGCCTGTGGGAAACTCAAGAAAATACAAGTGTAAGAGTTTTTATAACGATTTTAGATTTAGTTGCAGGTGCATGTAGGGCCGAGACAAATACACCACATGAGGGATAAAAAAACTTCAGTACCAAAGCGATCGTTGTTTTTTTTTAATCTCTTGATATCGTGAAATTAATATTTTTAATCTTATAGGTTATGTTGACGTTTTCTCTCACCTATCTGTTACTCCGCCAACTGAAAAAAGTAGGAAAACAATAGATTATTTGACTGCCGATTTCCCGTACTTTAATGGCGGTATCGGCTTTTTTTACTGTCGATTTCAAAAAAAGAAAAACAAAGACCTTCCTTGCATTTTTTAAACAGCTACAAATTTCCAGGAAACTGCTTAAATAAACACGAAAGTAACACTGAAATTGATTTTCAAAGTATCTGTGATTTTGAATCTGAATCTGAGTGGTGTTGAGTGAAACCATAAAAACTAATGGCAGTCAAGTAAAATTAATGAAAAGAACACATTTACCTGAAGCTAAACTATATATGAAAAACTCGAAAGATATATAAGACATGAATCGGGAGATTGTTGGGTATTCTAGCATCTAAACAGTAAGTCTACTTTGGAATCGCAACAAATAAGTCGTTACCTTATGAGAAGCAAGCCCATCAAAACAATGGCTGTGCACTATATGACTTCTCACATCCGGTAAGAGTGCTTTGTCAGTCACCAGTCACCAGTGTAGTCAATTTGGGAATTATTAACTTGTGCAAAGATTATATTCAATGCTTTGTTATAATATGTTCCGAGCAGAGTCGATGTTTTTATTTTACGTTGAAAGAAAATCCTTTATTAGTTGCATAATGAAGAGAATAACTGAGAATGGTGATGCCCACACAAATAGAATTCTATCTTACTTATCAGTTTTAAACTTTTTTTAAAAATTTTCATTTTCCGATGGTCTCAGTAACATACCTATTTGTCTGGTTAAGAATTAAATCACAGTTAACAGCTTTAATATAAAGCCGAGCCACTCCTTCGGGAGTTCCTTGTAGCAAAAGTACTGGTAGATGAGACTACTTCAGGTGCACACTTTAAAACTTTTGCGGGAAATGAACCGCATAGTTGCATCCCAGAGTCTCGGCCGGATTGCAACAATGCCGCTTTGTCTCGTTGAAAATTCAATTAAAACCAGGTGTGCCGTGTTAATATCTTATGAGGATTTTACTTTTTGCACCTGATGTAAAATTAAACTCATTTTATAGCTAAGCTGCTCTTGGGAGTTGCCTACACGTAGAATAAAACTGCCCGAAAAGTTCCTTTCCCACACCACGTCCATATCCATACAAGCAATTTATTCGCCAGCCTCCACGCATCGGCTTAGATCCGAAGTTTCGTCTACCAAACGAGTTATAGATACAAGGCGGAACTTTCTGCGCGAGAAGGTTTTGTTGTCAGATTAAATCAATTGGAAAAAAGTTTTCCCACACTCGAGCCGGTCAAGGATAAGGCTCACAACTTGTCATTTTACGAATGCAGATTACGGGAGCTTAGTTCTTTGTTGTTCTGCTGCTTTTATATATTGCTTTTGAGTCTGGGCGGTTCTTTGACCTCCAGAAAACTTGTGCAAAGTATTGTTTCGTGAATAAAAAATGGCGAATGATGGTCGCAGAGAATCGGTTACTTATTTCTAATATGTGCTGAGGATTAGCCCTTCAAAAAGAAAGATGGTACATTATCGTATACTTAAAAATCTTTAGGGCAAATGCTACTGATTAATATAAGTAGTATCTCATTAGATACTATTCTATCATTTATGTTTTGGAGTCACAATGCGTTTCACGTTGTCACAAAAATTCATTTCAATATTTTGTCTTCTTTCATGCCTAGTAATCGTGTTACAAAACAAACTCATACCACATCTTTATAGTTGCTTTCAAAAAGTTGAGACGGATCGTGTCATGGCTTACCTGAAACAAAAATAGTAATGTTAGAATAGGTTTTTTTCTATGTCTGAAAATTGTCTTCCCACAGGAAGATACGACTAAATTCATAATACATTAATTAAGTATAAAAGAGCAACACTACTACCATCTACTGTTATCATAGGGTATGCACGACTTAGTATTTCACCTTTAAATAACATGTTCGAATTTGAACGCCACCATTAAGTTGCAATCGGCGTTTGAATCTCCTGTGCGCAATGACTGAGTGGTAAGGATAAAGCCTCCGCGGGGTGCAAATTTGGGTGCAGCTAACTACGAAGCATCTCCACCTAGATCCTACTACGGGATGAAAAGGGATATAAAACGAAAATGCATGGCCCATGAATGGCGTTTGAGTCGAGTAACTAGTTCAGTCCTACTATACATGAAAAGTCCAACAGTCCCTAGATCCTCTCGTCTTGGCCCAAGCCGTCTGCAGCCAGAGAAGGTTTTTCCTTCGAGTCCAAAGCCATCGCTTAACCCTGACAAGCGAGTATCAGCAAGCGCCGACACCCTAAGATGTCCTGTTTGGGTACACGGACCTTGCACAAGAAGTCTTGCAAAGCCTTAGCCTTCCTGACCTGTTAAAAGTATAAGTCGCCAATCTCGATATCAGAGAATTGCGTTTAAAGCCAGTCCTATTACCGCCCGCTGGAGTGCCGGTACCGGAGGAAACCTGTGTTAAACCAACTCTGCCTGAGGTTTATTTGGCTGCACCGGTGTCGGTGACGAAGGCACCCATCGTTTTCCACCACCAGTCCGTAAATGGTTCCATAAATACGCCACCCTGGGGCTGCTACTGGCTACTAAATAAACCCTCCAGAAATATGCAGATTTCCAATTTCCAGGCGCAATATAAGCCACAGTACCACTGTACGAAGCATGACCTACGTGGGTAAGCTCACCCTCTTGACCATCAACAAAGGCATGCAGTGCCGTCAGACAGAAATCAGAACTTCCGGCAGATTCCGAGGGCAGTAGCAAGCTTACTGGTGCTGCCTTTTATGAAAAATCCAGTCTGTTGTGAAGGTAAAAATGTTGTCTATAAGGTTATCCCATTGCTAGTATAAATTGGAACCAGGGGAACTATACCGCCTGCCATACACCACCATACACCCCCTATTTGCATTTGCCTTCATTTAGGCAGACGTAGTCGGCCACAAATGAAAATAGAACCGACCGGTGCCGCCGTATGACATTTTAATTGCAGAAGGAGCGGCATTTTATTTATTATTGTATCATTACGAATAAGTGCCCTGAAAATATGCACTCGAGAGTAGCAACAGTACAACGATGCAAAAAGTAATTAAATATTGTAATTAATTGTAATAAAAGTTGAAGTTAAATTGGAAGTAGTAGTTTGAAGTTGTGTGTTGATGCTTAACATTAACACTGTAACAGACAACAAGTTCCGATATTAGTGGCGATACCTATTTCTTCTCCTCTTCAAACATCAAAGCTGGCGATGTTTTTCCCTACCTTTTTGGTGATCGAACTGGGTGGTGGTCTTCTGTTGAATTTCACTCTAAGTCTACCCTACCCTGCCGCTAATGGGTTATTTGTTTTATTATGTTATTTCTCAATTTTGCTGTATAAGCATTATTGCATCGCTATGACGAAGTCAAGAACGAGATTCAGTAGGTTCTCACACTAGAATATTCCGACTACTGTGACTTTGAGTCAGTCCCCTACGATGACCACTTCTTCTTTGTTGATAATTTTGTTTAACCTGTCCACTATCTGATAATCTGAAGCTCTTTCGGCGTTGTTTGCATCTTCCGTGGAACAACTTTTTCGAACTATACTGTCAATATTTTTATGAAAAAGCTGTAGCCGTCAATCTGATGGTATCTAAGCTTTATCCTTGCACTTTCCTCAGGTAAGTGGGTATAATGTTCCCGATCACGGCCTAACTGATCCCTCCTATTAAAAAATATATTTCTGACCGAGGAGCCATTCTCCAGTAATTTTGTTCCAGGAATATCAGACTTATTAATAAAATCACTGATTAGTTCAATATTTATTTCGTTTTTTGCTCTTTCGTTGCAACTATTTTCGTTTTCACTCATGTAATATTCTCCTCATCACCCGAGTCAAAAAAACTCACAGTTCCTACTGCTTTACATAGAATATCTAAAACGTCTCGACTTGGAAGGTTTTTGTATGCCACCGTGTTAAACTTGAGTTAAATAAAAAACAAAATTTCCCTAACTTCTGTGACTTATGTAATGGAAGTCATGAAAAGGAAAGGAGATTTGGAGGATGCTACATACATGACTCTAATTTCCTATGCATCTGTGTTGTTCTACTGATCTGGTTATTAATATTATTAGCCATGTTCAAAGGAAATCATGCAATATAACCAAGTCATTTTTCATCATACTTTATAAACAAATGCAGTAGCTATGAAAATTGAACATACGATTGCTAATAGTTCTGAAACATCTAAAGGGCTACCGAAAGGATGCTCTACGTTACCTACTTTATTATTCAGAATATTTTTAGAACATAACTTAAGAAATTGGAAAATAAAGTATGAAGGCATGGGATTCCAAGTTACATAGAAGAAAAACGATTGTTTTTGTATGGCCATGTTAGAGGAGCAGACCATGTCGATGAAAAAAGAGTCAGAAAGTGGGGTCCTATAGGAAGAAGAAAGAGGGGAAGACCTAGAAGATCTTAACTAGAGGAGATGGATGAAGCTATGGAGAGAAGAAACTTACAAGATGACGAGTTGGAAAATAGAAAAGAATGAAAGCCGAGGTTATCAGAGGGAAGACAAATATATACAGTTAGGGTTGCCAGTATCTCATATAAAGTTTATTACAGTGTAATCCCCTCTACATTGTAAATTCTATGATAATATAGATAATGCATAAAATAACTTCTTCGCACTGTTTGGGTATTTGCTCATTTTTCCATATGTCCTGTAGCAATTCTATTATTTTGTTATCAGCTACTATACTGTTTTCTCTACGAGACATTGTTTTTAGACTGGTTATTATATCTTTGGTTTCAATTTTATTTCTCACATCTTTCTTCTGAGCCTCTTGATAAAAAAAATAGTCCCCAGTTTTTTCGGTTTAAGGTCTAATAATAACGTTTTCTTTATTCTACATAAACATCTTTGTGGTCTTTCTGCTTCCTTGTTTATGTAGCCTTATTAAACCTCTCAATTGTTCTCATGCAGTCTTCATGGTACCAATATTCCTTTGTCAGTTGAAGATAATAGATCTATTTTGTAATTGCTAATGTTTTTGCAGTTCTGTGAGTCCTACAAATAATAGCATATGTAAAACCTAAATTCCGCAATTTCATGCATATTCGATTATTTTCTGGATAATTGGCAAAGAGTCAAATGGAAGCGGTCGGTGGTTTTAATGCACTTCTGTGTGAATTCTTTTGATTTAAAGAACTACTGCAAAATGTTCCTGTAAGTATGGTATTTTCTACGCCCATCTTTAATAAAGGAACCTCTAAAATGTATTGGGTCTATTAACATTATCGATTAGTTTATTTCAAATATACAGTCGCTAAGGACAAAGTTTAAATTATTTTCCCAGGAGTTTTACTAATTATCAAACCAAGCATAACCAAATTAGAAATTAAATAAATCACAAGCCTGTTTTCGAAACCTAAGATTGTATTACTGCCACGGTAATTTTCTACGATTACCCTCGCTAATCCAATATTAAGCGCCGAACTTTTGCTTTTGTTACATTTATTCGCATCCACAACTTTATAATAAAAGAATTTAGCGTAGCCTTTGTGCAACTTCCGACGTTCCAGCTCGGAGATTACTTGATCACTTGCTGGCAGAGTCAACTTCACATTTTATCTAAAGTTCTCGTTATTACGCAGCGAATTTTAAAACCAATTAAACTTAATACACTAATCTCATAAAGATGGAAAGTTATACAAAACGTTCAATAAAACATGAATTAGGAGAGAACTTGCGGATCCTATAAACTCAATATCATTTAATACTCGAAACAAAACTTCAATCCGCTTACCTAACTTTGTACAGCGGCGGCATTAAAAGTTGGAACTTTGTAAGCCCCACTTTTATTTTCTCTATTAAATGTAAGAAGTTCTCTAGCCTCGCCTTCTCCTTAAATATGGAATTGGTACCACTTTGCTTTGGTATTTATCTGCCTCAATACAGCTTCACTGTTTGTTCCCACAAGCTTTTTAAACACATGCTTTTCAATTTAATCATTTGCAGTCTCCGTTGCTGTCGAGGATAGAGCATTGAAAAGCACTACTTAGCATTTTTATTTCGTGCAATATCATCACAAACCATTGTAGCTCCAGCGACAAGCGTTATTGGCGGCATTATTTTATAAATCCTTCAATAAAGCGGTTCCGAAGAAAAAACTCGAGTAAGAGAACGCATCGTTATCGCTTCACGGATAGTTTGAAAGGTTTTCGTGAACAATGTATCACTAAAAGCCCTGGGCAGTAAAGGACATTATTTTCGAATTATAGTCCCATTTGATGAAACACAACCCAGACGCGTCGTTTGCCAAATCCGTTAGCAATATGTTGAGTACTAGTGTGAAATACAATAACAGTTCCTGGAAGCGAAGCAAATATTAATATTAAAGTACATGTGTTCGTGGATTTTTTCATATTTTCCTTAAGGTTTGTCTTAACTGTTAAGCTTCAACAAATTTAAATTTATTAATAAATAATTTGACTTAGGAATAGGTATAATAACTCAAATCAGTAGCTAATATATTATAAACTTTAAATGTAAAATTTTCGTTTAGAAATGAACAACAAGGATATATTGAAGTATATCTCGAAACTTGTTATTAATTGTTCACATTAGATTTCCACAGGGCTTTCATCTGCCTCATACAAGGAATTTTTTTGAATTAAATTAGAAGTTATATATGAACAATTTTTGTACATTATGAACCTATTTACTAGAAAAATCATTATGTACACACCAGTAAGGACAGTAGATGTGTTAAACTACTCTTGGATCACTTCCTGAGGATCGGAACGCGGCTAGGTTGATATCGTGTTAACGATACTCGAGGTCTGTTTGAGCAACAATAAATAAATTAGTTTCAAGACCTAATGGCTAGATGTCGCTGTTGTAGACTTCGCTTTAAGGTCACTATATCAATAAGGTAACGCCATTTCATTCCTCGCTTCAGAATGTGAGAAAATTGTGAGATAAGGATAACAAATACAAATTTCCCAAGTGCAATAGGGAGGACACTAGTTTTTGGGGATTTTCTTTTTGGTGTAATGGCACTTGTAAAGTGAGGAATCTGTTAGGTTATGTGTTTTTATCCCCAGTTGGAGAAAATTGTGCGACAAGGATAGATATAAAAAATCACTAATGGCGGTACCTTATTGATATAGTGACCTTACTTCGCTTAGTCGACAAGATGACAGCAATTAAAACTACATTTTTTTATCAGTAACCTTGTCGACGACTTTGTAATCAAACAATGTTAATCGTCCTAGTTGATACACAGTAACTATAGTAGCGAAGTTTTATAGCATCTTCGACGCCTTGTCGACCTATTCGTGTTTAACATCATGGACTCTTAGCTCAGATCGATCTATCTCATTTACTAGGCCAACTAGGAGCTGACGGTAGAAGAGGTTTTTGTACCCACTAGGGGAAGTCAGGAGGAAGTTAAACAAATTCAAGCGGTTTCAAGGAAAGTCAGACGAATTCAGGAGGCAGATTCAAGAAATTCAAGAAAAAAATGGATGAATTCAGGGAACATCGGGAAGTCACAATATACTACGCATACGCATTTACATTTTTTAATACTTTGTAGTTGACATTTTTGAGGTGGAGGTTAGATCCGTGATTAAAATTGGTTGTTGCTGATGTCGTACTGGCTCTCTGAAAATTTCCTTCGTATTGTCCGGCGGTAAACATTGATAAGGCAAAGTCTACAAAAATAAGAAATAAAAGTGGCGAAATTTTCCTCTGATGGAGATACGCAAGCAGTGATGGTAATGCGTTTAAATTCGGTACTACCAGTTGTAGGGGTTGTTTAGAATAAGAAGGCCCCGAAGAAGACAAAAAGTGCATCGAAATCAGAGAAAAGGGAGAAACCCTCGAACTACCGCAGCTGAATAATTGGAAGTGAAATGAAATCAGCTGTGATGATGGAGATGATTTGTAATGTGCAGGATGCGGTTCACATTTTGACAAAATTAAGAGTTAAACTTCTAAAGTCGGCTATAATTTTGCCTAAGGGGAACTTCGCCGCGAATAGTAACCATCTGCAAACACTAGTTACAGCTTTTATTGAAAATTTTAAAATAGAGGACACAATTAGTCTTGAAGCCGCCGAAAAGGTGTATTGTCTTAACATTATAGCACTTGAGGCAAGAGGAAAGAAGTACCTGAAAGCAAACCAACTGTCCTCTATCTAAAATTTATGCTTTTGTACATGATCCATTTCTGAATAAAATGTCACTGTGGCAAATAGAATTTATCAGGTGTGGAGATGAGGATGTGGAGACACCGGAAAAATCATAAATACAAAATTTAAAAATCTGTAAAAGGCTTTACCCAGAACTTCCCTCGCTCAAATTAGATCAAATTGCATATTTAAAAAATGTATCCCGCTGGTGTTTGAATGCACCTGCATGGCGATCGTAAGCGCATCTCCGCAGCGATCGTAACTGCATCGATAAGTTCAACTGCGTCATCAATCCTTATAGAAATAAGTGCGGCGCGCGCCTCTCTTGAGCAGAACGGTGTTATTGTTGAAACGTTTTTACTTTTTTGTGACATTATCCTGTATCGGTTGACTATTATTTTCGGCAAATGCAAAGCCTGACCTATGTGAAAGTTATTACTTTCTTCTATTTCAAAATTAACCCAAAACAAATAATTTTTTAAGCTGCTCACCCTGTATATATACATACCTACATACATACATAATCCTGAGCCTTTCTACCGTGAGGTGTAAGGCTTGAAGTCGACTGGGTTGTCACTCCTGGTCGCTTGGTGTTTTTTGGCACCACTTCTTCCACTCTTTTCGATCTTGCGCTATTTGTCTCACTGTATTCCATTCTAGTCCTCTCTGTTCCGCTGCTACTTTTACCCCTTCTGCCCATGTCTTCCTTGGTCTTCCCACTCTGTTCTTTCCTTCTGGCTTTGCTTCCATTGCTTGCTTCACCATTCTATCTTCTCCCATTCTGTGTACATGTCCCAGCCATCCTAGTTGCCTTTCTTGGACCACTGCTTCCACTGCTTTTACGTTCAGTTGTTCCCTGTATGCCATGTTCCTGACCCTGTCTTGTTTAGTTTTTCCCTCTATTTTTCTCCAGAACCTCATTTCTGTGCTTGTAAGTCTGCTCTTATGTTTTTCTGTGATCGTCCACGATTCGCTGCCGTAAATTAATGCCGGGTACACCACTTTTTTTACTACCTCTACTTTCGTCTTTTTTGGTATTTCGGTTTTCCCCAGAAAGGTGTTTTTTATCATGTTAAAAGTTCTTCCTACCACGGCCGTGCGTTCGCTTATTTCGTCGTCTATCTTCCCATTGCTACTAATATATGTCCCCAGATATTTGAATTTGGTCACTTGCTCTATTTTCTTATTTTCTATTGCAATATTGTGCCTTCTCTCCCCTGCTGCTACTATCATTGTCTTCGTTTTTTCTGTATTAATTTTCATGTTTGCTTTTTGCATCGCCCTGTTATATATATTCAGGTTATGTTGCAGCTCTCTCTCTGATCTTGCTTTTACCACCATATCATCTGCATATAGGAGTTCCGACATTTGTACCATTTCCATTTTCCACCTCCCTACTTTATAATTTTTCGTTTTCATTCTACTTTCTTTGACTACCTCATCCATAATTAGTGCAAATAATATCGGGCTCAGCACACAGCCCTGTCTTAGACCTCTCGTTGTTTCAAATTCTTTCGACTCCTCATTTCTTGTTCTCACTAGATTGGTTGTCTTATTATATAACATTTTGACCATCTCTATCTCTTTTGTTGTTATACCTCTGTTTTCTAGTGCCTCCCATATGTCTTTTCTTTTAATTCTATCGAATGCTTTCTCTAGGTCTATGAAACATATGTGAATTTCACTTCCTTTGCTTATGGCATTTTCGCTTATTTGCCTTAGTATGAAAACGTTGTCTTGTGTTCCTCTCCCTTTTTTAAAACCACACTGACTACCTTCTATTGTGTCTTCTAATTTTTTCCTTACTCTTGCTTCCCATGTTCTAGCCCATATCTTTCCTGTTATGCTTAATAGTGTAATGCCTCTATAATTGTTACATTCTCTTCTACCGCCTTTTTTGTATAGTGGCACAATTACACCTGTCTGCCAATCCTTTGGGGCTCTTTTTGCTTTTACTATGTTGTTCATTAGTGTTAATATCCTTTTCTTACCGGTTTCACCTATGTACTTTATCATCTCTGGTGTTATCACGTCTTTTCCTGCTGCCTTTCCTAGCTTTATTTTTTGAATTGCCTCTTCTAATTCTTTTTTTGTAATAGGTTCAATGTCTACGTCATCATTTGTGGTTGTGGTGTTGTGTTCATTTTCGTCGTTACCTTCTGTTTCTTCTTCGTCGCTATCCTCTAGCACCTCCTTAAAATGTTGCTTCCATCTTTCCATAATGTCTTCTTCTTTTGTGAGTAGTTCCCCTTGTTTATCTCTAATATTTTTTAAACTACTGGTCTTTTTTTGTCTGAGCTGTTTTAGTGTGCTGTAAAATAACTTTTGATTTTCCGTGAAATTGTCCTTCATTCTGTTTCCGAATTTCACCCATTCTTCTTGTTTTGCCCTTTTTACCTCGTTTTTCACTTCTGTTCTTTTGTCTTTATATTTTTCATAATCCTCCCTAGTTTTCGTCTGTAAGTATCTCTTCCATCTATTTTTCTTTTGTCTCACTTTTTCTTTTATTTCCGTTGACCACCATGCTGTTTTCTTTATGTCTTTGTTGCTTGCTTTTGTTGTTCCGCAGGTTTCTTTCGCTGGGCCTAATATACTTTGCTTTATATGCGCCCAGTCTTCCTCTACATCGTTTCTCCTTGTTCCTGTATTTAAATTCCTTTCTATTATTTTCTGATACACTTTTCTCGTGTGCCCTTCTTTCAATCTATAACTTCGGATACTTTCTCTTATTACTCTTCTTCTTTTTTCTTGCGGTATCTCTCTTTTCACCTCCATGTCCATTCTTACCAAGTAATGGTCGCTTCCTATTTCCGCTTCTCTTTTTACAATTACGTCTTTCATTAGTCTCATGCCTTCTCTTCCTACCAGAAAGTAGTCTATGATTGACTTTTCTTGCCTTGAGTATACTTCGCGTGTGTATTTGTGAATTTCCCTATGTTGGAACTTAGAGTTTGCTACTACCAAATCATTTTCTATACATAGTTCGAGTATTCTTTTTCCATTGCTGTTTCTCGTTGGTTCCCCATGTGTCCCTAGATATCTCTCTATGTCTTTTTTATTATTACCAACTCTTCCATTTAGGTCTCCCATCACAATGATATTTGTTTTTCTTGCGTCTATTTCTTCTTGTAAGTTTTCCCAGAATGTGTCTTTTTCCTCCTTTGCCTCCTCTTCGTTTGGTCCATATGACACTATTATCGTCCATGTTGTTTTTGCCTCCATTTTTATATCTACTGTTAGTATCCTAGGGTTTACGAAATTTTCCTTCACTATGTTTTCTATATTTTCTGGTCGTGTTATCAGCCCTACTCCTTCCCTTCCTTTTTCTGATTGTTCAACTCCCGACCAGTAAAGCCAGTATCCTTTTGCTATTCTTGTTAAGCCCTGACCCTTCCTTTTCGTTTCCGTTATACCTAAATAATCTAGTTGTTGTTTTTCCATTTCCTCTACTATCTCAGTTTCTTTTCCCCCTATGCTTCTCACGCTCCATGTGCCTATTTTTATGACACTTTTCTTATTTATCTTTGGCTTTCTTTTGTTTTTGTCGTTTTCTTTCTTGTTTTTCCTAGCTGTGGTCGTGTCTTCGTATCTTAACTGCTTTCTTTTTCCTTTATCGTTGTCCTTGTTCTTTGCTATTTCCGTCTTCTTGTTGGCCCGTCCGTTTTGGCATTTCACTTTTTTGTCTGCTTCACTACTTCCTTTTCCTTGTCGTCCCAAATGTATTCTTCATCATCGATGAAAATCTTTCTATATCCTACTTTTATTTTATTTCCCCTTTTCAATTGTTTTTTTGCGATTTTTCTGATTTCCGTCTGTACGCTCCTGTCCTTCCAAGTCATGTCGTTGTCGATATAAATTTTTGTACTCTTTAGTTTATGTTTGTTGCTCATTATCTGTTGCTTCCATGCCCAGCTATCTAGTTCTAATATGTTTATTGACAGCCCAGCCTTATTTCCTAGGTCGGTCACTCTCTTTACTTCTACGTCGACTTCCAGCTTTTCAGTCAAAAATTGCTTTGCAGCTTTTTCTTTATTTTCTCCATCGAATTTTACTCCTTTAATTACTATGTTGCATCTCTTTTTCTCCTTTTCCATCATTTCTAGCTTGTCTTCAAGTTTTTCTACTCTATCTATTAACTGTTTTTTCTCAATTGCCCACTCCTTTTCTCTCTTTCTCATTTCCTCCCTTAGCTCTCTATTTTCTTCCGTATTTTTCTTTATTTCATCCATCATTTGGTCGATCATATCCTGAATTCTCTTTAGGTCCCCCATCTCTTCTTCTGTATTTGTCTTCAATCTTTCTTCGGCAGTCGGTGACCTGATTACTTTTCTGCTTTTCTTCAAGGCTTCTATTTCCGCTTCTTCACTGCTGTTTGAACCTCTAATTCTTTTGTTTCCCTTATACATTTATCGCCTTTCCTTTATTTTGTCTGTTGCCGTATTTGTTTTTATCGCTATCGCCTTCGTTCAGCCGCCTATGATAATTCTATGGCAGCGCCGGCCGTTGGCCTTGTTTCGCTTCTGCCGCGCTGTCGCGTATTGGTTTTAAATTGCGCCCGCACTTCAGTAATACTTAAATGTTTACCCACTTATTAACTGTGGTTATGAATAGTTTCGCTCCTTTATTCCCTAAACGTCCACTGTATTTCACTCTACACTGATACACTATGTGAATTTTGTTGGGATAAAGCCCGTGATCGGGTATTTTATCGCCAGCACTTAAAATTCACGTCTCCACTCGTTCGCGGACACCTCACAAAACCCTATATATATTTGCATAAAATTGTACCGGTTTCATGCGAGGTAGATATATAATATGTATGCAAAATATCGTCTTCCTACGACAAATAGTTTTTGAGCTATACTCCCAACCGGCAGACAGACAGACGGAATTAAGAAAACCTTTTTTGTACTCGTAACTTCAAAATTCACATTTCCTGGTCATTCCCGATGCGCCGAAAGTTACTTTTCCCGCATTGCGTTGCTTTTTACTTTTCAACAAAAACTAGCCAATTGTGCGATCAGGATAGATATAAAAAATCAGTAATGGCGGGTACCTTACACTTTAGTGTGTTAATCTACGACGAAAGTGCGTAAGGTATGTATAACAGTTTTGTGATTTGTGCTGTCAACTCAGTAAAGTAGTAAAACACTAAATAACATTTTTTTAAAATTTTTTAGAATATCTTCACTATTCGTTACAAAAAACATTGTACCTAACTCTTTCGGGAAGAATTTTCCCGAATTAACACTACATGCAGCACTTCCTTTGGTCGCACTACATGCAGCACTTCCTTCGGTCGTGCTGCAAGCAAAGTGCTCATTCGGGAAAATTACCTTCCCCAACTTATTAGGTAAATAACTATTTCGTCATCTAAGGACCTTGAAACGCGAAGATCTGAAGAAATTTCTGAAGGTGGTTTTTTCGTGATTATAATACTTCCTTCGTCTTTGAGACGAGGAAAGTGAAAATCTGTAAATGGGTTTACGCCGAACTTTCCCCGTGCGAATTAGATCAATTTGCAAATTTAAAAAAATTTATTCCGCTGGGGTTTGAACCTGCCGCATCTACATAGCCATCGCAACAGACAGACAGACAGACAGACGGAATTAGGAAAACCTGTTTTTCGTCATCTAGGGACCCTGAAACGTGAAGACCTGAAGATCTCGGAAGGTGATTTTTTCGTGATTGCAATACTTCCTCCGTCTTTCAGACGAGGGCAGTAAAAACTTATACCTCTCGAGAGAGTTGAATGGTCACAGTACTACATTTGTTAAATGCAAGGTCAAAACAAAACGAAAGGATTGCAAATAGTATATTTTCATCTTAGCTATTTTTCAGCGACTCATATTATGAACTTCTCAGAACTACACGATCTTTAACATCTTTAACATTTTCCACAATAGTTGCTTTGACAGCATACAGTAAATCAACGACATTCTGAAGGATTGCGCAGGGACATTCAAATTTCCAAGAAAGCTTGTATAAACAAATGTTAAAAGATCTTTGAAGATTTCCATAGAAAATGTCAAGGCTATTAGAATTATAGTGACTGAGTTTTCGTGGAATTCTGCATGTGCGTTAATGTCAAGTAAAATAGTTCAGAGAATATAAACAGTGAGACAGAGTCAACTGAAAAATCACATGAATCTGAAAAGGAGGAATCTGGCGAAAATGCGTCGGAAGAAGACACGACCTGGCGACCTACTATACATAGTATTTTTCTGATGTGGCGACATACGTTTAGTTTTTTCCGATGTGTCGGCATACTGTACTAATACCGAAACTAACCTTACATAGAATCTGCCGGTGTTTGTGATGGGGTGCAGCCAAAAGGAACCTGAAGATTCGCAGGAGCTGTGCTTCAATCATCGTAATATTATACCTACTTAGTAATTCTATAAGGCCGGTTTTGAATTTCAAAAATGATTCTGACAAAAAATCAGGTATTCCAATATAAAAGGGGGATCTTGTTAGGGTTTCCATTGATAATGGATACACAAGTGTCATTAAAAAATCTTTGTTGTATTGGTTGTGGAATCAGCGTGAAGAACGCGTAGGCTCTGATAGATTGCAGAGATTTATAAATCCCCAACCAAATGATTGAAGCAGTTTAGCTGAAACAACTAAACTATTGGAAATGAAGAGTCTGAAATAAAGACCGGTGATTCGTGTTTGTCTAAGTATGAATTGAGCAGCAGTTCAGGTGCCGACCGATGTGTCATCGGATATTGTTTGTTTCGGGGGATAAGCTCAGGGACAATATAATAAGTAGTACTCTTATTATCGATTATTTTTTTATGAATATTATTAGTTAGCTCTCCAAAGCTGAAAATACGAGCCCGTAGGACGAACAGTATTTTCCGGCATTGACGTTAGAACGAAGTTACAGGGTTTTCCGATTATTACCGTGTATCAGTTGTGTTTCGCTTTACCTAAGATGCTTTTCCCTCTTATCTACACTTGTCAATATTGACAAATGGAAATTACATCTGACAAAGAGGGAAACACAATTGATACATGGTGAAAAGTAATAGGAAATAGGAAATATATAAGAGAAACGGCGTAATATTATCTTACTACGTGAGTCTCAATGCTAATGATCAATGTTTGTCTCCAGTACACTTTTTCTTGCTCTTTATGCTTAAAATACATGCGTCGTGTAACCTAGAAAAATCAATTGACATATCTAAGTTAGTTAATTTGACACGTAAAAGAAAACCAAATTAGATTGTAACAAATCGATAATCGCGAGTCGCTATATTGTCAGTATAGTAGAATGTCCTATTTACCGATGTCCTAAATTTAAAATTTAAAATGATGATTGGCCCAATATTCAAGGAATTATATTCTCATACAACTATTTAGAAGGTCCTCATGAGAGCTAAGCTTGTGATATGGCTAGATATGGTCTCAGTTCGAAATGGATGAGTTTATACACTTGATCGACGAGGCAGTAATTGACACCAAGAGTAACGAGGTATGTGTTAGATGCAAATCAGTGAAATTCCTAGAGATTTTTACAAACAAAATATTGCGAATACTCGAAGAAAATGTGATGAAAGTATACAAATGAATGCAAATGCAAGCGGCACTCAACAGGCAGACACAACTTAAGGCAAAAGATGATCAAGAAGCAAAAGACTCGAGAAACGATTCTAGCAATAAACATAAACGGTTATACTTTCAAAGAACTTCCGGGAAATGATTTAAAAGCCTTTTTGTATGAAAGAAACTGCACTAAACCCATATCGCTATATATGTCTTTAAGTAAACTTGAAATTTAAATATAATAATAGTAATCTTCTTCTTGAAGTGCTTATCGTCTATGGATGTCGGCTATTACGTTTGTCTGGATAATTCTATTGACGTCTATAGTCATTCCGGTCTATTGTCTAAGGTTCTTTATTCAAGATGTTCGGCGACGACCAGGTCCCCTTTCTCCTTTAACCCTACCCTGAAGGATTACGTAGTTGGAAAAGGTGGTATTTTTCGTTACGCATGACATGTCCAAAGTATTGTTTTTTCCTGTTCTTCACAGTTAGAACACTCTAGGCAACCGCCTGTAACACCATAGTTCAAATACGCAGAGGGGCTTGCACGAAAAGTCGGTTAGAGGCCAAGCCTCCACGCCGAATAAAAGAATGGAGAAAACATAACATCGGAGGGTTCTTATTGGCAATTGCATGTTCAGGCTGAGGTTACAGAGGACTTTTTGTCATACTGTTGAAGACACTTTCAGCATTTTTATTCTAGATCTTACTTCGCATGTATGATTCAAATTCTTGTTAAGGTTACATCCGAAACACAAACTTTTTCTATAATGGTGTGTTATTGACTAGGAATTGTGTATTTGTGATGTTGTTTCTGCTCACTATCAATATATGTGATTTCTTACAGCGTGATTCATAGTACTTGCCGGAATACCCCACTACTTCTCACGAGCGGCAAGTGAAGCCATAGAAATAGAAAAACATACAAATAGTATAAACAGGGATGATGGTTTTAAGCTTAGTAAAACGTGGAATCCTGTGATACACTATATACAGCATTTCAACCACTGTGCTTCATACGGCCACGCCCCACGGATTACGCTGCACTTGAACGACCAATCAGCGTTACGTCGCTCCGATCACCTGGAACAGAAGACTATAAATAGCTCCACACCGACCTTCAGCTCTTAGTGCGACTTTCACTCTTATGATGCAAGCTGCGTCTTGCGAAACGCTAGTCAATATGAGTGCACAAACGGTAAGGAGGCCAAATCCGCCTAAGTATTGTCGTACTCAAACAACACGAGCCACCAAAGAGCGTAGCAATCGCGTGGATTCTTGCTCGAGTTCACAAGGCACATTAAGCCAGAGAATGCTGGGTGTTTATCCACAAATACTACTCGGTCTAAACCTAAATTCTATGTTAACAAGAATAATTCGAGTAACCGCGAAAGCCTCATACAGTATATTACATTTGTTTTCCATGGCCAACCCTTATATAATTTCTTATTGAACATATGCTTTTACATATCGTGTAGTAGGCGACGAAGGCGACCTAGAGAAATTGTGATCAAATTGTTTGAATACCCTTAAATAGGTGTACGTAAAGTATTATTTGTTGTAAGAATTCTCAATGTGAAGTACCTATATTTTTAACAAAAATTATTGTCGGTTTTTTGTTTGAAAGAATGTTTAGTGTTTACGTATGTTAACTGTTTTCACCTAGGTGGCTGAGTAGTGCGTAGTTCATTATGTTTCCCTTATAATGTATTTTTTTCAATTTCGTTTTAATAAAAATAATGTTATAAGAAGTATTATTTAGCCTTTCACTTTTCCGTTGTCAGATTTTACTCGTTTGCTATTTGATTTATAATATGGTGTAGTTTCCCAACAGAATACTTTTGTCCTTGATATTTAACTTTTTGGTTATGTAAATTTCTTATGTTTTATCAGAGTTTGGAGATAGTGTTGTGGAGCCTTCTCAGTTTTCCGTTATTTGGAAAATGCCTGATTGCCAGCTCGCCTTGGAATTTAATGGACTGTATGAATTGTAGGTTTTACTGAATTATACACACGTTGAAAAGCCGGAAATATGTTACTTTATTAGCAATAAACAACACATTGAACACAAATATTTGAACATTTACAAAGAATTAGCTTTCGGAGTGCGGACCGGTTCGCATGCTGCCACGTTGACAGATGGAACGTAAGTGCGGTGAACGGCGAGGCAAAGCCCGCTCGACCCTCTACTGCGCACAGTATTGATTCAGAATGCAAGAGAGGCGGCAAAAGTTTATAAAGTCCTTAACATACCGCCCGCCTTGGAAAGGGTAACCTTTCAAATAAAACAGTACAGAGTTGACATGTAAAAGCTAGAGTAAAACATGTAACATGGACACACATATATACAAAGCATAATAGTACATGGATCTTAATCTAGTACAAGAAAACCCGAACAATGGGGAGCCAAAAGGCTTTACGAAAACTGCGCTGAACGCTAACGCACTAGTTCACAACACTAGGTAGCGGGCACAATTTGGCGAAGGATCGCTTCACGATCCCTGACACAGTTCTCACTGACGCCACACGCGTAACGCCGTCAAGGCCAGGGTGCAGCTCGGTGACCCGGCCTAACCTCCACTTCAGAGGGGGTAGATTGTCATCCTTGATGAGGACCATGGAACCAGGCTGGAGGTCCGAAAGATGCGTGCGCCATTTGGTGCGCTGTTGGAGTTCCGAGATGTACTCTTTACTCCATCTCTTCCACACATTCTGGTGAAGTTGTTGTATTCTCTGGTATTTAGACAGCCGAGACTCGGCTATCTCAGTAACGTTGGGATCAGGCAGTGACACCAACGGACGACCAATCAGGAAATCAGCAGGAGTCAAAGGCTGAAGGTCGTTTGGATCAGAGGACAAAAGGGACAGGGGTCGGGAGTTTAAGGCCGCTTCCACCTGTGCCAACAAAGTGCTAAATTCATCATAATTTAGACTAGCGTTACCTATAACGCGACGTATGTGATGTTTGGAGGACTTGATTCCGGCCTCCCACAATCCGCCAAAGTGGGGACTGTGCGCGGGTATAAAATGCCAAGCTACTCCGTCGTTCGCAACTGATTCGGAAATAGAAGGGTTTTGTTCCGCGAGAAAATTGCCTAATTCGATTAACTCGGAATTAGCGCCTACAAAGTTAGTGCCGTTGTCTGAGTAGACATAGAGCGGTTTGCCTCGTCGAGCCACAAACCGGCGAAAAGCCATTAAGAAGGTTTCAGTAGAAAGATCAGCGACCAATTCAAGGTGCACTGCCTTTGTGACAAAACAATAAGCTGTAACTCGTTGTAAGCGAGCGAAGCTTGAATACTGATTGAACGGAAATGGTTCAACAGAGGTTACAGGAAGACTCTGAACTTCTTTTTTGAATTCTGGAAGCTCAGCACGAACATGTTTGGAAGCAGGCCAAGATGCCTCGCCTTCGCTTAGCCAGGTGGGACCATGCCACCAAAGGCTTAACAGACCCAGCGGGTCAACTATCTGGGAAATTTCAGACAAGCTGCTACGATTGGTAGCCTTACTACTTGTAGAATCTGAAATCTGGGATATTTCAGGCAAGATGCTACGCGTGGTAGCCTTACTACTTGCAGAATTTGAAATATTGAACATGGAAGTAGGCCAAGATGCCTCACTTTCGCTTAGCCAGGTGGGACCGTGCCACCAAAGGCTTGACAGACCCAGCGGGTCAACTATCTGGGAAATTTCAGACAAGCTGCTACGATTGGTAGCCTTACTACTTGTAGAATCTGAAATCTGGGATATTTCAGACAAGCTGCTACGATTGGTAGCCTTACTACTTGCAGAATCTGAAATATTCTCTACTGATAAGAATCTTTTCTGAGCGATTTGCAATGAATCACCCAATACCTCTACAGGTTCCTTGAGAGGGATAGAGACAACGAATCGACCATTCGCTTCTCGTTGCGTATTTTGCACGAAATGTGCCTCACAGGCGTTCTCTTCATTTGTGCGGACCTTTTCCTCTGGGTAATGTTCGAGTTGCCAAAACCTAGCAATGGGATCAGAAGCATCCTCGATCGTGCTAAGATTGCACTGTACAGGGTACGCAGAAGGGGGGCCTGTAGGGCCAGAAACAATCCAACCAAAACGAGTTTTTTGGAGGATGGGAAGATTTGGGCCTAGACCAATTTGTCCAATACAAAGGAGCTGCCAGAAAATGGCCGAACCAATCAGAATGTCGATGGTGCCCGGTTGGTCGTAGGACAGATCTGATAACTTGATGTTATCAGGAACCTTGAAGCTGTTTCGCTGGACGCGAAAACTTGGGGTAACACCCGTAATCTCATCGAGAACAAGACAGGATAGGCCAATGCCGTATGAAGTGTGAGGGGCTTGCAGCTTGATATCACACCTAGCCTTAATTTGAGAAGTGGCTTTACTTAAGCCAGAAACAGTAACGTTGACTTCGCGAATTGGAAGCTTCAACCTTTTACACAAATCTGAACGTATAAAGTTCGATTGGGAACCGGAATCCAACAGGATTCGCACAACGTGAGGCGTACCATCATCAGCGATGAGTTTAGCGGTAGCCGTAGGTAAGAGTACCTGCAAAGCATTCGAACAGAATGCAGAAATCGATTGATTTAGCTCAACAGGGGTTTCTGCCGACATCGCAGATCCTGGTTGACTAGAAGAAGCATTTTGAGGTTTATCCTCATGAAGAAGTGTGTTGTGCCTTGATTTGCACTTTCTACACGTATATTTGGAGCTACAAAGGCTCGCAAGGTGACCCTGAGTTGGGCAATTAAAGCATACGCGGAGCTCTTTTGCCTTTGACTTTCTGCCAAGAACAGACAGCTTGACAAACTTATCGCATTTGTACAAGGAATGAGATCCTTTACAAAGTGGACACGAAGGGGTACCTGACACAAATGATTTAGAATGTACCTTGGAAGACCTTTCGGGTACAAGCTTGCTATCTTTTACCTCTAGAGTTTCTAGAAGATTTGCTGTATTTTGTAAGAATTCCTTGAACTCATCAAGATTAGGCAGGTCAGAACTTGACCGGTTTCTAAGGACCTCCCATTCACGAAATGTAGTGGGGTCCAGTTTTTTAGAAACTACATAAATTATAACAAAATCAAGAAGCTCGCTTTCGGTAGCTAATGATTTGATTGCTGCAAAATGTTTGAATAACATATCGCTAATCGTACGTAATTTAGTTGCAGATCCCTTACTGCAAGATTCAAGCTCGAAAATAGCGTTGAGGTGGTTATGAACCAGAATTTTTGGATCATTGTATCGATTGCACAATGCCTCCCACACTAGAGTATAATTACCCGCAGTAAACTCTAAACTTTTTATAATTTGGCTTGCATCACCCTGTAAACTAGCCTTTAAGTAATGCAGCTTTTGAATATTAGTTAACGCTTGATTCTCATGAATTAAACTAATAAAAATCTCACGAAATTCCAGCCATTCTGACACGTTCCCTGAATATTTGGGAATCGAAATGGCAGGAAGGCGTACAGCTCGATTATTGCAATGTGAACTGCAATTTGAATGCGTTGATCTTACGCTACCGTTAGGAGATCCAGAACGATCTGGTGCAACATCAGATTGCTTGTTGTATTCATTAATCAAATATTCAGCTTGTGAGATTGCACGAAAATAAGAGTTTTCAAATTCGACTTGTTGCTGCATTTCAGATTCTGTATCCTTACTGGTGTCTAAAATTTGTTCATGAACCTCATAATATTCTGATAACACGGTGGCTATAGCATCCAATCTTTTTTGCAATTCAATAATTTGAGTACTAGGTAAAAATTGATCTTCATCATGAATTGTTTGCAAAGATTGCACGTGACTTGCAAAACGCGTAAGCTTGCCTTTGATAGAGCCACGTACTCTTACAAGCGGATCCATAATTGTTGAAATTAAAACAATTTAACGGATAGAACTAACTTTTCGTACGCCACTGGCGTGAATTTTGTACGCTTCTGGTACGCGGACCCAACGGGTCAACTATCTGTGATATTTCAGGCAAGATGCTACGCGTGGTAGCCTTACTACTTGCAGAATCTGAAATATTCTTTAATGATAAAACCTTTCGCACGCCTCTGGTACGGAATTTTGTTTACAACGCAGACAGCGCTTGATAACAACGCGAGAAACTCGTCGCTAACGACGCAGAAAACGACCCTGGTACAACGCGAGATGATTCACCTGTGACTGCTTCGACTGCAGTATGAAACATGCAGGGGATATCGCTAACAAACGTAATAGCTTGGCATTTCACGCAATTAAAATGTTTATATGACTCATAAACCATTTGTTTACGCAATAATACGCAGCTGAAATTATGCACATGTATAATACAGATGATAGAAAACCAAATATTCATGCATAGGAAATCACAAAAATAGGAAATTAGGCTTACATTGATATTGGTGTATGTGCCGCCTTGCCGGTTTTCCTCGTTGCTGTGGTTCGTACTACCGTCTCGCCTGCAGCTGCAATGCCCACGTGCACGAACTTGGCGCCAAACTCGGCGTTTGGCTATCTCGCTCTCACGTTGTGCACCGTCTGCTGTCTTTCTTCCTCTCGCTAGGAAATGAATTTAACACGATTGAAACTGCTTGTACTTGCCAATGACCAATGTTGTCGAATGCTGTCGCTGTTGATTGGACTCGCAATGACCTAATGTGGTTTAATCCTGGCTCTGTAGGACCAATGTTGTGGAGCCTTCTCAGTTTTCCGTTATTTGGAAAATTCCTGATTGCCAGCTCGCCTTGGAATTTAATGGACTGTATGAATTGTAGGTTTCACTGAATTATACACACGTTGAAAAGCCGGAAATATGTTACTTTATTAGCAATAAACAACACATTGAACACAAATATTTGAACATTTACAAAGAATTAGCTTTCGGAGTGCGGACCGGTTCGCATGCTGCCACGTTGACAGATGGAACGTAAGTGCGGTGAACGGCGAGGCAAAGCCCGCTCGACCCTCTACTGCGCACAGTATTGATTCAGAATGCAAGAGAGGCGGCAAAAGTTTATAAAGTCCTTAACAGATAGCGAGGGCAATTAGTTGAACCGCTTTCCCAAAAACATAAATATAGCAGAAAACATGCTTGCAGTAGGCATAATAAGGAGATCAATTATTTTTCAGCTAAAACTTTATCGGTCTGTAGCAGGCAAGTGTGTACCTAACTGAGGTATGTAGTAAGTAATAAATAAAATTCATTTATTCGACTGTTTATTTAAATAAATACATGATTTCACAGGTGTCATTATTAAGAAAGTAGGTAAGAGGCAGCTAGAAAGGATTCCGAGAAAGTCGGAAAAATCCGAAGGAAGTCGAAGGAACCCTCGGGAAGCCAGAGGACTTAATTGTAAACGAGAAAATCTTTTGTAGAAATTTCTACATGCGGCCGACCTCTCCTAGGCCAACGTCTGCCTCTTAGGACGATAACAAGCAATATTTGTAATAAGATTTGTTCCATTTCAAAAGTTTGGCATAGTTTAATGCTATTAATTTGTTTCACTTACCAGCTACATGGAACAATTCGGGTGAAATTCTAACGGAGGCCTCGATGGGTGGGCAGTCGCGCCACTTGCAGTCGAGGCCACAGAGAAATTTGGACCATGCAGCCGAGAGTTCCACTCCCGGCTCATGCGTTCTGGGTTTTCCTTAGGTAAGATTAGCTTAAGTGCCGCTCGAGTTTTTGAAGTAATACGAACTCGGTTTGGTGGAGCAACGCCAGAGGTTAGGGTCACAAAAACAGATGAAATTTTATCGATGATGCATAATTGTGTATCGATGATAACATTTGCTTGAAAAGACTAAAAAATACATGGTTCAGAGGACCGGTGTTTTGGTAACGTTTATATGCTTACTCTGGGGATGCTGAAGTTATTTAATTTATTTTTCTCACTGTCATTTGGCAACAGAAAGTTGACATTTGCCGCTGAGCGTGCGTTTTCATCACTTTACCGCTCGCCGAGCGTTTTGGGTTTCCGCATGAACAAAATAGGTAGCCACGTCCGAATGTTTCCTTGACAACGCCCGTCATTTCTTGAAATAATGTCATAGACTGCGCGAGGAATGTCAACTTGTTTGTCAATTAATTTTTGCAATGAAATGAAACATGATATTTTCTGTTAATAATATGGTCACTCGTCGAAAAAATAATATGTATGTTTCGAGCTGAAAGTGCGCTTGCCGCTTTTGCATTCATGTGTAAGCGGCAAGAATGCACTTTCAGCTCTTAACATACAATATACTATTCCTTAATTAAAATTTATATTTAAGTAGACCTTGTTGAACCATTTGCAAGTGCTTTTCCCATTGAAACTGTATATGGATCCCAACAGTTTCCAATTGACCACTAAGAGAATCCCACAGAAAATGCATAACCACTAAATATCAAAACTTTATGAAATTCCTTAAGTGAAAATATTTTGAAGTAAATTGTTTTCATCTTAAATTAGTATTGACGATATGCGCTTTCTATTTCTATTTACTATTGAATTATACTGAATTTCAGTCTGTAGATATTTCTGAAAATGCATACGCTAAACCTTGTTCAGAAATTCCCAGCACGCATTTTATCTTCGACACCTTGAGAAAGGTGCTACTTTTCCGCTGCAAACGATGCACATAACTGTAACCATTGCGTCAACCCCTAAGGTTAAAGGACATCGGATAGCCTGTCATAGACTGGCACTAAGCATGAAAGGTATTGCCCTGTCACGCCAACAGGATGTAACATATAGCCCTGAATGCAGAAAATCAACTGCAAGGCATTTATACGCCTACATCATGCCAGGCAAATTGTCAGTTTTTGCCCCTTTCACGTTATACGGACTAGTTTAACTAACATTAGCTCCGAAGAAAATGTAGTTGAATTGCCTATTTACCAGTTCATCTTTCTGCCATTGCTTTTATCTAATGTAGATTTGGAAATCTTGACGTGGTTCTGATTAGCTTTAGTGGGCCTTATAATAGGAATACTATAAGTAACCTATAAAGATTCAATTTTATAAAATAATTTAATAAAGGGCAAAGCCAAGTTACTAAATAAAGCGATTTTAAATCAAATGTTCATATAAGAAGTAGATATAAATAAAGGTGAAATGATTACCAACTGAAAAGTTTACTTCACTATATGGAAGGAACTTACATAAGGATTATCTGGGACAAAGAACGCACCCGTACTATTGGCATTCGTATTGCATGGTGGAATACTTTTCTTCAAGGGTATTTATTTTCAAAGCCCTCGATTTAGACTTAAAGAGCAAAGTCGTATATTTCTCTTACACTTTCTCTTTATGTTCCAAAAATAATATGATACGTCAGGTACAAAACGTTATTTGAAAGAAACCCTAATTTAGAAAGATAATACGTGCTAAATACTAAAAAAATATATAGAAAGGTGTTTTATGCCATCGAGAACAACATATGGAACGGGGTGAGTGCCAAACACAATACAATTCCATCTTATAGGGCGTTTATATTGCGAAAAGGAAAGAATGGTAGCAATTTTTTAATTAGTTATATATTTTCTCTCACTAAAACTATTTATTTCTCGTTTACAATGGATAGCACAATAAGAAATATGCATCATAGGATCTAATGTCATTCTGTTTAAATTAAAATTACTGTGGCAATTATGCTCCGAAAATAATCATTAATTTAAATAATATGGCTGAAATGATGAAAAGATTGTGACATGCCTGCCTAGGACTGTTTTAGGGTATTTTTTATTATACCTGCATCAGAATCGCCATTTAAAGCACGCCTGGGCGTGCGGATACAGGCGATTAAAGCTCGCCGAGCTTTAAAGGTTGTCAAGGAAACGACTGAATGCAACAACGGACATAGACGCGACAAAAACGTAAATAATTCTGGTAACTATAGTAGCAATATTATTATACCCTCTCGATTTATCACGACAAAAATTATTTCTAAGTTTTTAGTGCGTAATTTATTTCCAGTATTGGAGGTATAATAAAAAATAGCGTAAAGTATTCGTGGATAACTGGTTTTTAAAACACTGGCTCTATTTCGAGCACTCCGGCTACGCCGTCGTGCTCGAAAGCTCGCGCGTGTTTTAAAGACCTTGTTATCCACTCATACTTTAATATACTATTGTTACACTGCAATATTAAAAATATTAAAACGCGAACGTTCGTGAAACCGATTTACTTCCCATGCCAACCGATAAAGTTTCTAAAAACGAGAACAAATGTGGTTGATTAGTCTCATAGAATAGCTCAGCCGCTCGAAATAAATTTACACCACGAAGCATGTAACAACTTGAGAACTTTTTCGGTTAATTTATAGTCACGTATTAATGTAATAGGACTGTAAAAAACAGGGATAAAGGGTCTACAGTCTACAGTCTCATAGACCAAGTTTATGGCGTGGAGAGCTTCTTTTGTCGATGCTAAATGAGTGCAATGGGTACAAAATGTTGCATTTTGTGCATGCGTCCTGTAAAACCGTTCGGCTGAGATTGCTGTGAAATGCGATTTCTTTGGTCTACAGCGTGCCCATGAATTTGCTGAATTGTGGTTTAATCACATTTCTTGACCTTGTTGACCGAATGCATTGCCTCAAACCTCTGACCAAAGTTTTAAGTAATAAAATTGCGAAGATTTAATTAATGTGTTAACGAGATAGCTTTATTGAATCTATATAGTTTTAAAACCTTTGTATATCTAAACCAATATTTATATTGAGTTTAAGTTACATTTTCTTTCAAGAAATACTGCAAAAATTTTCGACATTCTAAATGAAGCTAACATCTAAATTTTCAAACATGAACCACAACTTCCGAAATAATCTTAATTGGTGTACATCTCTTCTAAAATTATATTTGGAACTTACCTTAATTATTATAATTTATAGTTACCATTAACAATTAGCATGCACCAATTAAAAATGATAAAAATAACGGTTATCTAATATTTCAAAATTAGTTCAATTCAATTATATTGGAATGCCGATTTAGAGAAAACTACGAGTATTATAGTTATTTTGATGTTTTTTAACAAACTACAATCAAACAGTTATTCTAAAATCAGCCACAATATAGAATTAATTGCATCAATGGTTCTGTTCGAACGATTGATGGACGACGCACATCCTTCTGTCACGAGTAGAAAAATATAATTCTCTACGCTAATACTAGCACAGACTTCTTGCAACTAACGAAACGTTGATTTACACAATTGTATATGTTCTATTTAATCAACCCCCGTTTTCTAATAAAAAAGTTGCAAACAACCTAAAATGAGCCTCCTTACTGATAGTGAAATCCAGAGATTACTATTGTAGACCTATTAGAAGAAATTTAAACAATATTGTGAGTATTAGGCCGAATTGAACTCTTTTGTAAACTCTTCTGACAGTTATATGCAATACCTTTATATGTGTGCTAAATTTGCCTTACATATTACGTCACTTTTATGTTTCTAGGCGTTATAAAAATTATAAAATAGCTTATCTTTGAAATTATCAATCTCTATACATGACTTTGCTGCTGGCATCGCAGATGATTGGATGTGTGTCTGTGGCGAGCATGATGTCTACACGTTCACTTGATTGTCAGTGACCCGTATTATTTTACTTATTTTAAACATGAATTCATTTGAAAAACAAATGCCCATTGCTCATCAACAAGGAATTCCCATCACTCATTCGCAATTAATGTAAGTAAACCAATCAATAATGCCATACATCTTATGCAAATATCACCTCAAGATCCATACATGCAACTCCGTAGAATCTCAACAATCAGTAACTAAAAACTAAAATGCAAGAAATAAATGATAACTCTTCAAACAAGTCCACACGAATATCTTTTCGACCTGAAGATAATAATAAATAATAATATATAACTACAAAGCCAAACCACCGATTACAATAGATTTGGCTTGCTAAACGTCCCCACACAAGCAGACAACGATATGGAATAAAATAAAGGTAACCCACAAACTAAATTAAAGAAACGCCTACAATATATACACGGAGTTGATAACGACGATGCAAGAATCAAAAATCTGACAAAACTCCTAGTACAGCTCTAAAGTTCTAGCAAACAATACTGTTAAGATAAACACTAACACCCCTGATACGTACCAAAAAATTGTAAAATACCTCTATAAAGAAAAACAAGTATTTCATACGTATCAAACCAAAGAAGGAAGAGCATTAAAAGTTGACATAAGAAACCACCAAAGAAAAGACTACCATATGTAAATAAACACACATATACAAATAACAAAGGCAATAAAAAATTAGAATGAAATTGAATTTACTAATATTGAATATTCATGTAAATGTTAAACATGTAATTGAAAGGGTTAGTATTCTTAAATTACTTAATATTAAATCAATTGCGAAATAAAGGGGGTCCACCCGCTGCGTTTAAATTAGCCGGGATGAACAGGCTACATAATTACGCAATGCGCACCAAAAATAGACCAGACTACAATAAGTGTGTGTCCCGCGTATCAGTTCTAAAAATAGATGGCGTAACAATTGAACTAGATCACTTAATGTCGGTGAAGGTATACCACTGTATAATTAAGGTTTCCCTGTGTAAACTAGTTTACAAACTTGTTTTAATGTCCGGATATGCGTTTTAGTGAGGGACTTCGAGTAAGCACCTTGATGCAGGAAATTTGCGGGCGATACCATGGAGAATAAACTCCAATCGATGGAGCACAGCGTAAAGATCTTCGCAGAAGCAAGTATTGAAGAGGCTATTTCGACAATTAACCATCACACTTCTTATACTTGGCACGTAAAACCTTTTTTCTCTTCCAAAATACGCCATAGGGCGTTACTTTCAAAACTGCGTCGACAAAACGGGAAATGTTTATTGGCACGTTTAAACACTGCCCATCAGAAATAATTCGTCTTCCGGAATTAAGAAAAAGCTTATCAACGATTAACTTTTGCCACCTGTTCGTAGTAGCTTCAGATGATATGACAGGGAAGATACTGGACGTAAGAGTGCGTCGCCTGTCTACTTTGTCTTGCCCATATGGAAACGTTATGATTGCACAATGCGGCGTAAGAGTTTCTGGGCCTAGAGCGGTCCGCTGAAATCGACAAGTAGCAACGTGTTAGTGAGTCACGACTTCCTGGAGCCAGTATAGTAGTTAAGATATGACGTCATGGGAAGAACGTACCGAATTGTACGTAGGAAAACATTGGAAAACAGCAAGCCAAGCCCCTCTGTGCTCCGTTTAGTACATACAGGATACAGCACTAAACGAAGTGGTAAAAATTAAAGATTTTTCAAGATAGCAGAACAAAGCGTACTTTAAAGGAAAGCGCAACATTTGTCGCTAGTTATTTAAGTTTGCCTGAAACGCTGCTCAAAATATACTGAAGCGAGCGGGGAAGCGTCCATATTTGAGATCCAAGTGTGGGGCTGAAATCTAGTCTTTTTCTAAAAATTTAAGTAGCCGACGTTGTGGGCCACAGATTCTATGTTTACCTCTACTATGAATATAAAACATGAATAGGATATCAGTCTTTGAAACGCAAATCCAATGAAGTGATGGAAAAACTCAAGAACGTTTGCCAAAGCATCGGTTGATCAGTTACTAGATCTATTTATGGTCTAGATCGTCTCGGTAGTGTGAACCTTAATAAAGTTAAGTACTTACAAAGTGAAAATTTCAGTTTTGCAAGTCTTCAATTATTTGTAAATCATCTAAGGAAAGTGAATGAATGTGTTTCAAGCAACATGTAAAGATGTCGTTATTCCGTCCCAGCCCATAAATATCTACTAAATACAAAATCTTATACTTTTTTTACAGTTCCAGAAGATTTTCTGCGCTGTCTATGAATACTGGAAATTACATCACTATGTGCTGGTGCTCTTGCGGTGAGGATTCAGTACAGGGTCCTATGGAAGGCAATGTTGCCAAATTGCTCCATACAATTGTTGTGGAGTCAATCATACACTAATCGTCTTTTTATAGTACGAACCTGTTATGGTTGCCAGCTATTCTTAATTAACGTTTGTAAGCTCAATTGTTACATAAGACCAGTACAAGCTATAAGTAAGTACCTACAGTATTTGAAAATACTGCCACTTTAGCTTATGAGCTTCTCGGCATATTGATCAATTACTGAATATCCTAAATGAGACACATGGCCAAGAGTATTTAGTTGCTAGTATATTTTTTTGACTTGGCGCGTACGTTTGATAGTGTAGATGCTAAATGTATAAAACGTAAACTGCATAGCGTAGGTATAAAGGGTCATTTATGGCATTGGATGTTGCCTTTCATTACTGATTAGCAAATAGGACGAAATCTAACAGCATCCAATCAGATAAATGTTCTACAGTTTCATGTGGTATACATCGTCAATACCAAAAAACTATGAAAAAGGTGACAGCTATCACACTGTAATAAATTACACATAACATACTTGTTTAATTGTCGTAGAAAAACTAAATATCGAAAACTAGAAACCTATTATTTGCCGTCAAATGTAACAAAAAGTTTTTTGGCTTCCTGAATCCTTGACAAGGCTGAGATTTTAGTAATATCCCAATTTCGTTAGCATTAAGCAGAATGTAGTTGTGTACGTTAATCTATTGCAATGAAATCCCCTCAGTCGTACGATATTGCATTAGGCAGCTACCATGTTAATTCGAAACTGTTCTGCGGAGTTGTTAAAATCATTTTCCGGTTACAAATTTCAGCATTAAAGCTAAATTGGTTGTGTGCTAATGCTCCTTCTCATATATTCCAAACTAAGACGAGAAGCGTTTTGTTCAGGCAAATTAATTACGGCGTTCTTTACGTCCTTGCGTGCGTTGATTCAAGACGCTCCTGAACTTTGGCAACTGGATTGACAACAATTACCTCTACACCGACGCTGGTAGTTTACAGGGCGACGACTTCGCCGGCTGCGCTTGACGAAAGGACTGGAAAACTGGCAGATGACGTCGAGATGCCCCGAGATTAAGTTGTCTAAGTTAAGCCTGACGCAAAGTGCATTTCCCCCTGACAGTAAAATTTATATGCTGCATCGCCGGGTTTGTACAAAAATGTTCATTATAGTAAAACTGTTGTTGGAGTAGGCGAATGTTATTATTTGTAAATATATTGAAAATCTGCCCTTACAATAAATTATATCGTGGCGAATTTAAATGTTCTTTCTATTTCTAACTATTGTAACTTTCCAGTATTGGTTTATTGTTTTTCATAAGTTTCAGCTGCTACATTTACTTTTAGACGAATTTTTACGGTTGTTTACGTTATTACATATAATAGACTGAAAAGATTTTATCGCCCTGTGGAAGGCTTTGTATTATATTGACTGGAGGAAAACAAAGCAATGCATCAATGTAAAATTGGGGTGACTCAGCACATTTTTCTTTATTTTGACACAAAAAACGCAAACGTATAGACTATGTACAGTCGTGTGCAAATAAATCTGGGACAGTGTTTTTTTCACATGCAGATTCAGTTAAGAATTTGAAGAATATTTCCATGGATTTCCTCTTATCGGAGAGAGTTACGGGTTTCAGTACCTGTTAAAGTTTAATGTAACTCTTTCTGATAGCAGGAAATCCATGGAGATATTCTTCAATTCTTAACTGAATCTGCATGTGAAAAAAACACTGTCCCAGATTTATTTGCACACGACTGTACTTATTTAATATATAAACATACAAGTTTCTAAATTAATATTTATGGCATTATTGGCACCCCTTACATGAAAAAAGTGTGGTAGACAATTTCTTCGGATTTTTGGGATAACTTTTTAGGAATTGGTTCGTTTATAGCACAAGATGGTGGTAATAATTTCCAATTTTCTTTGGCGTACCTACTCACTTCTCTGAGAAACAGTAACGATATTGGTATTTCCGAAAGTACTTATATCAAATTTTATATTAGAAGGTTTTTTCGAAGCTATATCCAATAAAACCCAAAGCTTCTGTGAAAATATACCTAATAATTTAATTACCATAAAGCTAATCAACTGTATAATACGTAGATTCAGTTGATACCAATCGCGCGACCACTGATGCCCTGTCTCACAGGCTTTTTTACTAAACAAAATTAAGCAACCTCACACATGGCTAAGAAATTTTGAGCAATGAAAGAATATGTAAAAATAAAAAGGTGCTGAAGCGGTCAACCATGTACACCTTACCCTTCAAAAATTAGAATGAAAAATTTATCAGATTGATCCGTCACAGATAAACGTTGTGGAATATCTACTTTAGGAAGAAAAAATTGTGCTTTACACAATGTTACAGTACAACCAAGGAATGATGCAGCTGGTTAAATTTCCTAAACACTTTCTAAGGACACCCACTATAGTCATGCTTCCGTTCAATATCCCCAGATTGATTTAATTTTTTGGTGTAACTGCAAGAAATAGAAAGATAATGTCATAACCAAGCAGAATTCAAATCCGCTTGGTCATCCATACTATTATAAAATAGTAATCAATAAAATGGAACACCAAACTATATGATGTGTTTTATTATACTGTGTGATTATAGTGTGATATACACCCTAGACAGTGGAAAATGTCATAGCATAATAGACCACTGCCAAAAAATGACATTCGGAGAACACCAAACTATATATAAAACAATAACATACAACGTTTCATTTTGGGTTACGATATTAAATAGTTCCTCGAGACAGTTCGTTTTGAGATATGGTTTTCCGCGCACCCCGCTCTTGGCATTGCGTGAATTAAAATTTTCCCAAAGAACACCGACGTTTGAGATTGATACCTACGAAGAATTTCCTTTCGATAAGGAACTGTGGTCAAAAAAGGCTAGGCTGGAAACAATGTATTTAGAAGCTCCCTCCGGGGATTTGGCATAGTTTTAACTAGCAGGCAAGCACGTTCAGGCCGATTTTCAGCTGTGATTTTCATTTCTAGTTTTATCTGTGAGTTCTAATTTTTATGGTATTAGGTTTGCATTAATGCCTAATGCTTCCATGCCTTTACTACAACCAACCGACTCCCAGATATTAAGCTAATAAGGTTTGCGGGCGATATGCCCCTGCTGCCAAATTCATCGTAGCAAAAGGTTTTTGCGGCGCGTGGCCCAGATGCGAGCAGTTTTGGCGACGGATTGATTTTGCTACGGCTACAGCAACCGCCCGTATCCGCTTCAGGGTCCAATAAACATTTCCGTGCAAGGGTGGGCAAGACCCTATTTAGGATCGCAAGATAGTGCTTCCACATACGTTTCATAAGTACATGCATTGTTTTTCAGCTTGCTTGTTGGATTTATAAGTAAAGGGGTATTGCCTAAGAATAAACAGTTCTACGAAGGCCTTCGATTAACAAACTGTACGCGATCATCAGTTAGGGTGGCTGTATGTACCTAAAACTTATTTCCACTATTTACATGCGATCTAAGAAAGCTGCAACTCAAAAACTAATCGGAAGTTGTATTGCCTCCAAATGTCATTATGTTGCTACACTCATATATTGGACTCAATATTATTGATGGTTTGATTTCATTTATTGTTTCGACTTATGCTTTTATGCAATAGGCTTTGCGTTATAATTATAGTTGAACTAATTTAGCCTTATCAGCGATTTGCAAATAACTTATTTTGTTACTGTTGACTGTTGGGATAAATAAAATGCCCCTATTGCTGGTATGGTGTTATCTTGTTACAACGCCATTCAATTTGTGAAATTTTTATATAGATGTGCAGCCGTCATTCTAAAGGTAGGCGATGTTTAGATTTATAGCTAGATTTTCTTATGTTGTGTTTAACGACAGGCGCCCAAAATGTTGTTGCGTCGGCAAGATTATTTTAAAACTAAGAATCACTGCCTGGTCCTTACTCACACTATTTTTTCTACTTAGAGTCAGTGCTAGCTAGGGCTGTGCCGACCCCTCGTTTAAGGGTGGAACAATCTGCTTAATAACACAAACACAACGATATCTGTAAAAAACAAATATCTGGTTTTCAATATAAACACGGAAAAGAAGAACTATAATGTTAAATGGTATGAGAAACACAAACACAACATTAAATGAGGAGATAGTGAAACAGATAGAAAAATAACAGCCAGAAAAACAATATGAACACAAATTGATGAACAGAAGAAGACATCGATACATGAATAACCAAAGTACAGGAAACTACGATGTAGAAGCATGGATAACTAAAACTATCAAGAAATTGTACTGCAATGATTGGAGATGCTTTTTGCGCACTTTTCGTGATTTTTTTATAAACCCTTCGCAAATTGTGATAGGTTTGCCATCTCTTTCTTGCAAATATAATTATGCTGTACCTTGGTATTAGGGCACCAGAGGTAACTGTGTGTGAAGGAGGCTCCCTATTTTTATTTTGGCTAACTGACACTTTGCTCGTATTTGGCGCCCGTTGAGCGTAAAATTTTAGGGTACTCGTGTTTTTCAGTATCCTGTTCTTAGAAATGACCAGTCTTTCTGTGGCAACGTAAGACCGAAGACGTAAAGACAGGGAGCTGACAAAGTTTACTACTCTTTTACGTATTATGGGGAAACGTTTACCTAAGATTATTATTGCATCTGTATGTTATATAGGTAGATTATAAATAAAAGGCCAATTGGATTTCTGCACTTTTATGAATGGTAGAAAAAACTTTTATATAGAAAAGCTATACGACTTTAAGTTAAAGAAAAGCTGAAGGGCACGGAAGGAAATATTTAAATTAATTTGAGAATTATCATATTACCTTTGAAGAATTGTTAACCAACTATAGACCTAAAGTTAATAATTAACGAGCTATTAACACTGAAAGTACACTATGCACACGGAAACAGTATTACTTGTTAAAGTAGAACTGATCGCATATGACTAAAAATAATGACATACAGACAAACATACAAACAAATAAAGAAGTGCTCAATATTTGTCAAACTACGATTATGTTGAATAGAGCTGATACAAACAAATTCGTTTTTCAATCAAAAGCGCGTAAGTATGCTAAAAGTATAGTTCTTGTGTCAGAAAAATTCTCAACGACCGGCTGAAATATATCGAAATTGTTACCCAAAAATAGCAACAGCGTACATTTCCTAAACTGGAAATGAAATTGCAAACTTACGGAAGTTTTCCTACAAATCCAGAAAATCGTAAACGTAGGCAAAATGGAAATAGGGAATTTCCTAATAAAGATATGGTGGCACTTCAGAGATAGTCCATATATTTTAATAAGACAGGTATCCATTCAAACTAATGCATAGTTTTAAGATTAATATAAATTATAATATGTTTATTTGGTGGTTGCCATTTTTTCGTTGCCTCGTAAGATTGTATTCAGCTCAAAGTGCTATTGGTTACATAACTTTAAACACTAATAGCTCATGAATTACTATTAACCTCAGACCTATAGCTGGTTATTGGTTTTTTAAGAACAATTTCATAAACTATAAAATTAGTTTAAAAATACAGGGTGTTACATAAGAAGAACCAACAATTATTAAATTTTCGGTTTAACCGGAAGTCAGATATTTGCGTCCTTTTTCTTAAAATATGTATCACATAGAATCGTATAACCTCTCTATATAAAAGTGTTTTCTGTCATAACAATGAAGAAATTCAACTGGCCCGTAATTTAAAATCAACCTGTACATTGACTACTAATATACGCTTGCCCACCACCTAAAGTTATACGATAAAGTAATTTTTTACGTATACGGATCTTCGGAGAGTGCCTTGCACTAGGCCGTTATCTGAAGCCTCGAAGCTGCTGGAGGGGGTTATTGTATCGTGTGGTACGCAGGTCAGGTTTTTTGTTACCTCTATCATGTTTCTGAGAAATCTATCAGAGACGTATGGTGATCGCTCAGTTTCCATTATCACAAATGCAGGAAATGATGGAAAATACTAAATAGTAGACGGTTCCTTTTCTTTACTAGCGCACCATGATGTCCAGCAAAATACTGTTTGAAAAGCGATAAGGTTATACTATTCGAAATCAGCTTTGGACTCCAGATGATTATGTGATAAGCGTTGATGTAAGTTAGAACCTAGTTTTTTTTATTGAGAAATAGGATGTTGTTGATTTCAATGTGTAAGTCTCCAAGATTCGAAGTGTTGGTGCTTAACGTTGCCCAGGCACTTCTTAAGATACTCTTTTAGTAAATCATATCAAACGCTTCAGTTCATTTTTGGATTGTCCACGTTTGAAACCACAAGCTGCTATAGGAAGATTAATATATTAACTAGGCGAAGTTTCGTTTGTTAACATGTAGTGGTAGTTCCAAGTCTTCGTGAACTCGTGATACTGCGTTTACTATACCGATATGTTTCTTTACTGATGCCTCACAATATTTTGTAATTAATAAGTAGATAACTGCGCCCTTTCTATCTACTTCATGTATATGGGGACAATGCCGATGTAAGACACATTTTTGTCGATAACAATCAACATTTAGTTGGTATTTACTATTGGGTACATCGTCGTATCGTCAGCTTATCGCGTTTGGCAACTCCCCCAATTCCTGTATCGGTTATGTCAAACATCATCAATATCTAAATAGTCAAGGTGTCGCAAATTATAGTACCCTAGCAAATTACGCGGGTTAGTAGGTGCTAGTTCTAGTGGGGGCTTAGTCCCACCTGACTTTGGTGTAGTACCCAGCTTCTATTTACGCCACTGACTGGCCGAGGTAAATGCATTCCGCATTCCTGCACCGAGGAGTGCAGCCGGTAGTGTATTAATGTTTAATAAGATGTACTGCGAGAGCATTCCGACAGGTACAAAATTGCATTGCGATATGCAAGTAGGGCGCCGTAATTACGTCATAATTTACTGCGGAGAAAATTATAACCAGACAGACACCTCATTAAATACTTTTCCCAGAAAGCAAGTTCCCTTAATTAAGCTTTGCTTTCGAGATAAGCACGAATACAGACGGCGTCATTTCCTTTAAATGCTGCCCACTTCAGTTTAATATTGCAACGCCACAACCTTCGCGGGACAACTGAATTGCTGCAGTCTTGATGCTGCTGCGGCTGTCATACGTGGCTTACGACTTCCTTGGACGAAATGAGCTTTGAATATCCGCGGACGAGATCGAAACATCTGTTTATCTGCACCACTGCAGAGCGCTCAAACTTTTTGTTTGTTTCTTGATTTACTGCGCGATGCCGTCTCGTCTTTTTGAGTGATGTTAACTCGCTTTCTCCGAGATGTCTGGCTTTATCTTGCTGGTGCTGGAGAATGTGCTAATAGGGATTTTAAGCTAGGCTTTCACCGCCACTTCTTCTAAAATGTGTTTTGAAGTGTTTCTTTATTTTGTAAGTTCATAAAAGGTACATCGGTAATTGCACATTTTCCAGGATTGGACCGTGTCATTTTGACCTCAATGAAATCTAAACAGGATTTTAGATCTACTCGTAGTTTAACAATGTTATTTTGAACAAGATGACAAGAAATGTAATATTAAATCAACTGTGCTAACACTGTGCTATTAAAAATTGTGAACCAAGACTGGTAATTTTAAAATTCATAGGCGACGTTATTTATGATGACCTTAGATGAAGCTGGCGTGGAACATAATGGTTAATTCACACGTTATGTTTAATTAGGTAGGTGACTTAACGTTTCAGTAAAGCGTTTTGTTTGCATGTAAATGAGTTTTATATTCCTTGTTGTGCGATGTATAACCAGGGCGCCGTAAATTTAATGTTTAATGTGAAATTCCACTTGCTTGACGTTAACTTCCACCACACATACGATCAACTGCTTTACTAACATTTTTTCAAACTCTTTATAAGTATTCAAATTGGAAGCAAAATAGAACGACTAAAAACAGTTTCCCAAAAATGTTTAATGTAGAATTTAGGGAAGATCAGCTAGGAAAACCAATAGAAAAATCTAACACCTCCACACATATGCTATTGGAAACATTTGGTGTAAAATCGTTGATAATTTTGCACAGACTTGTTAACACATATTTATATTGATGGAAAATATATGAAATGCAAGAATTAGAAAAGAATAAGACATGGCTATGATAGAGTAGTAGTAACGTATAGTAGAGAAGTAGAGAACAGGACCAAGATAAATAGATTTGAAAAATCAAACTGTACACAAGATTTTTCTATCTCAACAGTATAATTATCAATGGTGGAAAACGTGTTACACAGAACATATATTTATAGCTACGAAACAAAACAAGAATTATCCAGGCAGTTCAATGGCACAGGAACACGTTTTTGTTTTTACGAAATTTTTACCTACCTAGTTCGAACGCGAGCTGTACCAAGAGGTACCTGGACAAATTACAGTAATTGTTAGGCGCCACATCTTATGTCAGTCTGAAAATATTGTGGAACGCCCCAATGCAGGCATTGACGTGTCTCTTGGCCACAGGAAGTTTCTCAGCTTCCGAATGTGACACTCTTAGCAGTATAATTAGCAAAGCTGGAAGGCAAAAATGCTCTTGCCAGCTCAGTGACGGAGGGACGTGTTTTGGCTGTAAGAAATTCTCCTTTGAAAAGGTGGAATACGAGTTGCGCCCAAAAGGTACCTGGACAAATTAAGATAACTGTTAGGCGGCATTTACTGTGTCAGCCTAAAATTTACGTGGGACGCCCCTCAATAGGAATTGCGGTGTTTCTCTCGGTTTGAAGAGATTTTTTAGCTCTCAATAATGACTTGTTTCTGGTAACTAAAATGGTATATCTTCTTCAAAAATTTACGTAACAGCATTCGGCATCATAAATAAATCACAGTACATTATATTAAAAGAACGATTGTTAATCCCCTTAGCGTAAGCTAAGAGCCTATTACTACTGCACTAAGTCAGACTTTAGAAACGATCCGGGAAGAAGAATATCCATTCATAAGGGTCACGGTGACCAAAGGTCGTGACGTGATGGAGGAAGAATGATTAATATAACCGATGCATGGGTGTGATATTCGAATTCACTATCTGCTAACTGAAACCGCGAATGATTTATCAGCTGACCACAAGCTGAAAAAAGGGTTGCAGCTGCAGGATCCCCTAGTGCAATAAATAATCCTAAACTACTTTCTGCGTTATAATGTAATTTTTTAATTAGACTACAAGCTATTCTGAATGATAATAGTTCACACTACGTATTTGTTAATTAACATAAGACATTTAGCTCAGTATTGGAATGCAGCAATTTGGCTGGCGTTAAGGGTACGAAATTTAGTAGTCATCACCTGGGGATTGATGAAAAAGCGGCCAGCTTGAGGAATGAATAGCGGTAATATATAGCGGCGTCGCTCAGGCAGGTGTGGAAATCGGAAGATAGATAAGGACGACTCAAGCGAGTTACTATACGGAGTAGATGCAAGAAGTAGAAATACGGAACAGCAGAATTTTTCACATATTCGACCAAAGTCAACTGTGAGGCTTCGCTTCAATGCTACGAGACGAGATTTCGAAGCCCGGGGATTCCCAGGTCTAAGATAGTAAAAAAATGTCTATAACTGATGCGATTTTTTTCCAGAACGGCTACATAATACAGCTTCTATCTCTGCGACCTGTGACTAACTGATGCTAGCGCGATAACTTGGGCAATCCCTAAACCCTTCTGTTTGTACGAAATTGAGACCAAACTCCTCCAGGCAAAAATTTTATTTAGAAAACACCAAGTATACTAGCCTCAAAGCACTGTATAAATAATAGGACCCAACATATAAACATTATTCCCTAAGCAAATGTTTACCATTGTTGAAACATGGAGCAAAGGAAAGAAATAATGCTTTTAATATGCCATATCTCATAAGAAAGTTAAATGTAAATAAAAATGTAAATGTTACAAATGAAAACAAGTTCAGACGAGTTGATGAAACATAAACTAGCTGAACAACGACCAAAAATTATTTCTGAATATTGTGTTTGAGTTAAGTATGCCTTGTGTTGGTACATTTTATAATCATCATTACCATATTTCTGCGCCTTTTAGAGAGCTAATCGTTTTTAATTTTCAATTTATAGTTTCTTTATGTACACTGCGAAAGCTACAAATGCCCTAGAAGCTTAGTGTTTGAATTTTACTCAATACAGATCACGACGTAATTGCGGTGGCTGAAAGTAAAAAATAAAAACCTTGAATAACTCAAGAAATACTTAATCTGATGGAAAAGCGGAAGACAAATAAGAACAAAAATATTGACAGGTACAAACAATTTCAAAGTACAATTCAATGTAAAATAAGAAAAGCCAAAGAAGATTGGATGAGAGAAAGATGTAGGGAAATAGAAGTAGCACTAGAAAAACATGACAATTTCAACGTGCATAAAATAATCAGACAGACCTGTGGAAAATTCGGCAAGACTCGACATAACAGTATAATAAATTCTGAAAACCAACTCATCACAACTAAAGAAGAACTTAAAGAAATTTGGGAATAATTTGTTGAAAAGAAATTTCATGACAACAGAAGAGAAGAAGATCGATTAAGATCCGAAGAACGCGGACCAGACATATTAAAATCAAAAGTGATTAGAGCTCTTAAAATAATGAAACATGGAAAGGCTGCAGGTCCTGGCGGTATTTATAACGAATTGCTAAATCTTGTGGAAGATGAAAACATTGATCTGCTAACGAACTTTTTCAACCAGATATAAAGGACAGCTATGATTCCTAAGGACTGGCTGCAGTCAGTTTTCATTACTATCCCCAAAGAACTAAATGCCAACAAATATGATCAATTCCGATGCATAAGTCTCATGTGCAACATGCTAAAACTATTCCTGAAAATACATCAACAACGAATATATAGGAAATGCGAAACAGATCTAGATGACTCACAGTTTGGTTTCCGTCAAGGAATGGGAACACGTGAAACACTTTACAGTCTGAATATTCTGTTACAAAAATGTAGAGATCAACAGAAAATTGTGTATGCATGCTTCATAGACTTCCAGACCGCATTTGACAATGTGAGACACGACAACTTAATTAAATTACTCGAAGACAAAAGCCTAGGCGCGGAAGATATTAAGTTTCTGAGAAATCTGTATTGGAATCAGTCTGCAACAGTTAGAATTAGCGACGAAATCACAAAACCAATTCCAATAAAGAAAGGTGTCAGACAGGGTTGCATCATGTCGCCGATGCTATTCAACATCTATTCGGATGACATTTTCGCCAAGGCGTTACAGAATGTAAATGAAGGCATCAAAGTCAACGGTAAACTTATAAACAACCCGCGCTATGCAAACGATGCGGTAGTATTTGCTGATAATGCAGAAGGTTTACAACGATTAATTGATGCTATAACAGCCGAAGGAAATACCATGGGTCTGAAAATAAACACACAAGAAACAAAAACCATGATATTCAGCAGGAATCCAAATGACCAAATTAACCTTATCATATATGGCCAGCGTCTCGAAAAAGTTTCCAAATTTAGATATCTGAGACGCTGGGTGACGGAAAACACGGACCCAGATTTAGAGATACGTACGAGAATAGAAACTGCTAGATCCACTTTTATTAATATGAAGAAACTTTTAACTAATCGAAGCTTAAACCTGGCCGTTCGCTACAGATTTGCCAAGTGCTACGTTTATTCAACACTGTTATACGGGGCAGAAACATGGACTCTAAAGAAAAACACAGAAAAAAAGTTACAAGCATTTTAGTTCTGGGTTTTCAGACGAATGTTGCGGATATCATGGACAGAGCACGTCACTAACGAGGAGGTTCTTAGAAGAGTCGATAGAGATAAAGAACTAATAAGAGAAATCAAAAGGGAGAAACCTCATACCTTGGGCACATATACAGGAACAATAAGTACCACTTGCTTCAAATTCTTATGGAAGGGAAAATATAAGGAAGAAGAGGTGTAGGACGAAGGAAATGCTCCTGGATCAAGAATATCCGGGACTGGACCGGATTGAAAACACATTCGCTAATTAGAACAGTGAAAAACAAAGATGAATTTGCCAGAGTTGTTGCCAACCTTCAATAATGAAGATGGTACCTTAAGAAGAAGAAGACTCTATTTTAGCATTTATCAACTGTTAAATGCGAATAACTCGCCTAGAATATCTTCGAAGCCCATATATTGTCCAATTACTTCAAACTCCGAAGACTCTACAACTCAAATTGATTGTTTTAAACTAACGCCATGTTCCATTAATCGCTACCCGCATGCTACTACAATTGACCCCCAAAACAATATTGTTTGGAGGTTTTATGTAAAACATTGCATTTTATTATTTTGAGACTATACACGTAATTTATTAATGTACTCACATCACCGCATCATGCTTAGCTTTAACAATTCTTCGAAAAAAGTTTGAAACAACATGGACGTTTCATTGCAATAACCGCTACAGGGTTATTTGTATCGTTCCTGTTCAGTACATGAAGCTATCGTAAATTATGTAAAGCTACGCGGCTAATTAATAAGAGCTAATATGGCATGCGTTTAATTATTATTTTTTCCATTGCTCGAGCTATTACCACAGCTAACATTTATTACTATTAGTACTACACCAACACGTGGTCCTTCGTTAATCACGAATTCAGCGCTAACAAAATTAAATTTCCTGCAATTAAAATTCGATGAGGATATTCGTATCAAATTAATGAATTGAAACCCAGAAAACAAACAGTTCATTTATTTTAATATGATTTGTTGAACGCAGTACAGGGAATTTGAAATTCCGGGAATTGCAGTCACTGGTCGTGGTTTAAATGTTTTATGGAATTTTATTATTCTTTGTAATGTATTATAATATATACTATACGAGTTAATGCTGACTATTCAAACATTTTATTTAAAAATACATGACCAGCTGTTCGGAACAGATTGACATTGTCTTTACCGTTCTTCAGGAAATTTTAAACTCCTTATTTCTCCATGACCTGCCTACGAGGCAACAAACGAATATTGTGGATTCAAATGATGACTTATTTTCAAGTCGTTGTGTATGATATCATTTCCGATAGGTATACCATGGAGCATTTGTGATTGTGCCTTCCACTGTAGCGGTAGAATATTTCCAGGTTAATATTCACTGTTGCTCAAGGTTGGGCAACAGATATCCACAACAGCTGTCACTATACAATCCGACATAATAATTTTCATTGCTTGCTTGCTTGACGCCACTTTGAGAGCGAACTCGTGGGCCGAACTGGCTGATTTTGGTGTCAATCCACTCAGGACGACGCAAGTAAGCCAGTAGTAGGGTTTTAAAATTTTTATAAGTGACTTTTTTTATGTCGATTTTTTTGTTGATAGCTAACCTCAAAATTAACTCGACACACAAAATGGATCACTCTTGCACAAATTGCATTAAATGAATTATTTCGCGCCCAATTTGGGTGCAGAACGCTAGTGTATCAATAATGTTTTGGAGAGGAATAGTTGAGGTCTAAGGCCAATAAGCCAATAGCGTATGAAAAATTCATTTCAAGTTACATGTCCATCTAGGTGATACTTATAATGCTTTACAGTTTTCACCTGTGGAACCTGTTGGTTGATTAGCGTGGCATGTCCCTCTAATTAAGGTATAGGTGACTTGTATTGACTTTGTTTTGTTGGCTCTTACCAGTAAATTCACGTTTACGACATGGAATAAGCTTAAAGGGTTTCCAGTAGCTCAGCGTGAAGGATAGAGGGGGTGGGGTAGACTGAAATAAGAGGGAGCTCGCTCACGATATTTTAAATAATTGTACCTTCCAATGAGAAGGTACGGATATGAATTCGTATTTATTTTAGAACGTCACTATGAAGTTTTCGATGCATGTGATGGAGTAAGGGGGTGCGGTGCTCAGTTTTGAAATTTGTACAGTACCTTTATTCTAAGTCCTGTAATATGCTTACTTGACTTAAAAGTGTCCGAAACTGCACTGCTCTGTACAAATAAAAAACATACATAAAATTTTATAGGCTTTGTTGAGATAACACATAAATATACATTTAAGCGGGTTAGCCTTGCATATATGACCGCTTTGGCTAGTTTCCAAAACAATTCCTATGAATTCTACCCGCTTGTTATCGACAAGAATTGCAGTTAAGCTCGTCTGCGAAAGACTACCACTGGGAAACGTCGCGAGGGACATCCGGGGAACAAATACCCCAGAAACGATAGCTGTAATAAAGGAAACAATGACGATTATACCTCGTAGAGCTTATTCTAAGTATATACTTGCATTGTAAAAACGACCCTAAATGAATTATGTGGTTTTTCCTAACGCGTGTCTTGAACAATTTGCGACGGTGAAAGTCGGCACTTCGTCATCAAATTTTGAAGTTGATTTAATGAAATTTGTAAACGTCTTTCTAATGCTGGATCCTCATTACTGTGGACAGTATCAGCGAATTTGGAGGTGCAAATATTAGCATTGTTAATATATTAGCTATGAAAAGTTGGCATGCTATATATTTAGGAATGCTGTCCAGCAATACTGCTTCATAAGTTGTATTTATGATATCAACCATTGAATACACTGCTCAATTGTTGTGGCACGAAGTTTGCAAAAGCCGGACTGGTCGACTACTATCAGAGATAGGTCTTTCAATTGAGGCTCAAGCCTACATGAGTGATTTCATATAAACGGCTTAGAAATTTCATCTTCTGTAGGTTTTTAGGTTTACGAATTAGTATTACCTTATCGACTATGTTGGCTTTTGACTTGAGAGATGATTCAGATTGTTCCTGTTTGTTCGCCTAGATTCCCATCCTTTATATTTGGCATTAGTGTCTATGCCTAGGAATGTAGTATACTGTCTTTCTTTTATCGCATATCTTGAAGGACAATAAATTGCTATTTTATATAGGCTTTTCCGTGTCCTGACGTCCATAGCTAAGGATGTCTTTCTGCGGTCATTTTACGTTATAAATGTCTTATGAACGTATGTTCCAAATTCAATTGTAGTGGATTTACGATACCTTTAGATTTAAAAAACGGAGGTAACAAACCACTAGTTAATTTTTTATTTAATTAAATTTTACGATTTGAAGAAAATTTCGCATTTGCAACAATTGCTACAACAGGATAAATAGAAAAGCAACTATTCACAGTCAACGTGATTTAATTTTCGTAAAATTCACAATCAGACCTTACAATTTTAAAATTTTGAAATGCTTATATTTTCGTTACGAAGGAGTTTTGGATATACGTTCATCAGACAGTTTTGTCTTAAAATAACCTCAACAACAAGCCATTAAGTTAGACTGTCGTGTCACGAAAGCACCCTGTATAAGTGATTCACGCAATCGTATACTACACCATTGGCAGCCTGGATGATTTGCTACAGACACTTTGTTAGCATTATTTGAAAAATTTCGCCGCTGTTAGCGTTTGCGCCAGAGGAAGTCATGTAATTCGTCTCGTCGAACTGCTTCTCGCGGCAAGAGTTTTCGTCGCCTTGAAAAAAAAATGTTGCGTAGGGTGTGGTTTTATATCGTTATTATAGCCGCTTGGTTAAGCTTCACCGAATCAATTCTAGCAAATGACTATGATTGCCGGATATGCTGTAACGATAGCTCCGAGGCAAGTTTTTGGGCATAAAAATAATTTTAATTATTTCAAATGTGCATGTTGCCATCTTGATACATTTCAGGTCGATGTTTTCTTGCACCTTGTGGGTGGTACGAGATTCTGCGGCGCGCGTTTCCAACGCCGCCGTTTTCCCCACTGCTTGAATCCCCAGTCCGAATTTGAGATAACTCGGGCCCCAGAAGCGTATAAAAATACGCGCTCCGGGCAGAACGAACAATCCTGCCTTAAACAATTACCTCTTCTAAACCCGTAGAACCTACCTAGGTTGTGTACAAGGCGCTGTTTTAGGTGACGAGCACTACCATTTTTTCCCGAAACCCTGATCGAACTCGGCGCTGTCTCTGACTCGCTGAGTTCAATCTCCGCCATGTCCTGGTGAACGCTTTGGCGCCGGTTCAAATGACGATCTTTCACTTAGCACCCAGATTTAGACAATGCTCTGGTCCAGGTGACATGTTCATCTTTTCCCTATCGTTTTCTGATCACCGTATGTATTATAAGTCGAAACCTTAAGGGGAAGTTACAAGTTATACAAATTATGCGACTTTTTGGTGGCCCTCAGTGTAATATAAAAAATGTCACTGTAAAGCACGAATTCACGAAACGGCCGCCTGAATAAACAAACCAGAAATTGCCTATTTGAAAGCTAAAGTAGGATAATCTGCACAGAGGTAAACGGACCTCTAAAATTTATGAATTCTGTCAACCCCCATCAATTATTTTCAACGTAACATAGCCGTTATTGACACCGGTAATGCTTGTTTGTCCACAAAATTATGGGACATTAAAAAGAAGCGGAAATCGACGCGGCAAATCACCTATAGGCTGCCAACCGAACTTCACGACCGGCATAGGTTGCAGCAGGCGTTATGGGAAAAGCCGTCCACCCAGGAATATATTATTAACTTTGTCCATAAACAGATATTCGGTTATACTTTATAAAACATGTGATTTCATTTATAATGAAGTAGTATTAATAGGCGTTTATTTTCGACTACTTTTCTTTGGATGTGTCCACAGTACCATGGCCCACGAATAGAGCTATCTAAGGCCCAATGCAACTGGGAAATTAAAGAGTAATTTCTACCGTTGTGTTATATTTTTGTAACGACAGAGTAGAGAGGTTGCATTTTTGGCACCACGAGCAGCAGTTACAATGCAGCTTCCCAAATGCAGTGTACACCTTTGAAATTCAAAAGTAAATCCACAAGAGAGTAGTTAAATTACAGATGATACAGTAGTCCAAGTTCTGACCTTTCTGAAATATTTTATAGTTTTTAAAAGTACCGACATTACTTGTGTTACCTTGGATATGTACTAACATTCTATAGGGCTGATTTCAGTTTAATGTTATGCTTAGCACCAAATAATGTGAATAATACATTTTCAGTTAAATGCAAACAATACCTGTGTGTTTTAGAAGAATTCATAAATTAGTTATAAATTCCTGTATTGTCCACTATATTAAATAATTCAAAACCCGAGTTTTATTTAATATTGCAGGCTTGCTCTCTAAGTGAGCAAATGCAATTCCATTGAAAGCACTCATTCGCTGAATGTTAACCGCGTTAGCACAAAATACCGTAAAATGCCGGTAGTGCGCGGTTTTATTCCCTTTAACATTAATAAAGCAAGTTAAGCTGCTAAACGAAATAGAGAAGTGCAGCAGTCATAATGCACGGGATTATCGCCCGAACCGTCCAGGTTTATGTTACTACCGCTGCTGGAAACAACCATAATCGTTTATAAAGTAAACTGCACTTATTTATACAAGTTTGAACTGGAAATTTAACTGAGACAAAAAGCCAGATTTGGGGATTATTTATTGGCTGGAATTATTCCACTGCTACACGCAATTCTAATAATAGGGCCCCGCTCCAGCAACCAGGTTAAACCTTGAACTGCTGTCCTCCAATTGCATGATTTATTCGAACCAAGACAGACGGCGTACTTTTATTTTAATAAGTGAAACTGAAATGATTAATAAATAGCCCGACTCTAAAAATATCGAAGGTTCAACAAAGCTAACAGGGGCCAGAAGCTCCAACTTAAGCGCTCGGAAGCAAATTGGAGACCCAACCCCACCGTCGCAAAGTGTTTATTATACCTCAGAGAGGTGTCTGTTTTATATGTATTATAATTCCTCTTTAATGTGAATATCTAGGAAGTGCGGGAGCCGACTTAGAATTACGCAGGATTTTAATTCCCGCGGAAATATATTTACGTAGCCTACGTGGTTTAAAGCAAACATGGAAACTTGTTTGGTGGAAACCGAAATTTGCATGACTAAGATCCAATCTCGACATGTACTAGGGCAATAATTATCTTGTATTTTTTTTCACACGACACTAAGGTTTGGATAAACCCCGACACATCTAAAAGATTAGCTTTGTAAAGAAAGATAATTATGTGTCTCTATTGCAGTAATTTTATTTACTTCGTTCTTATACGCATAAGACGTAAAATCTGTTTGTAAAGTAAATACCTGGAACCTAAACCTGTTTATTTTTCCTTATCTGGACATAAGTGCTATGGTTTGGGTACTGGTAAATCGGTAGATGTCGGTGGATCATACAAAGTGGTCAACAATTTTTGAGTTAACTAACTAACTAACTGGGCATAGGAAGCTTACTTGGCAGGGGGCCATAATTTTACATCTTTTCCTGACGATACTTTGACGCATTTCAAACAGAAAAACACGTTTTTCATCTACCGCTCATGATGGTTCACGAAGACTAATCCAACATTTTAGTAGTTTTTATTCAGAATTTTAAGAAGAATATGTTATATACACTTTATACATTTGGCATGGATGGTTTCATATTATAATAGGCTAAAACTGAAGCCATAAATGTTCTTCGGTACATAATCTGGATATCAGTTGAAAAAGTACATTATTCAATACGTTGCTACCGTAATAAAAGACGGGTCGGTTTGAGAGTTGATTCGTCTGGCAATGCACATTTAAAGAATTATAATATAGCAGTAGTAATGATAAAGGGATTACTTTGCAATATGCAGTGCTGAATATCACAAACATTATTTTACAACACAAACTAAAATAGATTTGATTGCTTACCTTTTCTTGAATAATCACTTTGTTAGCTAGGGGAACTACTTTGTAATGCTTTTTATCTTCTAGTAATTTGAACTGAATTACTTACATACGCATATAAGTGCCTCGGGGAAGTCAGTAACCAAATTTCCTTCATTGCTTAGAATGAGTAGATTCAGAATACTTTAGAAATAAAGTACATTCTTAAACAGATTACATAACATTTTTGTAAATTATATCTAATTTTAGAATGCTTTGCTATCCACCAGTCAAGCTCCTTCAGCCTGTCGGGGTAATCTAAAGCATTCTAAGACGGCGCAGCGGTGCTCCTCGTGGCGGCGCTAACTAAAGCCAAAAATATGTGTTGTTAAACCAAAGCAGTGGGGACTTCTACAAAGTGCTACAATTCTGTTTGCAGGAATTGTAGGAATTTAGAAGTTGCTGAAAGGGGACAACCTTACCACGCAAGTGTAACTTTTGCTTAATCACGGCGGTAGTTGCGATAAAAGACCTCTCGATCAAAAGCTGCTCACGTCGGATGCTGTAACCTGTTCTGAAGCCGGTAATGCCGCCGCAAGGGGGAAGGGGGGGGGGGGAGCGCCATTAGGGGTCGGTTTTCGTAACATATAGAACGCCTCGACGAAAATTGAGGTGTGCAGGTCTAGATCTCATCACCGATAGAACGCCTCGACTAGATGGGGCGGGGGGGGGGGTCTCATCATCGATAAATAACCCAACAAAGCGAGAATCTGCAGGTCTGGATGCAGTGAATTTGGCCTTCCTTGAGGATCAGGGCTGTTGACTTCTCCCTGAACTCAAATGCTTAGACCTAGATGAATATCGCAATCGTATACCTTCTGTCTGAATCATCTATTCGAGGAAATCCAGGTGGGGATGCCGTTCCTTTATTTGCACACCCCCATCGCTGAGTTTTTGCCTTTATCGCAAATCGCCGCATACTGGAGGTCAGGCATCAATTGTGACGTTGGCGGCATTCAAAACATACTCACTATGTTAAGTTCTGTGTGTGCCGGCACAAACGTCACAACATAGTAAATTTTTTATTTTTCATTGGGTCCCCGGTAGTGTAGTTTGAACAAGCGTCCACGTTCGATCAGTAGAGTTAAGCAACTCTCTTTCTGGTCAGAACTTGGATGGAAGTTCAGCGGCTGCTACTCTCGACTCCTCGTGGTACTGCTGCCAGGGAAATAGTTGGTCTCGGATGTCATAATAACATCATGACAGTCGTTAGTGGGATTGGAAGTCCCCATAAAATGTACAGCGATGCCTATAATTGGCCTAACGGCTGTTGGCTGTGTACCAAAATATATAAATTAAAAAATAAATAAAATATATATGCACCTTGCCAAATAAAAGATAATTAGTCTTAAGATAAAATGTAATACAGTGAGAAATACTAGTGAGGAAATAATGTCGAATTCAAGTAATAGAGAATTGGTGAGTGATAGGAAATTAAAAATTCTAATAAGCCTTTTTTAACAATGGACGACAGGTAAATCAAAATAACTCTTATACACAAAAGAAAGGTAGGCAAAAGCTATCTACGTGGTAAATGAGTATGAAACACGCAATTAGGTAATGAAATATCGCAAAGGTGCTTTACATGATTGCTGTTTCTTAAACTTTGTTAGAAGAATGTTTATGACGGGGTTGTTATAGCAAAATTAATTTCGAAATTATTCTGTAGCACGTCAAAATAGAAAAATCTACTCAGGGATTCTTAAAAGGTATGTTCACACGATCAAAATGCAAACGACATTTCAGTTTTGCCTAAATTATTTAATATCTTGGTTTGAATAATATGAATTATATACTTATTTGCTTCTGATACTTTTATGTCTGAAGAAGTCAATGTAAAATTTTTGTAAAACTTTCAGCTATATGTTTTAAAATACAAGTACTCATAGCGAATTAGGTATAACGAACGCCGAAAGCTAACTAGGTAATTAGAAGCTAAGGTATCTGACCCGCGTCATTGTCTTAGCCAAAGTGACGCAAGACGGATGAAGAAGCAATGATCACGAATCCCAGATTGTCTCAGTTTCCGCTTGTGCAAGGCGAAAGGATTCTCTATTATTTGAATACAAGGCGGTTTTGTCGAGTTGGGCACAGGCTGAAGGTTGAAATTTTCACTTTCGCTTAAGAAAACAGAATCCCCCGCTCGGGTTTATGATCGATTTGTCCAGCAGGAATGACTCTCACTTTCTTTTTGTCCATTGTAATTTGATTTGGACGTCCGTTCTTTTATTTCTTCCTGCAATTGAGTCTATTCCATGACGCAAAAGGGGTAGATTAAGATCATGCTGCAATGATTCGATATGCGTGCTGTTTCCAGACTGCAGTGCGACGTTTGGAAGATTCGTTACATTCATTGCGCGACGACATTACTCAAATCTGACGTTAAAAAGATTTCTTAATTGCAAGCACACAATTGATTTTGAGACTTTTACTGGAACCGTCCCACCCCGAATTTTCACTTTTATTAGTGTTACCGGCGGTATTTTTACGATCATAATTGCGAAGGGTAATTGCTGACGTTTTCAAGCAATTCGGCACGGTTCCGCTACAGTATCTACTAGAAAAATATTTAGCAAATGTCAAAATCATGGAATCCTAAATAAAAAAGTACAATCTTCTACCTTAGGTGTTTTATTTTTATGATAGTACTGCATTGTATTAAATAATTGTGGATACATTGGGAACAAGAACAGGTAAATTTTTAATGTAGTAACTAACTTTTAGTTTTTCGTTTTGTGACAATGCATTTGGATACTGTCGCCTTGAGAAGCATCGTCAAATCCTGAAATGCAGATTTATTGTTGACAATTAGATCTACAACCCCGAATAGTAACCAAGGGGTGAGTTGATTTTATGCCATAGCGTTAAAGTACTTAACAGGTATACCTCTACAGCTTTATGAGTTTAATCGATGGGTTTGATTTATTAACCTTAATCAAATTGGTCTGCTTTTTGTATCTGATCTGATCTCTGATCTAATGCCGTTTCGTCTGCTGTGGGAGTTTTTGCGGCAAAAGTTTTGGTTTCGACTTCATTTTGGACTTATTGTGAGAGCCTGGTTTGAGGCGGGTTTTCGAGATTGGCGAAGCGCTAGTGCTCCACATTTAACTTGGACTGTTGCGTTTTGAAGTAAGCGCCAATATTTTAAGGTATGTGCTTATTTGTCATATAACGTCATTAATTAATGCTTAATGTTGTATAACCTGTAATTGTGGTAATATGTGTGCTGACAGAATAAAGTAGATAATTGATTATTTGAATTGTTTTAAAGAACTGTTTTATAACAAATAAGGTACTAGAAATTGGTCTGATAGCAGACGTCTAATGATGATTGCGTTCGAAATGATTATATGAGAATTCTCAACTACTAGCTAACATAATCATGATTTTGCTAGTACAAACTCGTGTTGTACTTTCAATTTGTCAGATTGTAAGTAATTTGAACTGCAGTATTTTAGATGCGCATGTACGCATTTATTAATCTAATGAGATACATATGTATTTAACCTATTAAATATAACCGTTATTATTGAATATATGGTTTGGTTTCTTCGTGCTTCTTGTTATGCTTCAACTTCTAGCTTAAATACCTCGAATGGCTCTATCGGATTATCTTAAGTCATGCTACGAAGTATGAAATTTTTTACAGGTATATTCTAATATAAATATTGGTACCTCACTTTTTATTTGAACTACGACCACTCTACCATTCTGTTATTCAAGACCTAACGGGTGCCTTACTAGTTGCATAAGGTAAATTTCAGTGTTATAATATTCTCAGTTATTACACAACAAATTAGCATTCTCTCAGAAGTTCGATGGCAACAAACAAATTGTATCTTTATCATTTGATTGGTGCTAGAGGTAATGCACTTACTTCATTAGATGGTTTTGACAGAGCAACAAACAGTAGGTGATTGAATTGTTCCCATTGTTACCAAATACCCAAATAAAGTGCTATTGATTGTATTATTCAGAACTCATTTCATTCAGAACCGGTAAATTCGTTGACCCATATCTTGTCAGAAATAAAAGGTTTACCCATTAAACATAAACCCAAAATCTGATAAATTATTTTCATTTAAAACTTAAATAAGAACAACTCAAGTGTCTCATAAGAGTTATCAAGAATGAAGTTATCAAATTTACAAACAGTAACCCAGCAGCCGTGCCTGTGATGCTGAAAACCCACCATTTACTGCCTTAATGGCGCTAATAAAATAGCTGGTTAAGTGTAGATTCAAACTTTATTTGCACGGGGAGATATATTAGCAAGGTAGATAGAAATTTACGGGCATTAATTCAATAGCACTTCCGCAATAACTCAAAACTGTAAAAGAGCCGTAAGTTACACGTTAAGTGCATATACAGCATTTCTCAGTAAAGTTGAAAGCGTACTTGTAGTTATTGCGCCGCCTCCGGGGTACAGGCTGGAAGAGACGGAACTCGCCGTTCGCAAGCTTCATTTGTTCTCCCTTCCTCGAGCTCCGAAAGAGGACAAAAAATCCTGATTCATCACTACTTGTCACTCGACTGATACGCTCCATTTCTTGTACCAGACAAGCCTTAAAGTTCGCCTTTGTTGTTTTATTTTTAAGAACTTTTCGACGAACAAATTTCCTTCGGTTGATGGGAAAGTTAAATTAGTTTCAAAATTTCGCGTTTTTATCGCGCGAATAATAGTCGAGAACAATAGATAAAGCCTTCAGCAAGTGCAACTCGGTGCAGAAAAGTCTTAAATCTGCGGACTAGGAAAAACTCGGCGTCAGCACAACTTAGTTTAATTTAACATATAACATATTAATAAATGATAAAGCACAGTTGTACAAATAGATAGGTAAGAATGGCTTGTCAGCTTTTGCTTAAACTCGTAAAATATGTCAACTTTGTCAAAACATTTTAGCTTTAATCTGTACGAAGAGTAAGACTGTTTAACAAGGTAGGTCCTGTAATGACTCCTGCAGCTGAGGATCACTACTTACACTGTCATTATTGTTGGAACGAATATTATTACAGTAAACTTAATGGTTGCATGGGCACGGATACGGGCACCCGTCAAACGGTTTCGATAGTTAGCCACACGATATTATTAGTACTATGATTATTACTGGATGCCCTCGACAACGTTGAAATGTTTTCATATCAGAAAAAGACCAACTAAAATATTCGATAATAGCTGCCTCAAATGAAAGCTTAATACTATAGACACAATCAACTACTTATAGTTATGTAATTGCAGCCCGGCATTGTTTTTGATCACTAATTAGCTTTGAAATATTCAATGAAATCAAGAAATTGGGATTATTCATATCTGCCAATTATATTCAAGTCTATTAAGTACCATTTACGCTACATGAGTTTTTATTAAAATCAAACAATAGAAAGGAAATGCACGTATTCAAAGCGAACGCAGATACTGCTCTCATCCCCGCGTTTCCTAGAAAATAATGTACCACGAATGCTGAATACTTTAACAATCAATAGTCGCTGGGAGTTAAATATTCATGCAATTTATTATGAAGAGCAGTTATACCTCGTTTCTATAAGTGACAAAGCATTGTTGTGTTATCGATTTCATCATCAGCACTGCTTCTGAATAACTGCGGCATATTGCAGAATTTTAAGCGCTATTGCTATATTTTTGGGATAAACTGTTTCATTTATGTTTGTTCACTTGCAAATTGCATTGATTTGTAGACATTTTCAATAGAGCTTCTATAGGAGTTTAATAAAATGGCAATGAAGACGTATTTAATTTTTACGACAAAACAATTTGTTGCAGTGAACACAAAATAGTGGTTATTATTGGAAACCCCAAATAAGATGCTAAATGTTTTGACAAGGCAAACAAACTGTGTTCTAAATTTTATACTAAAGTTGATATAAGAAGTCACGCAATAAAATTAAACAATTGGCACATTATTACAATTATGAGGTAAAATAGGCATTTAAGTAATAAATATGGAAAGATGTAGAAAGTTGAAGATAGGCATTACCCTCATAAAAGTGAAAAGCAGGCAGATATCTGAGGGCTTTTTAAAAGGGAAAACTGATGTACGACCCGCAATAAATTATAATATTGCTGCAAAGTGTAGATGGCGGAACGATAGAAGTTTTTCCAAATATCCGACCAGATGTCGAAATGCAATTTTACTGCACAACGAGACGAGAAATAAAATTTTTGTAAATTGTACCTTCGAAGTTATTAAATCCAACAATGTCAACACTGATTCGAAAGGCCGTTAATGTTCCCAAAATGCAGATAAATCATACGGCATAGTGACACTCAAACCATTCCATGGACAACCACGGTATGTTAGCTTTCTTCGTTAAATTTTTGTTCCTATGCTAACTTGAGTCTGCTTGAAAAAATTTTTGCCATACTTTAAATCTAAGAGAAAATTTATATAGCTGATCAAGAAGAATGCCGTACTTTTCTACTTAGATAGAAAACGTTCTTTTAAAAATGCTACAAATATGTAAACAGAATATATGCTATTAGTGGTTTGTTTTACTTATTTTTGGCAAAGTACAAAGATTACGCTTCATTAGGAATGGAGAACTACTATATTAGGTAATGTATATGTCAAAGCACCTAAGAACAAAAAATACAATAAGAGCAGATGTTGATAAATGTGAACACTTTAATCGACAAGGAAAACATACCAACATTGTTTTTTATGGATTTACGAACAGAAGTAACAATACAAGATATTTATCTATTAATGTAAAAAGCTTTCAGTGATTAATTTCAATACATTTCAGAACTGGAGCTATTCCTAAAAAACAAAAGGATAGACCAATGTCCGATATCAGAAAGAAATAACTATAAAAAGGTTTCTAAAATGGAAGAATGGGAGATTTACCCACCACAAGCAAAATATTGATAAACAGCGTTAATAAGCACAAATCCTAAAATGGTAAGTTCCGTAAGAGTAATACACAAATACATTAAATAATTTAACATTCAATAACAAAAAACATATCTATATCGACAATGATATCAGTAAATGGCCCGTGATTGTAATCCATTGGCAAGCCTATTTTGTAGACTTCTTTATGTCGAGGGAAATTATTTTTGGTAACTCAAAACACACCTTAATGGCTACAAAATCCAATACCGACTCTACTGCCCAATACGGACTTGGCAATATAAACCCTGAACGCTTAAACCTCCTTCAAGACAACAAACCGATGATATAGCAGTGAGAATGTTAAGAACAAGGTTGACAACATACCAGTGTGACATCAGGCCTTTTTTATTATTGCAATGGCAAGCCCGGTCATCATCATCAGATTACAACAATCAACATAGCCAAGCACATTTAAAGCAATTTAAACAGATAATTGCAGTAACACATATGATATTGAAATATTTGCGTTAAACAGAAATCAATACAAAAATAAAATCAAGTGTAAGATAGTCTCAGAAAGAAATACTTAAATTAGTATATAAATTTACTGTTGATTTGTTATGATTATATTTAACACTATAATTTTTCACCATATGTTCAATTCATTTTTTTGTCTTATAGTCGTTTAATGTTTATAATAATAGGTATAATTTTCTATAATTTGTTATTTAGAGTATAGCTTCTACTTAAGTTAATTAGTGTATCCTTTGTTGGATTTTTATCCTGTTTGGGTACTCTTTGTATAATAAATAAATAATAAATAAATAAACACTTTTTTTGAAGTAATTAGTAATCTTTGAATATGCATTCAATTCAATTCAGATTGCTGAATAATTTTGCGGCTTTGAAGAACCATTAGTTGTTAATTCATGCCGACAGCATTTCTAGTAGGAGCTGTAATAATAATAGTGCCTCTCTTTAAACTACGTGAGAAGGGTTTCCAAAACTTTAATATAGGTGAATCAAGTACCTGCACGCAATTAGTAGAGGTTGGTGGCATTTCTATTTGAAATCAGTGTAGTTAGCAAATTGCCGCCACATTGCTCCACCTTGCGTTCCAAATTAGATCACCTTTTTGGACTTGATGAGCGGCTATCGTGGCGACCTGTCACGTCAAGTATTAGGTCATCGCTCGAATATCCGATTACATCGGAAGATTGTGGTATATCTGGAGGCAGAACTATAAATGTATGCCAGACAGTTACTCTGTTTTCATTGATGGGAAAATGCCCGTAAAATTTAGCGCAGCTCTCGTAGTTTTATATTATTAATTTACGTTGTTTGTTCTAGGAATGTACATTTATTTTAGATGCAATCTTATTTGTGCCTTTTATTTAGTTATTTAATTGATTTAAGCTGCGACCAACAGTACATTATGTACTAGGTCACAGAGTACAAGATGAAATTAACAAAATAACATGTGATGCCACAAATCATAACCAATCATAGTTCGAAAAACAGATAAAAATAATACACTAAATTAGATTTAACAAAATTATTAGTAGTAGGTATACATTGAAGTAAGTAGTACTTACCATAACAAAAACTATTAAAAAGTTACTGTATAAATAGAACATTTTCTGAATAGTAGTTTTAATAAAATTGTAGCAGGGCTACTATGAGTTTATAGTAGCCGAGAAAGATAGTTTAAAACAAAGTAAAAACTGTAAATTGATAGATATATACTATGTACAAAGAAACAATAGACTGCCACAGTGCACGAGAGAAATCTAGTTTAAATTTGGTACAATTTACATTAAATATATCAATACACTCAATTAATTTGCTAGCCAAATCACAGGTCATGTATAGAGGCGAGTGACACAAGATATTAGTTCAGGGTTTATATAAAATAAAAATAAGCACGATAACGTCAAGTTAGTCTTGGGAAAAGAAATTTAGCTGCATCAAAATAGTGGAACAGCAATTAATTCTATAATGACTAATGCGATGCAAAAATACAATGAAGATATACGTGGGCGTCTTTCAAGAGTTTGAAGTTTAAATGTGTGTAAAAGTTCTAAATATGAGGGCGTTAACAATGGGTAAACGCCCGTTATTTTGTATTGCCGAAATCTGATGAAGCGCTTCTGAACTCGCTCAATTTGTATCTTATATATATTATACATAGGTGACCAAATAACTGCAGAAAATTCCAATCTGGTTCGAGCATAAGCCTTATAAAGGAGTCTTGTTTTGTATGTTTATGTTTAATGTCAATATTTCTTTGTATTTCACTGATTGTACGTAGATTGGTTTTTATTTGAGTGGAAGCCTTGGAGTATATTAGTGTCTCAACTTACATTAATCAACACTTCCAGCTTTGTTACATTCAGTATCAGTAACCTCGACTGGAGAAAAAAAAATCAATCAGAGATCCATTTTTGTAACCTGATCTAGCTAGTACCTAACGAAAGGATAAAGTAGTTTAGCAAAATATAGACGACAACAGGCCAACCGCACGATTAGAATCTTTGTTGAAATGGTGGTGCTCGAAGCACCGTATGACTAAGAGCATAGTTACATATTCGACTATACTAATTAATCCATATAGTAAAATACAAATCAGCAAAGTGCCACTGTGACCGTTCTGGTGTTACTTCTTATTCAGTAAGTGGAGCTCACAAGTACTCATAGGCGAACACTATATAAAACATGCCGTTAATACTCCGAAATGCAATTTTTAACAAAATTGATGATGAGCAAGTCGCGGATAGGCGGTGCATTTTTGCGAATTTTAATTTTGAAAAACGTCGCCCAGCCACCGCGACATTAGGGCAAATGTAGCGGACAAACCGCAAGAAATATTTTAATTGTTCCGGGAAGCATGCCAAGGACGCAATTCCTCAGAGCTTGCATCTCGGGCACGACTTTTTATTACTAGAATAAGCTTGTCTTTTGCTGAAATTATCCTGCGTCACGAGCGACCCTTCGGACGCAATTGAAAAGACTTCGAGCAATAGCAGGCGATAGGAGTCGGAATTCTTCCATTCGCCTCGCTTACTTTCGTTTGATATATGCTTATTTCCTTGACAATTGTTGACAAGAAAATAAATTCGGAATGTAAGGGAATACGCGAGGTGTCTCGCTCACCCAAATTGTGTTCGCGGCGCTCGCAGTGCAAATAGTGAGGACTCCTATTTTGACACACTCCGTGTTTATAGCTTCGGGAAACCATAAATATCAACAGTTTTCAGATTGATGGCGCTGCCAATGTTTACGATTTCTCGTTAGTTTTAGATGTCCCAAGGGCGAAAAATATATTACGTTAAATATAAAACGAGATGTAGCTCAATCGGAACACTTCCTTTTTTTTAATATCTTTGGCAGCCTACAATCTAAAATAACGCTGCGGTATTACCCTGTCACACTACATAATGTATAAACTAACTCATATTTGATTATGTTTTACCCATTTTACCGGGAGATCCCCGAATATTTTTAAATAAGTATCCCATAGTGGTTTTAAGAGACTATATCTATACCTACAGAATCTGATTAAAATATACAGTTTGCTCGATGACAGAAACAGATATAAAGAGCGAGGGATGATATATTTATCTAAATGACATATTGATCAGAGTTGTTGTTACTGAAACTATCATCATTTACATTTAAGTCACATAATCGCTTTTAAACTTAAAGAATTAACTGCCATATCGGTTAGATAAGTATTGGGTATCCGTGTTGCAATGAAATGTATACGTTGGGTTGCAGTGGGCAGCTGCAGTGTGGCAGCTACGTTTCGTGGCCCATCCTATATATGAAGAAGGATTAAAGTACTACCACGGCTTTGAGTTAAAGCTTGAGTTAGAAATGATATTAATATCCACATTATTATTATTATTATTATTATTATTATTATGTACAAAGTTAGTTTTTTCTTGAAAATGTATCATTTTTTTTAAAGTAGTATTTGTACGAGTAACAAAACTTGCATTACTCACTGTTTATTTTTCTATTTATTTTTGTTAACAGAGTTAGAATGTCGAATAGGGCAATGGTTGTTCTGTATCAAATCAACTAGAAAACACAGACAGATTGTTTGCTACAGCAAGTCTTTATATAACCATGCTAAATCAGACGGCTACGGAAATACATTTCTTTGGAAACAGGAAAAGTTATTTCACAATCAGTTACTGCTTCATTCGCAGTTATCATGAAAAATATTTGTTATGTGTCTACTATGTATTGATAAGGTTAAGGCTTCATGTTGTGTTACCTATGAGTAGATGTTGATAATTATATTTTAGTTATTTAAATTGCCCTATTTATTTAATTTAGATATTCAAAATTATTTTTCCGGCTAGCTTCGAAAAATGCACTTGACTGATAATCAGACTGGATGCCTTTTATCTAGATTACATATTCTGAAATTTGATGTTTCGATTTTAATTATGACAATTCAAAGCTTCTGCCAAACCGTACCTCTAACCAACTTTGAAAATTCAATCACCAATACTTGATCGTTACATTTGTTGTATGACAATCTCAAACAGTAAGTACTTCGTTAATAATTAATGCACTTTTAATCTTTATTTTATATCAGTTCCTATTTAATACCTCGACTCATTTACCTTTTATTTTGGACTTATCACTCTCCTCTGCAGAAACTAACCCGTTCTACTCTGCAACCTGATCACAGCCGCTCCACTCAAAAACACCGTGAAGACCTCCACTGACAACCAAACTGTCAAACTGCCCAGGATCAGGATTCGTATTAACCCAGGAAAAGCTAGTTTGCCTCAGAAACCAGCACACACAGCTTCCTCACAGCATGGATCCAAACAGACCCCAATTGTAGTTGTTTCTCTTCAATATTCAATCCAAACCACTCTCCTGTACGCCACAGCTCAGCACCAAGAATCCCGACCAATGAAAAGACACCAGACCTCAATTGACAAGTCCCATAAACATGCTCACTCTGCCAATGACTTCCCTGCGACTCTCCTTCCGTGTAAATAGCTCGTTGTAATCCAACTCAATCGACGCACAATGTCAAATGTAGTTCCACAATAAACTTAATTTAGTATTTCTTTCTTTTTATTTTCTTTAGTATATTCCTAATCTTCCTCATTTAGTATGCTCACCTTCTTGCTTTTCAACATTTAATTTTATTTCAATACTCGAATTTTGTATTAACTTGCAGCTCTTTTATATTCTAAACATATTTAAATTATTTAAACAAGGTTTATTAATAATTCCTATTTAGAAAAATCGGTTGCATCCTTTCATTTTCAATTTGGTATATCAATAGTAAAAACAAACACATTACGATATTGCTTATTTTCTTCATCCAACACTCTATAAAAGCTTTATTTTGATTTCTACCCACTATGTGCAATAGTCTATCTCGAAAAAGTATTTGTCATCATTTTCCAAATTCATATTTAGATATTACATTAAGTTAGAATCCTTCTGTTTCTCAATCAGCCTCATATTATTAATTATAAATTCTATTTCTTTCTTTACTAAATGCATATTAATAATTTAAATACCCAATTTATATTCAAATTGATCTTTATATTTTTATTACTGTAATCTTTTCATCCTATTTAAACTGATTTTTATACCCCTGTATCCATATCATAACTGTATATTACTGTGAAATCAGGATTAAAGCTGCATACACAAAAGTTCAAATGCTGAACTAGGTAGATACTTTTTACCTAATAAGTAACTAAAGTCAAATGTATATCGATTTACGAAATTTAGAGTGTGTTCATCTTTGTTAATTTTTATTTTGCCTTATTTTTTTAATAAACAGAAATTATTGTTTTACACAATAATAGAAGGGATAGATACAACATTAAGGAATACCTGAAAGCTTTTTCTGGCGCTTTACTGTTCATGTTGGTATTTCGCCATACTACCAAATTCAAAATATTAGAATACAAACGTCTTGGGAAACTAATCTAGTCTAGGACTCAACAACAACAAGCAATAAATAAACAGCTAACAAGCACAAGTTGAATTTCTATATTGGAAATACATTACTGGAGGAGAATTAAATACAACTAAAAGCATTGAACCAGAGAACACATGAAGCTAACCAACGTAGTACAGATTTGTAGATTTTACAACTCTCATTGATTTCCGGTTGCAGTTTTTAATATGGACAATAAAGTAATCGTAAAAGTAAAGTTTTAAAATACTCAATTAAGTGTTATTGACTTACCAGCGACTTTAAACCATTATGTGGGTATGTGTAATTACCTGCAAACAAAAAATACATTTTACTCTGTTGTGTATACAGGTTGATATATTTTATATGCATTTAGAGCAAATAGAGAGTTTATGCTAATTACCTATTTATTGGTATCTATACGTGCTTGCTAATTTAATATGAGCCATATAAAATATTATCGCATTCAATGCTGACTCAATCGTTAGAAACAAAAGGAGGACAAAATTCATAACATTTAGCACAGTAATTTGTATATCAAGTATAGATGGACAAACCTTCTTTAGCAGGTTTTATATCAGAGTAAACTAAAATAAATAAATTCCTGAGGTTTACATCTTAAAAGAGATATGACTTTCATGTAGTGCCAACATTGCACACTGATATAGAACAATAACAAATAGTGCAAGTTTTTACTACGTCATGGAGATGGCAAAAGAGCTTTGTTAACGCCCACTTCATTTATACATAGAGGTCAGCTTAATACATTAATGTGTGCTTTTAAAGCTTTTAGAAAAGCTTAGAAACTTGATGAGATTTTTCTGGTACTTTGTACTTTTTCTTGGTAGATTTATGCATATATGCAATATAAGGTTGTAAAAATTAGTAAAGCAAATCGAGGCATATAACGCACCCAACGATAGACCTAATGTATGCAATAGCGTTCACTGCAACTACACACGTCTACTTTGTAATAAACTAGCATGAAGTGTGTCTCGCCGTATGTGAATTCCAATATAAGCGTGTAAGGTCCATGGAGACCACAGGCGTCCTAATACTAATATAAAATTCAATCATTCTTATACAGGAATCTAAAGTCTACATATACCTACGGTATATATAGTAGAATTTCACATTTAAAGGTGACAAGGCATTGAATTTTGCATCTGCATTATTCGATAATTAAAAAAAATATCTTGCGTTGATCGAGAGTCGAACTCGTGATCTTAAGCTCTGCAGTCCAGAATTGTTGTCACTACAACATTCTGACAGCGTAGTTAGCTAATTGCTTAACGTCTAGCAAGTGCATTCCTTAGCGCTCGCGAAAGCTTCTTACAGTTGAACGCGGAGCTTTATCGTGTAACTGCAAAAATTTCCTGTAGGTATCAAGTTACCTATAAATCTTTAAAGAATGCGAACGGCTTCGCCGCTTACTGGGCTCGTCCTGAAAACCTTAAATTACAAGTGTGTAAATCCCACATGAAGAAAGCTGAGTCATTCAAACGTTTTACAAAATTCCATAAAGAACAAAATAAAAATTACCCAATTTAAAGTGTAAGAACGAGGTTTCAGGGAGGAAGTATTACCGATCGTTAATAAGTGCGTTTAATATTGGCAGGTAATTAACGTATCTAGGTCTGGACGTTATGGTTAAACAATTCCTCTACTTTCTGTCGTAGTATGTCATTCACTATTTTATTAATTTATCCATGCCATAGCTTTCTTTGTATATTTTATATTATTATTATTATTATTTATTGACCATGCGTCGTATTTGTTAATTGCTGATGTGTCCGGTTCCCGACCTTATTGAAGATTTTCTACGAAAATACATCGGTATTTGCCACACTTCTCAGCCCTATCGAATTTAAAACACTGTTTGTTTCTTGGGTGTTCTCTTCTTTCTTCACTCTTTTCATTGGCATCAATCGTTTCTAAGTAGATGTAACTGTTATAGCCATTGATAGATTTTCATCATCTGGTTGACTGTTTTGAGGGGACCACATACGTACATATATTCAGTTAGCTGTTAATTCATAGCAATTACTACAACAAAAACTACCAACAAACTGAAACGACTAATAAACCTAATCTTGAAGATGTGGTATGTAGGGCTTCTTTCGTTGACGAAGAATGATATCTGTTTGTCATGACTCATCCTGTAGGCGAGGCTGTAAGCCCATTTAGCTGGTGATCACCCAGTAGTATTTTCCGTATTAGTCGGCCATTTATGCAAATTCCAGGCAATCCGGCTTAGTCCAGTTTTTGTGTCTACCATAGTTATTGGTTTACCTGTCTCGTATTGTCATATTTAATATCGACCTCGATTCCTTCATTCCGGTTACTATAAATTTTTCATTATCTTTTACATATGTGTTGTTACAATAAATGTAGGTTCTCATAGTTCCTCGCAGCCATCAATTCAATCTCCAGTTATTAAAATTCTGTTCAAAATATGTGCATAAAACGAGTTGTAAACCAAACCTCGGCATACTAGTGAGGCGAAGGTAATGAAAAGCTTTAGATAAACCATGTCTAAATTTGCATCGCTATTTTTACATGAGAATCGCTCTATATTAATCAAAACCTGGAAAGCGTTCATATTTTCGCTGTAATTACAGGAATAACGTTTTCTAACGATAGGGTAACGAGTCCGACCAGAAAAGCTTAGTCAGTGTCTGATTTATTCCCTACTTTTCAATGGCCCATAGAAAGCTGTTTCAATAGCAACGTATTTTATCTTTTACCGCTGGATTTTATGACTAGGCCCTGTCACAATTCTAGACGTGCGCTATTTATTACCCTCCGCAATAGTTCGACGCCGCCCCCGATCCCACATAGCGGAAGTTTAAAGTCCTGACAGCGCGATTGTTTTTAATGAGAATCAGAGGTGGCGGTGCCGAACCTTCGTGAGATAATGGCGAGCCGGGGGCTTTCTCCGAAAAATACGCTTTCCCGCGTTTCTAATCCGCCTTTTCACATATGCGAGCACGGACGAATTTAATCATCCCTTTCTGCACTCGTCTATTCCACCGGCACGAAAATTTGAGGGGCGGCGGAGCGAAATAGAAAAGCAAAGGCTCGAAATAAACAAGCCCTGAAAATAATGTAAACTTCAGCGAAGCCGCATCATTTTGCGCCTTGCATTTTTAAAGCCGCCCGGAATCCTGTTTCCTGAGCCCCGTAACAAATACTTTATATTTAGCGAATCCGGCAAGAGGCACTCTGCAGGATTTCGGAATTACGACGCCTTGTGAGACATGTCTGATATAATTGGAATCCTTGAGTGAATGCCGAAGTAAACATAACTGAAGTTACTGTATCACATAAAGTCGAGTTAGAACTCCTTTGAGAGGTATCGCTACGGGGAAGCGCGAGCATTAGTACACAATTCCTATTGATCCGTGCGAAATTAGTGATAATAGTTCGAGAATCTCGAGCTTGGGGAGCGCACACGCTGGAAAAGTATTGTTTAATCGGTTTCGTGTTACCAGAGAACGCAGATTTAGCTCACACAGACTTCAAAGCGGCGTGTTTCATAAAAAAGGTCAGAGGTCGGCGGAATCATCAAACATTAGTAAAGAGGAAACACGTTCCAGGATAATACGAAACACAATCCTATACAATTTTGATGAATGAAAACGCTTATAACGAAACAATAACGAGATAACAACGGATTTGAGGCGGTAGTTCGAGGTACAATTTCGCCCTTCTTATTAAAGGAATGATAAAAGCTCAGGACGAAATCAAACAATAACATACTCGCGATTGTTTAGAAATCTCGTAGCACTCACAAAAGCCCTGTTTTATCCCTTTCTACCACGTACTACTTCTTTCGCTTCCCGGTTGTTCAGAACCCAATTCTTTAATTTTTGGAGAGAAACTCGTGCATCATGAGGACGGGCATTGTTCTTCAGTTCCTTTTTGCTTTTGCTATATGGCTGCAGCACCAACAGCAACACACACACCAATTCTTGTGCCATTTCCCATACCATTTGGCGTGTGTTTCTTTCAAATAAACTTCTCAAATAACCGTTATCAACATAAACAGGACGTTCTCGACCCTCCGCATACCAATTCTTACATTTATTATTCAATGTCGTACTGTACATTTAGAAGTGATTCATTTGTCTTATCCCTCGTTCACATCATATTTCGAGAAACCTAATCATCTAAAAATTCGGAAAGTGTATGCATAATTATATTTTATTCACTAAGAGAAATTTCCCAAAAAACAACAATTAATCTAATGTTCAATTACTATCCATCAGGATCTACTTGCACACAACTTGCAAAATTTGTTTTTAATTGTGGTTTCCAATTCTACTGTTTTGTCTTCTCATCTATTTTCATAACCATTTTCATTAAGATGGCACCAAATGTGGAATTGTGACAACATTTTCTTCATTTGGTAGGGATGTGAATTGGCACTGTTCATATACTGCAAGTATTATGCTATCGCCCTACATGGTCGAAAGAGATCTGACCATCATACCATGTTGTCGAACAAAATGAACAGGTTCTTTATGACTGCATTCATTTGCGTACACGTTCTCATCAACATTGAGGTATATAGAGACTAATTGTGAGCCATACCATAACACATAAATTTACCGTACCTTTTAAACTTTCAAGAGCCACATCCAAACCTATTTGAAGAAAGAACCTGAATACTGTTGCCAGCAATGACATCATCATAAAATAAAGGTAAAGTAAGATACACACTTCTGGGACATTATCAAAAGTACAACGGGAAAATATGTGTAGAAGGACCCCCCCCCCCCCCCTTCTATAAGAATTAGTTCGTAAGAAGAGGAAGAAGCGATTCAATAAAGTGAGGTGGTTGAAAACATAGAAAATCCAGAACTCATAAACAGTAAAAACTGATTCTATTAAATATAATATTGGAACCTACAGGAAATATGAAGATAGGAAATCGATCCTGGAATAGTAAAGCTTCGGGAAGGGAAATTATATCTATGAGCATAAAAAGTACGTCAAACAACCTGGAAAATGGACAGATAACTAAAGATCGAAAAATTACAATCCCATGTTAGCAGTCAAAAGATTCGTCGGCTAATTCTCTCAATACAAAACAAACTTAATGACTACTTGGATACAGTAGCCGATCGGCTAGTCAGGAAGACCGGCTGCAGTTCTTTAAGTACTCACAAATGATTAAAAACCAAAAGGGCCCCAAAGAGTCTTTACAAATTAACGTCAACTGTATTTAGGCCTTCAACGAGAATTTGTAAACTCAACTAGCGCATAATTACTTGATAACGGGTGTTCACAAACAGTCGTCATCTCAGTTGCTTTGAAAAACAAAATACTATATCTTTGATTAATTCGCGCGGCACAAAGAAAAGTCATTGAGTACTGTCATAGCGTGTTTAGGTTTGTTCAGTTTTGAAATCATATTTACGCCACAACAGAAATAATTTATGCTTGAAAGTTATTTTCGCAATGAAGTACTGGCAAATGGTGAATGGCAATACTCAATCGAAGCTTCTAAAAAGGAAGTCGGATTGAGGTTTCCAAATGTATTGTTTAACCACAACCAGGTTAGGAAGCAGTTGAGCAGATCACTTGGAAATTTTCGGGAAACTGCTTCAACTGATAAACAACGGGGAGGTGAAAGACCTAGAGTTCAAACAGGACATGTTGTTAATATGGTCAGAAACGCGATCGAAGAGCGATCTTCAGTTCAAAGGCTTTCTCAAGAACTAGGGATTCGTAATTAGTATATTATTATATGAGCGATTATGACAGCCATTATTCACGAAGATGACATTTGCGCTACAAGCCGAAGGTGCGTGGCGCAAGTCATCTGAGTGAATAATGGCCATAATCGCGAATATAATACGATATTTTATCTACTCCTATGCAATAGGAGCCTTGTGTTCATATTTCCGAATTATGACATCTGTGACAGCTGTTAACTTCAACAGTCATTTAATAATAAGAATGAATTTTGTGATTGGCTACAACCTATTGAATAATGAAAATAGAATTTTCTGATTGGTTGCAATTTGCAAACTATTGAATAATGAAAATAGAATTTTATGATTGGCTGCAAACCGTGAATTATGAATCATAATTCATGGCCATTGTGCAGTAGGAGTAGATAATAGTATATTATTATATGAGCGATTATGACAGCCATTATTCACGAAGATGACATTTGCGCCACGCGCCTTCGGCTTGTGGCGCAAGTCATCTGAGTGAATAATGGCCATAATCGCGAATATAATACGATATTTTATCTACTCCTATGCAATAGGAGCCTTGTGTTCATATTTCAGAATTATAACATTTGTGACAGCTGTTAACTTCAAAAGTCATTTAATAATAAGAATGAATTTTGTGATTGGCTACAACCTATTGAATAATGAAAATAGAATTTTCTGATTGGTTGCAATTTGCAAACTATTGAATAATGAAAATAGAATTTTATGATTGGCTGCAAACCGTGAATTATGAATCATAATTCATGGCCATTGTGCAGTAGGAGTAGATAAAACAAGTTTATACAATGTTTTAAAAAAGGATATTTACTCGCATTCATACAAATTACAAATGTACCAGGAGCTGTTAGGTCCAGATTATGAGAAAAAAGTTCAGTATTGTCAGTGGTTTAATGAAAATTTGAACAACAATGATGTACTCGATAAGACATTTTTTCGGACGAGACCTGGGTGCACTTTAATGGTTACCTTAATGCACAAAATATGCGTATGCGGGGAACCGAAAACCCGCATTACTTTAGAGAGGCAACGATGCATCCTGTTAAAATAGAGTTGTGGTTAGCAGTAAGTCGTCGAAGAATAATACGCCCAATATTTTTTGAAGAGAATATAAATGTTGAAAACTATCAGAACATCATCTTAGAACAGTTTATAAATGAACTTCACGACGACGAGTTGCAAACCGGATATTTTCAACAGGATTCTGCGCGTCCGTACGTTGCTGATGTTACTTTAAATTATTTACGATAATTTTTCGATGACCGTTTAATAAGCAAAGACCTTTATCCACCACGTTGTTGCGACCTTACGCCTTTGGATTATTTCGTGTTTCTGTAGATTAAAAATAATGTGTTTAGAAACCCAGTACACACATTGGAAGACTTGAAAAACAGCATTCAACATCAGTAATACCAAGTAACTCCACATATTTGTGTATTCAAGAAAATGGTAACCATTTCCAACATTTATTGTAATCTCAGTTTAGTTCGGTTTACTTTTGACACATTGATTGACAGTTAATAAATCTAACTTACTGTTGTAAATGATATTGTTTGCATTTTTCTGAATTTTAATAGGCATACGTTTACAAAGTCAAAACCTACTGGAATGACGACTGTTTATAAACACCCGTTAGAAAAGCTCAGATAAAACCAAAATATTAATATCACAGTGTAATAGTTTCTAATTTGGTAGAATTCAGTACAAATATCTAATGATTAATAGTACAAGTTGCGAGTAAGCATGGCTAAATGTTCAAATAATTATTTATCAGTCTAAAGTTAATCAGTAGTACAAATTTCAATTAAAAGGCTTATACAACAGTGCTAACAAAGGTACAAATAGGATCCACAACAGTTTAAAATTAAATTCGGTCGCAACTAATCTAGACGCCGTGGTTGGGAAATTATTTAATCAGGTACGCAATTCGTGAAGCGAACTGTACAATAGTAGCTAACGTCCGAAGTATCATTAATCAGTAGTGCAAACTTTCCTTTAAAAAAAGGAAGAGAAAACTTGATCTTAGCTTCCTCTGGGAAGAGTCACACACATCCGAAGGATGGAATGCATGTGATACCAGCTCGAAACCGGTCAAGGTCGACGCGCTCGGTCGCGGTGATGGCGTTTCACGGCCATGCTGGACCTATCAGCTTCAGGGGGTCTGGACTAGTTCTTCATATGAATTTGGGCCATGTGCCGATGAATGATTGGTGCAGCGTATAAACGAGAAACGAATCCTTCACATACTGCCCGGCTACAACAATTCGCAGCTTCTGCGGGGGCCAAGAATTAAAAAATCATATTCTGTAAAACCATAAAACTGCAGTTAAAAATCTAGGGCGCTACAACCAAATCAACATCACTTTGTTCCATGGAAAAAACGCGTTGAAGCAAAATCCAACATTCGAGTTGCTTCGCCGCTCGGATAAGATTTATTGAAAGCCGTGAGTGCACAAACATAAGAAAACTTGAAACTTGCACAACAAAAGCTAAAAATATAAACGTCGCATACACCGAGCTGCGAAAATAGTAGAAGGGCCATCTAAAAGCAACAACTACCCTTTACTGGAACAAAGACATTGCGATCTAGTTCACAAAAGGGTTAAACTACGAGAAAAATTGGTCCTAGCCCAAGATGAAGAATCCCCGCAACAGCCGCAACTTACAAGACCAAAAGACTACACAGCTATAACACATACACGGACTAAAAAATGTTCTCAACTAGAAAAAAGAAGAACCAACAAAAAAAGGACGAAATATTGTCCCTTCACTGGAGACCTAAGAAGCAACTAACAACAGCTAAAACAACCAGACTCAGGCAGTAGCACATTCAAAACTCCGCCAGCCGCAAGTTACTCCAGCGTTGATAGAGAAATAATGACAGGTGCAGTGCATAGAAAATTCGACAACTAGGGCGAGAAATAAATCATCTACAGAACTACCCGGCTACAATATCGGCAACTTTTGCAAAGACCACAAACCAAAACTACCATATTCCTTAAGCCCGTGAAGCCGCAAAGCAATTTCTAAGGCGCCACAACCAAGTCACATTAAAAATACAGACCAATCACACACCGAGCTGTGAAAATAGTGGAGGTGCCATCTAAACGTAACACCCAATAAATAGTAAAGGAAATACACAAGTGTATGACAACTACAGAGCCATATACCTATTTTCAGATGAAGATATACCCAATAATTTTAAAGAAAGTGTTAACGGCAGGAGTCGAACAAAAACTCCACGAAAGACAAATCCACAAACCTAAAACCACATATTCACAGTGAGAAACTTTCAATTTTTTACTTCTTGTTTCTTAACGTTTTTTGGTTTATCTACATTGTGTCCCAGGATTGATGTTACAAGAGGTGAGATAGGCTAAACATTTTTAAATTTTATTTTAAGGTTCTCCGATTCGGTCCTGCTTAGTTTGAAAAAAAATTTAAGAATACTTTCAGTTTTTGAAAAACAAGTAGGCCTTGACAGGGAAGCGAAAACTATTTTATTTTCTGGTAAACTACCCTTATTTTTCATGATACGGCAAAATGTCATTAAGGAAAGTTGTTCAGAATGATAAATTATGGCCCTATACAAAATTTCATAAAGATTTGTCGGCTTAAAAAACCGTTATTTTTAAGATTAAACAATATAAAGGTAGGTATTTATTAAAAATTACGGTTTGATTTAAGGAGGTAGATCTTCTTGAAATTTTGTATAGAGCCATAATTTATCATTCTGAACAACTTTTTTTATCTTACCATGAACAAAAAGGGTAGTTTATCTGAAAATCAAATAGTTTTCGCTTCCCCGTGGAAGCCTACTAGTTTTTTCAAAACTGAAAATATCCTTAAAATTCTTTTCAAAACGAGCAGGACCGAATCCCATAACCTTAAGATAACATTCAAAACTTTTTAGTCCATCTCACCTCTTGTAACATCAATCCTGGGACACACTGTATATGTTTAATATCAGAGGTTGTGGGTTTCCGAATTTCCACACGCAATAGCATTAATTAATTATAGCATACTTCTTTCCTCGCTCTTTGTGTCCAGTAAAAGATTCGTCAATAATCAACTTTTTGCGGATGTTTTTTTTAAATACTCTGATTCTGTAATAATCACCCGTCAAAAATATGCAGTATATCCTTTGAAAACTATTAGCATGTCGGAGACTACTTGATTTGAGTAATTCTTAATCGGTAAAAACGTTCTGCACTTTCAGTTTTTGTATAAATTGTACCGTATGTTAAAAGTGTAAGAAGTATGTCCCAAGCTATTGTTTTGAAAAGGTATGTTAACAGTATTAGTAGAACTTATTCAATAAACTATAAGGTTGTCTAAAACGGAAAACCAAATAAAACGAATTTATAAGCATTCTGATTATGCAATGAACTGCAGATTTTGCCTGACTGCAACTGACACACTGCATTACAAATCAAGACAATTTGTGGAAATCAAATTAAACTACTCCATTGCAAAATATAGGATAATAGACTGCATTTAGGTAGATAATTATAGCATAAAAATTCCATTTGAAGTATCATGAGAAATTTGTATTCATTTGTATAACTGGCTTTTCCAAAACCTTTGATATTGTTTTATTAATCACAATACGCGAGCAGTTTAACAGTTGTTCGATTTAATTTAGAAGTGTATTATTGCAAACACTCTCCCCAAATATAACTCGCGCAATTAGCAATTACCACTAACCAATTTTCTTCTCATTCATTTACCCATTCAATCTAAAATTGGGGTTTATCAAAGATTAACTTTTTCAAGCGGGCTCAAGTATACGTGAGGACAGCTACCGTCCAGCAGAAAAGATGTACGGGGTTTGAGTGTTATCGTTATATGAGAAGTCAAAGCCATTTTGAGAGTTTTGACAGACCTTGGACTTAAAATAGACAACATCGTACTTAATACTTTATAACGCACAGTCTACCAGTTTGATATTCCGTTTCCCGTCTCGTTGTGGTGCAGTGGAATTTAATTTTAACTCTTCGTCGGACACTTTGAGAAAAGCTCTATGGTCTCACCACCAGAACTAAAACTGCTTTCTGTTGACGCTCGATACCGACTCTTCGAACTGAAGCTCTTTATTATTATATTGCATATTGCATACCTACACGAAAGAGCCAAGTCAAGATTTACCACGAGAAAGTTACCTTATTTTTGCGTAAACAAGTAAAGATGTCTGTAGAATAGCATTGTGCTCTTAGCTAGTACTTTGATCAAATTGATTGTTATCACGCTTTCGTCAAAAACTTCTTGAAGGGAAGGTGGCATTTTTTTCACAGCTAGGGCATGCCAATAGATTTTATGATCTGCATTTTATTTATATGTTTTTTCAACCTGTTCACGGAGCACTTGGGGATGATTCGCGGGGCACAGTTTGGAAACCGCTAGCCTAGGCAGTGAGTCTATCCAGAGTTGTGTAGGAGGAAATAATAGATAACAGTAGAATGAAAAGTAGCAGCGTATGAAACAATTCAGTGCTTTCTATGTGTAGTTATGAAGAAGAATTGCAAATTCATGAAACAATGTAAACGAAAACCAGAGACAGCAAGCAAATAAAGTACATCCAGGAGTTGGAGAGAAGCCTTCTCGTTTTCATGATTGTGAAAGGTCAATTCCTAATGACAGGACACTTGAAATGGAAATTTTGACAGACATGATATTATTCAGTGCACAGAAAGCGCAAATAAAAGATAATTATGTCATTTGAAATAAGAAAAAAGCTACAGTTTCTGGATAAAAATATACCTCTCATAGAGCAAAAATTCTGAAACAACATTTCCAGCCCTTGTTACCTTCCACAATTTGTATTACAGACGATATGAAACATTTGACGTTATTGAAGAATACAACTGCCTCGTTGGAAAGGGTTACTTAGTTAAGTATAAGGTGTAAGCAAAACACTAGTGCACTCAGCGGATCACGCCGTCGCAGTGCCCAGATTATTATAAATATGAGAAATTTCAAGATTTCTGGTGGAACCTCAAGAGATAGAGGTTAAACATAATTAGCCTATTTTTTAATATTTACACTGAAGACTTTATTTAGGGGCGCAGCCCTGCGTTTTCTGCCCTTCTCCGCAGGAGATTGCTCTGGGAAGCAAGTTGTTTACTGAAATAGGAGATTAGGGAAATGAAGAGCGTTAATCAGTTTAATTACTTTATCTAAGCGCCACTTGTACAAATAGGTACAATCGATACTCCGGTAATCCAGATTCTACTAATAAAATTAAGATTGAAACATGAAGCTAATCAAAATTGCTGTAAGGTATTTTACCTCAGTTATAAGCGTAATTAACTATTTCAAGCTAGAGAGCTTCTTGGAAATTTCTGATCTCAAGCATCGCTTGCTCATTTAAGCTTTCTGAAGCCTCGGTCAAGTAGTTTGAACTGTCTTACGAGAACCTTGTAGGCTTGCAAATCGCCTAGGTAACACAAAGGACGTTCAAAGAACAGTAAAATAATGACGGCGTAAAAGTGAAGGGCAGCTGGGATAAGACGGGAACGATTTCATTTATCTTCTCAACATGTGGTTTAAACAAGGTCTGAAACTGACGTCATAGGAATTTCCGTTTTCTTAAGTGGATTTTGTCTAAACACTACCGTTTATTTTATAATTGTATTCGGTCCTCCACTACTTGACTTTAACAAAGCTCATTAACTATCCGAAGGGTGCTATGACAGATAATGAGACACAAAACGTTTTCTGAAATTTGTGTCATGAGATTTATCTCAATCTGTATTTTTCAAAAAAAAGAAAAAACACTTGGAAAGTAAATTAACAAAGAAATGTAAGTACTTGGATGTCATGTCAGAGAATTCGACTATAGCCGAAGAACGTAGATTGGACGTGGACAACATTGTTAAGGAAAATTGTTCGAAGTTAAGGCGAGTACAATATTATGATATACGCAGAGGTATGGGTAATTGACAAAAATAAAATGGAATAAATATTAGCCACAGATATGGAGTAGTGGACAAGACGCTGTGGGTTAACAAGACTAGATTGGATGGATATAAAACAAGATATCGTGGCATACATGAAGAACAAGGCACTAGTATGGTATGGGCACGTTACAAGCAGAGGGAAAACACATGGAAAACAAAGGTTATGGAACAGAGTCATATGAGGAGACGAAGGACGGAATACTGAAACGGGACGTCTGCATCACTCGCAGCAAATGTTGGCTTTTAAGGTATAAGTCAACTTTAATTTTTATATGTATTTTTTATAAGTAACACTTAAACATATTGTGATCTAGAATTATAAATGTTCAAAACCGATCTTGCATGATAAGTGCATTGTACAGTAGAGTTTGAGTAGGCAGCTTTACAAGGAGTACCAGCCTGCAGCGATGTGCGAGAGGAGCTTTAACCTTCAAGTACTAACGTGTCTGTTGTGGTGCATTAGTACTAACGTGACGTCTCAGAGACGGGCATATATTTATTTATGAATTTATTACTAATTTTTTTTTTAAACATAAAGTACTATGCAATGATGTATCAAGCATATTTTAATCACATAAAAAATATAAATTCATAAAAATATTAGCATTTACAGAGTCAAATAGGAAACCGTGTTTAAATTTGTAGGTGTTAACTTAATTACAGAAAAAGGCAATTTTCAATATTTTTTTTTATTATCAGCAAACATATTTCAACAGACAATGGTATTCTAACACAACTTAACTAAAAAAACAGTGAGAAAAAAAAATACGTATAAAATTTCACACCACCCTAAAACTATACAGAATTAGTGCAAGATGAACACATTAGGGTCACTAAGTATAGCAGAATTTTCATCAATATTAGGTTCTCTGTTACTGTCCTCACTGTCTAATTCATTATACTACTGGAACACTTGCTGCTCAAGCAACAAGCTGTTGATCTAACCGTATTTCAGCAAGTTGGTTTTTGACCCATCATCCAAAAATAGTAGCGTGCATACTAACGTGACGTCTCTGAGACGGAATTTATTTTTAAATACAAATAACTTCCGCACAAAACATCCCAACGCAGCGAAATTTTAAAAACTCAGTTATTTTTAGGTAGTTTGAAATTAGATGAAGGATCAACCATACATCTTAACTGGAGGGGGAAATATAACACACGCGTCGAACATTTCCGTCTCTCAGACGTCACGTTAGTACTTAAGGGTTAACTAAGAAAATGACAAGAAAAACTAAGGGTGGCTGGCGGCCTTTGCCCAAGCTGGATGCTTGTCTCTAGTCCCCATTGTTAAGCGTTGTACCGTCCAGAGTCAATGATGCCATCTAAGACGTGCTGAATCCAAAGATATGTAGCAGATAGTTTCAGGTAAAATGTTTTGGGATCAATGTGATAAAACTACAGTCAAATGGCAGCAGCTTTTTTAACTACGGAAGAATGTATTTCCTTAGCGAATAATATATATATATATATAAAAACAAGGCTGGACTTAGATAGTACTTATTTACTTTAGATAATTTTGACATTGGGTTTTTTTAGAGATATTTTCACATTTACGTTTTATGAAGAAAATCGAACGACACTCATTAATGACCAATAGAAAAATTAGTCCACGAGCCCTAACCAAGACAAAATTTCTTGGAAATTTTTTGTAGGTATGGATTACTTCTTTTTAGGGTTTTTGTCGTTACGATTTCCTTACCGAATCTGCATTCGAGCATTAATTCATATCAGCAAATTATTTTTCGTGCATTCCAACAACGTCCTAATTTTCCCTTGCGTCCCGCTCGCCAAATTAATACGACGTTGTTTGAACGCACTCAAAAAAATTTCCGGAAAGAATTAATGCTCTTATGAGATTATATGTGATAATTATTTCAGCGTTATTTTGGTGATGTTTCGTTGTTCATCTACGTTTCCAACACGCCTGCGGGTACCCGCAAGCTATATCCACGTAAGTTGTTTGAGGATTCAATTCCATTTTCTTTGACTATTTTTGCGTTTTTATATCGGCTCGGCTCGGTTCGGCTCGGCTCGGCTCAGTTCGGCTCGGCTCGGCTCGGTTCGGCTCCACTCGGCTTGACGGGTTTTAGATTTTCTCTTTAAACAAAGTCAATAGCATTAACTTTAGTTAAATAGTCTATCGTTTTCATTCACGTGATTATCACCTTCGAAGAATCCACAATATCTCTGACTTACTGGAGTCGATGGAATCCTGGATGCAAAGTTTTGAATGTTGTTTCTTTGTCTTTGCTATGCACATAGTTTCGTGTGTACGAGTGGATGCTGTAGTTCTTTAAGTAGGTGACGACCTCTTGTTAATTGTCATTACTACAACAGTTTATATTCCATGTTGTTATGGGTAAATGCTTTTGTTGGCCACTTTTTCGCTCCGTCCGTCTTCTTTTGATTAGTGCTGTGCTGAAGTTGTTCGTATGTTATGAAAATTTCGTTGCGTTTCCCTCATCGTTTATCTGGGTTTGGCATCAACTACTTTATCTTTTCTAAGAATTTCTACTAAACATATTTTATCCTTCAAATGCGCCTGCAGGAGGTTACATGTAATCTCCATTGTGAACTGCTGGATCATAAATATAACAACTACCTTTATTGGTTTTTGTAAGGACATTGGTCAGTCTCAATCCATACTCGTAGCTGCCAATTCTTGTTTCTATAGTAACGGATACCAGGGAAACCTGGTTGCAAGGATGATTATGAAGCTAACCGGCAGCGATTTAATTATCCCCTTTCCGAATAAAAACCTGCGCCGTATTGTTTCGTAAAGGGCGTATAGAGTGACTGACGGGATTATTAGGAATCCCGCCTCTGAATCCCAAATCCTGGAAATCCTGCCGGATAACACGCAAACCGGTCGCCAGGGACTGCACCAGTCTCACGCAAAGAGGACTGTCACTATCTGGAGAATTTCCCAGTGTTTGCCCGAGAATTAGGGGTACGGGTGGGACTGGCGCTTTCTAACTCAACGTTCGTAACTCTAGCAGCCCTACTAAACACAAGAAAGGCATTAGCGGCCATAAATCGCGCGGCAAATTAGCTGCAATCGCTTTATGTTAACGTTCCTTGAAGTGCATGCAGTTGGAAGGATGACCAGCGCACACTCTTTGCTGAATAGATAGAAATATGACAGAGGAAGGGGTGTGGGTGAAGCCTTAACTACGACTTTAAAACTGTATTTTTTCATACAATGAAATTGTGTTTATTTGCGCCATTGATTAAAAGGATGTGCTGGGTAAGGTATGGTTTAAATAAAATCCAAATAAGATTACAACCCCATACTGTAGCGCAAAATAAAATCTATCTGACGTCCGCGTGATGCGTGGGCCAACCTTATCGAGACAGCATTTTCGATTGCCTACATGTTTAATAATACTCATTAACGTGTTTTTAAGAAGACTACTTTGACTGTGTTTAACTTTTAATGAATGTAAATAACGTTACATCCGTACGTTTTAGCGTTATGTAAAAATGTATGAAATGTACGAGTGACATGCGTGGGCATAGCTTCTCCAAGCCAGCAATTTCGATTCCCTGCAATTTCAACAATTCCGATATGCTTTGTATCTCCTGCTGCAATTTCAATGTACTGACATCTGTATTTAATAATGCTGTGGTCTATATTCATCGACTCCACTTGATTTGGGCTTATTTGTGGTGTTAATAATGTGACACTGGCGGTATAAAGCTATAAAATTGATTGCACATTTCCCCCTTAAAACGAATTGAAGTTTGTACCAGTGTAGGAAATTCCTTTAGAAATAGAATAGAATTTGTAATCCATGGCTTGGAAATTTCTTAAATACACCGCAGTTCATTTGAAGTGGATCACTTAAAGAAACTAGTTTCGACGACTTTTTCATAACAAATTGTAGTTTGTATTATTACTAGGAAGCGAATTAACTATTGTTTTAAAAGCATCAGGTAGCCACACGTCATTTTAAAAAAAATCACTTTTAATAAGTAGCCGATAAGTTAACAATGCAAACTTGCAGTGAAGAAACTTGAAGATTTTGGTGTGTTTGTGTATTTTTTGATAAAAATGCATGAATTATTAATTAATTATCTATTATTACCGCTTTAAACAATGCCACGACGTCAATTAAACTTTACTACAAGTTATGCATTGTTGGCTTTTCGCGTACTTATTAAAAAAGGTATGAATTAAAAATTACATGTGGCTACTTAATATTTTTAAAACAATAGTTAACTCAATTACTAGCTACAATATAAACTACATTTTGCTATAAATTCGTTAGAAAAATGTCGTAGAAACTAGTTTCTCTAAGTGATCCACTTCAAATGAACGGCGGTGTAGTATTATAAAATACATTTTCCTACGACTGCTTCTAAAATCAAGCTTTCCGCTTTGTTGACGTACGTCAAAAATTGATTGTTTTGAATCAGTTCAACGCGGCAACCGTCATAAGTAAGTATATAATCGTGAATAGTAATACATAGCAACATACATACATTTTATATAAGCTTTCATGATTATATACCTAAGTCGGCTAGTGGTCAGCTATTTGAAAACGTCAAAGTTGACAGCTGTCACTGTAAATTTGATTTAAACCTTTTTTCGCGATTTAAAGTTACTTGTGCTTTATTTTGTGTATTGTCGGTGTTTAAGTGTCAAGAAAAATAAGAAATGGGCAATAAAATATCCAATGCTGATGTAAAAATTTGCACGTAGCTGGAAATTTTAGAAATGGCAAAAAACACCAGTTTAAACCTATTTTCGAAAATTTTACAGTGGTAGGAAAAAATTTGTATGCAACACGAGCGAAAAATGCATTAGGCGTTCGTTCGAGTTTTTTCGGACCTCGCTTCGCTCGGCCCGAAACTTTCGAACTCACGCCTAATGCATCATTTGTCGCTCTAGGTACATAAATAACTATTAGAAGAACTAAGTACAACATTTGCGAAAACTTACGAAAGCAACTGGTAGTATTAATAAAAAAAGACCTACAGAAGCACTACGAAGTTAAAGTCGAGAAATTGATCCAGGAAAAGAGAAGAATTAAAAGTCTTCGCAATAGTTAGCTGTTCAAAAGACAAATCTTCAGTTTATAAGATAAAAACTCTATTAACAGATATCACCAAAAAGATACTACGAGAGGAAATGAAGCACATGTAAGAGAAGAAGATTGTGTGGTAAATGTTCCAGAAAGGAAATTTACCACATGAATATGAAAATTCCATTATTGTGTGGTTAGAAAACAAAGCGGATAAAACCAATTAAGAAAACTATATACCAGTTAGCGTCCCTTCCCAGATTTACACTACTTGTTCATCATCAGTAGCGTCATATGTTCATTTTGTGATATCCGCCTCTTCGATCATTTTGAAGCTACTTGCGTCCAGTTTAGCCCAGCTGTAAGTTTTATATCGTCCAACGGCCTCATGGGTTTTCTTCCTCTTGGTCGTTTGAATGTTTCGTGGTTGCACCACTAGAACCATTACGTTGTTTATTACTGCGGAATTAAGTTCAGTACAATACAACCGTTTGTGGAACACAATATCATTCCTTTTATTCCTTTAGAACACACGGCCAAAATACAACATATACAAATTCGATTATGTTAATCTAAAATACACATACAAATTTGAGTAGCCTGGGTTTCGATACCGAATAAATTATTATTAAAATATTTTGGAATCTGACCTCAGTCTTGACTTTGCTCCACAGTGGAACAAGTCAGTATATGCCGAAAACGTGATATTAAGGCACAGTAAAAGTGCAAGTAATAGGTAAATCTTAAGTGATCCCGAAAACTAAGCTACCGTCTTTATATATCTGCCCCTCAATGGAAGGGACATTCGTTATTATATTGAGTACAATAGAAGTCCAGCTGTATTGTAAAACGAGAGGTTGAAATTGTAGGTCGAAAAGATCTTTCCCTTTTCGAATGTTTACAACTGTCTGTTGTTGACCGGGCTGACTTTCCCTTTTATTCTTATTTAGGACGAAAAGGGTTTGTTGGCCGATATTCCTTGTTAACGACATAACCCCGCTGTGCTGGAAATTGCGTCGTGAATGTTAAAACCTGTTAGCTTTGATTGTTCAACTTGACGACACAAATCATTTGACATTACAGATCTATTATTCTTTTCACCAGTCCTGTCATAATGTAAATTTCACTTTTTAGTTGCTTTAGCAGAGAATAGATCTGTCACGACGCGAGTTTCACTTTCTGATTTAAAAGTGCACTTAGTGTCAAGTCGCAGTTTATGGCAGTCTCTTTCACCACAGGCATTTTCAGACCCATTATCACGCTACGCTACAAACGCATATGGTCGTCACTGCAAAATTTTCGTATTTTACCTTATTTCTTCCCCTCTCGGTATATGTCCGACATATGTCCATTTCAAAGATGCTGCTGTTCTTGTTATGTCTACTACTTTTGTCTTTTTTCCGATATATTTATTCGTTTTATGATTCAGTAAAGATAATCCCAACATGGCTCTAGCGATCGCATGCTGGGTTACTATGAACATATTTATGTTTTTCATAGACATCACCTAGTTTTCGGCATCATAACTCATAACGAGTTAAACACTATACTCTTTAAATATAGGGGATTTTTTTGTATAATGTCGTAAAACTAATCTTCCGAATGCTGTCCAGGATTGCCGTACTCTTCTTCCAATATCTGACTTTTCTGTCTCCTCCTATGGTAGTACTTTGACTTATTCCTATATTACCTTCTTTTGAGTACATCGTCTTCGTCTTTCATTAATTTATTTTTAATCCAACCTTTTGTGATTCGCTATTTAATGCTTATAACAATTGTTCTTTATCTTGAGCTATTAACACTGCATCATCGGCTTACTATAAGCTGCTCACGTAGGTATTTACCGTTGATACTGATACCTTTTTCCCTCTAATGGTTTTGGGAATATACTGATTTACCATCTAATTTTATTGGTTCAGTATCCAGTATCCTTGTAGAGTTTGTAGGTTGCAACTGATTACTAAGTCCACAAATTCTAAATATGTTGGAAAACTATTTTTATTATATTCTTCTATGTATGTTCATGGTGAGAAAATGGTCAGCAGTACTACATCCGTGTCTAATTTATATGTGAGTTGATTTGTAATTACTTTGATCAGTAATTTAAAACATTTCGAGAGCAATCTTGTAGGTCGATAATTAATTTAATCTAACGACACGTTCTGCGAAGTAAGCTTACTGTGGCACTGTTAGAGGGAGCAATGATTTTACTTTATGCAAGCACTCATTCAGCCACTTCCTTTCTTATTGTTCGATTCGGCCCTATCCACGTTCATTTTCAGTTAATTTTCTTTTTGAAGAACGAATTCATCATGCGTATAAGTTGTGCTCTCTTAGCAAATTTAACATTGTCACACCTCAGTCAGTTCGAATTCCAAAACGAATATCCTTTATTTGAGTTCCTTTGTTTTCAGGTTTGGGGCAATTTTTGCGTTAAACTTGCTCATGATTATCTTGAGTGACGTTGTTTTGTATTTCACTGCGATCCTGACGCCATTGTAAAAGGCCTTAAATGACTCTACTCGATCTGCTTTCGTCTTGTTTACTATTTAGGCTACACCCCTGTTGACAGCTCCTTTATACATGAGATGATTTTTGATTTAAACGCTATTCAATCCTTTCCAACCAGTTTAATTTCACTCAATCCAACGATATCGTATTTAATTTCTCTGAGCTCGCTTTCTCATTTCTACAGTTTTGCGTCACTTTCATTGTCTGTGTATTAGTATATACTCCGAACCATAGCGTTTCTCTGTGGCAGCAGATTTACACGCTTTTTACAAAAATCACCACAAATCAATCGATTAAAAACTGAACGATTGCTAGCATACATATAGAACAAGCCGCATTTATGAAAAATTATAGTGCAAATGTGAACCTAAGAACAACTAAATACATCTAACTTTCGTAGACTTTCAGATGCCCTTCTATATTGTCGTTAAAAAGCATAAACGCACTTAATGACGTAAGAATAATTGTGCGGAATTTTGTCGTACACGCCTATGATCTCGCCCCGTGAGCGGAGATGTTCGTGTTCAACGCCAAGTGGCGATCAGCAAATAGTTCTCGTCGCACTTCAGTTTTGAACCCGACTACAGGCAAGAACGCCGCTTATAGATCTAGCGCTTTGAAACTTGAGGCTGAATGCCGGCAGCGTCAAATCGTGGCCATTAGCCCGTTTGTTAAAGATCGTTCGTGATTGTCGTTTTGGAAAGTTTGGGTATTAAATAGCAGACAAGCAGCAAAGCCAAACGTACTAGTGGATGCGATCCATCTTTCACGAGAGTTTCGCGATGTAAAAATGCTGTAGGGGTCTAGCAAGTTTTTGCCGTAGTGGCTTAATTGTTAATTAAATGGATCTAAATCAACTTCAAACGTCTTACTTTGTTGAAGCGGCATCGAAACGTTTTTTCTGATCGCGCGCTAATAACGTATTGGAAATTCAGATTTGTTTTTTGCATTGGCCTGACCATTTTTGTCAATGTTTATAGCAAGTTCCGGAATATTTTCCGTTTCGCCAACCATTTTCCTAGTTTATTTGTGCTCCAGGTCCAAACTCCAGTATTTTCTCCGTCCAGGTGATCAGTTTTCTGAGTCAATCGTGTTCAAGATCTGGATAAAGCCCTCCCATTGCACCAGAAGAACCTTCAGGGAGGTTCAAGCTCTTTGAACTTTGCTCCTTCTAAGTTGCAGGCTCGCTCTGTCTTCATATGGGTATTGTTGATACTGTATTACGTTATATATTCATTTCCTTCTATATTCGACACAGTTTTAAGATTTTGCACTGTATAGGTCTCTTTCCAAGTAGATAGAGCTTAACTACTTTTACAATTAGAATTAGGTCTACCACTATTTTCTATGCTGTTGTGTTATTCCAGTGTTCGTTTTATTCAGCTTCTTTCAGTCATGGAGGGAGGTGAATATTATTACTATATAGGTTGGCTTGTCACCCGCCTAACAGGTTGTTTAAATCACAGTTTGTAGACGAAACAACACTGTTAAGAAAATTTTTCGGATAAGAGTAAATTTAATAGCTGTGAGCTCCACCCGTCGTCGCCAAATATCTTCCCCTGCAGCCACGAGTATTCCATACTTTGTTATTTCTACCATGCTTTGTCTGTACTCTGTATAACTACATGCAAGTGATTTTATAAGCCAATCTAGAATGATTAGATGGAAGCAAGCTAAGTACGCAGATGCACAGATTTTAGCGACACCGAGGCTGTTCCTTTTTGGGTTAGAGGACGTCGGTCATATTTTGGGCAATAATTTATAATCTAGTGGCACTCAGAAATTTATTATGGCCTACCTTCTACGTCCCAACTTATTTGAGTGTGTGCCGCTGTAGCTAGTTCCATGCACTTTTCCTTATTGACTTGAGTGTAACAACGTAACTTAAATATAACAAAGCCGCATTAATTATCCAACTCCACAGTAAAGGAAAGCCTACTAAAATTCAAAGTGAAAGGAAATACGCTTTCACCAAAATTGTTTAGATCGGCATTAGAAACGTATTTAAAAGAATAGGTACTCAGCAAGTAAGAGTAAGTAAGGAATCTCAATAAATGAACAACGGCTGAAACAGGAATTTCCCACGTGGTCTATTTTTATACGTATAGATATAGCCAATTTGTATTTCAGTACTTCTTATTGTTAATTAGATTTAATCAGTGTAACTTATCATAGAAAAAAGTGAGCGAGTCCGACTCCGTCCGTTATGGGAATTATAAATCTGACTTTGCAAGTGAAGCGATAAACGCAATTTGGAAGACAACTCGCGGAAATTTTCAATTTAAGCATTAGTTACGGGCAAGCAAAGACTAGAGGCGCACGTTTTTGCATCTCAGTGGCTAACTTGTCTTAAGGCAAGTTAAATAAAGCTGTGGAAGCCGCGCAGCAAATAATTGGCTTCATGAATTTTTTTCGCACAGAAACTTCTTTCATACATTTGAAAGAAGTGTAATTTTCATTATGTTCCCGGTGAATAAACCATGAGACACCCAAAACATGTATTTTTGAGAGGTTTCAAGGACTTCGTGACGTCAGCCGCCACCTCGGCACCAGCTAAGAGCGGGAGAACTTCATGTGCGGCCAGCCCAGTATACGACACAGCAGTACGCATACTTAGAAGATTTACAAGTAATCTGATACCTACAGGAAGTATTTGCAATTACGCAATAAGTGATCGCGGACGCAAGGGTGTGTGTTTCAGAAACAAATGATACACACGCGGATTGTGCCGGCTTTTATGTATGAAATCGTGTACAGGCTCGGCTTCAGACTGTTTAGCGCTTGTGATTTTGAAGACAATTTTCTCGACATTATTTTTAATATTCTAGTTTAGTTTAGTATTTTAGTTTACCGTCGCGACGGAGGGGCCTGCGGCGTAACTTACATATCTTGATACGGCTTAAACACCTCAGATATGTAAATGGTATTGTCATCGTTGCAGAAAATATACAAGATTTACAAATCGTACTGACATATTTAGACAGGAAAGCCTCGAAGTATGTCTAAACATGGATCTCTCTGAAATGAAGATTATGTGTAATGCTAATCCACAAATTCAAATAAGAAACAAAGAATTAGAAAACGTGACTTTCTACATTTATTTGAGTCGTCAAATTACATTGATAGAGGAAAATCAAACTATTGAAATAAATCCAAGAAACCTCACTTGGGTAACATTTGGGAAGCTAAGTCGTACACTGAAAAACAAAACCATTGCAATATACCTGTCAATATACTAATCAATGAATCCTATCTGGGATGTGAGAGCAAACGTCAACTTTAACGAAACAGTCAGTTTACATACAAGAACACAAAGGATTATGCAGCGCCTGACACTGGGGGTAGTACTTAGAGAACACATAAGAAGTAATTAAATTAGACAAGTGGTAAAATTAACGATCTAGAAGAAGCGGATATAGAACCAAAATATAACTATGCCGAGCATGTCGCGAGATACAAAGAAGGCAGGCGGTTAAATACATTTCTAAATGGATACTTTACACAGGAACAGGCAGAGGACAACACCTACACGATGAACAGACGATCTAAAAACATCTGCAGGTGTAATGTAAATCTGAGAAACGAACAATCTTCGGAAGTGGAGCTAAGTGAGGAAGACGTATTTATAAAAATTATCGAGCCTTAGAAGAAAATCAATGAAGGAGATAAAATACAGCGAAATTAATAGAAAAGAGATATTTTTCCTAAAGTGTGATTTTACGTTATTGAATCAGTATGTACATAGAAATACAAATTTTGTTGACACCTTGATTCGAAGGTGCCATTTTCCGTTGCTTGTTAAAAACGTTCTGATGGCGGAAATAGACGTTCGGCTCCCTAGTTGAGCTGGAAGGTATATAATAGATTGTCTCCCGCTGCCATTAGAGACTGGAGGTAATGCGATTAATAACAAACCAACCAGTATCGTACTTTTTTATTTTTAAATATTTTTGAAAGCACCTAAATGTTATAGATAGCGTATTATCATAAACTGTAGGTGTCAAGAAAATCACATACATGATTAAAGTCTCATTTTTCCTACTACCCGACGCGTAACGGAGGGTATTGAACCACATCCGGAGTGAGAGGGGGATGGGTGGAATAATACGATTTTCTTTCTAGTAATACAGACAGATCAGTAAAAAAACCAATTAGGGCAGGCTGTGATATGTGTTATACGTTTGGCAGTACTGAAGTGTATTGTCAGTCTATGTCAAATTCGAGATTAGTAGGTTAGGTTTTGTTTGTTGTTTGACACAGACTGACGTAAAACTTAACCTGCAAATCTCGAATTTGACATAGACTGACAATATACTTCAGTACTGCCAAACGTATAACACATATCACAGCATACCCTAATTGTTTTTTTTATTGATCAGTCTGTATATAAACAGTGTGGTGTCGTGAAATTGCTAAACTTTCAGAAAATCGAAACTGCTGACCTCACGCATGTCACCGGAACGGCAGCGCAATTTATATGGTGATCATATTTAAACCGGGTGACTATAAATGCTTTTCCATCAAGTTCCATTTCAAATATTTGTTGTATGAAATTCGAGGTTAGCAGGTTAGGTTTTACGTCAGTTGTGACACAGACTGACGCAAAACCTAACCTGCTAACCCCGAATTTGACATAGACTTACAGTGCCACCAACATATTATCCATACAACCAATATTTCAAAGGGAACTTGATGGAAAAGCATTTATAATCACCTGGTAGAATGAATGGAAACCAATACTTTTCTCAACGACATAAGTTAGTACAGACAGTACGATTGTGTGACATAAGAAAGTTAGATGTATTGCAGATGCAGCGTGAAGTGATAACTGATAACTTCAGTTATGTTTTATCTAAATAATGCACTACCGATGCAGCACAATTTTTTATTAACAACGTAAGAAAGCATAATCGAGCAGAATTCCATTCAATTAAATATATATTATAAAGTTCAGGTACATCTTTAGGAGACACAGAGGAAACGTAAACTGTGAACGGACCGCAAACATCTCTGCCAGCAGGAAGTTCATGGCAATCTGCGATTGAACTTGTTCTAATTGCTTGCTGGTTAACTTGAGAAATGTGGCTCTCGCAATTAATTCTGCGGTGGTAATCTATACGAGCGCAGGTATTGGGCCAACTACGCGCTAGTTTCAGTGGCGTTCGCACCGTGATTTAGTAGGCGATGGAATGTGCAAATCTGGTAAGCCTCTTTCTCCGGCGGGGAGGGCCGCTGGTAAAGTAGCGCCCTTTGCGGAATATTAATCAGTTCATTAACCAGTCTTTGATGGTCTAGTTATCGCTAACAGTCAATATTTGGTCGATTTGCTATTCTGTTGAAGTTCAAATACGGCACAGCAAACAGGCATGTGGAGTATTTGGGGTTTAGTTATTTGAAGTTACATGATGACGTAACGGCTTGCTGATGCTACTACCCATCGGCGGTCTGTCGTCTGGGGTAGGCGGCTTTAAGCCGCAGATGAGTTTTCTGTTTACGAAACCCAATACAATTAAAACAAAAATTGGGTCAATTCAATAGACCATTTTGAAACGATTTTCAGGAATTAATTTCAACCAGGAAGAAAACAAAAGGAAAATGTACGAAACTCGTTAGGGAGATTGAATACATTTTTTAGACATTGCATTTGACTCTACGGCACTATACTTTGTTTATGTAATCAGAGCAACTGCTCTATTGTAATTCTTGTACCAGTTTTCGGTGGTAGGGTATCAAACGTATACTACGTACCTTACTATATCACCATACACTACAAACTTAGTCGTTAAAGCTCGTAATTAGTCAAAATAAATATCAGAATGAAGATATTACGTATAAAATACTAAAAGCAGTAATTCAAACACCACTTAAGTTATATGCTGCGGAGCTAATAGGCCAACACCAATACAAGTTTAGAAAGGGAAGGTCGATGATGCAGTTATAGTGAATTAAATTACAGTGAAATGCTAAGAACACGAGGTAGAGATACATATTATATTTAAAGATTTTAATTTTAAGAAAGCATAGAATAAGTTGAGAAATCAGAACAAACGACATGTACGATATGAAGTTCACACTAAAGGTCGTACGATTAATGAACATGGCCATGAAAAGATCAGAAGCAGCAGTATTAACATAGGAAGTTAGTACACATATTCGGAATATACAACAAAATATGGCAGATAAATTTGCTATGGGTAGCATATAACGCAGAAAGTCTATTCAGACAATACATAACTTATTGCAAGAAATGAAAGAAAGCTCAAGGAAGTTTTTGTTACTAAATACAGAAAAGGGGACTAGAAATTAACCAGAAAAAAGGGAGAAGCTAAGAGTTTTAGAAACAAAAGGAAATATTTAGGCAGCTAGGTACAGTGATAAAGCGAAAATTTGAGAGGAGTACACTAGTATCCCGGCAAGAATACTTCAGCAACAAAAGTTACTTACGGAGCAAGAAACTAAGTAAACACACTAAAATCAAATAGCATAAGGTAGATATAAGACCAGTAGTAAAGTTGGCAGCCTGTTGTGTAGCAAACATCCATACAGCAGGAGCATAGGCTTGTTCAGTTTGAGAGGTTTAGGCATTAAGACCCTACGGTCGCTAGAGCCGAATTGATAAATTGTAATGAAGTTTGGACAACACCAGTAAAGGTCGAACCTACACAATTATTTGCACCTCCCTGAGTTAGCTCAACCGCTACTAGTAGTGTACGCGACGAAAATAATGTGCACCACCGAAGGAGGAAAAGTAAAAAAAAAAGATCGAGTAAAAAATCTGTAAAACATTGCTAATAATACTGAAACATTAAAAGGAAACACTTGGTAGTGTACCTTACATCGATTTGTAAGTAACAAATGTGTATCTGGTGGGATTCGAACCCGCAAAATGTAATTGCTACCCCAAGCGCTTTACCTTCAGGAGCTCATCTCTTGCATTGGCTTACGACTGAGTTATAAACGACGCGGTAACGATAGGACCATGTAGGGTGATTACCCTGCATCTTTGGGGTCCACGCTATACCTATTTTCATTAAGGGTAAGCACCTGAGCTGTGCACAACATATTACTTTTGTGTAACTAATAATTCATGAATTAAAGCAATAACAGACAGCCTTTTCTTTTTCTACGGTGATCACCAAGTATATATCTTACTGAAAGCATACTCGGTTTCGAGTCAGGTAGACATGTAAAATATGGTCTTCCTCCAACAAATAGTTTTTGAGCTACAGTGTCAACAGATGGACAAACCGAGAGACGGACAGACCGACAGACGCACAGACGGACAGACAGACGGATAGACGGAATTGAGAAACACATTTTTTGTCATCTAGGAACCCTGAAACGTAAATATCTCTTTCAGACGAGAGAAATAAAAAAAGTCAGAAGAATTTATAGCCCAAAGGAAATGCAAGGGTGCGATTGTATGATAAAATCACAGAAGTGGTAATGCGGAAAATCGTGTTAAATGAGATCACAACATGGAACGACCAAGAGTAAAATGGGAAGATCAAGTTACAGATGGCGTAAGAAAATTAAGAATTCTGGAATGCAAGTGACAAATAGAAGACAAAAGGAAATTGAAGCCAATAGTATGCAAAGCCAAAACACCAAAATTTTAAGTATAAGAAAACAATAAGAAGAAATGTAAATTGATCTTCCACAAAAAAGCCCAATGAACTCCGAAATGGAGATGTTGCTATTCGTCATGAAAGTTCTTATTATTATACTATTTCGAAACATATGAATGGTAGAGGTAAATACACATTTACTGTTTTTAAATATTCTCCAGCATTTGGTACCAGAAGAAATTATTTAGAGTCACATTCATTTGGAATAGTTTAAAACATTTACGTTTTATTTCTTCAATTGACTTTTCCTAAAATCTATATACCGGGTGAATATTCCGAAACCGAACATCAGCAATTAACATGGGAAAAGGGTTTTTCGCAGATTGCTGCTCCCCATTTTAATTTAGAGGGTTTATAATGACACTAATCGAAAGAAGATTTTTTTTTCTCATCTAATGATATGCGAATTAGTTAATTTTCAGTTGTATTTCTCATTATTTTATCAAAAATTCGCAATAAATTCAATTCGGAAAATCATGTTGAGCCATGACTCGTAAGACAATAAACAGATTCAAACGTCATTCAAGTGACAGATTCATTATGCCGTTGGCGACTATAATATTAATATTTCCAATTTTCTTTACTGAAATCAATTGGAGGGTCCCTGGAGAGAAGCGGAGCGCCGAGGTCCCCCCCTGGAGAGGGGCGGAGCCCCGAGGACCCCCTTGTAAAGGGCGGAACCCCGAGGGCCCTCTTGGAGAGGAGCAGAGCTCTGAGGGCCCCCTTGGAGAGGGGCGAAGCCCCGGGGGCCCCTTGGAGAATGGTAGAGCCCCGAGGGCAACCTTCTTTGGTCAGGTGGACGGCAGAAGGAGGCAGGGGCGGAGTGTGTAACAGAACGGAATGGCCCAACGTAATAAGCCTAAAAATGGTGGAAAACTGATTAGGATAGACCGCACAATAGCGCGTGCAGCCCCGTTTATTTTCGATAAAATAATAAAGAAATACAACTGAAAATTAACTAATTCGCATATAATTGGATGAGAAAAAAAATCTTCTTTCGATTGGTGTAATTATAAACCCTCTAAGTTAAAATGGGGAGCAGCAATCTGCGAAATCCTTTTTTCCATGTTAAAAGCCTATGTTCGGTTTTTGAATATTCACCCGGTATATAAAACTGAAAGTCCTGACTCACTCACCCACTCATCAATGTCCAGCCCAAACCCTTGGACCTAGAAAGCTGAAATTTTGCACAGAGGTTTCCTTTATGATGTATACAAGGAATAAGGAAGGATATTTCGAAATTCAACCCTAAAGGGGTAGAATGGGGGTTCCAATTTTGTATGGAGAAATAATATTAAATAGACATTTCGACTTAAAACTTCGTAGGAGTACTCCTAAAAACAAATAAGCAAGCACGTATTTCGTGATTTTCCAAAAATCAACCCCTTAGGGGGTGAAATAGGGTAAATAAGCCTAAACTACGACATGGGTGCCGTTATTGAGGTTTTTTGGGACGTTGATTGCGAAATGAAATAAGGGAAGGGACAGGACGGGACGGGACGGGACGCTACTGGACGGGGGCGGGACTAGACGGGAATCGACGGGACAAGACGGGACGGGAAGGGACGAGGCGGGACGGTGAGGACGGACGGGACGGACGGAAAGGGAAGGGGTGGGGTGGGATGGAAGGGGAGAAGACGGGACGGGAAGGGACGGCATGGGACGTGAAGGGACCAGACGGGACGGGGCGGGACGGGACGGGACGGAAAGGGAAGGGAAGAGATGGAATAGAAGGGCAGAGTATGAGACGGGAAGGGATGGAATAGAAGGGGACGGGACGGGACGAGGCGGGATGGGATGGTACGGAGACGGGGACGGAGAAAGAGACGGGGACGGGGATGGGGATAGGATGGGATGGGATGGGATCACAGAAAATAATTAGTCATTATTTAATACACAAAAAACGAACTTAGCGCGAACGAAGTCGCGGGTAACAGCTAGTCTCTAATAAAATTAAATGTAATCGTATAATGTTAGAAATTACATCGAGTTATTCTCGTTACATATTGCAATACACAGTAATTTTAAAACTGTATTGGTGTTTACCAAAGACAAAGGTATGTTGAGTCAAAGCATATGTGTCAGGTAGATTAATAGGCAGTTCGAGTTAATATATTTTTTGCCGTGAACTCCATTGCCAATGTATATTATTCTGCAGGCAGTGCTTTCGTTTCCTAGATATGTTAGACCAAAAATAGTCTGTAGAAAGGTATGATAGTAATAGTAATACTATTAAAAGAAAACCAGAAAAACGAGAATGATGCAAAAATTACTATAAAAACAACGTATGGCTTCGAAATGTGGCCAGTTCCTTGATTATGTCCAAAATTTCGATAAATTTTAAACGTTCCGAAGAGACTCAGAGAACTATTAAGTTAATTTTTTTGTTCTTATTTTTGTGAGGTATAGTTTTTTTATTATTTTATTATTTTTAATTATGATTGTGATTTTGTTAATTCTTCAGTCAATATTTAAGGACAGTGCAATTAAATATCTTAATATGAGTATACTATAAAACAAAAACCTATATATATTTTTTTATGACGTAATGTAACAAATACCATTTTTATGGATGATCCAGTTCATTTGTGGAGCAGTATATATGGAGCTCTTTGTGAATAAAGGAAAATAAATAATACCCTATAACCTGTGACACCGGTACAAGGAAAAGTTAATATCAGAAGAAGATGGACCTTTTGTCTATATTTATGTATTTATTGTATAGCTCGTTTGACAGGATGTCCTGTGACTGAGATTCGAGATGTTCGGCCGCCATCTGTATGATATGATATCATATCATGTGTATATCGTGTGTAGCAAGTGTTGTCTACGGTGTCTGACACAACCCAATTAATTCTATTCCAACTGCGAATAGTGAACAAATACCGATCCCATAGACTGTGGAAAAATTCCGCCTGTTATGGATTCGAACCGAGAGCTCCCTTATTGCAAGCCAGGTGCTCTTACCACTGAGCCACGCCGTTGTCTACAGACTCTAAGGAGATAGCTTGGTACAGTTATTCAGATCAGCTGTAAAGTAAATGCAAATCGTGTTCATGTTTACTAACTTTCAGTAGCAAAGGGCTCACTTAGGAAGAAGAAGAATTAAAAATAGCCTAAACATTTGTGCTTTTTTAAAGTTATATAGCACGTAATGCATCTTTGACTATCAGAAGGAAATTTTATAGGAGTGCCAGATGTCGCGAAATTTATTATAAACTACTCAATACCATTTTTTCCAAAGAAAAAAAAATCTTAACGTAGAAGCACCCTGGAAAGTGTACTTTCATGTCCTAGATGGAGTTACATAGTGTACGTAACGTAATTTAGATTGATGAGAAGTCTGGTCAAGTCCTTCGTCGGCAACTATTAAAATGGATCATGAACTATACGTAAAAGTAATCTCAAACTCGTATTTGCTTACACGGAAAATGTTTTAGGTAGCAACATTTTCAGGCGTGCAAGCCTCTGGTGGAATCCTTAGGTAATTTACAAGTAGGTGCCTTTGTACGTGGCGTGCAGCTAATTTAGTAATTTTTTTAAATATCTTGAGCTTCATCTTGGGTAGCTTCAAAGTTATATAACAAAGAAGCGCTAGAACTCTTAAATGCATGAAACTTATAGTGAAATTATGTTTTTTGAATAAAGTATATATTCAGGGATGGTTGACTCATTTTAATTAGAACAACCCTTAATTTAATTGAAATTCAAGTTAAATTCCATTATATTTTTAATATTTCTTTGCGGGGCGGTGTGTTCCTGGAAGCATCCTTATGTAAATTAGGATTACTTCATAACTGCAAGGAATAACGGTTGTTCCTAGAATTAGGGCAGAGGAACGTAAACGGATTCGGGGATGCTTTCCAGTTCCTAATCTCATCTTTCATTTTAGGCGTTTTGTATCAACGCTAAATTACCCCACAGTTTTATTACGGAGCTTTTGTGCCTACAAATCTGAAAATTCCAGCGTAAATAATATCTAAGGTCTTCTCCCCTCAAAATGCTAAACAACCTGAATGTATCAACTCTGCGTAAAGGGATAATCAGAATTAAGCTATCGGTTACCAAAAGTTTTGTGATATATCTAACACTTAGCTTCTAAAAATTTCACAATGATTTTACAACCCTTTTAGCAACTTTGCGGAGGGTAAATGCTAAGGTAGAACCGTACAGTTGCAATTATAGTACAAATTTGGATTAAGTGCGGAATCGCTGCTGCTCCTAAAATTGTAAACTACTTATTTCGCTTAAATAAATACGGCGTATTCGTCGCCTTCTTAAAGTTATAGGCACGTGTATTAGTTGTATGTGGTTTTTAAGGTATTCCTATGTTAATAGTAACATTCAGATTGTAGAACTGGTTGATATTCGAGATCAAATCATCTAGAAGTACTTATAGTAGATAGACAATATTCATTTATTTAAAGATTTATCTACCGGTAGGAAATTAAAAACGTTTCGACCTTATTCACGGTGACCGGGATTGATAATTGGGAAACACGATAAAATTGCTATTTGAACTGTAAACGCGATATTTAAAAAACCGTTGTAAGAACTGTGTTTTTCTCTAAACGATGATGTATGAAAGCAATGCTCATCTCCTAAATTACCCAACTTCTTCTTGTTCTTTCTCATTTTCTTCTTCCTAGAGTTACCCATTACAGCCGTCTTCCAGGCTATCCATTTTCTGCTTTCAACGTACTCAACCCAAGTTAAACGGCGCAGAATATAATAGATGTAAAAAACCAGTAAGAAAGAAAATAGCTGAAAATATGGACTAAATGTGGAAACAAAAGTGTTTTTGGGTTTAGAGTAAGTAAGAGATCTACAGAAATATGGAGAAGCATAAAAATACTAAAGCCGAGTAATAAAAACATATGAGTGCATCCAAATATTCAGATGGATCAGTGGCAAGATATTGAAAACATTACTTCAGGGAAATTAAACTTTACTATATTACCTATATTTTAAAAACATGGATATCCATAGCTAGATAGACACCAGCCGGCCACTCAGTGAAGTGTTGGTAGAAGTTGGTAGAAGTGAGTTGTAGTTCACACTCAGACATTGGTTACAACCTACGCCCTCCGGCCACCATACCAACACGTTTGGTGGTTGTTATCCCTATGAACGGGTATCCTTCCCTAAATTAAACGAGTTCAGTTAGCCAACTTATGAGTGGGTAGTCACGAGCTGCCAGCCTACAAAAGAAAGAAGAAAATATCCATATAACAGAAGATGCTCTTGCGCTTATATTAGCAACAGATGAAGTAAAAGTAGCCAATTAAAGTATAAAAAAATCTGTAAAATGCTTTACTCAGAACTTCCCCCGCAAGTGGAAATTGTGACACTAAATAATTTTAAAAATCAAAAGAAACTAGATGTAAAAATGTTTTCAAGTTCCGAATAATACGGAAACAATAAATGAAAACACTTGAATAGGAATTATATTTATAAGTTTAATTTATTGACTTTTTATAAATTTGATTGTTAAACGGGGATAAATAAGTCAATTTTAAGTATTACAGATTTTTTAGCAGATAAATAAAAAATCATTTTGTCAAAATTGTTTAATAATTAACATTTTTTAAATTTTAGACGTTTCGCCAGTTTTGTTAGCATCATCAGTAAAAAATTGCAATTGAAGGTTTATAAAACAGATTAAAATTATAATTATTTTACATTGCTGAAATATAAAGAAAATTTTTAGGTTAGCGAAGATGCAACTATATTTCGAAATTAGAGTACTTACTTGAGTTATTTTAAAAGTAGAATTATTATCACATGTTTAATTTCAGAAATTCATTAATAAAACAACACTTTAGGAACAAGTAGTTCCATAATTAAATATTAAATTGGTATTTAGTTGAAAGTTTTAACATACTGCAAGATGGAAGGTTAAAAGGGCACGAGTGATAAGAGAATGCAAGGTTGGTTTATTTTATCAGTAATGCGCGGACTAAACGAATTCGAAGTTTGAAAACGACAACTTACAGGACAGTATTAAAAATATTTGTGAATACGAAAATTTTATGATTGATGGTATAAGGAATTATAATTTAAATAAAAGTATTAATTTTCTTTTTATTAATTCAGAAAAATTATCAAATAATCAGAAAGCAAAAATGTATTAGTAGCATAATAGTTAGTTATCTATGGTTATTTAAATAAATTGTGATATATGGAGCTTAAATTATCAATATCGGTTTTATAGTTTATAGCAGTTGGGCTACGTTGTATCTCGATCATCTCTAAACATAGACGTTTCTTTAAATTATTTTCTTTATGTAAAATTTTTGGGTTATTAAAATTAAATTTGTGGTGGGTTTCATAGACATGATCAGTTAAGGCAGTTTTATTATTATTAGAAGGTGATATGTTAATACGTTTAATTGATTGTTTATGTTGATATATTCTATTTTTTAATAATTGTTTTGTCTGTCCGATATAGATGGATTCACAATTGTTACAATTAATTTGATAAACTAGTTCGGATTGTAAGTTGATGTCAGTTTTGTCTTTTAAGTTTGTGAAGAACATTTTGCCAAAGTTATTATGGTTTTTGAAAGAAGTTTTAATATTGTATTTATCAAGTTCAATTTTAATTTTTTCTGATAATTTGGGAATGTAGTTTATGGACACGTAATTATTAAGAGGCTTGTTATCAATCATGTTAAATTCATTACCCAGACAATTTGGTTGTAGTTCTATAGATAAGTTTGCTATATTATTTTTTATTTTTAAATTTCTATTTATGCTATTGATTCGATATTTAATTTGGTTTTTAATAAAATTAATAGGGTATTCATTTTCTAATAAAATTTTAATAATGGTTTCTATGTTTTTATTATGAAATTGTTTGGCAGAAAGTTTGATAGCTCTGTCTACTAAATTGTTTATAACACTTTTTTTGTATTTAATAGTTGTGTCAGAGTTGAAATTTAGATATCTATTTGTTTTAATATTTTTCCTGAACCAGTTGGTTAAAACGTTACCATTTGACTGTCTGATTAGCGTCAGATCTAAACAATTAATTGAAGCATTACTGTTTTCATCTTCGATGGTAAATTTAAGCCGGGGGTGTACATTATTGAATAGCGTGAGAAAATTTTGTTTATTTATAGTATCAGAAGCCATTAAAATGTCATCAACATATCTAAGATAAAGGGAAAAGTTAGGGTTTTGATTAAGAATTTTAGTTTCTATTTCCTCTAAAACTAGGTTAGCAATTGTAGATGAAATTGGTGAACCCATTGCACAGCCAAAGGTTTGGGAATATATTGTGTTATTATATGAAAAGAAGGTGGTGTTTAAGACAAAGTCAGTTAATTGAATAAATTTGTCTAATGGAATATTAGTGTGTTTTTCTATTCTACTCCAGTTATTTTTAATAGTTTGTAATGCAAGATCTATAGGAATGTTTGTGTATAGTGATACGACATCTAGAGAAAAAAGTTGGTGGTTTTTGTTAATTTTTATATTGTCGATGTGTGCTTTAAGTTTCCATGAATCTTGAACGCTAAATTTGTTTAGAGAAGTTATATTACTAAATATTTTAGGCAGATATTTTGATAAATTGTATGTAGGGCTCATATATGAAGCTATTATAGGTCTTAATGGAAAATTGTCTTTATGTAGTTTAGGAAGTCCATATATTTTTGACGGGAGACCGTTATGAGATATTAGCTTTTTATAAGTAGAATTATCAATGTAATTTTTTTCCAGTAAATTTTTGACTAGTTTGTTATTTTTGTTTTGGATGATTAATGTGGGATTTTTTTTCAGGTTTATATGTATTTTGATCATTTAACAATTGAGTCATCTTGTTATGATAGTCAGCTTTAGTCATTATTACTGTTTTCTGGGTTTTATCAGCGAATGTTATGATTATGTCTTTGTTGTTTTTTTAGGAAAGTTTTAGTTTCATTTATATTTTTAGTCAATTCAATATTATGTTGTAGTTGATGAAAAGTTAAATTATGCTTCCTTTTATTATTATTTTTGAAATTTGTTAAAATGTTGCATATATTTGCACGTATTGAATTTTGTTCTGTTGTAGATAGATTAGTAATGCCATTTTCGAAAAAACAACAAAGACTTAATCATAACATCCGCTGATAAAACCCAGAAAACAGTAATAATGACTAAAGCTGACTATCATAACAAGATGACTCAATTGTTAAATGATCAAAATACAGATAAACCTGAAAAAAAATCCCACATTAATCACCCAAAACAAAAATAACAAACTAGTCAAAAATTTACTGGAAAAAAATTACATTGATAATTCTACTTATAAAAGCTAATATCTCATAACGGTCTCCCGTCAAATATATATGGACTTCCTAAACTACATAAAGACAATTTTCCATTAAGACCTATAATAGCTTCATATATGAGCCCTACATACAATTTATCAAAATATCTGTTTAAAATATTAAGTAATATAACTTCTCCAAACAAATTTAGCGTTCAAGATTCATGGAAACTTAAAGCACATATCGACAATATAAAAATTAACAAAAACCACCAACTTTTTTCTCTAGATATCGTATAACTATACACAAACATTCCTATAGATCTTGCATTACAAACTATTAAAAATAACTGGAGTAGAATAGAAAAACACACTAATATTCCATTAGACGAATTTATTCAATTAACTGACTTTGTCTTAAACACCACCTTCTTTTCATATAATAACACAATATATTCCCAAACCTTTGGCTGTGCAATGGGTTCACCAATTTCATCTACAATTGCTAACCTAGTTTTAGAGGAAATAGAAACTAAAATTCTTAATCAAAACCCTAACTTTTCCCTTTATCTTAGATATGTTGATGACATTTTAATGGCTTCTGATACTATAAATAAACAAAATTTTCTCAAGCTATTCAATAATGTACACCCCGGCTTAAATTTACCATCGAAGATGAAAACAGTAATGCTTCAATTAATTTTTTAGATCTGACGCTAATCAGACAGTCAAATTGTAACATTTTAACCAACTGGTTCAGGAAAAATATTAAAACAAATAGATATCTAAATTTCAACTCTGACACAACTATTAAATACAAAAAAAGTGTTATAAACAATTTAGTAGACAGAGCTATCAAACTTTCTGACAAACAATTTCATAATAAAACCATAGAAACCATTATTAAAATTTTATTAGAAATGAATACCCTATTAATTTTATTAAAAACCAAATTAAATATCGAATCAATAGCATAAATAGAAATTTAAAAATAAAAAATAATATAGCAAACTTATCTATAGAACTACAACCAAATTGTCTGGGTAATGAATTTAACATGATTGATAACAAGCCTCTTAATAATTACGTGTCCATAAACTACATTCCCAAATTATCAGAAAAAATTAAAATTGAACTTGATAAATACAATATTAAAACTTCTTTCAAAAACCATAATAACTTTGGCAAATGTTCTTCACAAACTTAAAAGACAAAACTGACATCAACTTACAATCCGAACTAGTTTATCAAATTAATTGTAACAATTGTGAATCCATCTATATCGGACAGACAAAACAATTATTAAAAATAGAATATATCAACATAAACAATCAATTAAACGTATTAACATATCACCTTCTAATAATAATAAAACTGCCTTAACTGATCATGTCTATGAAACCCATCACAAATGTAATTTTAATAACCCAAAAATTTTACATAAAGAAAATAATTTAAAGAAACGTCTATGTTTAGAGATGATCGAGATACAACGTAGCCCAACTGCTATAAACTATAAAACCGATATTGATAATTTAAGCTCCATATATCACAATTTATTTAAATAACCATAGATAACTAACTATTATGCTACTAATACATTTTTGCTTTCTGCTTATTTGATAATTTTTCTGAATTAATAACAAGAAAATTAATACTTTTATTTAAATTATAATTCCTTATACCATCAATCATAAAATTTTCGTATTCACAAATATTTTTAATACTGTCCTGTAAGTTGTCGTTTTCAAACTTCGAATTCGTTTAGTCCGCGCATTACTGATAAAATAAACCAACCCTTGCATTCTCTTATCACTCGTGCCCATTTAACTTCCATCTTGCAGTATGTTAAAACTTTCAACTAAATACCACTTTAATATTTAATTATGGAACTACTTGTTCCTAAAGTGTTGTTTTATTAATGAATTTCTGAAATTAAACATGTGATAATAATTCTACTTTTAAAATAACTCAAGTAAGTACTCTAATTTCGAAATATAGTTGCATCTTCGCTAACCTACAAATTTTCTTTATATTTCAGCAATGTAAAATAATTATAATTTTAATCTGTTTTATAAACCTTCAATTGCAATTTTTTACTGATGATGCTAACAAAACTGGCGAAACGTCTAAAATTTAAAAATGTTAATTATTAAACAATTTTTACAAATAATTTTTTATTTATCTTCTAAAAAATCTGTAATATTTAAAATTGACTTATTTATCCCCGTTTAACAATCAAAGAAATTATATTAATTTTCAAATGAAAAATCGGTACTGTTGGAATTTAAACCGCAGCGTCTGCTATCTAAACGTTCGTCAGTTCCTTGCAAGTCTACGGAGCCTTGTTGTATTATTGTTGCAGCTGGATTAACCTTCACGGTTGGCATGTATTCATGCCGAAGCTAGGTGCGTTTCAATCAAATGTCACCATGGAAAATACATTATATTTTTTACAACAACAAATCAATGCAGATAATTCTTCCACTAAAAATGTAACGCACTTATTCTTTGCATCTTTTTGACTTGCACAACATTTATCTTGTATTTGTCAGATCCCGTTTTTGTCAAAGATAAAGCATGCGCTATGTACAAGTTACTACTTTTACATATTTTCTCAATTCAAGCGAAAATTAAACATTTTATGTTTAGTGTGCTCACCCTGTAGATATTTGTCTGAAATATGTATGCGAAACATCGTCTTCCACCAACAAATAGTTTTCGAGTTATACCGGCAACAGACAAACAGACAGACGGAATTGAGGAAACCCCTAAAACGTGAAGATGACAAACAGACAGACGGAATTGAGAAAACCCTAAAACGTGAAGATGGGAAGAAATCTCGGATTGTGAATTTTTCGTGATTACAGTACCTTCTTCGTCTTTCAGACGAGGGAAGTAATAATTTAGCATCCAATCCAGGTAGAGTCCCACTAGAGATGGTAAGATATAGCTGCAAAGAATATATTGGAAGAAATATTCATCAAATAATAGAAAATATCATAGACAACATTACATAGAATACAAAAGATTGAAGAGCTTCTAAAGATTGTTAAGACTTCAGTAGAAACACCACACTCAGTAGACCTTTTCTGTATACTTATTGTATAACGTACTGAATTTATTCCGGAAAAATCGTATTTATGTTGCAGCATCTACTTGAGGAACAAGTTGAATAGGAAAAGGAAATTCACTCGGCCTTCATCGACCTAGGGAAAATGTACGATTTCGTTTCTAGATTGAGTGTTTGAAATAACTACTAGAAAATTTAGAAATCAATAAATATTTAATCAATATTTTTCCAACAGAGAGTCGACTTGAATTCTGTAATTTAAGATAGAAGTAATGGTTTGATTTAGAACATTTCAGGAATGGGTAAAGTGCGGCATGCTCATCGGGTTAAAAATTTGATATTATAGTAAATTCAAGTATTAACATGCAAATTACAAAAATAAATATAACAAGCAATCGCATTCAAATAAAGCCAATTCAGTAATGCCGGTATTTGAGGTCCATTATGAAGGGTAGAAAAAGAATTTTAAAAAAATGTGGGAGAACCAAATTCCGTTAGTGTACTAGCACCCAACGAACAATACAGAAAAAGTAGCGACAATGAAATTCTGTCATGGCAGTAGAATTTGGACACTTAACACATAACTTCGAAGAAACTAACTGCTGTAATAGTGCGAGTGCCAAGAAGTGGTCCAATAACAAATGAAGGGATCAAATCTTTTAAATGCTAAAGAAATAGTAATTTATATAATCGCGCAAATAGCTGTCAAATAATTTGGTCATTTAATAAGAATTTCCGAAGATATATGATCGATAAAAAAAAATACTAAAAAGTATGTAGAAGATAGGAACACCTCGCTGATTGTTGAGGGAGGGTCAGAAAGCAATTCGATCTTGGTATCTAGAGAAAAAGTAAGTAGTAGACAGAAATTGACGGCATTTGGTAGTGCACAAGAAGTAACACACTGCTAAGATTCCCTTATATAAATATTTTTGAATTGCAGTTGGTAATTCAGATTAGAAAGGTATATTAAGTTCATCGAGAGCAAGTTCGAAGTGTACAAAACCTGCGTCAGGCCTGTATCACCAAGAAACTAGAGCAAACATTTCGAAACTGAAGGCAGGAAAAGAAATAAAAGGTTCAAAGAAGCCTGGAAGATCTAGCACGATGGATAAGAACAAGAAGACGAAAGTCAAGGGACAACGTAAAGGTGATGGGCGACAACAGACTGGCAAAGATAGTGATCATATCTACACCTAGCTCAAAGAAACACTAAGATAGACACCTACACGATGGTGTAACAGCTGTGCGTCCGCGTCTCAAGAAATGGGGTAATCGAAGAGAAACTACTTGAAATTAAGAAAACTGTGCCTTAGATTAAGAAAAGAAAAAGAGGTAGACAACTTCTTGCTGTTGACATATAGCAAGAAGATTTAAATTAATATCGACATCTCAATTTTATAAATTTCTCATCGGTTAGCTTCTTCTGTAAACATGATTCTAAATGAGCAACTGTTTCCTATATACACCTTTCTAATCATAATGTTCTAAAAGCCTTATGGGTTTATTAAAACAAAGAAGATGTATTGACTGGAATTTTTCCACAACTCCTTCAAGCTTTCCGATTTGTGTTCGGTTTGTATTCCTCTATTGTCCTTCTATTGTTGACAAAATGTCTCTTTTAAATATTTTCACTGCTTCTCCGATACCATCTTTTTCCAGTTGTTTTCAAAATGTCATTCCACTAAATAGTGTTCGTCTTTATTACCCCTACGAAGACGCCACTCGACAAACTTTCTATTTAGTTCATATTTTAATGATATGTTTCTCCTATTACCAGTCTAGCTTTTTCAGCTCTTTGTACAGGGTGAGCGAAACTCGACGTCTCAGCTCTATTATAAGAAAAGGAAAAAGGATAGATTAAATCTGAAAAGAGGTTCTTAAATGAGATTGAGTAAGGTCCATTTTAAGCCAAACTTTCATATTTTTCTATATTTGGAAACGGAGTGATAACGTCATCGAATTTGTTTTTCCCGGAAACATACCTATATTGTGGCATATTTAAAAAGAGCCAATTTTTCTGAACACATTTCAAGTCAAATGACAACAAAACAATATTTGTCAACCATTCGTTTAATTATTGACAGATGCGACTTTGCTATTTGTTTCCAAAGGCTACTTGTTTAAATCGTGACAATTGGGAATTTTTGATAATACTTTTTTTTACAAATTTGCTTATAATTTTCGAACGGAGGAAGATAGTAACTTTTGTTTTCTCAAGATGTGTTCAGAAAAATTAGCTCTTTTTAAATATGCCAAAATATGGGTATGTTTCTGGGAAAAACAAATTCGATGACGTCATTGCTTCAGTTTCCAAATATGGAAAAATATGCAATTATGGCTTAAAATGGACCTTACTCAAACCCATTTAAGAACCTCTTTACAGATTTTTTCTATCGTTCTTCCTTTTCTTATAATAAAGCTGAGACGTCGAGTTTCGCTCACCCTGTACAATGGCTATTACTTTTATCTTTCCATCATGACTCTTTCCATTTCTTTCCCCGTATGGATTTCAAGCATTAAAGGATTTTCACCTTGAATGGATTTTACAGCTCTCCAAATAGAGCCCATCCTAGTTTAATTCGTTGTCTCCCATGTTTGTTTGGATTATTGTTATATACAAGATACAGTTAAATGGATGAAAAGTAGAAAGAAAGAATTAACTGAGCATGTAGAGCGAACGCACGATGAGGGGCTGGCCAAAACATGCAAAAACTTCAAACTAACAGGATAGAAAGAGCCGGGAGGCCCACCCATGCGATGGCAACAAATCGTCGAATTAATAGAAAAGTCAGACCAACTTCTGTTGTATCATATACAATCGTAATCAGAAGACAAACGAAGAAGGAAAGGACTGTATGTTTATTTGTCTGCCTGTCTGTTTGCCTGTCTGTCTGTCTGTCTACCTGTTGGCGGTATAACTCAAAAAATATATGTTGGAGGAAGACGATATTTTGAATGCATAGTATATGTCTACCTGGCATGAAACCGAGAAAATTCCGGAGAAATATATACAGGGTGAGTACCTTAAAAATAAAAATTTGTTTATTCTTGCATTAACTGAAAAATAGACACAAGTAATAACTTGCACATAGCTCAGGCTTTATCACTGGCAAAAATGTGGCCTTACAAAAACAGGGTAACCGCCGCAAATGGGACAGAATAGTATGGTGCTTTATAACGCATCAGCAACTCGTCCAATTCAAACACGCCCGTGGCTCAGTTATCCTAGCGTCGGATAAGAAACTGGCTCAAAATATTCGCCTCGGAGCGCGGATGTTGAATTCCAGGGGACTACATTTTTTTATTTGCAAATTGATCAAATTCGGGAGAGGAAAGTTCCATGTAAACCCGTTTACAGATGTTTTTCAGTATGAACCTTTTCGTATATAGTAATGACAACCGATCTCTGCCTTAGCTTTGCGGATTTATCCTACACGTCTTTTCCACTTTTATGTGCTATAAGTAGCGCTTCTTCTAGGGGAGGTCCTGTGGTTGCCTTTATTTGGTCTATCCACTGCATTGGGGAACGTTCTCTGCTTCTGCATTCTTTAATCTTACTCGTCACCACTAGTTTTTCGATGCTATCCATTTGTGCTAGATGTGCCGCTACGTTACATTTCAAAAACATCTAGTCCTCTACTTTCGTCAGTAAATTTTATTGTCCACATGTTATAAAACTATAAAGAAGGGCAGACCTGAAACAATTGTCGTTTTCATAGCTGTTCGAGTGTCTCTGTTTTACCAGATCTTGTTAAGCCTTACGTTAGCGCTCTTTGTCATGCCAATTCTTCTTTCCACTTCTTCCTCGTATTTTCGTTGGCTGTCGATACCCGAACCGAAATATATAAAATTCTCAGCCACTTCCAGTTCATGAAGACTGTGCTACTGATAGAGCTGCTGGTATTTTTGTTTATTTCAAAGCCCAGCCCTTCTCCTTCTATTTCCACTCGACGAAAAAGTTTAGCTCTCTCTACATCTCTATCGGTAATCAGGGTTGGATCATTCATATCTAATGTTCCATAGTTGTGTGTCTCTCATGACAATGCCGAAATGCCAACTTTCGAGTAGTTTGCCCAATATACATGTACTCCCTCTAGATGTTGAAGAGGGCTAGGGAAGGTATGTATACTTGTCTTACTTTCTTTTCAACCTCAAAATGTGCCCCCCTGATGGACTTTCGGATATGGTTTATTTGATGTCCCATATCTAAAAATGACTCTGAAAAATATATTCAGCGTACGCAATTGAACGCCCTTCTGCAGTCCACCATTTTTCTATTAGTTGTCGCATATTCAGTAGTTGCGGTCTTGTATCTTTCCCTTTAGCGAAACCCGCTTGATCACCAGCGATCTGCCCGTTGAGGTAGTTATTAAGATATTGCTTGATGATGTGCAGTATTATGTTGCTTGTGTGAGACATTAATGTGGTCATTTTAATCCTCTCTTTCACGAGGGTGTGAATATCATTGGTCTAGACCAGTGGTTCTCAAACTTATTTGGCTTACCGCCCCCTTTTCAGAAAAAAAATTACTCAGCGCCCCCTGGAAAAGGGAGAATAAACGAAATTTAATAAACAGACTGAATAAATAAAGTAACAAATGGTATGAAGAAGAATAAAAACATTTAATAATGGTAAACAGTCACTATGTTGCACAACAGATGAAATATGTACTAACGGTTTTTCTAAATTTTCTTATCTTCTCTTCCTTCTTTAAGCTTTAACCGCCCCCTTATTTTTATTCACCGCCCCCCAAATGCACCCGAAGCTACTATCGCCCCCCTGGATCGTTCCAGCGCCCCCCAAGGGGCGGTATCGCCCACTTTGGGAATCACTGGTCTAGACGGTAATTCATTTGTTTTCTACTAGAAGAGGTTCAGATTCTACCTTCTTGAGTGACTCGATACCACGGCCTTATTAACCAAGCGTTTTATTATCCTTCATTTTTCTAGACGCTCTTTTTACATGGGTTATACTAATTTTAGTTAGATTTTCCATTAAATGCTTGATTAAGTTAGCTTTGGGAGATTTTCTGTGTTCTTGATTCCACTAGCTAATTTTTTCGGTGGCAGATCGTCCCTCTATCGTTATTCTAATGATTTGTTTTCTTATCTATATCATTGCTTAAGGTACCTTTCTTCTACTGTTGATTTCAGTTCCAGTCTTCATTCCTTAAATGTTATTAGAACTTATCTTCATTTTTAGGTATGTGTGTATGTATCATCGTTCATCTCATTTTACCTTGAGGGGTAGAGGATGGTGCTTTATGCGCTTGCATCTGGCGGTACAATGCTCAATTTGCCCCGGATTCGGGATACAAAGTTGGAGCGCGCCTTTGGTGCATGCGCAGCAACCATTGTATGAGGTGTGTGTCATGATGATGTGTTGACCTTGTTACTCTATCTTACTAGTTAATTATATTTTGGTCGCAGATCGTTGCTCTATCGTATTCTAATACTTATCTATATCATTGATTAAAATACCTTCCTTCTACTGTTGGTTTCAGTTCCAGTTTTGATTCCTTAAATGTTATTAGATCTTGTCTTTATTTTTAGGTATGACTTTATTAAATTTTAACTATTAGATTCGTGATCTGAAGTAAATTATTTCTTTTTTCTAATTAGTAACTTTGCTTAATTGGTCAATTTCCAATGGTGAATTTTTAATATATACTCGCCGTTTGCTGTAAGAATTTTCACGCACATTACGTTTTGTAGCAGTTTGGCCACTGATTTCAAAGGCATTCACTGCCATTTTCACTGTTAACGAACGACTTCCGGAATTGAACCATGCCATTGAGTTCTTCTAGTTCAACAATGACAAGGTCCAACGTCGGAAGTTCTTCGTTAGACTGTTTGTATTTAAAGTAGCGGTCAAATGACTACCATTTTGCTGCTAACACCCTTATTTCCTTATCATTAATTTACTCAACGTATTTGAACAAATACCCTGTAACGCCGTCGCTGTCTCCCTAGTAGCACAAAATAGTTGGGCCAACGTTGGCTCATTGAAGTGTCCCACAGTTGGCCAACGGTATGTAATGTCCTCTTTTACAGTCAAACCCCAACCATCGATTTCCCAACTGAGGGCCAACTATACACATTAAAGTATTCCCAACCAGCATCCAACAATTGAACAACCAAAAGCCAACAAATAATCTAACTCAGCTTTCTGTATTAATCGGTAGGTATGAAAAGACAAATAAACAAGTGTAAATAAAAATGCCATTTATTATACATAAAGGAAAACATAAATACAATACTTACAAATCTTGTATAAAACAAGTAAGTTATAATATATTTGAAAAACGAATAATTTTCAGCAATATTAAAAAGCACCAAGTATATCAACCTTGCAAGGTTCAGAAAATAAAGTTTATGTTATTTTATTTTATTTATTTCATCCCCACTATCATCACTGCTGTATAAAATTCTTCTCTTCGCCTTCCTTTTTCTCACCTTCGTTTCTTCCGATGCAGAAACTAGTTCTGATTCACTTTCGGCCTCCTTTTTAGCGTTTCTCTTGCTTTTAAAATATTTTCTGGAAATGCAGACAAAATTAATATTAAATCCACGTCATTTAAATTTGACCCGCTACAAATATAAATCGCACTTCAAAATACAAATATAATTATTATAGTTTAGGCAAGGTTTATAGATTTTAAAACTTCATATTGCTATTGCATTATCTAGTTTAAAGTAGAATTAAGGTTGTAGTGTGGGGCGCTAATAGTTATTAAAGTATCAAGGGCATTATGAGCAAAATAAGCCCCCAAAATTGTTAGTGTACAAACCAAGAGCCTTTGGCTCGAGGTGTACAACAATCGCGGCACTTAGTTCATAATGCTTTGAACGTTGTATGTCATACCAGTTTTCTTATCTAATTCAAGTCAAAGTGATTTTGAATTACATGTTCCTAGTTATCGCTTGTAATTTTCAATGGAAACAAATAGTGTTTATCTACTCCGGTGGGATAAGTAACTCATTACGTCACTCATTTGACACTATTTCAGTTAGGTAATGAAGCTCATTACACCACTCAGTTATGTAATGGTTTCATTACGCAACTGAGTTGTGTAGTGACTTCATTACGTAACTGAAATAGTGTCAAATGAATGACATAATGACATTTGCCTACTAAAATATTTTTGAAAATGACAGATCTGACATTTCTCTTAATGCACTTTTCTCAATTTTAGGCAGTCGTAGATAAAATTTTGTACAATACATGTGATAATGCATCATTAATATACTTGTGTGCTTACACACACGTATATTAATGATGCTGTTATCCCACTTGTATAGTAAATAACTATTATTTTATCCTATTATGTTATTATGATTCTAAGCATAACTCCTTAGCAACAAGTTGCGTTAAGATGCATTTAACAACACTAGTGTCGTTAAGAAAAATAACATACAATACTTTATTAGCATTTAATCACATGTTGGCAGTACTGACGTGTATTGTCAATCTATGTCAAATTCGATGTTAGTAGGTTAGGTTTTGTTTGTTACTTGACACAGACTGACGCAAAACTTAACCTGCTAATCTCCAATTTAACATAACCTGACAGTGTTACCATCTTACCAGTGATACCACCACAGCCGATATAAGTCTCGCTGTTGTAAGTGTCACTAATAACAATTTTTCCTTTTTTAAAAAAATAGAATTTTAGGATAAAATAAACCATGTTACGATATACGTAACGTTATCTGCTTTCTACATTACTCGAGAATTTTAAAGAACTTGCTCGTAACGTCGCTCGTTCATTCAAACTATTCTCTCGTAATGTAAAAAGCTTGATAACATTACTTGAATCGTAAATTACTATTACTTTTTCATAATAACATTATAAAAAAATAATTTCCCTGGAGCGTTATTTTGTTATAACATACCTTAAAATAGAGTAATTATTATCAATTGATATACCCACTGGTATGATATAAACATTATAAATTACATATGAGATAAAGATCTGTTTGTATGTAGAAACAAATTTGTATTCTCGATTTTTCTTGAAAACTGCTATTATTTTAACCAAACTCAACAAAAATATGTTTAAATTTTCATTACTACTTGCAGACAAAACTTAGCTTTTTAATGGGTTCATTAACGATACTGAAAATAAAGAGCACAGAAAACAATCCTGTATGAAAGAAATATTGCAACAATCTATTTTTCAACTTGTGCTACTTAGAGACATGTGTTAATATAGATCCCAAAACTGCAAGATTACTGTGTAACGTTCGTATACTGACCAGTACTAGAAAATATTCGCTTTACAGCATACACCATCCACGTTTCACATGCAGGATCTCCATTAACGAAACATTTATTGTGAAGTTAATTTAAACGGAGGCCAAAAACTGTCTTGCTTCCTCGATGTCAACCACTCATCATCTCGAACTAGTCCAAGCAGGCCTCCTTCGAACTTCACAACGTGAAACATGTTTGTGTATTCTTCTAAAAATTGGGAAAAACAGTTATAATATTGAATATATAAGAAACAAGAGTGATCACAAAGTAAAAGATTTACAGAAATAAGTACTCATATCGGCCTAAATTGTTTATAGCAAATTTGTTAGGTTAGGTTGCACGTCCCTTTTCTATTTATCCATAATGTGGGTTATTTCAAAACATAAATAAGTTACAGTACATGAGGATCATATTATTGTTAATTTTACTTACCAAATCTTGGATATGTAGGAAGAAAAGGACCCACAAGTACAAAAACAAACAACGCAAGTTCGCATGGATAATGGCGCCGGGCTCGTTGCGGAGGGCAGAAACCAGAAACCACGAACAGCGGGGTGGCGGTTGCTTGGCTTGCGCAATGCGCAATACGTCATTAATAACATCACGGGGCATGCGTCAGCTGTTGTACAAAAATTGATTGATAAACGTAATAGACAAATTTATTTATGATCATACCAAAATGTGCCATAATTACTGATGGAATTAATAAATTGTCAATTGATGAATTGGCTTCAGTATTCACTCATTCAACTTCCCTGTTATAAATAACTAAAATTCACAACAAAATATTACAGTTGGGCCAACGCACGGTTATTGTTAATAAATGCAACAACTATCTTCCTAGCACGCTGATGATATCCCAACGCTGGGCCAACATATGATTATTGTTGACAAATTCAACAAATATTTCCTATTATACCAATGTTGGCCCAACGTAGGATATTAGTTGGCAAATCTACCAACCATTTACCAACCATGCCAACTATATCCCGACGTTGGCCCAACAATCTGTGCTACTAGGGCTAGCACTCAGTGAAAGACAGAACGGTAACCACAATCAGCAACTAACTTCACGCGGGAGAATATGAACCCGTCCCAATTAGGCAAGTTCCCAGCCCGGCAATTATCATAACTGAATAATTGATTCCCAATTTATTCATCCGTGTGCTCGCTTTCAAACACTTTCTCGCGCCAGTGTGTCCAGGGACACCGGTGTCATCGTCGCAAGGTGCCACAGCGTCATATTTCTCGTGGTGCGATAGCGATCAGCCTCGGCAGGGCGGCTCCGGGACCGACTATCGATCCACCCTCATCGCTACCCCATTTTCCACGCTTTCCATGAGCCCGGCTCCCACGCATCGCTACCGTGGTTTATCCATATGGACGGATTTCGCAAGGCGAGATAGACGCGAATGATTAATTCGTCATTTTTCCGGATCCGCCACAATTTTCTAATCTGTGCCCCTGATTACTCGCCGGCTCCTGGGGGAGGTGGGCTGAATTGTTGCCGAGCTTTAGGACTTTTGTTCTGAGGCGAGCGGCATCCGTCAGGATTTTACTATCTCATTATCAGAGGCCGTCTTTATATTTGGTTAAGAACGTTCAGGGTGTCACCGAGAGCTTTTCACCTATTTTATGAGGCAGGGTGTCAATTATATTGGGGCAAATTTCAGAAATTCGTCTTGGTTAATATTGTAAAAATAGATTCGACCTAGCCCTCTCCACTTTTCAGTATCTGAAAAATATTCAAAAGTTGGATTTGTTACATTTGTTCACTTGAGCTGTCTTTAATGCTTTGAAACAAGACCTTGTAAATTCACATTACATTATTTTTGCTATTTATTTAGTAAGACCTTTTATAAGTCTTTACTATTCGCCCGATACTTAAAACAAATATTAGGTAACATTTCGCAGTGGTTTGAACTGGACATTTTGAAAATTGTTTTCTTGTCAATTGATGAACACGTTTGACAATGTCGCAGTTTATTTGAACAACAGCGATTGCAAAATGACTATACGCGGAACTGATTTAAAGATCTCGACGAGATCTATTCAAATATATAAAAAATGTAACGCAGTGATTGAAACTAAAATGTCTGAAATTGTTTTCATGTGTTATATGGAAAAATTTTGTAAGTTACTTCGCATATCATAGAACCTGTGTTAGCCATAATAAATTAAATAAGCGCTTTGTAGTCCTATGCTCCAAACTGAACTGGGCCTACCTTCTTTATTGCTATAAATTGTTGTAGGGTACACACTATTTCGTGAAAATGTAGAATATCTACGATTACTTTCAGTCATAGAAGATGACACACAGAGCACTGTGGTTGATGAAAATCTATCGATATAACTCCATAGGTATTTCCATAAGTAATGGATTCTAGATGGACCTTATGGTCCCACACCTAGTGCGAACGGGAAATAGCTTTCTCGTGGTACCCGAGCTGGATCTGATCGCATTTCTTCTGGCCTCGATCTCTTCATTGAGGGCAACCATCTACCAGGGAAAGCATACCCCGAAATGCACATCCGTAGTCTTTCAAGCTCTCGTAAAATAATAATTTTCAAAACAGCCAAGGGCCCAACCTCGAAATTAGGGCTACCTTAATAACAAATGAACAAAGCAACGAAGACAGATTACGAAAATAGGGGAGGGAATTACTAATAAAATTAAAGAAGTTACATCGCAAATAAAACAACTAATACGAACATCGTCTGCATTGCAGAAACAACGAGAATATGCCAAGGAAGTGAGAATATGAACGACTATGTACATGTATTGTCAGGTGTTCCGAAATCCGTAACACCTAAAGTAGGTGTGACTGTATTAATGAACAAAGAACACTACAAAAGGTTACGTGACGTGTAGTCATGTTCATTAATGTGTTGTACAACATGTGTGCTTCATGAATATGATTCAAAAAGGTATTGGACATATACATATTCTGAAAGTATACATCTAGGTATACCGAACTAATGATGCAATATGAGCTTTTGTTGAGTATAAAGATAACCATCAATAAACTTATAATATCTTTATACAACACATTTTTAAACACGACTGTAGATTTTATATCAGAAAAATTCTTAAAATAATTTTGGAAGTCCCAAACATGGAACTTGCTATAGTGATGGTATACGCTCCCACAGACGACTCCACAATTAATATTAAAAATTCCTTCTGTAACGGTCTAAGTAACACCACAGATGGAATTAAGAACCACAATAATTAACACTTGAAACCGATAGAAATGCTGAAGTTGGATCAAGCCGTTGAAGTTGTAAGCCAGTATGGAGGGTTATAGTTTGATGATGAATAGCTAGCACTTTATGTAGACAACAGAAGCTAACAAGAAATAACACTTTCTACAATCATAAATAGATTCATCACTTCATCACTATGCAAGAGACAAACTTTTCGAAAACCAAGGATTAAATAATAATTTGATAAACAAGAAGCACAATTTACAATATCTAATGTGAGGGTGAAACGTGGCCGAAACTGCAACTCCGATAATAAATTACCCCATGAGTGACCACATTCTATTAGGGTATTACGGGACAGGACAAGTATTTTAGCCTTATACCGATGCCGACTGACTATATTACTTACACAACAGCAGCAGATGAAGACATAGGAATTGACTATAAAAACATTCCAAACACTATCAACCATGCTTTCGGAGAAATTGTGGGAGGCGTCATCAATAAAACAAGACGAAACTAAGTTTGGTAAACTGACAACATACAAAAACTAGCAAAACAAAAAACAGGCAGAATAATTTGATGATGAAATAAGAGATAAAAATGGAATGGATATAACGGATGTACAAAAGAAGCAAAAAATAAGATAAGAGAAGCAGAAACACCTAATGTCAGAAAGAGAACATGCAGACAATGTTTGAGGATTAATATCAATGGTGTGCCGATCCTTCAAGAGTATAAAAACCAACAGCAATGCAAGGATAAGTAATCAAGTTAAGAGAAAAAATCTGTAAAAAAGCTTTACCCAGAACGTGCATCGCAAGTTAACGTTGTGAGACTAAACAATTTTAAAAATCAGATATACACAGGAGTAAAACTATCTTAACGTTACTAATAATAGTGAAACAATAAAGGTAATGCAAATTACATTAATTTTAAAATAAAAAAAACACCAGTGGTGTGGTTGGAAATGCAGCTCGGCAGTAGCTCGCGAACAGTTCGCTCGTTCGTCAGATGCAGATATGCAGGACTCCTTGCATGTTTGCGACGAAGCTGCATTAAACATAGCGCACTACTTATTCATTGCCCCTTTTTGTCTCTTTTGCAACATTTACCCTGTATCCGTTGGGTCCCATTTTTGTCAAGGGAAAAGCTTGAGCTGTGTGCAAATTAATACGTTTATCTATCTCTTAGTTAAACCAAAAACAAACTAAATTTTATCTTCTAAGATGCCCACCCTGTTAGGTCTAAAAAATTCTCTTTTTCGCCAAAGGTAAAAACCTGACAAATGTGCAAAATACTACTTTCATTTAACTAACAGTTCTTAAGTTAAAGCAAAAATTATCAAACATAATAATAAATAATATTTGCGTTATACCGGCAACAGTCAGACAGGCAGACAAATGGAATTGAGAAAACCTGTTCTTCGTCATGTAGGGACCCTGACATGTGAAGATCTGAAGAAATCTCAGAAGATGATTTTTTTTCGCGAGGAGTTCCCTGTAAACCCCTTTACAGATGTTTGTGCTCTATAACATTAACCTTAACTATAACCTCAGGGCCTGCACGTTTTATCGATATAGCAATTTCTGCACTGACAGAGGATTCTATAATGTATTGAACGTTGTTCATCCTTGAAGGGTTTGTTTTTGATATGAATCTCAAGGTGTTCGCAGTTTTAAATCTCTCAGTTGTTTCTCAAACTCTGAACAAAGGTGTTACCATAGCCAAAATGTTTTTAAAGAATTTATAATAAATTTCTGTCCGTTCTTAAAGGCAGCCTCATAAATATTTTATGTACAGTCGTGTTCAAATAAATCTGGGACAATGTTTTTTTCATATGTAGGTTGAGTCAAGAATTGAAGAAATAGCCATGGATTTCCTGACATCAAAAAGAGTTACAGATTTTATTTGCATGTAACATTTTAATGAAACTCTTTCTGATACCAGGAAATCCATAGAGATATTCTTGAATTCCTAACTTAACCTACATATGGAAAAAACATGGTCCCAGATTTATTTGAACATGATTGTACGTTGAGGTAATGGTTTGAGTAAAATTTTAGTATCTACAAGCGGTAATTCTTTTGCAGCATAATGACCCCTTAAAGTGTGAGTAGTTCGTGCAATTAGTTTAACGAAGACAAGTAATTGATTGCGTTGTTTTCTTCTGAAGTACATTTCCACTGTGTTTAATCTTAGTATGTTTATGAAATTTGCCTTCAATATCCTAAGGTAAAATTACAAAGCATCTTCAATGTGACGTTACCAAACTATTGGAATCTTTTGTATTACCTCAAGTTGCTTAACCACAGGAAGTATAAGCGGCATTAAAAATGTTTATAAGCGGTAAATACAAACTAAGCATTATATTGCTTTATTTAATATTGTGGTTGTGACATTATTTGTATAATTTTTTCTTCTACTGCATCGAAAAGCTATCAATTTCTACAGTGTTTAGCGGCCGAACACCCCTTCTTTTTTTTATACTAGTACAGTCTGACCTCGCCGTTCGCGGGGATTACGTTCCAGAATAATGCCGCGAAGCGTAAAACCGCGATGCGCAAGTAAACACATAAATGATAACAACGGGGTTAGGTTCCATTAACTAGATTTATTTATACTATGCAACCTCAAAAAATTCAAAAATACATGAACGTGAGTATGCAAACTAAAATTAGATACGTAACATAAGTCTGCCACTTGAATCTAGAGCTCAAATGTCAATTTGTTTATTCAAGTTATAATTTTACAATTTATTTCTGGTCCAATTTGATAATAAGAGATTCAAAGAAATACGCTTGATAAGTGTGTTTACAAGTTAGTGATAAATAATGTTATTTAGGTGTTCATGACATAAACCGCATCCGTCTGCTTTATTTACTTACGGCCGGTCTTATAGTACAGTAAAATTGTCGGAAAATAACCCGTCACCTTAAAAAAATTGGCCGCGGCGATTTCTTTTGCCCATTGGTTTAGGGTCATTAGACAAGTGTAAAACCAAAAAGGCGTCACCCCACCCCTTGCCAAACAGCCGCCATCTGGATAACAATTGAATTTGTTTTTTCTCGCGATACATTGATCGCACAGAAAAAGTTATTGAACAAAAAATGTTGGATATAAAATTCTACACATTTTTTATCCTTGCCGCGATACCGAAAAGTTGGTATTTCAAACGATAGAGGGCAACAAAGTTACCAAAAATCTGTTTCCGCCATTCTAGCTCTGTGGGGGTGGTTTTTTCCGAAAATTGCGAATGTGAAACTTGTAGTGCTTGAAAATATATGCACGAATCTCTTTTAATAATGGGATTGATTTAAATAATCTCCGAGTGACAGCCCTTCAAAATCCGCGAAGCGTGGGAAATGTACGATATATTCCATTTCTCTTTTGCGAGATAAAATCGTCACGTCACTCAAGTAGTTTCAAGGTGAATAAATTTTCACAACCTACAGAAATTCTACACATTTTTGGTCATTGCCGCGCTACCGAGAAATTGGTATAGGTAAAAGAAATTAAAATGATGGGAAATGAGTATATGAGCCCAGAATGATATCATTTGGCTCAGATCCGTAAAGCTCTTAAATTTGCTGGTGTAATATTTATTATATAATATGATAATTGCAATTGTTTGTAAATTTCGCCACAGGAATGACCAAAATTCAACAAATTGACAATTGCTTTACCACGTGTCATTTCTGCAAAAATAATACAGACACCCGACTGTCTACATGTTATTAAACAACAAACCGCTTGTTTCACTTCAACTAAAACATGCTACGGTGAACGAAATTATATTTTGATCGTTTGGGCCATATGAAATGAATCGGTAATTTATTTTATTCAATTTTGACAGTTTAAAGTGACATTATTAACTCCATAACCTTCATAAACAGTCTATGATTCGCAAGTGAAGTAATAGTATATTACAGCCCGAGATGAGAAGTGTTTCATTACTGTCGAGAGATTAGTTAGCTGATTGAGACGCAAAGCGTCGAAATCAGCTATTATCTCGAAACTAAGGAAACTTCCTGTCGAGGTTTGTATACTATTTTATTCGGAACCACTTTATTCTAAACAATAATTGGAAAAATTATTATATTATGATACGACAGGTTGCGACGCGCATGAATGGATCAACAAGATTCCCAGTATCTCTACCGACTCAGCGGTCGGGAATGTACTTCCCGCACTTACTTCCCGCACTTGAGCGGGAAGTGAGTGCGGGAAGTAGCGGGCTCAAATGTCCGACTTTCCCCACTCAAATGAGGTCAGGAATGTCAACATTACATATATGGTTGCGAATAAAAGTGTTTTAATTCACTAGAGAATTAAAAAAGTTTAATTCACTAGAGAATTAAAAAAGTTTCGATGAAGAACAACATATTTTTATTATCTACAAATATTTACATTTAATTATTATTTCTCTTTGTAGTGTGTAATATATAATTACTAAAATTTAGATCAAATCGACGATGAATGGGCAAATTTATATCTTAGTTTGAATATTTTTCAATTTTTTATACAAAATTTCGTAAAAATTGAATAAAAACATATATACGCCACTTGAACTAAAAATTTATTAACTCAAAGATATGATCTCACTCGCACTACGTGCTCGTGAATAAAAATATTGCAGTGGATACGTGTGTATGCTTATTTGATTCAAGTATTGAAACTTTAACTTTATTATAAAATTAAATTGAATTTATTTCAAATTACACGACTACTCCTTTTTCTCAGGGTATGGTTCGCCGAAATCTAGTTAGTTATTTGTTGCTACAATTACTGAATGTCAATTGCTGTCAACTATTATTTTCAAGCAGTGTTTAATGACACCCCTAAATCAATATGACATAAATAAAATCATTTACAATGGTTTTGACTGTATGATATTTAGATTCAAATTTGCATATATTATTTAAAATACTTCTGTCATTAAATTTTAAATTAAATGTCAAACTGACAGCATCATCTCTGTAATCTGGGTAAGTACTTTATTTTTATAATGTCTCTTTCTTAATATTAATTAATCACCTTTTTTATTCAGATACCTTCAACTTTACCACTTACTTTGCACTGACACTTCCAAACTCCAACAAAAATGCGATACCTTTTGCAGCCCTATAGACGGCTCCGACCTCCTACCATTGACAGCATCTCCAGCACGCCTAAGTATTTATTGTATCTCCACCATCTAACAATGTATCCATATCTAATTGACAAATTGTAGCCTCCACCAGTGATCCCGTGTGAAGTTCACACAATCCGCAACAGACCAAAACTCTCGTACGGTCCCAGACCAGCGTCCCTCTCAGCTCACACAATGGCGCCTTCCCTGCAATATACTGGATCTCTGCTACACACCCAATTGGTTCTGCTTTCTTCAATCTCAGTTTTAATTGTATTTGATATTCCAAAAATCTTGCCTTGGACTATTTATTTCATTTGTAATATGCAACCAACATACCCCTTTACGTTTTATTAAAATCCTTTGTTATTTTAATGGGTTTTATTATGTATTTACACAATTACAAAATTTTTATTTCCATTTTATATCAAATTTTTCGTAGTTGTTTTTTAAGTTGTTATTCTAATAATTATCCCAATTTTTTATTGCTATCCCAGACTACCATTATTCCTGCCTGCTACATGTTATAAATCAATTTGAATGGTGCTCACTTTATAAATTATTACAAATAGAATTTTATTCTGTCATATGCAACATTCAACTTTGTATTTATTGTTAATTTTTGTTACCATCATCAAGTCGTACTCATTTTGAAATAACTTTCTTTTAAAATGTACTTTGAATCTTTGAGTTTCAATTATTATTCAATTAAATAAGCAATCATTAATCATAATTTTCCACATCTTATCGTTTCAGTATAATTATTGTATTGAACTTTTTATTTTAGATTCATGTAAATAAATAACTGTATTTAATGTACTACATGGCCTCTATATACCATAGCAATATGTTTAATTCACTTGGTGTATAATATTTATTAAAGTTAGTGTTTCCCGACTACTTTTTGTATTTGTTATTGTTAAAGCTGTTATAATACTGCTAAAAACGTCTACAATTACGATGTAAAAATATTGACCAAGATTTTCTTTTGTGGGTACAAAATAAAGATACCGGAAAAATCTTAACTGTGCCAAATGATGTGATTCTGGGCTCGTATATTGAAAGTAATTTTTTTTTGCATAAACCCTAAGATATATTGTAGTCTACTCAGACACGTTTTCTTTTTTTTTTTTGGAGCTGTTTCTTCGTCTTGTTTCGGAGACTCGGACACAACCGAGTTATTATCGACCATGATAGAAATGTTGCTAAGACTTTTATTGAAAAAAGAGCTCACAACTTGTTATAAACGCAATGTGAAAAATTCTTAGAAAAAATCCGTAAATACGATTGCGAGTGCTGTTTCGTGATTGTATTCTGATTAAAAATCGATAATAGTACGAGCGAAAATGGTTTTCTTTATGTTAACCAAATGGCAGACATGGAATCTCGTTAGTTATAATAAGTGCGGGATATAAATAATTGACATCTGTCCACTTCTCCGCGCTGCGCGGATTTTGAAGGGCTGTCACTCCGAGACTATTTAAATCAATCACATTATTAAAAGAGATTCGTGTATATTTTTTCAAGCACTACAACTTTCACATTCGCAATTTTCGGAAAAAATCACCCCCACAGCACTAGAATGGCGGAAACAGATTTTTGGTAACTTTGTCGCCCTCTACCGTTTTAAATACCAACTTCTCGGTATCACGGCGCGGATCAAAAATATGTAGAATTTTATTTCCAATATTTTTTGTTCAATAACTTTTTCTGTGCGACCAATGGATCACGAGAAAAAACAAATTCAATTGTTATCAAGATGGCGGCTGTTTGGCAAGGGGTGGGGTGACGCCTTTTTGGTTTTACACTTGTCTAATGACCCTAAACCACTGGGCAAGAGGAATCGCCGCGGCCAATTTTTTTAAGGTAAAACGACAATTTTACTGTACTATTATGAAGGTCACTAACCTGACGTTAACTTTAATAAAGCGCTGTTAAAATAAACAAAAGCTCATCAAAATGTTGGCGCTTATGACATATTATTTATTAGTAAACAAATTTTTATGCGTTTTTGTTTATTTTAACAGCGAATTAAAGTTAACGTCAGATTAGTGGCCTTCATAAGAGCGGCCGTTAGTGTGTGACAGTTGAAACAGTTAACGTTGGCAATTCCATCCGCGAACGGCAAAGAAAATATCCGCGAACGGCAAATAAAAGGGAGCACAAAGGTGCCCCGCGTAAAATCAAATCAGCGAACCGCAAAGCCGCGAACGGCGAGGCCAGACTGTACCTTTTACTTTTCCACAGTAGTTACCATAGTAACAAAAACTAACAACCATTTCCATTGCCCGAAATCAAACTAGCCACTCCAATTTTGCCGTATGATCATGACCTCCTCAACTTTTCCCGACCTCCTCAATTAAACTGTCATTTTATAATTAGATAAAATGCTTCCAAAGCAGTAGAATAACATATTAGATGTATAACTCGTACGAAAAGGGACTTTTAGACTGGCCTTATTGATGTGCTTCGCTGGCTGTGCTCGCTTGGCCATAAGTTGCAGCTCATCCAAAAATAGTCCTTAATTTTGTACTTGTAACATATAGCTATTATTGCAGACAAGCAACTCTTATTAAAAAAAAAACAACTGTTGAAAATGTCTTTCTTGGCCCCTGTTGCACAATAGTCCCCAATCATTAAGTTCGACTGTATCTTTTGCAATTCAATACGTGTAATCTTGCTGTTGCTGCCCATAAAGTCCGAATACTTCAGCTCAAAATAGATTCATTAAAAATAACTTCTTGCATTGTTTCCATCATTTTGAAGTAACGTTTAATTAAAATTAAAAATCATCCGATATTTTTTTTCAAATATCTACATCCTCTAAGTGATTAACAAGATATCAGGTTGTTGCGTCTAATATCAACAATAATTCGCAAGCATATTCTTTAGGGATAACTCTTGCTGGACAATAGTACAGTTTAGCAGATATATCCAAGCCCTCAACAAAGGGCACCTACGCACGCTTCAAAAAATCAAAACCTTTGTTGGAAAATACAGGCTACAATTAATTATCCGAGAAATAGAATCAAATTTGAAACGAAATTCCCAGCGTTGAATCTCGACTTCATTATGAGCACTCCTCACAAAGCGAATTAATATGACTATTTGTTGATGGTTTGCGTTGCACCAGCCCGCTTGCCGAGCGTAGAGGGTAATTCGAAATATCAAAGGAATGCGACGGCGGGAACAAGTTGAAATAAAAAGGGCAGATAGGAATTTGGTCAAAGAATTTCAAATTTAAATCCTTAATTAACACTTTGTGAAGCCCTGTGATCAGTACATCTCCATGTATTGGTCCGGCTTGCAAGCAATTATGGCTCTCTACCACCAACCTCGGTTTTGCCAACTATCTGCAGGTTTTACCTTCTTCAGTCCATGTTTGAAGAAGCACATTGCATCAGTGCTTAGCTACAGCGTTTATACTCTGTACACAGCCCGTGTCTGACCTTTGAAGTTTCTGCCTTACCTGAAACAAAATAAATGAGTTAAAATTGTTGTTTCAAGAAAACATGGCTATTTAATTACTAACATATTTTCTGTGATTTAAAGGTCTACTGGTTTATGGCTTTGAAAAATCCAGTAAATGTTTTATTAGAATAATTACTTCAGCTGGAAAGGCTTTCATATTAGACAATCTTAGTTGATTCGACGTTTAATAATTACTTTATAATAAATAGTATATTACAGCCCGAGATGGGAAGTGTTTCATTACTGTCGAGAGATTAGTTAGCTGATTGAGACGCCAAGCGTCGAAATCAGCTATTATCTCGAGACTAAGGAAACTTCCTGTCGAGGTTTGCATACTATTTTATTCGCAACCACTTTATTCTAAACAATAATTGGAATAGTATATTATATCATGAGGGACTAAAGTGCACCATTTAATCCCGCGAGTGGAGTTTGTTGCCTCGAGGGCGAAGCCCGAGGGCAATAACCACTCAAGGGATTTAGGCACTTTAGTCCCGAGGTATATACGCTATTTTTTGCACTTTTGGGAACATTATCATCAAACATTTCCAAAATTTGGAATCTGTCAATTTGGAAACTGACAATTATAATTTATTACAAACTGAATTGCAGCAGGTCCTGGTTAGCCTGAATCAGTTGGCAGTACTGAAATGTATTGTCAGTATATGTCAAATTCGAGATTTGCAGGTTAAGTTTTACGTGAGTGTGTGTCAGATGACAAACAAAACCTAACCTACTAACCTCGTGTGTACATAAATTTACCATAGTTACGGTATCATTTTTACTTTAGTCCCTAGGGATTAAATGAGTTACTTTAGTCCCTAGGGATTAAATGATCTACTTTAGTCCCTGTTTACGGGGACTAAAGTATCAACTTCAGTCCCAGAAGTTCAAAAAGTATTTTATCTATCTTGTTACGGGTACGAAATATTTATAATAATTATAGCAGTAGCAGTAATAAAAATAATAATAGTAATGCTAATGTAACACTAAAGTATATTCTACCTGTTGTCGAAGGAGGCATAGGGATACACATATTGGGTTTGTTTATTTTCTCGTTACAGCACATATTACCTGCATTGTTTTCCATGAATGTTTACGATTTTGATAACATTTTAAATAAACTAATTTTTGAGTTGCCGCTGCAGCATCGGCAGAGGGTGAGTTTTATGTAGAATTGCTAATTACATTCTCGTAAAAAAAACAACCACTTATTAATGACAGCATTTTAATACAAAAATATTTTAAAATAGTTTAAACCGTATTTACTTATGTACTAGTAGAGTTTTCAAATTGACGTGAACATTTGAAAAGTTGACTATAAAGTTAAGAAGTTAAATCAGAAGTGGTCAAAAGACCGCCAATTTTCCTTTTTCAGGGTTCAACACGCTAGAATGCATTTCATTTTTTTTTAAACCAATAGCTTAATTCGCTCTCACTTACGTCAGAGAACACCTGATTTCCTGACATAAACGTCAGGCTACAAACAAATACTAAAAGTAGCGGCAAATCTGCTAGAGGCGCTAGCAAAACGCGGGAATGCCATAAAAAATGAAAATTTAGATGTTCATAAAATGTATGCCTAAATTTCTTTATTTAGCTAAGTTACGTATGTGTACAGGTTGCTACAGTTGATATATGTCCTTGACACGCTTCTGCAACAAATCTGTTGGATGCTCGCTGCACCATCCACCTAGTGATGCTTTTCCATCTGCTGTTCACTGTTGCCAGGACGGTGACACTGGGATCTATCTCATCGCTATATGTATGCTTCTTTCGCCAAGATCTAAGCTTTGACCTAGTGACCCAGATATGTGATTCAGGTACATGGCTTTGGTTTTAGTAATTTCTAGCTTTCAACGTGGTTATTTTCTTCCAGTAAGGATCACCTGAGGTTCTGCCTTCCTGCGATGTGTTCCAATGCCTTTGAATAAATAGCCACTCACAATAAATTGAGCTTGCTGTAAAACTGTGTCGGCCCAAATTACTGCTCCGGACTGTGCCACTTACTCCCTTCAAGTCTTTGGATCCCATCAGCACTTTGAATAGGTACTGCAACACCTGCAGATGCCTTCACCAGCGTACTACAATCACGAGGGGTTGTAGGAAACACACCTCGGATAGAATAGTTCACCGATCACACATGTTTGACACTGCGCTCACTGTTCCACAACGCATTACTCTGCCATAATTACGCGCATACACAATTTTGTCTAATTTCCAATGCTCGTTGATTTTTTAAGATTGATTTGAGGCTACAGCTTATTGCTGCACATTATAGATATTTTGTAAAAATTTAACCCTTTGGACTTAATATAAAATATTATACTCTTGTATTTGTTTATGACTACAGACATTTAAATTAATTTTATAATTCTCTTTAGATTGAATCCTCTACTAGTAATGTTGTATTTCATCAATTATTTTTATTAATTTACTAAATATTCCTTTCACATCGTACTTTTTCCTGTGAAATTAAAGTGTCTGACCTTAAAGAGGCTGTAATAATTTGTGTCATGTTAATAATATAGCAATATATAGTATCCAGCCAAGTGCTAACTGGTTAAAATAGACAGTAATGTGGTAGTTACATATAAATCCAAATATAGTAATGCTTCTTATGTATGTCTCTTATAGTATCATAAAATCGTGTATACGTATAAAAATATCCCTCAATATTGAAGAAAACTATCAGTAATTTTATTGATATTCTACATTTGCAGTAAACATTTTGAGGATTACTACTCAAATAGAGCTTATATTTTTATAGTTGATTACCTCTCTATTAGTTCTGTATATCTCTAATTTGGTGCACTTACATTTACACCACATATAATATGTAATAATTATGGGCTTAACCTTCAAGCTCGTCTTTTCCGACAGGAGACTGTACCATTCCCTTGGAATCATATGACTGTTTTATCCCACTCTGCTACTACATTACTAAACCAAAGTGCAAACGGAAGAGATATAAAGCTTCAGTTTAAACAAATTGGTGGAAATCGTTAAGATGATAGGGAAGGTGATACATTTACACGTGTCATGTATTATTCTGAAAATCTGCAGAACTGTGAATCAATTCTTCGACAAACTGTAAATTTGTAGAATTGGTCTAAGCCAAAAGCAATACTTCTACAGGTTTTGCCGAAGTAACATACACAATTTCAACAATACCAGAGAAGAGGGAGCCTTGAAAACATCTACGTATAATGAGAGTGAAGCTAGAGCAACTGTACTTCCAGCTTCTCTCACGTGAAATGTTCGTGTTAAATAAGGCATTCCTGTTTACTGCATAAGTGAAACTATCATAAAACGGCAACAGCCAATTGTTATTTTAGTTTGCCAGCTTATAACATTTATACGTATTTGTGTAAAAAACTCATACCTTAATTGCTTTTAATTAGAAGATTCTAGTGTCCTACTTCGGTCACCCAACCTCCTGTACATGCAAATACAGTATTTTAGAAAGGCAGTTTCTAAAATATTCTTGCGTTTTCTGCGTTTACATTTCGGATATGTTTTACATAATAAAAAAGACACTACATTTGCAAGAAAAGTGCGTTATTTATTTTTACACATTACACTAAAATAATTTTGTGCTAAAAAGAACTGAAAGCATCTAAGTCTAGCCTGATGGATGGATTACTAAAAGCCAGTACATAAAATAATGCTTCCTTCTTTAGAAGCAGCATGACCCGTGAACCTTTAGTAAGTTAAATTGGTTTACTTATTAGTGCAGGTATGGACAAAAGTGCGTGAACTGTGCGGACGTTGCTCATTAACGATTTCATAGCATCTTGTTGCTTAACTCGGAGGAAACCTCACTTTAGGAAGGCTGCACTCGTTATTATTTCTAAGCTTATGATTCAATAAATTAATCTTATAAAATATTACCGTTGAAATGGAGCAGTGGCTAAGTCCTGATTTAAAAAAAAAACTTTAGAATTGAATTATTTAATCAAGCTTAAATTTACTGTATAAATGAAGACAAGCCAACTCCATCTTCCTGATATTAGCATGATTGATTGCTTAGAAGCAGTGAAATTTATAAAAAAAGATGAATAATCCGAGAATTATGTGAAAAACTCGGGAAAAATTTAGCGCATAATGTAATATAATAACCACCTAACTGCGGCACGCTAAGAAAATTGCGTCTTTTACTTTAAGTTGAGGAATATTAATGAATGCAGTGTAGGCCAAATTTAAACTGAAATCAGGGCAATACTGTATCCATACTTTTATTTAAGTAACTGAATTTGGACATAAAAGTAAAACATGTTGATGATACATATTACAGAACAATAATCTTGTCACACTATTTTGCATTAGAAATTAGATCTAGGGTTACAGCAGCTGCGTTTTAATGAAATGAACAGCAAACGAATGCTTTGAATTCTTCATTTGGAAGTGGTAATGCAGTTAAAACCACAGTGGCTCACTCTATTTGGTTACGGTCGGTTCAAATACGCTTAAACTCTCGTATAGACCAGTATATTTAAAAAGATACTAACTACTCTAAAGCTGTCAGTAGTCAGTAGTTGCACGAACTTAATGTCATCCAACAATTAAGCTTTATAGTATTACAACAGGGATATTAAAGTGTGTATTTCTTTATAAATCAACGAGTTTTGGAGAGCACAGCTTAGTCTGCACCTTAAGTCATAAGGCTGTAAACGTTCGGAATCGCCAGTTTATTTTATTTATTTTGCAAGGCAATTTGTAATACAGAGCTGTTGCTCGTTTTAGGCAGCAGTTTTATGGCGCCCTAACATTGTAGAATAATGCGCTACGTGACTAATAAGACGCTTGTGTGTTTATGTGTCGTTGCTTCGTACGACCGCTTCCGAAGAGCGACGTTAAGTTAATTAGCTTGTAAGTCGCCTAATTAGCTACATTAACAAGCGGAAGAAAAATGGAGGATCTCAACTAGACTGCAAGGGTGTGTGGATAGTATGAGTATGCAGACATTTTCTATGTGTCATCTAACACTATGCTCATTACAATACTCCTACGTTTATGTTGCTTTGCCATACTAAACACGTTTTTTTTTCTCGCAGTCATCATCATCTATTGATGGACCCAAGAAAACCATGTAATCTTATACACAATGTAAATTAATGATTCACATGTTATTGCTAAGTATAGAGGTCATGCTAATCTAAAATGTCGTGAACTATTTTTGAAAGATACAACGTAATCTGAAGCTTATCATTGTTGAATTTATTGGATTACTAATGACGTTGATGGTAACGTCAAGGGTATTTGAAAATGAGAAATACATTGTGCATGATTACCAACTGGCATTCTAGTAGTTAAAATCACTGTGGTATTTAATCAGAGTTCGGTGAACGAATGAGATGACTAATATAGAATCGAATATCCGAAGTGCAAAGACTGTCGTCGAATGGAATGTTCGAAACGGAATGCCTAGGTATTTGCCTTGATCGTATTTATATTGGCTCTGTTCGATTGCTTCAATGTATTGATTTATTGGTTCCTATTGGTTGATCTGGAACTCTTTGCAAGTTAAACTGTTAACTGCCATTGTCCCAGGGTTTTGCGCCAGCGAGCGAATTAATTACGCCTCTGATTAACTGCCCGGGTGGTTCCGAAGTTAACCTGGCCCTCGAATGGTCGATGGCCTTTGTATCTAAAAATATTTTACTACCTCGACTCTAGTAAGCTAATTTTCTATTTGTCTCGTGCTTTTCTACCATGTTTGTTTTGCATTCCATCTGGTGTGCACGGCACTGCCACTGCGTCTGCGGATGTTATCCATCATTCGCGACACTCTTCCTTAGACTGAGACATATTTGGCCAAATGACAAGCTTTCAAATCTATTGTGAACCGATACAATATAAAATGTATGTCTTAAATTAATAATAAATCAAAAAGGGGACACTCGATATTGGTCTACAAATTCTATGTTCTTAAATTAATTTCCTTGGCAATTACTAACTGATTAACTACACCAGTATTTGCACTATCCTTTAACGTCCTCTTTCCTGTACATTTATCTTCTAATCCCCTTTGTTTCCTTGTTGATTTCTCAATATCTCCTAGACTTAACTGACCGGTAATGCCCTTTCTTGTATTGTTTTGGTGGTCATCATTTTTATTGTTCTCATGTTTGTATAGTTTTTTGTCACTAAACATGCCTACTAAAACAGTTTGTTCGTATGGTCATCTCTTTCTTACTCAAGCATTCTATTTTGTTGTTCATGTTATCTCATTGCTGTTATATATAATTATGGCCCCATCCGTATATTCTAATTCTATTAGTTACCAACATATATGTGTTTCTCCACAAGATATCTTTTAGGCAAGCTATCACTTGGGACACTTTGGGGCTTTTAGTGCTTTTGTTTCCATTGTTTCATCGATTTTATTATCGTCATAATTTGACTAATAGTCTAATAGTCACATAGATAAGAAATTAAAATAAAAATTGTCTTATGCCTACAATTTTAAAGTTTTATTATTTTATCACACCCATATATGCAATGTGGTTTTTACTGATCTTTAAATAGTTTAAAAATGAGTTACTATTAACCTTTACTTTCCAACCGGTCTGAAAGTGGTTTACCACGACGACGCGGCACCGACGGTCAGAAGGTATTATTTTCCAAAATTTTGTTTCCGCCTTATATTTTATCTCCTTGATGTCCGTTTTGAAGAATTGTCGAATCTATTTTTCCAATGTTTGTTTAGAATCAAATCGTCTATATACCCCCGTGGAAGTTTTTATTACAGTTTCGGTAATATATCCTCGGCTGTAATCAAACATTTTCTACCTCTGTATACTACCATATACTACATTAGCTAACTAGCCATACATTTTTTATTGAATTTTATCTAAATTCAGGCCTGTCCTTTCGTTTTGTGTAACTTTTACTAATTAAACTTTGGTATAAAGTTCTTATAATTACCAAAGTTAAAACTCCACAGCACTTTTACTCGAATTACATTTAATAGTATGCATTGAAAGTGAAAACGACCCAAACCCCAACATAAATTGCTAAACTGTATAGTTATATAGAGTTACATAGAGTATTTGTATTTTGAAAACGAAAAGGTAATTAGCACTATATTTCCATAGATTAATGTAAGAATTCACTGTACTTTATGAAATTATAGCAATTTCAGCATTACTGGTTAAATTAAATATTTTATTGATTAACTTTACCATTCCACTCTTTATATTCCAATGTTCTTCGTTTGGATTATGGAATGGATTTTGTTTAACGAATATCTGTTTACCTCGAAATAAAAAAAAATATTTTTTTTATTTACAGGAAAGAAATACACAATAAAATATTCAGAACCAGTTAATACTCTCAGCATAGAATGTGACCTAACGTTGGTTGAACAAGATGGGAGCTTGCTTTTTCTTATTGGTAATTTCAGTAATCTTCACTTGACTGCTAACCCGTCTGGCCTCTCTCTGTGAAGATATTCAAAGATTGCCTTTTTTGTGCGGCGAAAATATTTTTTCATGCGTTTATGCATGTAAATTTATAGGAATGAGTTAGGATACCGTTGGTTGCACCTCTAGCTAAAATTTAATGTAGGTATTTGTAGTCTAATGTACACCACAGGATGCAATGGAAGTAGTGTTAAACTACACAGTTCGTTGTAAATTTTGCTTAAAGAGACGTTAACTGAGTTTATCTTCATCGGTGTTGTTATAGACTCTTAACCGAATTCATTTTAGTATCGTTAAGAGCTTCATTACCGCACTCAGTGCGGTAATGGATAGATATTACCGCACTCAGTGCGGTAATGAATATTAGCGCACTCTTTTTGTATAAAGAAATACATTGAAGCAGCATTTATTGATGAAGATAAAATCGTTTGATTGCCGCAAAATTCGGCTTACCGCCTCGTTTGTGGCAATCAAACACATGTCGTTACGATGCTCATAATCAAACTTGTATCGTTAATATCTATTACAAAAGCAATAAAATAAAACACTTGTAATGCAAATTACGTCAATTTTTAAATTGTTTTTTACTAATTTAAAACAGAAATAAGTATGCAATCCCAAGTAGTGTATCAAATTAATTGTAACAACTGTAACTCCAGTTATGTAAGTCGAACTAAGCAATTATTAAAAAACAGAAGCACATAACATAAATATTATGTTGAAATTAATAACATATTACTATCTCCCACCAAAACTGCTTTAACTGACCATGCAATAGAACATCAACATAAATTTAACTTTAATACGCGTACTGTCTTATATAAAGTGAGTAATTAAAAAAAACGCCTTTGCCTGGAAATGCTAGATATACAAAAAAGCTCAACAATTAATATTAAAACGGATATGGACAATCTAAATTTAATTTACCATAACTTATTCAAATAAATAACTCATGTAATTATATTTATCAGATTTCATATTTCTAAACTTAAATAATTTTCATAATTTCTTCATTTACCAAAATTTTAAATTTACATTAATACAACCCTGCCTATATATATATAGCAAGTTACACATTTGGTTGCCGACTGCGCATGATGATAACAAAATAAGGAAACAACCCTGTCTGCATTTATCAATAAGTCATTTACATTCTTCATTCCACCATGTTAAAACCGCTATTGATTTTAATAATGAATTTTTTAAATTTAGTTTGCTACACTATAAGCATGCACAGTCTCTAAAAAAAACTTCTCTTATGTTTATACCAAATTAAGTAAATTTTACACGTTTTTAATATGTAAAATAATAAAATATGTGATAATTATTTGCACAAATTCCAAATCAACAATAATGTAACGTATTTGTAAGTATACAAATTTATTGAAATGGAGTGTTCGCTAATCTAATACTTTCTTTTCAGACATGTAATTTCAATTTTATATAAAACATTTAACACGACTGATGAAGCAACCATAAGTTGCGAAACGTCTTGTAATTGTATCTAATATATAATTTTTAATCTATTTAATATGTTATGACTTATTGATTTTTATTTATACATTCAATAATAAAAAAATTATGAGTTGATATTAAATATTACTTTCAAAATTCTTTTACTTCGATTATCTCCTAAACAATAATTTTAAAACGAAAGCTGTATAGGCAGAATTTTTTCTAATTTTAATTGAAATACGAATATTTTTGAAATCCTACCCAGCTGCCTACATAATTACTCAAGTTACGAAAGTAAATAAACGCAGAGAATGGATGTACTACGCATAGACCCACACCTTCACCCACAGGTAGACTTGAAAATCACTTTATTTAGAGTCGTTCAATTTCAAACTTGATTTATTCTTTAGAACTTTATACTGATATTTTCCTTAGCTCAAAATATATAAGCTGTTGCCACCATATATGGAAAACCTAATGCTATCTGTTTCGTTAAAGTTGTATAACCAAACGACAACTTTTATAGAGTCAAATGTCATTCTTGAGTTACAAGCAGTTATACGATTAGAATTATGTAGGAAATTCAAAATGTTAAGTTTAGTTGCAATAAATAGATATTTATCATTAAGGGAGATATGAATGTTTTTTCCCTGAGGTTGACATGTGTTACAGACCGAGGGCTCTAGCTCGAGGTCTGTAAGTCAACCGAGGCTAAAAAACATGAATATCTCCCGTGGTGCACACAATATTTTATTTACTAGCATATTAGTAACAACTAGCAACCAGTGAGACAAATTTCTCATTTAATAAAACAAAAAAGACCGTTTTGCAAATAGAACGCGTATTCACTAAGGTACTATATTTATACGAGCAAGCTCGTCCGCCATTTTGAGTTACTGAAAGTGGCGGCAAATTCAAATTCTAGTTACTTTCCAAATAGCATACGGTAAGTCGGAAAAACAACGATCATATCATTTAATTTTATTCGTCTTAAACAAGATTGGTTTTTAAACAAATAAAAAGAAAGCTGAAAAATCGAAACGAAAACACTGTTAACTAACACGCACGTGGTTCAAACTAGAGAACTTTAATAGTACCTTAGTTCAAACAAGAGTAACGACTGACAGAACTCAATAGAACTGACAGATACAGTTGACAGCACAGGACAACACCTACACACTGTATATAGATTTAAATAACCACACTTGGATGAAGACTGTAATTATAATTAGTATCGTAATGGAATGCACCAAGATTTAAATCAGCATGCAGTGTTCGTCTGAATCAAGCAGTACGTGCTCCAACGGTTTCTAGTCTTGCTTGGTTGACAGACGACAGAACGCACGGTTACTGGTCAGCGCAGCCAACGGCTTGGCGCTAAAATCCCTGTGACACAAAATCTAGTGGGATAAGCTTGCCTGGTTAATAAAGCACTCTAGTATTCACCACACGTACGTATATGACGTCATTGTTGGTAGCAAACTACCAGTCGCATTCGCCTTGATAAAATTTGCCTAGAATCTAACCTAAAAGGTTAGGATTAGGATAATTAAGATAATAATTAGTGTTAGAGACTGAAATTCGGTTCCTGACTTGACATGACCATTCCAAACCTATAACTTTAATAACTTTTTTCTCTATCTCTTACGGTTTGGCTGCTGAAACAGCGTCCCGGACAAGTCTATTATATACACAGTGTGGTCCATTAAGTGTGCAACAAATGGGACATTTTTTTATTAGTTGTAAAACCGAAATTTAAATACCGCCAAAAGTTAGTGCATGTTCGATAACCATATCAGATGCCCTTAGAATGGCTTCAAGTCAAACAATATACAGGGCAAGACAAAAAATATGAAATTCGTTCAAGAATAAAGTTACCTTATTTAAAAAAATATAGCAAAATTTTAATGAGAAAAGTTGTTTAGAATCAAAAGTTATGCTCAAATACAAAGTCACGGCCTCCTATTCGAATTTTGATTCTTTTTTTGTAAAATTTTGTATTATCCCCGTATGATACATATTTTTATTATTCTGATTTTATTAAGAGTTTTTCATATGTAAATTATTATTAGTAAAGCATTTGCCTTGTTAAGAAGAATATTTGCAAAATTCTAAAGTTCTGTTAAATATCGTTGCAACAAACATGAAGTGGACGCTTACCTAAAAAAATATAAATCCAAGTAACTTTTACAAATACGCTTCAAGTTGCTAAAAGTTATTTAAAAGGGATGTGGTTGTGGCTACTTTAAATACATATAAAATAAAAATAATAAAAATATGTATCATATGGGGGTAATACAAAATTTTCCAAAAAAGAATCAAAATTCGAATAGGAGGCCGTGACTTTGTATTTGAGGATAACTTTTAATTCTAAACAACTTTTCTCAATAAAATTTTGCTATATTTTTTGAAATAAGGTAACTTTGTTCTTGAACGAATTTCATATTTTTTGTCCTGCCCTGTATATTGTTTGACTTGAAGCCATTCTAAGGGAATTTGATATGGTTATCGAACATGCACTAACTTTTGGCAATATTTAAATTTCGATTGTACTACTAATAAAAAAATTTCCCATTTGTTGCACACTTAATGGACCACACTGTATATACTAGCAGTCCAGTGAGACAAATGTCTCATTTAACGCGCCTTCAAACCTCGATCGGTTAGGCAACCAACCAGACCTGGAAGGTGTCAAAGTGGTTGCCTAACCGATCGAGGATTTAAGGCGCAGAGGGTCGCAGCTACGTTTGGCGGCCGAAACAGTTTTTATTTAATACGCGTTCTATTTGAAAAACGGTCTTTTTGTGATTTCTCGAAAACCGGAAGTGTCACGTGACTGAAATTCGGTTCCTGACCTGACATGACCATTCCAAACATATAACTTTCATAACTTTTTTCTCTATCTCTTACAGTTTGGCTGCTGAAACAGCGTCCCGGATAAAACAGCGTCCCAGACAGACACGTCTATTAGATAAAGGATAGATAGTATGAAATTTCAAATGTCATAATTGCATTTAAAATTAGAATATTTAAGTAACATCAAGGGTTGCCTCAATGTATGGTTGCTACGACATGGCCTATAGTTGCATGGTTACCAAGAGTTTGAGGGAGAAAAAAATTTACAGGTCCCTTGGGAGTTATGAGTAGCTTTTCATATTTTGTTTCTATGACGAAAATGTACAATATCACGTTGCTAGTAAATAAAAAATCAATTTGCATCTACAAATTGCTAGCGATGGTAATTAGTCCCCAGATATGCTATTTACAGCAAAACTTCAGATAAAATCTTTTTAGTGTCTACTTTATGTGTGAAGAACTAATCTCAATCAACATAAAACTATCGTTGCATCGCATCTAAAACGTAAACAGAAAAATGAGTTGTAATTAAAAATTGTGCCTGTTCTATCTCTGTAGATTTTCCAATATCCGTTGGTTGTAGTTTTGCAGGTCTTCAGAAACCTAGTAATCGAGGATTTCATTTTCAGGTAGCTTTTTGCCGGAAACTTTCTCTATAAATGAATAAACGACAGAAACTTTCATTCCGTCTTGTCATCCTAGAAACACTGCATCAAGCAACTGGTAAGAATGAATCAATTTTTTTTAGGTTTTCCTAGAAGAGCGATAGATCGACAGATCGCAGAGCAGGAGGATTTAATTAATTTCTGGCCTTTGATGTTTATTATTCTCCAGTTCAAAGTTTTTAGACCTATATGTTACTACCGACAAAGTTTAATTTTAATTAATAACTGGAAATGTTTAACCTGGCTTAGCCATAAAATTATTTGAAGCATTTTCGAAATGATTTCTAGTGCTAGTACTTCATTACAAACGTGACATGTCACCATAAGTCAGTGTTTAAAAACGAAAACGCTTAGCTTAGGGTACGAGCATATTTAGGGAAATACAGCTTATCCGTTAATTAAATCGAGCCTGTAAATTGCAAGTTTTAGTTGGAAATTTATGAGCAGTTACGGATAAAACTACTTTTCGCTGTTTTAATTTGCATATTTAAATTGCACTTGCACGACTTCAAATATTGAATTTAAAATTATCCCTGAATTTTGTGTCAATCTTAGACAGTTTGAAAAGTTTGTTGTAGTAGTTTGTTGGTCTGCTCTAAAAGCTACCGAAGTTTAGAGCGCTTTCTATTAAATATAACTTACTGTAATTGTAAACTCCTCCGCGTTATGCACTGGTCGTCGATTTGAACTTTCGTCGATCAGCTTCTTCAAAAGTTTTCTCATCATACGAGAATATTTGATGTTTATGGAAAAGGTTTCTATTGAAAAACGGCAGTTGTAAAATGGCGCAATGCCACATCCTGAACAAGAGTATGTTGTAAAAATTGCAGTCACTGTTAATTTTGTGGAAAACAATTTGCTTGAAGATACTGCGTGACTCCTTTTCACGTTCACGTCATTTATTAATGAACTCGGCATTTAACGGACGCCCTTTCAAGTCATATGCTCACGTGCATCAGGCTGCCCAAGAAGGGTTTTGCCAGCACACCACAGATTTTTTTAAGAAAGAGAGTTACAACTGAGTGAAGCAATGTGGGTTGTATTCTAAAGTCAATGGAAGTTTTTTTTAATTGTCGTTTTATATACATTTTATAAATCTTAAACGTTTTTCATTTCAACCAGCCTCGTGCATAGTACACGATTGTATTGTACACCAAATTGCAAAGGTGCCCACAAACTTATAGTATTATTTATTAGTACTGGAAAAAAGCACCAAGAGCAGGTAAATGAATAAAATAAATTATTAATCTTAACGAAACAATTACATCGATTATGACATAGTATACTAGCTTATAATTCTTTCTTCTTCTTTCTTTCTTGGGCGATTTTATATTCTTTCAATATACGCCTCCCCTATGCTTTTCCAATTCTGTCGGTTTTGTGCTACTCGATACAAATCAAAGGCTTATAATTACACTTAAACTTATGTATGTGCTAAACTATTCCGGGTAGATCACGACGTAAGTAGTCCCCTATAACCTCAAAAATAAGCAACCCAAAGTACATCTACCTTGCTCACTTGATATTTCTTTAGAATACTACACATATACGTTACAGATGAAGATGTTACCTTGGGTAGTGTATTTTGGATATTTAGGATGACCGGGTTACGTGGCCCACCAGGTATATAAATTATGAAATAGGCCTCTGTAACTTTTTCTTTCAAGCTATGTTAATTATGTTAGTACTACTAACTTTTAACTTGCTTCAATATTAACGGTGCAATTAGGAAATGTCCTGTTTGGTTTATGCAACTAAATTAGAATGAGAATATCATATATGATGTATGCAGCTCTATATAAATGATGATATAATAACTACTATAGAGATTGGCGGAGGCTAGTGCAAAACACGGAACATACATGATAATTGCTCTGTTAAACTATAATGCATCTGGCTTTCCTTTAAATGTATAATATTTCGTTATAGCAACAAAACGAAGTAATTTATATATATGATTCATAAGATCGTTTTTATTCGCCCAAAAACGTTCATCTTTGTACTAACGAACCAAATAGCTGTTTTTAATACTTTTATTGTTTTATATTAAGAATCACAATATTATACATTCATATTAGTGAAAACTCAATTGTCGTGCACGTCCCTATGTTGGCACAAGCCCCCACTAATTTGAACAGCATAGCATATGTAATTTATTTCATTGTTTTATCGATAACAATTATTTAAGTAGGGTCAGGCAGGGAGGTATGGAATTTTTTAAAAGAGTATCACACAGTTGTTTTTCGTTGAAATTCAAACCTTAAATTTTTAATACATAGCTTAGGTATTGCCATTGGAGGACACAACGCGGAAAATAAGAACAAAAGCAACCAGGTGGGAAGAATTATGTCAGTTAAGTGGTGTAGGTTTTTGTCCACGCACTCTTGTGGGCGGCTCGAGAAGTTGTCCATACTCATTCGAAGCATTTCACGTGGAACCCTTCGAATTTCTCGTGTTATTGTTTCTGAAAGGGTTTCAAGAGTACGTGGTTTGTTGATGTACACTCGTCATTTCAGGTAGCCCCATAAAAAGCAGTCACAAGGTGACAGGTCTGGTGACCTTGGCCCGTTTCAATGAAGGTGTTGTAAACAAACACTCGATGAGCTATAGACCAAGGCTCCATGGTAACTAAAACGGCATCTGCCAACGAGTAGATACTATACCTATTCCGAAAACATTAGGTTCACCCCACCTTGCTTGGCACGCTCCTCAAAAATGCCATACCTCCTTGCCTGACCCTGTATTTATAATTAATATTCTATCAAACTTGTTTTAATGTGCAAGAAGCTAGTTGCGTCTTCATGAGCGCTAGATTAAAGACACAGATACAAGTAATTGTGTTAGTTGAATTTAGCACATTAAAGTACATACTACTATGGTTTAATAATTATTGTGGATATTATTTATTTAAAATAAAATGGATCTCATATGGATAGATTCTAGACATTCTAGAAAGTACTATTTTGATTTGTATTTAAAAGAAATACATTTGCTATCAAATCAATTATCTTGGTATTATTCTTAATAGTTTAAAAGTAATCACTTTGTGTAATGGTGATTTAACTAATGGGGTAGCTACCATACGGGATACTATTTAACAAAATAGAAAATTTATTGAAATATGGCGATCCAACCTCACAATTCGCTAAACAAGTCCGCTGCTTTCGACAATTATCTGAGATTACGCAATTACAGCGTTGCCTATAGGTGATACCAACTGCCGTAGGTAAATACGCGTCACAAACAAAAAAAGCACTCAGAGGACCCTTATGTCGGAAATACCGACGCTACCAAGAAATTCACTAAATTCTATCTTTTATGGTGAAGTTTTCTGACCTTTCCTTTGTTTTTGAAATCGAAATTAGAGCTTAACTAAAGTTCCTAGCAAGCCCGTTGGTCTGCCGATTCAAGCCGCTGAACGGCTTCTGTAGCTTGACCGCTGCGATACCAAAACACTGCTTCCAACTCACGCCTTTGTTCACATCTAGGGCTCCACTACATTCTATGAAGATGACTGGCTACCTCCAGTTTGCAGGTGCTCCAATTAATCTGCTAAGATTTCCCAAACCGCCACTGAAATACTAGCTAACACTCGATGCAAAGATCAAACAATTTTTTAACTTACTGCAGAGGTGCTACGAATCAATGCACTTCGCTACAGCATACCCACAAAGTATACAATCAATTTTAAAATTCTCTGAATTGGGAAAAGGATATTTATTCACAATTTAAAAATTAATTATTGGGGAAACCAAATTAATACCGGCTCACAGCTTGGCTTCCTTCCCCAATTGTTTGTCTTCGACCTTACATTGTTTTATATTATTTTGAAGCCTACTCTGATTACATTTTGTTCAAATCAAGGCTAACATTATTTTTAATACCATTTTTACAAATTATTATGAAAATCAATGCTATTCTATACTAATTACAAAAATTAATCTAGCACATTTTTGAAATATTTTATAAAATAATATTTGATTGGCTTAAAATGTTATTAATTGCTATTATAGTCATACAGGATTAAAACGAAGAGAAAATTGCGATTCTTTGTGAGGACTAAAATACACCGAGGGAAACATGGCGGTCTATACTTGCTTGTATACACTATTTTTTATTACCAGGAGTAGAAAAACAGGAAGCTAGTAAGATAACTCTCTATTTCTGTCAATTATTGTATTGATTAGTTATCCTATATCATTCATTAAAAGTGAAATCCAAGAACGCCATTCCCTATTGTTGTTTCGACAGGAACAGCTATTTTATGTTAAATGCAAGTACATCTCTACTTTTTTATTAAAGATTTCCTTAAAATTACGGATTTAATTTGATAAAATGCTCAAAACAATAAAAATTAAATTGATCACGGATATACTAGATATTGCGAGGTACAACAGCAGGTGGAGGTAAACCTTACAAGTATACTTTAACACAATACAGAAACCATTTTACGAAAAATTGAGGATTTTTATTGAAAATTCTCTGATCTACGTAATATAGACTAATTATTTATTTGAAAGTAATGTAACCCTAAGCTATCTTTGGATAAATAAATGCAGCTTTTTGCTATCTTTTATTTACTTATTATGAAGATAGGACCAATCACTATTTAATCAATTACAATTAGCGATTAATTTTCTTAAATGTGTCATAGACACCTGTACAGGGATCGTAAAAGTAATTATAGCGTTGAAACGATACTTGACCTGAATTCATTGACAGTAATTATTAATCTTGTACTTTACAGCCAATTTGTTCGTTTGTATATTGTAATAGCTACTGGTAAGTTTTAAACTGCAACCAATGTGCGAGACTTTCAAGCTATGTAATCATAGTGCGCGGTTTTTTCGAGCCATGTCGGAAGTGAGGTGTTTTATCGCGAAAAGTGACTTGAAGAATAACGCCCCGGCTTCAGTGGTGATACTGAAGAGTCAAATTCAAGGGTATTTCTGAGGGCGTTGAACTATAGCCAGTTTGAATACAAGCCGGAGGCTTCGCCAATAAGGTGACGCAACACCATTGGAACCAAGAAGAACTAAAATCGAAAGCATCTTCTTCTAGCATCATGGAAAAGCCTGTCCCAGGTGTAAAACTACAGAATGACATTCTTAAATGCAGCACAGGCTGGTGTAGGTATACCTTTTTAAATCTGCAATACTAGCCTGTTGCTTCATATTGCATCTCAAACACGGGAGGCAATCTTGTGCACACGTCAAAGCCATTGTTTCGCCCGTGACGTCAAGCATCATCAAGCGTCATATTACAGTGCAAGATGCGCCGCAGTACTCGGCACTTTGGTGTTTAGTATTTACCTATTAAAACAGTTCTAGCGTCGTTTTAGTGTTATTTAAATATAAATATTGCTGAAGAATTTGGCTAGTTGATTTATTATTATTTGGCTTGTAAACGATTATGGAAATCAGATAATGCGCATTAATAATCCATTCTTAGTTAAAACCGATGTATTTGGAAATGGCCATTTAGTTTGGTTAATCCTGATTTTTTTAATTGTTTTATGCGTCAAGATATATTTATATTATATTGATTGTAAGCAGACTGAGTGGAAGCTTGGAGCATATATGTTTTCAGTGTTACGAGGCAGACTGGGTAAACTTTCTGGACACCGTTACATTAATTTATCTTTTTTGTAAGACTTATATAAAGAAGGAAATGTTATTCGATATTTCTAAAATTTTCTCGCGTAATCCTTCTTTCTTTCTCATTGGTTGATTACAAAGCTGTCTTTTGAGGAGATAGATCTGGGCTGTTGAAACCACCGTTTATGAGAAGAATCTTAATTTCCTGCCGTCAAAATTTAATTATTTTGGCAGCATGCCCCTCGGGAGTTTCAATTTTTTGATTTGATCCTGTTAATTGTTGTCAGTATTGCTTTATATAGTTTCGCTGCAACACTTTTATCAATAAATAGCAGATTGTCAACGCTCTCACTAGACATACACCCTCTTGCTACCAGTCTTGTTGGAAAATATACGTTCCGCAATAAGCTGGGTTGATTCATCTCTTTAGGTTTTCGAAGTACTCGTTTTGTTGCTATCTCCAACACCGGGTCAAAGCCCATCTTAAGTGGTTCTCGAAAAACCACAAATGAGCTATCTTTCACTGGTTAATTAGGAGCTTTCTGTATCCCAAAACACTATTACTGATCGACCAGTTTTTCTTTTGTACTTTATAGAATCACGCTAACGTAATTACTAGAAATTGTCTTTATGACAAAATAAGGAATTTGTTGTTTTGGAAATATGGTAACAATATAGTATATTGTATTACGAGTCTTGAAAGATAGCGAGTGGACAGCTCTTGTCAACACTCGCGCTCTATTCATATACTTTTTCCAATGGCCTTTTCACACTCGTGTTACATACATTTTTTCTACGATCGTTTCCTCGTCTACAAAAAATTTAATGTTTTAATTTAACGTACGCAAAAAATCTCAGTTCTAGGCAACAAGTATCATTATTAGTTGAGATTAAAGAGTAGCAAGTTCATTTTAGTGCAGAAAATGAGTTATTTTCACACCAAAGCAGAAAAATAGTATTGTTTCAGCTAATTTAGAAAAAAAAGAGATATAGGAGATATTATATTTGTTAAAAAAGCTCTTATCAAGATGGGCTAGCATATAGCTACAATTACTTCACAGTGCTGAAAACAAAATTAGAAGTGATTGGTTGTCAACGCAGAACTTGTTCCGACTTAATTAAATACTAATAAGCTTTTGAAAACCTCAAGAAAACGTTTTTTACTCAGATTGAAAGAATTTGCGCCGACAGCTGCTCAATCATAATTATTATTTTTACTTTTTCCTCCTTAATACTGTGGTTGTTGTATAAAAGTACACTGATAGACTTTGACACACTGTTTTCTTTTTATATTGGAAAGAATGATTTAATATCTTATTATATTTATAGTTATCTAAGTAGATTTTTGAGGCTTTTTACGGCCATTGTCATTAAGTAACAAACAACTTCCGGGAATGGACCGTGTCATGATTGAGATCGAGTTCGAGTCAAGCCGCCTTCGAGTGTAGAAGTGTTTTGCGCGACTGCATGTGCATGTGGCTAACTTAGATAAACTTTTGTGGTGCCTTTTATCACCAACAGAATATCAGGTTTAACTTTCTACTATTTATATTTATTAGTAAACTACATTATCTCATAAGGACCGAATAAGACAAATCCTCACGGCTAGCCCTTCGGCTACGCCTGGTCGTATTAAATTCCCGAAATGTCGCAAACTTATATCAAAGAACCAGTCCTTGTTTATCAAGCAAGCAGTGAATCAAACGATGTCGATATGAACGATAACCTAAACACCACTAATCTCAATAAACGACCTCTCAACTCTCCCACTGATGAAGAAAATCCAAAAAGGTACTCCTTTGATAACAACGCACTACTTTCTCGAAACAAATATTATCTACCACCAAATGTTGACCCCGGTAATGATAAGGAAGAACAAGAAATTACAATAAATGCTAGTGTTAAAATCCCACCTATATTTCTACAAGAAGCAAATAATTATCAAGCCGTAATTAATGACATTAAATCAACAGCTAAAGAAGAATTTACCACTTCGTATAATGGAACACACCTACGAATAAATCTAACAAACATCGATGACTATCGCAATCTAACCAAATATTATGAGGCCAACAAAGATAAAATTAAATACTATACATTTCGCAACCCAGTAGGATCTAATTTATCTGTTATAATGAGAAATCTGCCAACATCTATTACAGTAGAGGAAATAACCAAGGAACTATTGTTAAAGCAGCTTCCAGTAGTGAAAGTCACCAGGCTTTTGAAAAACAAACAGCCAATTGCTATTTGCGCAATCGAGCTCACCAAGAACGAGAAAGCCAAAGAAATATTTCAACTCACCAGGTTATTCCATTGTATAATTAAAATCGAACCCAGACGCAGTAGCAGGGACACTCCTCAATGCACAAACTGCCAGCGGCTGGGACATACGAAAAACTACTGCCGGCTTTCCGCCCGATGTGTTAAATGCACAGGCACTCACCACTACTCAGAGTGTAAAAAGCCACGCACACAAAAGCCTCAGTGCGTCAACTGCGGCGGAGAACACCCGGCAAATTTTAGGGGTTGCGAGTACTACATCAATTCCAACAAAAAATCCATTAATACTCAACAGACAATTCCAACACCTAAACCCGATTATTACAGACACACAACTCCTAACAACACATACGCAAATATTGCAAATCCCTCTCCACTCAGTCACTCCCAGCAAACCGCACCTGATGCTCTCCCAAAATCCTCTCTATCTGAACTAATCCACACAATTTGGACCATACTGGCCCCCTATCAAGAACAGATCAAACAGTTTATATTTTCACTAATCCCCTCCCTCTTCAATGGCAAATAAAAATCCTGAACATAGCATATCAAATCTCACCATCGTCAATTACAATGCAGATGGTTTAACAAAACAACGAGCACTGATAATAGCATTTCTAGCAAGACACAATGTCGACATCTTAATTGTAAGCGAAACCCACCTAGCAACTGGTGAAAAAATTAAAATTCCAGGCTATGTAATCCATCGGCAAGATCGACAAGCAAATTTTGCATCAGGCGGCGTCGCCATAATTATTAAACGCTCCCTTTCAGCTTACCCAATTGAACTTCCGCATTTATTAAATCTTGAAGCGATAGCAGTGAACCTAGAGCTCAGAAACAACACAATTGTGAAAATTATTGCCGCATATAAGCAACCAAACCGCAAATTATTAGAAGATGATATCATCTCCCTATTCAACACCAACAGCCCAACACTTGCCATAGGAGATTTTAATTCCAAAAATATCTTATGGGGCTGCAGAGTCAACAACCCCAATGGTAATAGAATGAACACGTATATAACCAATCACGCAATTCAAATATCCGTTCCATCAGAACCAACCTATTACCCATACAGACGGAGTTATAAACCAGATATCCTGGACATATGCTTAATAAAAAACTTCTCTGCTCCAATTTTACAAACAGTGGTCACGGAACTGGAGTCTGATCATCTCCCAGTTATAATAACGTTTTCAAATAGCGCAAAAAGTAACCATACTCTGCCCAGGTTGATTAAAGGACGCGTGGACTGGTCTTTATTTCAAGATACTTTAAAGAATACAATTACCTGCCCTACGATCATAGAATCTCCGCAGAATATAGACTCTGAAATAATTAAACTAAACTTAGCAATATGTAGTTCAATTGATGGTGCTACTACAATTCAAAAGAGACCTAAATCAAATTTCGCACATCCTCCAACATACATTATGAATCTCATAAAGAACAAAAACAAATTAAGACGTGTCTGGCAAAAATCAAGAGACCCGCTCATTAGAACACAACTGAATCGTGCAACACGCGAAGTCAAACTAGCCTTAGATACATATCGAATAAACAATTACAGAAGACACATTGGAGATTTGCAAGCTAGAGATCCTACAATGTGGCAAGCCACCAGAAGAATCTTAAACCAGAACTCACAAATATGCACCATCAAGGTGAATGACCAATCATATTGTTCAGATAAAGAGAAATGCGAAGTTTTTGCGCTGCATTTAGAAGGTACGTTCACTACACACATCTCGAATAACAACCAGGAATTTATCCAAGAAGTTCAAACTTACATAAGAGATTACGTCCCAAGCACCACAGAAACTATAACTCCCACCTCCCCTGAAGAAATCCAGCTACTAATAAACCAACTATCCTTAAAGAAATCCCCAGGCCACGATCTCATACCTAATGTAGTACTCAAAAATCTGCCTAAAAAAGCCTTGACATTTCTAACAATATTATTCAATGCCTGTCTAAGATTGGGGCACTTTCCCGAGATCTGGTAACATGCGCACGTGCTTCTGTTTCATAAGCCAGGAAAAAACCCAAAGGACACAGCCAGCTATCGCCCAATAAGCTTACTGCCAACGATATCAAAAATTCTAGAGAAAGTTATCCTGGATCGACTCACCAAATTCCTCTCTAGCAACCATATAATACCAATATTCCAGTACGGCTTCCGTAAAAACCACTCGACCATTCATCAGTTATCCAGAATATCAGAATTTATCGAAAACGGATTCGAAAACAAACAACACACAGCCGCTGTGTTTCTCGATATCGCCCAGGCCTTCGACAAAGTCTGGGTGGATGGATTGGTATACAAAATGATACAAGCACATATACCAGCGTACCTACTGAGAGTTATCAAATCTTTCTTATCTGATCGTACATTTGCTGTGAGAATCAATTCTTCTCTTTCTACGACTAAGAAAATTGATGCGGGAGTCCCACAGGGCTCTATTCTAGGCCCCACGCTGTTTAACATATATGTTCATGACCTACCCGAACCACCCAACACCACGATCGCCATGTACGCAGACGACACGGCATTATTATCACAACACAAAGACATTCTAGTAGTTACACGCAACCTTCAAGAAAGCGTCAACATTCTCACCGGATGGTTTGATAAGTGGTGCATCGCCCTCAACCCAATGAAATGTGAGTCTAAGCTTTTCACACTACGTAGACCTACCACGCCACCAAATATCAGAATTGGGGATCAACAAATAATTTGGAATCCAAATGACAATGCAATAAAATATCTCGGAGTATACCTTGACAAACGACTTACCTGGGCATTCCATGTAAATAAAAAGCTAAACCAATGTTACGCGAGATTGGCAATGTTATATCCAATAATAAATAAGAAGTCGCCCCTTAAATACGAATGTGGAATCCTCATATACGAGTCGATACTTAGACCAATACTTACATACGCCTGCCAAGTATGGGGAGCTACCTCAAAAACCCAAATTAATAAACTTCAAACACTCCAAAACAAGGTATTACGCACCATCTTTAACTCACCGTGGTATGTTAGAAACGCCCAACTCCATCAAGAAGCTGGTATCTCCACGATACAGGACCTTATCCAAAACATCTCCAAGACGTATTTTAATAATATCACATGGTGCCCAAGTGCTCGCGAATATGGAACTGGTGTAAAACACATACACAGAAGACTAAAGCGGAAATTACCACAAGATGTGTACTTATCTCCTACATCCAGTGACAAGTGAATAATAAAATCGATCTCAACACACACAGTATTGCTATAAACTTTTCCAGATTAACAATTAAACGAGTTAGTGAGGCTTCAGCCATTAGATATAATTAACATAACAATTATATTGAAATCAACCATGTATAGCGAGCAAACGCTGATCTGGTTTATATAATTAAAAAAAAAAAATGATTGAGATCGAAGAACTCAACGTTTCGCCCACTTTCGTAAGGGGCTTCATCAGGAAGAAAAAACCAAACGAGCACGGTAACTCAATGTGTTAACCACGCCAGAGGCGAAACTCTTTGCAAAGCGAAGGGACAGAAGAGCACGGTAACTCAACGTGTGAACCACGTCAGAGGCGAAACTCGACTGTTCTTCGATCTCAATCTTGACACGGTCCAATCCCGGAAGTCGTTTGTTACTTAAGTTATCTAAGTATATACATAAAGCAAGTAATGTGTAAATAATATTCACCTTAATGCTCATTTTGTAATAACTGCACTGTAAGTTGATCGTTATTAACAAACGTTTGTTCGAATAAGTCGAATGCAAAAACTATCTAGTTGCTATGGTGACCGAAAGATAATATTTACTTACAGCCATCTTCAACTGTAAGTCAATAGTACGTGTTTCAAAATATTTTGAATTGTCTATTTATTAGGCTTTCTTTTGTTCAGTTTTAAGCTAGTTAATGTATTAAAATATTGCCAGGCGGTTGGTAATAATTCAATTTTAACTCATTGTTTATTACTTGTAAAAAATTGAGTACTAACTGCGAATTCTAAGTAACTTTTTTTGTCTCAAATGCTTAGGAAACAACGGCATCAGCAGTCTCGACCTGGAAAGTGCCACTTACAGTTATTCAAATATACAAATGTAGTTGGACTTGCACATTTGAACTTTCTTTGTGTGTTTTTTAGTGGTTCAATGCTGCTCTCTCAAGATGCTTAAAAATTGCAGTAAGGAAAGAAACGTTGCTTCTACAAGAACTAATACTGGTTTACAATGTACAATATTTACATTGTCCCACTTTTTGTTACGAAGAATAGTACATATTATAGTTCTCCTATGAAATTAGTGAAAAAAATATTCTGATAGTTAGCTATGAAATTTTAGAAGGCATTTGTATTATTAAATCAGAAAACCAAAATATTATAACCCAACAAGACGCCAATGATAGTGACAGTTGCTAAATTATAATTATTAACAAATTCTGTTGCACATGAAGAAATATTTAAATTTGTCAGCAAAACGAATTCTACTTTCGGGAGATGCAAAGTTAATTGCGAAAAATGTGTATGCTTCCCTTTTAGACAAAAAATGTAAGAATCCTTTAACGTTAACTGCAAAACTAACAAAAGTTTGTATAACTACTGTTGCTAATACAAATTCCAAACAAAGGTTTAAACGAAACGCTGAACAGTCAAGAAATGTTCTTAGTAAATTAACTGATACGAAAAAATTAGCAATTAGGGACGTGATTTACAGGATGTATGAAAATAAGGAGGTACCTACTCTAAACAAGATTCAAACAAAGTTAGTGGATTGCGGTATTGATTTTTTTATATAAAACTGATACTTTACGGTCTGTTCTTAAGCATAGTTTTACTTATAACACAATCAATAAAAAACTCAAGATAATGGAATCTCTTAGACTTACTACTCACAGAATCAAATTTATTGCTTCTATAAGAAAATGTTGATTAAAAGGGTTGGTGATTTTTTATTTAGACGAAATGTGGTATAATACCCATGATATTACACGGAGGATGGGTGGATTCATCAAAAAAATGTTTCGATACTCCGGTTTCTTCTGGCAAACGTGTTATAATTTTGCATGCTGGAAGTAAAAATGGATGGGTTGATGGAGCACTGCTACTCTCTGCTAAAAATATTTAAAATATTTCTGCAATGTACCACTGCGATATGAATGCAGAATTGTTTGAAAGCAGGGTTAAGAATATTGATAGCAAAATTACCAAAAAATTCAATAATAGTTACTTATATAGATAATGCTTCGTACCACAGCAGTCAAGAAGAGAAGATTCCAAATTGAAATAGTAAAAAATGCGAAATTATATAATTTATGAGACGACATGGTTTAGAAGTGCCAGCAAAATCTACACAATTATTGTCTTTAAAAACAATTTCTGAAAAAAACAGTGTTCGAAATCTTACGCTATAGATAATTTTGCTCAGTTTTTAATAATAAAAACCTGTTTATAATTACAAAGGCAAAATAACAGACTAAATATTTAAGGTTAGGTTCTATTTGTCATTAATGTCTTGTCAGGTTATAATATTTTGGTTTTCTTTAGTGATGGACATAACCGGACAATTTTCATAACCGAATTATTTGAATTCGAATGATATTAATAACCGAATAATTATTTGAATAATCATTCGAATAAATTTTGGCTCTCGATTCGTTTCGATTAGGTCAGCCGGTTTGCCGGTTGGCGATTCACCGTCACCTGCATCGACATCGGTTCACCGTCATCTGCATCGACGACATCAGTTCACCGTCATCTGCATCGACATCGTAACTTGCAGGTAGCAGAGGAACAAAAACATAATATGTACGGTCGGAGCCTTAGAAATCGGAACACGTAATATGTTCTTCTAGTCTTTGGAGTATTCTTGCTCCGTTTACTTCATTAATGTGAGATGGCATTTCATAATTGACAAACAATAAACAATCTGCCGTAACAATTAAAACCATAATAACTGTAAAAACCCAGTTTATACACTTAAAAAATACATGCAAAATATATCATAATAGTGTGTAGTGGCCGATTTCTAAGGCGCCGACCGTACATTATGTTGTATGTATTTGAAATTAAGGGATATTTATTAAGAAGTGCAGAAAGAAAGAAATATGCGGGACTGCTTGCTAATCGCAATAAAAACAGTTGTAAAACGTTTATCTTTATCGATCGGGCGGGTTAACGGCGCCGCCTCTTGTTTTGAACCTTTGGAGATGTAAGCAAATAAAAAATTGTTTTATAGCTTGATGCGTTTGCATTTTTAGGCGTTCAAGTTTGAGGTCCCCAGAATTTAATAATTTGATATTTTTTATGATAGGAGGTAGGTACGCGATAACCAAATGGTGTTTTCAGTACAACCTGATTTGTTTATGAGTTATGACGTATTTATATTTACAGAATTTTGAGCACTGCGTAGGTCCCTGAGATACGGCACGTAGTACCTTTGAATAGAGGTTTTATATTCAAAGCGTAGTACGTATCAGCATGAGGGTATTTTTCATTCGAATACTTGGAACGAAAACCGAGTTACATAGGTTATTTCAATAACCGGATAACCGGTTATTTTTCATTCGAATAAGCCCATCACTAGTTTTCTTATTTAATAATTCACATGCCTCCTAAAATTTCATAGCTAACCATCAAAATATATATTTCACTATTTTCATAAAACTATAACTCTTGTTTTTCAAGGTACAATTTCCATTGATAACCGCTTTTTCTCCAATTGCTCCATTCGTTCTCAAACAACTCTTTATTAAATTCTTCATCTTTCCATATATTCAATATGTAAGATAGCTTCCATGCCTCAGAAAACGATTTCCATCAGTTTTTGTTACTGCTATTGTTACGATTATATCACTGGCAACGCTTTTTTTATGTTATAGCTGCAAGCGTTCTAATTTGTCTGATTCTCACACGATAATATCAATTGTATCAGTTGGTTTGAAATTTCTTGTAATTTCAGCTACTTGTATTTAACATCATTTTCTAACCAGTTTACGTTGGAGCGTGTGTTTCTCTTCCTTACATACTGGCTTAATTTTTTTTTAATTTAAAAATGTGGTAGCAGCTTTTATCTCCTGTCCAGTAGAAACCTTACTTTTCAGTGCTCTTCTCTTTCTCTCTTTCTATTATTTATACAATACATTTCACCAGCAAGAATCTGCATTTTTCTACGCTATGTAAATGTCATATAATAAATGCGAGCATTTTGCCAGTTACTTTTATCAAAATAGCTTCCTAATACTAATGCAAAATTGTCTTCAGGCATTTCTAAAGTCATCAGTGTAATGGAAGGTGAATTAACAAGATTTGGTACGCTGCGCTGTAAGTATACAACCGGAATTCAAGCTGACTTGGAAGACTTATTAAACAGAGTTATGGAAGAGAGTATGAATAGCGATAAACAACTTAATTCGCAATTCAGAATGAACATTCCATCAGTGGATAAAACAACGATAAATCAAATACGTGAACCAATAACAAGCAAATAAATTAGAACTGCAGATATACGAGTGAAATACCGACTTGCACATTTTTCCCATTTAACAAATAACATTCTGTAGGATATTGTAGAAGGAAAGAAATAAGGGAATGGCAGAAGAACGGCCTCTTAGAAGTGTAACTTTAAAAGCTGGGTAGGCCTTAATATGGACCAAATATACATAACCACTCTAGTTCTTGGGTTTTTGTGGTTCGTGACCAATATTTGGCTACCAAGTTGGTATAGGTCGATTAATAATAAATCACTTTGCTTACTAGTATAACCAATTGTCAAATAATTTTTAGGTCACGAGGTTGTCTTGCGAGTAATTGCGAACGAAAAGATGAACTGCTATCGCAGAAAAGAAGGTCATTAACTCCGAATCTATTCATAGAAAACGAGAATGATATTTTTTGGACATATAGACGAGCATTTGGTTCAGTTAATAATAATAGAGCTGTATTGCTGTATTTCAGACCACAGTTTCGCGAAGTGCTAGTGGCTTCATATTCCGTTTAATGTTCCTGTGTCAGTTTTCTATTATTAATAATGGAAATTTATTTAGACGTATATTACAACTATAGCATGGAATTTATCTCAAAAAACGAACAGAAGCTCCTGAACTAAATTAATCTATTATTAATATTTACTACACATTTGCATATCCACTGATAGACCTTTATTGTTTAACTTCATTTGGTAAGTCACTACGCCTTAGCTGCAGTTTTGTGTATCGTATATTGTTTACAACAAAACCTACTATTGTAAAATTTGTTGCCAGGCATCAAATGGTCTATTAGTCATTTTTTTTTCTGCACGAATCACAGCCTAAGTCACCGCTCGGCAATTGCAGTGTTGCAGTTGTAGGTGTAAACGAAAATATCGTACATGCGGAATAGGTAATGTTAAAAATTACGAAGGATCGACTATATCTGTGGTCATGTAACATAGCAACATTGTTTTAGCATGCCAACGGTTACTTGAGCTTTTTTAGATAAAATAAATTACAAAAATATACCGTGTGTCCACAGCTCTTGCTTTTACGAAAACAGCTTGACAACAAACACTATTATATTTATTTTTCCATGGCAATAAACAATTAAGTGGCATCCAAGTTGACGTATGGTTTGAAATAAATCAAGTTCTATTTGAATTTATACTACAATCGTCATGAACATTTACACTGTGGAAGAAAAAGTTCATATAGTGAAATGGGTCTACACAGGAAACAGTTACGGGGAAACGTGTAGACGATTTGCAACGACATATCCCAACAGACCTTGTTCTGCACACACTACTGTTGGAAGAATCATAAGCAGATCTGAAAATACTGGTAATGTTTGCTCAAGATTTGTAGCACCTGATATCATTAATCATGTGGTTCATGATCGTGAAATTGATATAATGGCAGTGCCTCAATTAAGTGCAGAAAATGCTACGTAGATAAAATATTAAAGAAACATAAATTTACATCGTATAAATATCAGCCTCATGAAGAACTGCGGGAGGAAGATTCCGAAAACCGATCTGCATTTTGTCAAATTATGATGGATAAATGCAACAATGAACCTGATTTTCTAGAAAGAGTACTTTACTGAGGAATGTACATTTACTTTAAATAACCAACCACATTCTCAAAATGTTCGATATTGGAGTACCGACAATCCTCATTTAATTATAAAAACACACACGCAATATCCACAGAAGGTTAATGTTTGGTGTGTAATATTAAATAACGTTGTCATTGGACCTTATTTTATTAACGAAACGTTGACCGGAGTGATTTATTCAGAACTTTTAACTGAAACTATTTGCACTGCAATTGAACATACCATGCTTGGATAAAAGCGACCGATATGGTGCCAACACGATGGCTGACAATTTAGCAGTAGTTAAAGGTTTTCTAAACAACACCTTTCATGAAACCTGGATTGGACGTGGAGCTGCAATTGGTTGGTCCGCTCGGTCCCCTGATTTGGCTCCGAACGACTTTTTCTTATGGCCTTACTTAAAATCTAAAGTTGACTCTTCCCAAATTCATCCTAATTTAGATTCTCTTAAAGATAAAATTACGGAAGCATGTTTTAATATTAGTCCCAGATTGTTAGATAATGTTAGGTGTAATTTTTATGATATGTTAGGATACTGTATGGCACTAAATGGAAACTTATTTGAACATTTAATTTGAATACTCCAGTTGTAATTTGTTTGGCTGCGAAACTGATTAAATTATTTATTTTTTGTTTTGGATTTTTGTGTGTTAAATGTTACTTGTAAATTCAATTTTAATGGTTAATACTTAGCAACCGTTTGACTATCAATTGCCACCGGAAGAGAAGATCTTTAAAATAAATGAGCATCACTCCAGCGCCATGGTGCGTAGTCTCGTGGACGCACGGTACCTATATAGTTTTGTAACGATAGTTGACCATCACGCTATCTATGAGATCATAGTCGCACCACTATATTAACAAAATGCAATTTCCCAAAATACGCCATTTTTATGTTAAAAAGGGGCAATTTAAAATATATGATATTGCCTTTCTGGCCTGGGTTGCCAAAGTTATGATTTCTGTTTCTCAATGACATTTGATGTTGACATTGACCCTTTTAGTGTCAGATACATTTTTAAAACTAATGTAAGCTACTTTGCAGGAGCTTACCTTTTTTTAGTTACTTGGCGATTGGTGATAGACTAACTTTCTACGATAAAAAATAGGTAGGTGCAGAAATTCATGAAGTATAGTAGGTCCAGTTTTATTGAATAGATTATTAAGAAGAAAAACCCATGATCGTAATAACCATTTATAGAAACATTTCTATAATTTAATATACAGAAAGGGCCATAATTATATATAACAGCAATAAGATAACATGAACAACAAAATAGAATGCTTTAGTAAGAAAGAGATGACCATACGATACAATTATTTTAGTAGGCATGTTTAGTTGACTTATGTCATAACTAAAATAAGCGGCATGCCTACTCGAATATTTACTATTATGTTTATCTCTTTCTTACTCAAGCAATAGGTGTTATTTTCTTGTTCATGTTATCTCATTGCTGTTATATATAATTGTGGCCCCATCGGTACATCGAAACAATTAGGTGAAAGCCTTGATATTTAAAAGTAACAAGAAATTCAGTAAGTAATAGGTTACGACCAAAAAGCGACGTATTTTGAGCGAGAGTTACCTGGCGGTTTGTGTTTGTCACTCTGACGGCGCCATAGCAGCAGGTGCGCTTTCTTGCCTTCGTTCGTCTCTGGCAAATTCCTGATCATTTTGGCCCCGATAGCTTTTAGCGCTAAAATTCTTGTCTATATTAGGCCAATTTCGACCTATAAGGTAAGTAAACGTGCTTGCTTTTTTATTCTTGTGGTATTTTCGGTTGTTGTGGTGCGGCATAGCCGCTCCCTTTAGCTACAGTGCTGGTATATTTTAGTGTTCTATGTTACCGTTTAGTGCTTCGAATTTATAACATTACTTTCCTGGAAGGCTCCTTTGCTACATCGTTAAGGGCGTCCCAGTGATTTACTGCATGCATTTGTTGTATGCCAATGTCCCAGTATTTTGGGAGTGCTATTTAGTAGTGCACATAGCTTTGATAGTAGTTATTAATTAGTAATTATTTCTGGGACAAGTGCCAGCATATTCGAAAGTCCTTCAAAGTTCTTCCAACGTCGTCCTTTGCCGATGTAAACATTTTAGTTTGTATTGCACTCGTACATTGCGTTTTGCTTTGTTCCGTTACAATGATGGGCGAACGCCTTTGATGAGAACCCTTAAGGCGTTATCGAAGTTTTGCTTGCCATAGTAATTATTGTAAGTATACATTTATCTGCCTCTCGATGGGCCGATGGATCAGAGGCCGAATTTAAATTCGCATTTGTGGGCGCTGTAGTTCGAATCACATCGCTGCCATTTTTTTTTTAAATTTCAAGTTGATTTAATTCGTTGTGCCAAGTTTTTACTTTTAATGTTTCAGTTTTATTAAGAATGTGAAGATATTTTTACCACTATTTTCTTTTGATTTTTGAAATTTTTTAGAGTCACATTGTCACTTGCGACGGCAGTTCTGGATAAAGCTCTTTCGAAGTTGCAATATTCATTTAGAACAGAAGTATTTTTCCTGTTCAGCAAAATACTCACTAAGAGTCCGCTGAAGTTTTTTATCCGAACAAAACTGGCGACTTCGTAGGTTTTCTTTAAGGTTTTGAAAAATCATAGTCGAAGGGGAGCACCTAAGGGATCTACAATAGATGATATCGCTTAAGGAGTACCAACTTTTGCATTGAAGCTTTACCGGATTGGGCTTCCTGCACTCTTGCATTTCATTGAAGAGTATCACAATGTAGTGTCGTATGTGTAATAGAATACGCACTGGTACTGGTCGAATTTCGCTTTAATGTGGACACACCGGACAAAAGCACAAACTTTCCCCAGGTGTTAGTTAGGTACTTAGCTTTAAATTTTTGGTAGGAACCAAATTCTCCGTCGGTCATCTTGGATTTTACAGCAGCCATTTGAAATATAAGTATATTATCAATATTTCGGCTTCTAAATCACTTAGGATCACATACTTGGTGTCTAAATATACATATTTGGAGTCAGCGAATAGAACTACACAATTTTTAAATGTGCCAGACTATATATTTATTTACTAATATATGTACCAATTACAAACTATTCACCAATTAACTGTTTTGAAAATTAACAAATTTATACAATCGCATGAAAGAAATTTAAATTCATCAGACTAGATATTTATTCACTACACATATTACTAATGATATGCTACAATCTACAAGCTATTCGCCAATTCAAATTATGTATGAATAACGACATATAATACATATTTATGCAATCGTATTATGAGATCGTATATATGAAATATGGTGATTTATATGAAAGGATGCCTTATATGATTTGCCTATGTCGTATTCAAACATTGACCTTTGCACAGTTCAGTGCAATTCCAACGAGCAGTTTTGCAAGCACACCTACCAGTGTACTTTCTTTGGCTCTTACAACTACATTTAACCAATTCGGCACAGGCCTTTGAAGCAATAGGTAAGATGTACCATACATGAATCCATGATGCACTGTCTACTTTCTGAGTCCAGCCCCAGTCTTCTGGATTAGGAGCATGCTGTTGACTGTGGTCACTGGTACACTATACTCGTGCCTGATATTAGCCCCCTTAATATAATTAATATAAGTAAATGTTTTGCCTGTACCAAAAGCAACACAAATCTTCACATCTGCACACAAGGTCATCAGGTAATGGAACTGGCCAATGAGAATGACCACTGCGTAAGCACCATACAGTTACTATAGCCATTCAAAAGTGCATCCTTTAAGTGGATAATCAGTTTGGTGTCGGCTTCCTCATAGTTACATGGTGGCATGGACCTATCAGTTCATGGGAGAATAACTTCGGCATCGCATGTAACGACAATTACCTTGTTTCAATATTTGCCAATTTTTTAAAAGAATGCAAAAAGTTCCTTTTTGTTGATGGGGTCCTTTAAGAAACCGGTCTACTTATGTGGGAGCCTGTTCCTTGCTTCACATTTTTTCCTAAGACCCTTACCTCAATTTTGTGGCTTCTTTGAGGCTTGTCGGATTGTATTTGTTCCATACTACATCAACTCGTTTGCAGTGATCAGCATAATCATCAAGTGTGACGAGGTTGATAGTAGGAGGGAGGATATGCACAACACGGCTCCATCGAGAAGCTTCACATCAACATAATCAAGAGGATCATTTGAGGAATCCTTGTCCAGAATGTAAGATCAGATTTTTTTCCAAAGCGCAGATTTCCATTGTCAGATAGTGAAGGGGGGACATGATGATCCTCATGGATGAAGAATGTAGTCATGTCTTCCTATGCTGCATCACTATGTACAGTTGAGAGAACAGTGAAACATCAATCTTAAGTCATGATATTTTTCTCTTATCTTTTGTCTTTATCTTTTGTATACGAGTTTTGAATAGAGGTTAATTGGTGAATAGTTTGTAACTGGTACATAGGTATATTAGTGAATTAATAGTCTGGTACATTTAAAAATTGGGTAGTTGTATTCTCTGACCTTAAATATGTATATTTAGACACCAAGTTTTGATCCTATAATATACTTATATTTCGAAATTGCCGCTACAAAATCTAAGGTGGCCGTCGGAGGAGTTGGTTCCAGTAAAAAATTGGAAGCTAAGTACCTAACTAGCACCTGGAAAAAATTTGGTGCTTTTGTCCGGTGTGTCCACATTTTCATAAGCTGCCCTACTATGGCTGTGGCTATTCAATTCACCTGCCATCTGTCAAAAAGTGACCAATGAAAATCCAGAATTCTGACGATTCTTGACCAATCAAAAAAATATCAGTGGATATATCTTCCTAGAAGGTATTCAAGTGACAATTTAACTGGTGTCATTGTCAACCAATGGCATTCTTCAATTTAAAAATAAACTACCAACCGAACGATTATTTTAGTGATAAGTTCTTACATATATTGCAGACCAATCCAATTTGATTATTTTTAATCACGTGAGTCAGTTTGACAAATCAGATCACGCTTGAAGTGAAAACGACCGTAGGGTGATTTTCAATCACTATGGAAACTACCTAATTAAATTTCAGTAGTATCCTATGGCAAGTTGGTGGCACTGTAAATCTAAATCAAATTCGAGGTTAGCAGGTTAGCTTTTCCGTCAGTCTGTGTCAAAACTGACGCAAAAGCTAACCTGATCACCTCAAATTTGACGTAGACATACAGTGCCACCAACATAATATTATTATAATGAAGTGTCAAATTAATTTGTCAGAAAATGGCTAATTTATTTAAGAACTTATCTTCCCGAATTCACCGCGGCCAGTGATAAATCCTTATAATTTTTACAAATAACATCCCTCAAGTGCGTTGCCTTTAAGAAATAACCCTCGGCTTCGCCTCGGGTTATTTCTAGGCAAGCACTTTCGGGTGGTTATTTGTCAAAATTATTGCGGGTGATTATCACTGCCCTTGGTAAATTATAGCTGACAATAACTCGAGGAGCTTTATTTCAGCGACAATAATTCGAGGAGCTTTATTTCAGCGAAATTTTTTTCTGTAACTATTATTGTAGTGACAATATTTCGAGGAGCTTTATTTCAGCGACAATATTTTCTGTAACTTATTTTTTAATGAAAAGTTAAATTGTCAAGACGAATAGGACTCTAGGTTGAAATATTGCAGACAATTTTTACTTCCTTTTACGATAAAGGAAGTATTGGATTCACCCCAAAAATTCGAAATGAGTTTTCAACAGATCTTCACGTTTTAGAGTCCCCTGATCCCAAAAAACATATTTTTTTCATTGGTCTGTGTGTCTGTCTGTCTGTCTGTCTGTCTGTCTGTCTGTGAACAGAATATCTCAAAAACGAAAAGAGGTATGGCGTTGAAACTTCATATATAAGTTTTGTGTACTATGTAGATGAGACAGCAAGCTTTTGAAGAAAATCGCATAACCGGAAGTAGGTGTTTACTCTTGTGATTTTTCAGTTTTTTTCGATTTTTTCAAAAACGGCTCTAACGATTTTTTTCAAACTTTACATTTTTATTAAATTTTTAATGTGCATTGACGTGAGATAGGTGATTTTTCAGTTGAAAACTTCTAAAGTGGGTTTCTTTTGTTTTTTTCTATTTTTTTTATTAACTCCTATTTTAAATGGAACACCCGGTATATTATTACATTTTTGAATTCTGCTTAAGATTTTAGAGAAAATTTGTCTCTTCAACTAACGCTCTATTTTGTACCGTTTTTGTAGAATTCGTAATTTTTGAAAATTTTTGACAAATGCTTAAAAATTAAAAATTAAATTTTTGACTAATTATAAGATCACTGTAAAAGGAAGTTGTGTGAGTGTATCACACCAGATTTTTGCTCTTCACATTGTCTCGTTTCTGTTGCTTTAGAAAATAAGGACTCGTGCAAGCACTCGTCGTTATTTTCGTCGCAGCAGAAACTCGTATCTGAATCGCAAAAATTATTGTCGGCAATATTTTGACCTCTCGTCCTATTATTACTGACTATTTTAAACAAATGTGATTTTAGGAAAAATCAATATTAGTGTTCTGTTACTATAGAAATTGCGTAGTTTGTTGCTAGATTTACTGAAAACGAATTTGAAAAAATAGTTTGGTTCATTATATAGTCCCTCGAATACCATTCTTAATCAAAGTTAAGTAGATTATTTTTGCGGTGGTATCACTACTCATATCCATTGCGCTGAGGATTAGGACTCGTGCTAGCGCACTCGTCCTAATCGTACCAAAGCGCAATAGACATTCGTGACACCACCGAAAAAATAGTCGACATAACTTTGACTACTCATGGTATTATAAGTGATTATTTTTTCTGTTTCCATGTACTTAATTAAAGAAACTTCCGGTGGTCCTAAAAAACTGCTTGGCAATTTTTTATCTAAGGATTCCAATAATAAATCCATCTTTCATATCTTACAATTTTGTATAATATGTTTGCTAGAGCAATTGTTCAGTAAATCCACATTCCTTGTAAGTGTCTCAACGATTATCTTTCTGTTCAGAAGTCAAATGTTTTGGAACCTATCTATCTGACACCTCGCGCATTCCGAATTTTTCATAAAAAGGTAGGGCACTTGTATCCATTATCGTCAACGACACATCGATTTCTTCTACCTTCAAACGTGGATTTTCAAGAACCATCAACTCTACATTTCTGCACAATTCACGATACGCTGCAGTTTGTGACTGTCCTGATCTTGAATCATCTTCTAATGATTCACGACCCCAATGAAACTGTTTTGGCCAGTATTTTATGTACCATATTACTGTCAGCATTCATTATCCCTAATTTGACCAAACTCATTTTTACTTCCTTTTACTACTATAAAGGAAGTATTGGATTCACCCCAAAAATTCGAAATTGAGTTTTCAACAGATCTTCACGTTTTAGAGTCCCCTGATCCCAAAAAACATATTTTTTTTCATTGGTCTGTGTGTCTGTGTGTCTGTCTGTCTGTCTGTCTGTGTGTCTGTCTGTCTGTGAACAGAATATCTCAAAAACGAAAAGAGGTATGGCATTGAAACTTCATATATAAGTTTTGTGTACTATGTAGATGAGAGAGCAAACTTTTGAAGAAAATCGCATAACCGGAAGTAGGTGTTTACTCTTGTGATTTTTCAGTTTTTTTCGATTTTTTCAAAAACGGCTCTAACGATTTTTTTTAAACTTTACATTTTTCTTACATTTTTAATGTGTATTGATGTGAGATAGGTGATTTTCCAGTTGAATACTTCTAAAGTGGGTTTCTTTTGTTTTTTTTTCTATTTTTTTTATTAACTCCTATTTTAAATAAAGCACCCGGTATATTATTACATTTTTGAATTCACCTTAAAATTCTAGAGAAAATTTGTCTCTTCAACTAACACTCGATTTTGTACCGTTTTTGTAGAATTTGTAATTTTTGAAAATTTTTAACAAATGGTTAAAAATTAAAAATGAAATTTTTGACTAATTATGAGATCACTGTAAAAGGAAGTTGTGTGAGTGTATCACACCAGATTTTTAGTAATCAGCTAATACACAAATAGTAAAGATATAGATGAAGTTTTGCACCGTAATTATTAAAACGTAGTGGATTACCATGTCTAGATAGATGATTAGTCTAGTGCCCCTCGTATATGTAAACACTGTTGCAATTCCATCACGTAACAGTTTCTTGTCACCTAATTAGTTTCACTAAGCCTCAGTTTCTCGCAACTGTAATTCCGTACTGTGAAGCGTCTTCTTTATTTATGGTTCTTGTTCTGCACTAAGGTTCTGCGAAAGGTAGTATCCGTTTCTTGGTTTCCTGCTGAAATGCTGCCGATACAGCTTTGAAGCCAGCGAAGCCATGCCGATATTCGCTGCAGCCCCGATTACATTTAAAAATATTCACACGTATTTTTACAGAAGTGACACAAAAGCTTGGATGCGTTTACACAACATGCTGAATGGCGACGGCTCGGCACTTTCCACATTTCCCGCGAATCCGCGCCGCCGCTTTTCAATGGGGTTTATTTGTTTCTCCCGTATTGGAAATTTCCCTGACGGGCTTTTCACAAGCGTGTCGTGCATTCGCAAATAAATTCGGGGCGCGAGCCCGAATTCCTGTAATCGGACGTAAAATCTGGGGACACGTGGTCGGATTGACCGGTGTTTAGTCCTGTCAGGACTCCCGGAAGCCACAGACACGCCGCAAAAACTGTCGCGCGACCCGGTTGCTAATCCAGTGAGCTACAAAGCTATTTAATTAATTAAAATAGTGGAGATTTTGAATGTGGGCGTGCGGCGACGTTCGCAAATATTAATTAAATTATGGGCAATCCGAAGGCGCGGGCAGCTTAGGCGCTGATTATGCTTGATATTGAAATATTGAAGATAAGTGTCACTTAATTTCGTTTTTATTAGCGCCGCGCGCCTTAATCGAATATGGCCGGCCTGTGCATTAAACTCCAGGTTATTCCCCACGCTATCATATTTTAAAACTTCCCCGTACTAAAAAATATCGTAGTAGGCCGTAAATCGAAATGGTTGTCACATAAATATATTGTTTAGTGCCGGGTTTGTTCACGATGTAAAAAACATCATAACATTTTACAATCGGCGGGCATGCAGAACCGTGTTACACGCCCCGTGTGAACGGATGTTGTATTATAAGGATTTATTACCCTGGAAATATTACAGGGCACATGAAGATTTTGTGACCAAATGGATGCATACGCTTTCGCAATTTTCGGCGACATCAAGTTGAAAACGATGGATGGCGAAGTAGTACATAAGGCACAGCTTTATGTCACTGTATTAAAGGTGGATCAAAAGATCTTCGTTGCAGTTTTGTAGCCTTTTATGGTGCTCGGAAAGACAAAAATGGTTTAAATTTAGAATGCAAAGTCTGGATGGGTTTACACAGACTCGAAAATATATTAATTGATCGCAGCTTTAAAAAAGTAATCAATTTTATTTCTACGTTAATTTTAGAGGCATTGCAGGGAACTAGGTGAACTTCCCTATGGCCATTCTCATTAGAAATATAACAAGTGCTTGAAAATTTTCCGGAAATATTTGGAAATATGTTCTACAGCTATTTTTTCAGTGCATGAGTGCATGCCAACTGAAACAATCTCGACTTCGAAGGAGAAGAGATGTTTTCTTGGAGGCATGCACGAATGCTTTTGTTGAAAAAAAATAGCTGCATATTTCCAAGTATTTCCATAGGGAAATTTTTTAAGCACGCGTTATATTTTGATAGAGAATATCACGAATCAAAAACACAGTAAAGAAAAAAATTTTATAAAAAAAATTACGAAACTAATATCTAAGTACTAATAGTTTACGGTTTTTTGGATGACAGTGACATAAGTGGTAATTTTCCGGTAAATTTCCGATTATAAATTTTCGCCGTTACCATGGTAAATTTCCAACTAAATTTGCATAAGGGATATTCTCAACAGAATTTACGTTTCATTATTATTATTATTAATAGCAAAAACCAAGGTGAGAATTTTAAATATCAAGAACAATAGAACACAAAATTATTAAACTCATAAGGGATAAGAAAAAAGAAGATAAACCAATTGGAGAAAAACAATTTTTAACTGGTGTGATCGAGATTATAGGAAATTGAGTAAGCAAAACAAGGATATTAGAATAAAATTATTAAAAATAAATAGGATTGTGGATATCAACAAATGTAAAGAAAGGAGAAGGCAATAAAATGTATTATGTAAAGAGGAAATGAACACATGATTAATGGAGAGTGGTAGAAATTGAAAAGTGTAGTTAGTACAAATAATAATGCAAAAGATGTTTATAAGAAGATCCCCACAATTATAATCAACGATTTCTTCAAAGGAACCATGGTTATAGCAAGATGAATGAGAATTGAAGAAGGAAATAGCGAAGAATGGGTAACAGAAGTATAGAAATAGCATTTCCAGAAATACTGCTGTAATATTTACTTTTGTATCCTTTTAGTTGCAATTAAATATTCTATCGTTTATTAGTATTCATATAACTCTGGGCCTTTAAATAAATAGACCGCTTAAATATAACACGCCCGAAGTTATTTTAAGAGACGGGGGTAGCTTTAAAACCTCGAGGGCGCTCAGTTAGGGACCGAAATGATGCATGTGCAATAGTGAAATAATAAAGTTTGTAATATATCAGTTGCTTTCCAATGCACGTTGTATGCAGTTTGGTGGTTCCATTGTTGATATTGATTGTAGAGAGCCTTGTTGTCTGGGTGGTCGCTCATTGTTTTCTGGAATGGTTTGTGCCTAATAGGGATAGTACCACCATGCCTGGGAGTATGCGGATATCCGACGAGATGACCGCTAACCCTTAACCTGATAACCACCTAGCTTTAATTCAGGGAGTGCACCTGGATAACCATGGGATGCTAATTTCCCAGAAATACCTTATGATTTCGGTCTTCTGCGGTAGCCGCAACCGTAAATGCAAACAACATGCACATGAGTTCTAGCTCATTGGTCTAGTTAACATTCGGTTAATGGGGTTAGATGCGTTAAGCCCCCATTTTGCAGTGTTTTACATCATCGGTGATGGTCTTGAGACCGAGAAATTCTACTAGATGCTACGTGGGAGCGCTACGGAGGTCTGAAAACTCCCAGTAAATGCTATCACTCCAAACACGTAGTGTCGTAATTTTTAATTGCCTGTCTAAATATAGAATGTGGCTGGTTTGTGTTTACGAACAAGTGTATTTAACCATATCCCACATGAAAGGGCCTGCTGATTACCTTGCGTTTTCTTAGTGTTGTATTTATGATCTGATCCCTTGGACTGAAGTGGCGTTAGGAAATGTTCGAGTAAGTCGTCAGGTTATATTTGTATGCATGAGGACCGATCTAAATCCAGGAAAAAATAAATTATTTCCGAACCTCATATCCATGTGCATACACAACCCTAATTAGGAACAGCTACCGAAAGTAAAGAATAAGGTAGGAAATAGTGAAGCAATTTCAAAACGTATTTATGGCGAATGTAACAATGTTGTCGGTAGATTGAAGAATGGAGAGGTTCTAGCTGACTACGAAATATGCGCAGAACTGAGACAAAATGGTGGTGAAGCAATAGTGAAAATATTTTTTTAAACGGGGTTTTCTGTATAGAAGGCCTTCCTGAAAGCTAGAGTGGCTAACAAACACATAATAACTAGTATTTCTGCAACCAATAGACTTCGCGGAACTGCAGTTTTCATACCCCAAAAGCTCAGCAGTGAAATAAAATGCCTCCTGATAACAAAGCGTGCCACACGGTGAAACCAAACCTGTTACCGTCTCTTCAAAGTTTTATAGAACATCTCTGTAAATTTTCACCGCTATGTGTGGAGCATAGGTACTTACCCGGAAATGAATTTTCACAGTCGTTTCAAAAGCTCTCGTGTCGCTCGGTCAACAGTACCAAAGAGGGACACATGAAAGCCTATAAAAACTACTCATGAGGCTGTTGAAAGGAATATAATATATATTGTCTCACCTATACAAAGACGCTTGATATAGTACACAGGGCAAAACATGCATTACCACGGCATGCACACTTCATAAAAAGCCATAAAGTAAATTGATAGTCGTACCAACAATAAAAGAATTGAGAATACCTCAAGTTACTAAGCTGAGAGTGTTTGAGAGGTAAATTTTAAGAGTTTGAGAATGCAAACTCATAGTGAACCATAACTTGCTAAACGAAGGAAGTGGTGAAGATATGGTCAAGATTATTAAGTTTCAACGATTAGCGAAAGCGCAAGAAAAGCAACTAAAGAATCAAGATTAAGGGGAAGAACAAAAGTAGTACTGCGTTTTTGAAACGTTCTTCAATAACTCTTGCTTCCAAAGTGGTCTTCGGACGGGCTATGGTTTTTTTTCAGTACCAGGTTATGGCGGATAACTTTGAGAGAACCTTTGATATAGTTAAACATAATAATATTGCTGAAGCTCTTAAGAGTACTGAACATTCATCTAATAGCTAATTAATACACGCAAAAAAAAGGTAATGCTAGGGTAGGGAAATTAACCTCAGAAGTTGACCCAAAGGAGTCTAGGGCAAGATTGCATACTGTCACCTCTACTTTTCAATGTGTAGACACATATGATTTTCAATTACTCGTTACAAGAAGTTAATAAAGGAATAAAGATAATAATCATCAGCATCAGCACCCAGCCCTTTTTAAATCCACTGTTGGATGTAGGTCTCCCGTAGCTGTGGTCTCCACTTCTCTCTCTTCTGCGCTGCTGTATCCAGTTGGTAGAAATCCTCTTTATGTCGTCCGTCCATCGCGTTGGTGGCCTTTCTCTGCTGCGCTTATGCTTTCTGGGTCTCCATTCTAGAAGATTGGGTGTCCATCTGAAGTTTTTCAGTTGGGCAACATGCCCTGCCCAGCTCCATTTATGTTTCGCCATACGTACTAAAACGTCTATCACTCCTGCCTTGCTCGTCAGATCGTCGTTTCTTATTCTATCTCTTTATAGTAATCCCAAGTATCGACTTTTCCATGCGACTTTGTGTCACTTTTAATTTTAAATCTGACTTTTACGTGAGTGTTGATGTTTCTGATCTGTACGTCATTGCTGGAATCACGCATTTATTAGACACTTTTTTCTTCATAATTATTGGCATTGCTTTTAAACACATCATTCAGTACTTCGTAGCTACCCTTGCTAGGGTCATTCTTCTCTTTGTTTTGCAGGTTTAGTTATCACTGTTTATTCTTATTTTATGCCCGTGTTATATGTACTTTTCTACCATGGGAATAAAGATAAACGGTGTAATAAATCACCTGCATTGTTAAGACGATACTGTGCTCATAAGAGACATTCTTAACGGGTTACAGTAGCCTGTTGACAGAGTATAACACGTGCTCAAAGCTTACTATATGGAAAACGAAACTTATCATCATAACCAAAGGCTAACCAGCGAATCTAGGGTTACAAGTTTATGGCAGAACTTTTTTTTACCAGACTCTAAAAAGTATAGGAGACATAACCTGAGTTTGGAATTATGCATGCGTATTACAAGGCATCCTTTTCAAAATACACTCGGAGTACATAATAACCGTAACCGTAACAAAACTAAAGTGTTGATTGTACCAAAGGAATGCTTCCAAGCAATATTATGGCGTTGAATCACCATCTTTATTTTGCCATGACGTAAGTAGTTTTTTTCACTACCTTCCTTGCAAGTGATCCTTACACTGTCTCATTTGAGGGACGTAGGAAACATTTACAAACATTGTTACAGTTTCCATGACAATGTACTTACTTCCCTAGAGAAGTTACATCCCGCATTTACTATAACTGACGAGATGCCATGTTTGCTATTGGATTAACATGAAGAAAACCATTATTGCTTGTACTATTATTATATATTCTTAATCAGAATACAAGCACAAAGCTCACAAAACAGCACTTGCAATCGTATTCACGCATTTTTTACAGTGCGTTCATAACTGTCAAGCAAAACGTCACAGCACTGTAACAACGCCCCAAGCTCCGACATAGGCTACTATAACTTAGAAAATGTAATAATTTTACGTCATTACCACTTATTTTACATAAGGAAATCTTGGTAGTAAAAAAAAGTATGTACTTTACACAGGATGTAGGAAGATTTACACTACCTCGCACTTTGCTGCCCTCGTTCGCTGCGCTCACTCAGGCATCAAACGGTCCTCGGTAGTGTAAATGTTACCTACATCCGTTGTAAAGTAATATACTATTACCTCCTTTAGTCCATGTTGGAAGAAGCATGTCGCATCAGTGTTTAGCATTCAATCCTTGTTCCCTCCGCGTGCCTGACCTTTGAGGTTATGGCTTACCTAACACAAAATAAATGGCTTCAATCGTGTTTTTTTTTAATGGTTACTTAAAGCATGTGACGATGTATTCAGTAATCTTATTTTCATCAGTTGCAAAGTATACGAAATGGGTCCGCTAGTTTCAATTTAACTGCTAAAATCGCTAAGTAGGTTATGCAATGATATAAAACAATCCAACGTTTCATGCAAAGCAGAAGAAGGACTGAACCGATGATTTCCTAAAGCGTTTGCACAACTTATCATTTGCTTGATACATTCAATGTTTTAGTCTGAGGCTAATCTGATAACAGAAGCGATGTAAAGCACTGTTTTGTGTATCACCGAGCCGCAAAAAGCTTCCTGTTTAACGATCCGGAAGACGCCTGAAATCTGGCTCTGTATGATATTTTTTAGGAAGGAAGGAGGGAATCTTGCTTAATGTTTGCGTGCGTCCCGCCGGAAGATTATTTCATTTTGCTGCGAATAGGCCATGATTAACATTGTGTATTTTTAGGCTGCAATGTTGTGAATTGCAAGTCATTAGTTTATGTTAATTCTTTCAATCCGTCCATTAATGGATTAACCTGTGAACTCATAAAGATTTAAACAAAATAATAATTACATTTCATGTATAAACACAAAACAATTTAGGTATTGCAAATCAACAAAACCGTCGTATTCGATACTCGGCGGAATAATTCAATGCCTTCACATATGCTGCATAACGTGGAGCCGATAGTTTCATCTCGTAGCGAATTCTCGAGTGCTTATCTTAATCGCGCTTCTTCTCGGCTCTTATTTCGCTTTAGTCAGTTCCAAGGGTTTAAATTACATTTTGTTGTGATGAATTATGCATATATATCCCACTAATAGCGGCAATGTATCTTAGCATGTAAATAGTATTACAATATATAACCCAAAATAGCTAGAAATGTCATCAGTGTGCTTTGTTTTGCAGTAGGGAGGCGCTATGGATTTTAGGGTAAATCGTAATGGAGGACCACTAATATACAACAGAATATTGCTAATGGCAGCTCTCCAAGATAACTAGCAACTAGTAAGTTTGACACAAAGCTCTTGTAGTAATTACAGCAAGTTTATTAATAGTACTTGTACTTGTAGATGACAAAGTACGAATATTAGAATTTTAAGAAAAGAAAGATTGGAGTAGGTACTCGATTTGGAATAATCAGGCCTTAATCGCCCACAGGAAAACAAACAGGTGAAATAACTGCGAGCAAAGTCAGTTTTTAATAGGTAATAGGGTAATAAAGAAGAATAAAAAGTCAGGAACCTAGAAAAGATGAAATATAAAAGGCCATCAAGGCATGTAGGAGATGTCTGAACTCATAAAATACACAAATAATAGTTAAACGATAACAGGCAATAAAGGATTGTAAAAGGACGAAGGTAATGATATTAAGTAAAGGGTTCAGAATATTGAAACAATCGAAATACAATTAAAAAATTACTGAAACTATTGAGATACACAAATATTTCATATACAATTCCACCTTGACACAATTTTTACAACTCTGTACACAGTCAGTAGAAACCCAGCTCACACATGGTGAATAATTTAAAAAGAATAATAAAGAACAATAACAGACCCAAGGTATTAAAAAAGACCAACGTAGGAGAAAAAGTTATTTTGACATTGGGAACGGAGATGGAACACTAATACATGACAAGATAATAGAAAATATAGAGCATTTGCATCCGGTCTACCATTGAAAATTAGGAGAATCACAGCGTAAGCTTCTAGATAGGAGAATACTATACCAAGGTCATACTCTAATTTACTAGATTATACCACTCCCTATAGCATCAACCAATAAAAAGCGCTAAAAATGCATAGTTACGCATGTACTAACTTTTGATAATGTACATAGCAACGGTGATAATCATATACTTTCATGACTAATAACTGATAGTCAAATGCCTTCCCAAACACCGCGTTATCTGCTGAAAGTACAATCGTCATAGCGAGCACACTAACTGTAAATTTAATATTTATAAATAGATAAGATCTAGCCGAATGCAACTAGTATCTTCTTGATTATCAAATCATTTCTGTTTCCACTTTTTTTAAGCAATCAGGCTCGTTCTTCGGACTCGTGTGATGCCAAAAAAATATAGCTCGTGTAAACAAAAATGATTATTTGATAATCAAGAACACACTAGTTGAATTATATATGATACTGGATACAGAAAAACAACAAAGCGCCTGGGCCCGACGAAATTGTAAGCGAAACTGTTAAAATTGGCAACAGTACACTAATTACACTACTTAGGAAGTACATACGAAGAAGCTGAACTAGTCATTACTATTCATAGTTCATCTCTCAAAAGTGGATCAACGAAAACGTCAGATCTTGCATTTCATGGTCAACCAAAATAAATTATAGTGGTTATTGTAGTGGTATCGAATTTCAGCGAATTAGTACTCAATTCACTATTTTGAGCAACTTAAAATATTTATTGAAGACGTTTCGACAATTTTTTTTAGTACGTCTAACTAAATGTTGAGTCCTTTTAGTTTGAAAAATTGGTTTGGATACTATTCGTATTAAAATTTAGGTAGACTATTTTTGGGGTGTTATATTGTGATACCTACTACACCAACAATAATCGACATAACTTTGAGTACTTATGGTATTATATATGAGAGTACTCGAAGCAACAGGGCCAATAAAGATCAATAGAGGTATTCGACAGGAAAATACGATATCTGCTAAGTTATTCACTAATCTACTGGAAGATGCGCTCAAGACCTCAAAAATGGCGATTGAAAGGTATAAATGTCAATGGCCGATACCTATCGTATATTCATTTCGCTGACGATACTAACATAGCATCAAACACGCCGGAGGAGCTCTCTGACATGATAATACAACTTCAAGCCAGTATCGAAAAGTAGGCTTGAAGATTATCACCAAAAAGACGAAAGTCATATGTAACAAAGATAATGTAACACCAATCAACGAATAACTAAATTATAGAAAACCGCACCTTAGAAAAGTGGTTCCTCAAAGAAATGGACATGAAAGAATTACAAAAATCTGTAAAAATATGGAGCGTGCAATATTATGCATCAGACTACAATCTGCCACAAAGGCCACATTTAAAGATTTCACTCAAAGCTTTGCAATTTGGAAATGGAAATGGGCAGGCCAAGTTATTAGAAAGGAAGAAAATAACTGGAGCACGAGAACAACAGAATGGAGACACGAAGGAAACCGAAAAATGCCGCGATTAAAATGGAGGGTTAACATAGAGAGGATAGCTGGAAAATAATGCTTGATCAAAGCTGCTGATCGCAAAGAATGGAAGCGAATTGGGGAGGCGTATATCCAGAAATGGCGCAGTTGAAAATGATGTTGACGAAGCTACTCGACTGATTCAGAAAGGTCTATATTAGCCATTACGTCCGGATTGTCGTTGGTGCTTGTATCTCTCTTTATATTATGTTGCTTTCAATAGATTTTCTCTGTTTCTAACGTTAAAATAAAAATTATTTTTAATTCTCCCGACCATTTTAATTTGTAACGTGGGAGACTGGTTTTCCGCAAACTAAACAATAAATTCTGCTACCCGATATATTGTTACTGCAGTTAGTTTGCAATAATTCAACGGATGATGGCCGCATCGACATTTTAACAAACAGGTGCAATTTGGTAAAACCAGGGATTTCCCTTGTCTGCGAGCAAGATGCGTTGTTAGCAGCCAATATTAGAAAAATATAACCTTGACGGATGCGCTGACAGCTCGAGATTATGCTGCAATGTTGAATGCCCACGGACTCTTTCGTGGACTGCGACTGACAGAGCTCAAGTGATGAATCCACAAAGAGGAAAAGAGCGAAGTAAAAGCCGTACAAATAACAGAGAAACATAAGTAGGAGTCGGATTTTCGGCGGTTCGAGAACATTTATCGCCATAGAAGAAATAACCAATCTCAAAATACTCAACAGCTGCGACTATCCAATAACATGTGCTTGACGTTGAGTAGCTTCAGAAGTAGAAATCAAAATAAGATGTCTCTCAACTTTACATTATGTATTCGGAAATTAAGTCATAAGCGCATCGAGTTAAAATTCAAAGCTTGCTAAACCGATTAGGTGATCCTAAATATATACTGCAATGCACCACGTTGGGCAACTTGTAATTATGCAGTAGCTCCACTTTGAGCTAGCCCTTAATTAATTTCTTTTTCAAATCAATTATGTCAAATTTTACTTTTAACTAATTATTTCAATTGAGTACTCTTATCAGGGTGGTTCGCCAATCTAGTTATCTATTAGTTGAAGTTTAAATTCTATATAAATCCTTGACTACTGAATGACATCAGCTGTCAACTTGACTTGTACACTTAATCAAACCAAGTATTGACAATTATCCCTTGTATTGACACATCTATTAATAAATTCACCAAAGTAAGTACTGTATTATGTTTATTATCACTCTTTCTTTTATTGTTTATTATTCAAAATGCTTTTATATGAATTATTAACACAAACCTTAAAACTTCTCCAGCTTTCACTGCAAATATCCAAATACCAACAGCTCCCACCGTCCACAGCTCCCGATGTTCACAGTCTGCAACGCCTACCGCTGAATCCTCCAATATTCACAACTATGATGGTCCGTCAACCTTCAAACCGCATCTAACCTGTCAATAACTCCTACTGTTGGTAGAATCCAGTCCTGCTTCCTTTATCAATGTCACGGTCACGCCAATCGATTCCTGGTAAGTTTCAGTATTATAGATGATTCCAATATAACCTTCTTTATTCCTCAAATGATACTCTGTATCCAGCAACACCCACAAAACCGTCCAAACCAAGCAGCTAATTCCGACAACTTCCTTTTAAATGTTTGACCCGTCTTCCATGCAACCACCAACGTCACTAATGAATCCTAATTATATCTTGAATGTATCAATAAATCCGAATCCCTTCAAATAACGTAATCTTCTGTGTTATTTATTTCCAATTTACTGTATTGCACCATTTCTTCACCGATCGTATGGTTTTGTTAATTCCAGGTAATATTTTCACCACGTAAATTTGTTAATAGTTCCTTTATTTTGTATTTTAAGAAACAATTATACAAAATATGGCATAATTTCAAACTTTTTATTCTTAAAATTAGTTATTTCAAAATTTTATATACATTTTTCTGAGTTTGTTTATTTAACTAACTAAAAAAAAATTTATATCTCTCGTAGTTACAATTCTTCTTGCCTTCTTAAAAATATTAATATCCTATTATTACATGCTAAAATTCTTTATTATTATCGCAAGCACATTTATCAATTGTAACCTTGGCTTGAAACTTTTTCAAAATTGAACTCAACCATCAAAATTAAATACTCAATTGCTATGTACTTATCAAATTACCTTACTCATTGTCTCAATTAATTTTCATTATTCATTTTGAAATTAACACCCAATCTTATCTAAACACTCTAAATTTTGATTGTAATAATCTTCCAAATTTATCAATTTTATATTTTTATTTTGCAACTACCCTTAGTGTATCATAACAATACTTGACGGGGATTCGATGAAACCAAAACAGACAGTTTCAAGATTGTTGGCAGGCGAATTGGCGTCGACTTGTCGAATAAATAATAGACACGGACGGTTAAAAGATTAGCTACCAGCGTTGGCGTCGATGCTTGCCCTAGGGCTGCATCGGGGGAACAATACGGGAGTTATATCCAATCGGATATCCATATGAAAGTTTCTTCGGGAAACTGGGCATATCTGACAAAAGTCGCAATTTTCCAAAATTGGAACGAACAGGTTTTTCCAAACAGCTATATTCGCGGAACGATAACGCTACTATGAACAATCCCTCTACTTGAAATCAGCTGCCCGACGGAAATTGTACTTCCTTTTTGTAATCTTGGTACGAGTATAACGCGTTCATTCAAAATCCAGGGGCGGCTTGAATTTTCAGTCTGACGTAATCCGTCCTTAGAATTTATATTCATTTTGTATTTTCAGTATTTCCCACCTATTACTTGTACTAACAGTTCGTATTTACTGTAGAAATAAAATCTAATAGTGTTTCTTGATGTTTCTATTATTATAAATTGAGTAAGGATGTTAATGTTTTATGCATAAATTTATTTTGGCATTGAAGGAAGGCGTAGCGATGTTACTTAATACAGAATCATTGATTGTCCTTTGTTATTGACTACGTTAAATTGCTTTCGAACATTTATTATTACTGAGTGTCCTTGATCTGATTGTCCATGAATAGTGTCCGATAGGCCTGCGCTTACTACAGCATGCATTTGTGTAGTATTTTGGTAGAAAGAAATTTATTTGTATTAAAAGTACTATTTTAACGCTTTAGCTGGAATTCTATACTTAGTGATGCTGTCCAAGTATTATATAGTGATAATGTTTGCTAATAGAAAATAAGAAACTTTAAATCAACTGCAACGTGTATACGTCAAATAAAATCGTTATTAATATGTTTTACATAAATTTATCTCATTCTACCCTCCGATGTTAACAGCAGAAGCCAACAGCACGGAAAGCAGAAACCAATCTTTAAATGTAATACGCATAGAAAAATGTTCCAATCATACTCCAACTTTTGTTTTTATATTGTTCTGTACTACAAATTTTAGCCGATAGCAAGCCCAGTTTCAAATAAAGTTTTCAAAGCCGAAACAAACGATGGCGGTACGTATGGAACCGTCGGAACGGACAGTTGCGGAAAGGAAGGGCAGCTGAAAAAAAAACCCGCAAAAACGAAATCGCTATTTGTTTTTGCAATAAGCATCGTGCGAGTTGGCCACGGCCGCGATTGTTGTGCAAATATCCGGAAATGCTTATGAATATCGCCACCAGTTCGTTGGTCGGCTGTGCAAACAATGGATGGGTTGGCGGTGAATGATATATCGAGAACATAACAACGGACGCATCCGACTGAGACGTCCTATCACCAACTAAGCGGACCATTGAATGTATTGTTACAACCCTGCTGTCTGACCAGTTTCACCCCGATAATGGAGTAATTACCGAATTGCACGGAATTATTCATAGCCATTGATTAGCCTAGGTGGTTTTACCCGATACCGGCCTGATTGATTGTGCAGCTGGAGATAAGTTACAGACGACAGCATTCCGCTCCCTCCATTAGACGTAAGCTCGAATAAAAGGAGTTCTATTAGGAAATCTCTATTGATTTGTGAAAGAGTGCTGGTCTAGGGATTCGAATAACAAATCTCAATTATTCGAACATTACCAATAATAACTCCAATTTATTCCAAGTTGTCGTTCTACCAATTAAACTAAAGTTTCCAGGAAGTGGAAACCACAGCAGTGCTGATTCTAGGGTGCGATAGCTGTTGCAGATTTTTGTCTTACAAATTGACAAATATGTTAGTAGTTAAAGCCGACTACGTAAGTGCAGCTTGAAGTTATAACGAACGCACTTCAATTTTAAGCGACAATTTCTAAAACAAAGTTAAGTAAGGTAGCACCTCACTAAATGCAAGATTACGGTCAAATTTTGATGCTGTGTCGATATGTACCTTATATTCAAACTATGTATTTTTAAGCTTCTTACTAATAAATCATCCACATCTGATTGGAACCTAGAATTTTCAAGATTAAACAAAAACATTCCAAATACATTCAGATCTACTATGACTATTAGGTTCAATGTTTTTGACTATGGTATGGTCAAACATTAGTTTCATTTAGTATGGTGATGGAATACTTCCTAATATGAATGCAACTACGTTTACACTGAATTGTTAAACTTGACCTTTGAATTTTAAGTGATTTATAGTTGCATTCATCAATTAGGAACTATTTCATAGCCATACTAGATGAAAATAATTTTTGATCCTGATATAAATAAAGCCTAACCGAATTCCGATGAGGTACACAAACTACATTTCTTTATAACTTGATTTTTTTTTTTGAGTTATAAGTTAGAACAAACCGCGTGGCGTAACGCTCATGTGCCAGATTAGAATCTCCACTAATTTTAATTTAATTGCGCAACTCGCATAACGTAGATTGAAATCTCTGAAATAGATTTAGCTTGATCAAAGCCTATCTAATAATTAACTAACATTTCCGTGAACACTCACTAAGCAATGCTAAAACCCCTAAGGAAACACTATGAAATGTTAATTTCAAAACATTAACACTCCAAGTGGGTAAAAACAAAATCTCACAGTCCCACGCTGCTCAAAAAGTTTTCCCGAAGGATAAACGCAATTAAGCTATTGACAGTTGCAAGGTATCGTGTGTTTTAAAAAGATCACATTTTAAGCAAGCTATAGCCATTGACCAATCTGAAGTTCATCTTAATTTGAGTCGAGTTCAAATAAAGGTGATACTTTCATGATACGATTAGTGGAAGAAACGCACTCGTGCTACTGGGCAGCTGAACCGCGCTTCTTACTTAAAAAAATATTTGCATTATATTATGTTGTTTACCTATTGTTTTTCTATAGCAAATGTAACTAGTGCTATTATTAGATTTTTTAATTTCTTGTTCTGAAGCGTTTTAGATTTTTGTCATTTTTCTAAAACCTTGTTTTAATTTATTGTAGAATCTTAGTAGAATTGTAGAATTTCTTGTCACTTTTCTTATTACTTCTGGTATTTCATTATATTCTTTAATATACCTATTGGACCGTTTTATATTGAGTTCGTCTCTTTTCCGTAATTTTTTTGTATGGCTTCCATTTTCAATCCTGCCCAAATTTTGGCTAAGCTATGTTTGCATACGTAATTTCCCGCCAATTTTGTATGTGTTTATATGTAGGTTTGCAGTTATTAAATAAGTTGTCGAGCGTAAACTTTTTACAAATGTAGTCACGTCTTAAGCGCCCTGAAGCAGTTTCTCACTATTGTTTACACCTGTGGGATTTCCTCACTGAAGAGCAATTAGTAGCAACTTTGTTTATTACGCGATCTGACGTCATGAACTGGTAGAATTCTTAAGGATTATAGTGGTAGGTGACCACCGTTTATAACGGCTCAAAGCTTCTGTTGATGCCTGCTTAAATGAATCTTTACAGATGTTATATTTTAGTTGGTAATTCTTGGTGATTTTTGGACATGGGCCTGTCTCATCTCCTTCCAACTGTCTTTGTTAAGCAACTCCTTCATTCATGGCATTTCTGCAGTATATTTTATATCGTCTATCCAGATTCTAAATGGTCGTCATCTGAATCGCTATTTCTGATATGGTCTCCACTGTCTAGCTCACATAATTTATTTTTTACGCCTCGTATGTATTCATTTCTCTTTCATTGTGATAAAGATATTCCGATTATTGTTTTTACATAGCGCTCTGTGTTGTTTGGAGTATTTACATCTTTTTGCAATCGTTCAGATCTGGGCGTCCTACGCCAACACTAGTAGGATACACTGTTCAAATAGACGAATTCGGATATATATTGGAATATATTTGTTCTTTAGAGTATTTTGCTTCCATAGCCTAAGACTAGTGATGCAACAAAAAAAAACCATTTGTTTCCTAAAACCTGTTTTTTTAAACGAAGCGCTGTGTTTTTTTAGATAGGTTTTTTTTCAGAATTAAAGTGTAGTGAATAACAAGAAGTAATATTCTTTGAAAAAACAAAAAACAGATATTTCTAAATAAAAATAATACAATTCATAGGTAAAGTGAATTACAGAATTTGTAATAACAAAAAGAAACAAATATTTCTAAAGAAAAATAATGCATTACATTTCATGGCCAAAGTGGATATAGAAATTACAATAACGCAGAAATTACTCGCTAACAGACATGGCTGACTCCTCAACTGACTCCGAGTCAGTATCCATGGAGTTTACGTCGCCTATGTAGGGCAGTAGGTATAAAATGTTACTTTTGTTTATTAAACATTTGCGTAGTCTGTGTCTTGATCTTTAGAGAGCATGTAAAATCAAAATACGTTTAAATTTTGAGGTTTGCTTACATACCGCCGACCATACCTACCAAAACGTGCCGCCAATTACAAAAATGAGTAAAAAACAAAAAACCGGTTTTTGTGTTTTTTAGGGTTTTTATTCGATTTAAAAAAACGCGTTTTTTCATCACTATCTAAGACGAAGAAAGTTTTTTAATCGCGAAAAATGACCTTCCGATATTTCTTCGGAGTTTTACATTTCAGGCTCCTTAGATGACGAAAAACGGGTTTTCTCAATTCCGTCTGTCTGTTTGTCTGTCGGTCGATCTGTCTGGCTGTCTATCTGTCTGTCTGTCGATCTGTCTCTCTGTCTGTCTGTCTCTCTATCTGTCTGCCTTTTGCCAGAATATCTCAAAGACTATTTGTTGTCAATACTCGGTATGAAATTTACTTGCTTTCTTTTGCTTTGCCATTTCACTTACCTTTCATTGAATACAATGATTTTATCCAGGTAAACTTAATTACTCAGAAGGGATATTTTTAGCAAAAACGTACATAACTTGATAAAATACAACACAGGTGCTTGAAGAAAAAGCTATAATAAATTCTGATAAGTAACACGAACAACGAAACAACACTTCCAAAAAGCAAAAACTAAACTATGAACATAAATAAATAACGAAACAACACTTAAATCAAGTAGATATTCAAGAAAGAAGAAAACCGTAATAACATAATTTTCTATGGCAATAACCCAGCATACAAGTCTAATGCTACAAGTTCTAAATTTTTTTGGTTTAACTTTTGGGTCGTATTCGAATAGGGTCTTAATCTCAGTTTTAGTATGTTTGCTCATTTTAACGGTTGCTTTGGATACTATACTGCCGCAAGTATGAAGCAATTCCCATCGATATAAAAATGCATCTTTGGTATTGACCTGTTAACACAAATATACACCAGAGGCACATTGCTCTCCGCGATATCTGACTTAATTGTAAAGACAAATAGCACTAACTTTTCCGTCTGTATCACTGTAACATTTTTATGAAAAAAACTCCAAACACTTCTTCCTTCACTGATTTTAAAACTAAGGCTTTGCTATTGGACACTTGTTCCCTTTTCCACTTCTTATCTACCTTCTACCTTCATTTCTTTGGCGCATGCTTCTCAAATACATCACTTTCACTGTCCTCAGATGAACTGTACTGAGGAATCTCACCATGATTCATACTTAAAGTCAGTTCTAACGTGATAAACAAACAATAAAGGATAGAAAACAACACTCTGTCAATACAACTGCAGATCATTCATGTAACACGCACTAACACGCGCAGGTAAAGGTAAAGGTTCAACGTTATTTTAATTCCTAGAACTGGACCTTGCATCCCTCTTCAGCCAATAACGGAAATTTCAGGATGGGATTGCGAAAGAGGGGTTGAGAATGGAAGAAAGGCCAGAAAAAGTGTAGAAGTACTGCCCCGGCATTCACCTCAGCGAAGGCACTCTACTGACTCAGGAAAACCACCTAAAATCTAAATCAGAGTAGACGGCCACAAGAATCGAACCCACGACTTCTCGAATGCTAAGTAGACGTGTTAACTCCTAATCCACATAGCTCGGTGGGATGATACTCACACACGCCCATTTAGTTTTTCTAGGTTATTCCTCACTTGGTGCTTAAATCAAACCCTTAGAACGCATAAAATTATCGAGCGTTCAATAATAAAATATTTTAAACAATTTCAATTAATAGTAAACTTCAGTTATCGAGCATTTTGTTTTTTTAGGGTACATATTTAATTAAAATATCGAGCAGAACTTACTGTGCAAATAATATATTTTATATTGCAGATTTTGTTAAAATACCAAGCATTTCCAATTAAATTAACGTACTACAGTTTAATTTTTTTATCGAGCAGTTAGTATTTGTTTAGCGTGAAAAATACATTAAAATATGGAATGTTTATTACCACCCAAAAATAAATATTAACACAGATATGGCGAACAACGTGTCAAATCTGCGATTAGACCAACATAAACTAAACTAGAAAGAATTTAAATGTTAAGTGGTCCAAATATGTCCGAAAAGAGAAAAAGAAGAAAAAGTAAAACAATTGTTTCAAGAACCAGTCTTTATTGTCAGGTAGGTTAGTTACTACTATGTGTTAAAAAAGAAATTACATAAGAGTTGGCTATGGAGAGCATTAGAAACAGAAAACTTTAGAATTTCCATAGCAGATTATGATATAAACTTATGACAACTACAAAAAAACAGTTAATGAATTCTAAAACTTGCTGTTTGCTTTACTTTTAGTTTTCATTGGCAAACTTTATGTAATTTCTTTTGAACACACGCTATAAATCATGTAGCATGTATAATTCACAATAAAGTATGAAAGGGATCCTGACATAAATCGCGCTATTGGATTTATCTAATATATCGTTGAAGATGAAACCTTTTGTAGATCGATAAGTAAGTAAACAGTAATTAAAAATAAAGTTCACCAAAGCAAAATACCTAAAGTTGTAATATGGAAAACCTTGAACCCTAGATAAAAAGGTGTGTGCTTTTTAAAAAACGGCCTTAAAAGAAATACATTTAAAAGTTTTTACCCTTTTTACCTAAGAAACTAACCCAAAAAGGCAGACTTATTTGCACAACTATTCAAAATTGATCCAATAATATTTCTTTATCGTTCTTTCTCATTTCTTCTACTCCTATATAATTGTTCTCTATCTTGAGCGGAGTGTGTGGCTTCCTGAACTGATTGACCTCTTGCTTGACGTTTCTCCATTTTTTCCTCGTGTTACTTCTTAGCGCTTCCATGTTACTATTGCATGAAATAATATGCCCCAAGGTTATTGGGAACCCTAAATATTTGAGATTCTCTGCAACTTCATATTCTGCTATTCCCTAGACCCTAGGCTGATTGTCGTTACTTCTGTCTAAGATCATTACCTTGGTCTGCGATATATTTATTTTTTTTCCCATAATTTTTGCTCCTAAAGATGATTACTCTTCCTCGGAAGCTATAACGAGAGTATGGTGTGCATTAGATTGTTCATACGCTTTTCTTCGATAGGTACGTTTTTCCTATTTTGACTGAGTTTGATTAAGTGTGATCAAGTACCCATTTCAGTTAATGTTTTCCATGTCACATGTCACATATTACATAGTAATATTTACTTCTCTGGTTTTTTCAATTGCGAGGGGTGTAAAGAATTTGCTCACGGGTTCCTTTACCAGGTATAAACATTGTGTGTTTATTAGACATTTGGGGTAAAAGATATGCATTAGTCTTTCGTTTATAATGTTAAGTAATATCTTACTGCAGTGTGAGATCAATCCAATAGAGTCCGGAAGGTCTTTATTGTATGATGGAGATAATTTCTACGGCCAATTTGATGTCTGCTACACTTTTTTGCATATTGTTGGTTATTCCGATTGCCTTTAAGATCTCTATTGCTATGCAGAGGGTTTTTCGGTTACCCAGTTTCTTTACAGTTCTGTCTACGTTGCTAAGATGTTGGACTTACATTGTTGTGGTCCTAGTCTTGATGATACTGAGGTGGAGTTAGAGCCACTGAATACGTTATCACCATATTTTCACTACATTTCTGCTATATCTTCTGTAGTTTTTATTATATTGCCATTTCCTCATGTATTACCTGGGTGCTTGGTTTGAAATTTCGTGTTACGCGTTCCAATTGTTTGGATAGCTGATCCGGTACGATAAACATAAGTTTCCTAAATATTTCTTAATACTATTATTAACCAGAATGCGTTTGCTTCTTGTAAGGTAAAAAACAATATTACATATTTAAAGTAAAAAGGTGTTGTGTAATAATACAATAATATCTATGATATAAAGTTTGGCTAGGAACAGAAACCATAAAATAAGGAGAAAACAGTTACTTGCAATGTATCTTTCATAAATTTGTGTATGTAGTACCAGGCAAATGCTTTTTGCACAAATGAAATTCACTCATTTTGAAGAACATTCATTTTCAAACTGTTTATTTTCGAATTAATCGATTAAAGCTAGGTTTGTTAAGCTGTGGTGCACGTTCCGGCAGCTGCGGGGCAATATCGGTTTAATAAAATAAAATGATGCTTCGTGTTGAGATAACGGCCATCTGTCATCGCAAATACTTTTCACATAATTTGTTGTTTTAACGGAATGTGCTTCATTGTTTGTGTACGATTAATTAAATGGCCGAATACGTGATCGCGATCGGGCTGGAAGATTTTTGAGTTCGCGCCACGCACGTACTCTAAATAATAATCCTTTGCAGATTAAACTCAGGAAATCGTTCAGCGGTAGCAATCAAGTTTTCCTATTAATGATTATTTAATTGGAGAGGTGGCCTTTTCGTGCCGAATGCGCGTACTAACAAGCAGTCAGCTATTTCGACCCGTTCGCAGCCTATCAATCAGACGTCAATTACAGAATTTTTGCTGCTCTACTGCAGTTTTATGCAGCAAGTTGCGATATGCCTCAGCATATTTTATTTAGATCGAAACGATGCTAATTAATTTGAAGTGATTTCGAGCAAAAAGTTCATAAAACCATGCCATGATAGGCACATCTGAATTGCTAGGTAGAAAGTTAACATATATTTTGCAATACAGTTTCAATAATGCAATTAACTATACAGCAACGATCAGTTTGGGAACAGATTTACGAGCCACACCATGACGATATTGCCAAGATGGAAAATTAAAAGATGTTGAACTAATTAGAATTAGAGGTATCACTACCAAGGTGACGAACATACAGCCGTCCATATATGCACATTATCTATTGATTACCGAAAGACTTGTGACCGTGTAGCGCCTGGATAATCAGTACAACAAAAAAAACTGCATGGGAAATACATAACTATTTAACACTATATCGAAGTTCGATAAAGGCAATATTTACAGGTTAGATTTGGAATTGAACAGAGTGAAATGACGCGGATAAATTGGTATACAGATCGTAGGATCAATTTAAAAATTAACGCCGCCACTGTCTTTTTGTGCAAGCCAGAAAGTGGACTACATGTCTGAACTTCTTCAGTTAGAGCCGACGAGTAAGTGGTCATCATAGGGAGCTAGCGCAAGGTTGATGTCAGACGGGTTGTGATTTGAGTGTTATAGTTCCAAGTGATGTGGCAATCATTTTGGGAGCAGTAACGGCTTCTCGTGGAAATTTTGACGCCGTCGATTTTAATAGCTCTCAAGTCTTATTCTATAGATACGATTGTTTGGTTTTGCAACACGTTTTTGGGCAGTTGAATGCGACGTTAAACCCTGGCAGGACATCACCAGTCTGAAGAGCGACGCTCTATCTCAACGCAAACCTGAAAAGCTTTTCATTATATCCCTTGAGGTTGACGCTGACTTCCTCGAAATCAATCTTTGAACTGTCGCTGTCTATGCTTTACTAGACAAGCAAAAGCAGATTTGAAACAGCTATTGTTATAGCGCTAGTAGATCATCGCCAATTTTTTCATAGTTAATTTAGATCTTAAGTTCTCCATTCTTTTTTCAACAAATCCGAGCTGAACGCCTTTTGGTAGTTTATAATCGCCACCTAAATTGGTGCACACAGCTAAGTTGACTAAGTTCTATTGCTAAGCAATGCATGTTGTAAATTAATGACACTTGGGACATGCTACATTAAGTTAAGCAATGCATGTAGTGAATTTTACCGCCATTCTGCGTATGATTTATTATTTTGAGCCATAACAGTAGGACAACTGGGCGATTGAAGTCCTTTTTGGAAGTAGCTTTAACGACACTTGTGGCAACCCTATGGATTTTGGCGGATTATTCAATTCACTGACATTAAGTTATTTGAAGTTCTAAGCGCGTGTCGTTTGAAGTATAGAAAAACTTCTTTGCTGAATTAATCTAGATCCAGGGAGGATATTGTATCCTCAGTGCTGCCAACCAATCTTTTCTGCTTGCCCGGCGGCCGCTGTCGGTCTACCTTTCAAGCTCGGAGATTGGGAACAAGTTTTTCGCCGATGCCCCTGGGTTACTGCCTCTTAACGTTTTAAGCCTCTCCGCGATCTTACTTCACCTGGAGCGCCAGTTCGAACTGGAAAACCAACGCTTGCCTTTAATTTGGGGATCCGGACTTACTGCGCTATAGATGAAATCGCCCCAGCAATCAGTACTCTTGCATGCTTACCATAATTCATTTCGAATACAATATTTACAGATTTATGTTGTACTATTTCTGTAAAATACTGCACATCGTAAGTTTAACGGACTCAAATTTGGAGCCGTCTGGGATAGTTATACGCTATTTCGTATGCTGTTCAATTTGCTACCAGTCCATCAAATTTATTTCCCTTATAATGTATTGCCCTGGCGTAACATTTAAAAGAAACTCCCGTAGCAGTAACTCGATGACAGGACAGCCCCCAGTCGACTTACGGGACTTTTATGTAATTTGCGCTTTGAATATAGTGGTAATAGGTTACATTCTGTTTACTTTGATTGTAAAGCGAAATAAAAACGTTTTAGGAATTATACAAGTTTTAAGTACATGAAGGCAAAGGTAAAGTCATTCAGCGTACCGAATTTGTAAATTTTCTTTGTGGAAGGGCTTTTCCTAGTTGAAGTTTTACCAATATACCGTAAGCCACTTGAAACAACTATGATAGGGCCCTAGTAACAATAATAGTAATAGTAAACATGCTTTAACATCTCTACCGATTTAACTTTTATAATTAAACGCTAGCATTTGCAGCGTAAGGCCTCACCTTTCGCGTCTGTAACTAGTCGTGCTTACCTTTACTGTATGTTACAGGCAGTAAATAGTTTTGCACTTGCAAGAATTGACGACGGCCATGATGAGAAAAACCTTGAAAACCACCAAGAACCATAAAGGACTACGATTTTGATCACTTCTTGCCAAAAAATACATTAAATGTTGCAAATAGTAATGTAGTAAAAGAAAAAACAACGGAATGGATTACATGAAATAATAAATTATGGTTACAAAATATTTTCTGCTATATAAAGACAGTGAAAGGGCTGTATAAACGATATAGTGATTAACCATAAATAATACATTGCAGAAATCGTCCTCGGCACTCCAATACAAAGAAGCGGGATGTATTCACTGCTTGTTAGGTTAGTTGTAGTTTTAAATTGTATGTTTTATACATTCTAAATGCATGGGGACAAAATATGCGAGGTAACTGTTTCTAAAAATATTAATTTTGCGTAAGTCGCTCTACTGTAATCTGCCTATTTTACTTACCTGCCCAGAAAATAAGAAGCTTGCAGCTCGAACGTGCAGGTATTTTTGCCACTACAGCGGTGCTACTGCTTTTAGCTATCAATCTCTTCTCATATAAATTCAAATTGCGGTATAAAGTACTAGAGCCAGTTGGACTAAGAAAACTAAGCCTAAGCAATGCTGCTTTTTAGGTTCACCCTGTAGAAGTTACTAAAGAAAGTATTGCTTGGCCAAAGTTTTATCGTGCGGGTAGTTCTCTTCCTGCAGCCCATAAAATCAAACGAATTGTTCAAAACTGATTCAATCAGAGAAATACAAGTTATCGAACACCTACAGATGTAGCAGAAGGGTGGCTGGCACTGATAAGGGCTGCGTTGTGGGGAATTCGGCAACCCCAGATAGCAGCCGCCTGTTTGCTTCGCACGGTAAACTGCGAATAATTTGAGCGAAACAAGTGGCGATTTTAGGCGCAGGGCCTGGACTTGTCAACATTAAAGGGCAGTGGAGGGATTTGTCAACAATAAGGGACACTTCAAAGCACTGCTTTAAAATAGGTTCATTTACTTTGCTGAGCGCCATTCGTCCCGCTGGGTCGGCGGGAGCATGCATAAATGATTTATCCGCTCGGAGATAATTTAGCAACTCTGATCGTTTGCTGGGCAATACGGTTCACGTTACTTGCACGGAAACTGTTGGTCTTGCTTTGCAGCCTTGAAAGCATTATAATTTTAGACTTTCAGTACAGACTGTTTATGGACTGAGGGAATCACTTCGGTGGATTTATTATTTAACAGGATGTTTAAAGCGAGGAGCTCAATAACACCATTGACGTCAAGATAAGCTTTTACGAGCACTATTGATATTAATCTTTTCAGATTTCATTTTATCAGAGTTTTGTATTTTATGTATGGATAAAAATAGAGTACAAACGGCAGACCTGTGTTTTTACGAAGAGTTAAGGAAGTTAAATGGAATCATCGGCAGAGAAAAAACAAGGTTGAAAAGCTGATGTACAAAGATGCACATCAGTAAAACAAGAAACATGTACTGCAACAGGTCGATAGACATAAACCATGTCCGAAAACGGTGCAGAAGAAAGAGAATGAGGAGAGGACGATTATAGGAAACTGGGATAAAGCATGAAAAAATAACCAAAACATCGAAGAGATAAACTAAATGGCAACATTAAAGCTAGAGTAAACAACTTACTTATGCTCAATCAAGACAGATTGGCATTGGTAGGTAAGGTTAGGTTTTCATAATGATTAGAATTTCATTAATGACCCTTGACAAAATCTACCCATTTAAACCAACTAGGGATGCAACAGAAAGAAGTCCAGAACATGAACGAAGAGGAAGAAGAAGAAGAAGTTCTCTCTTCCAACTGATTTTAGTATCGTTTTGAAGATATGAAGTTCGATTTTTACTGAGCTGTTTGAATATAATGCAAAAACGAGTATTCATTACTTGAATTATGAGGGACTAACATGACTGACCTAGTTGACAACATGGGTGCTGATGTTATAAGCTTAAGATGCAGTTTCAAGTCAGTGAAGTTCTCTAACGCAGCATATGAATTAATTTGTAGGAAAAAATGTATTAACCTGTACTTGTAACTTGTAGAAAACTATGTATAGTATAATCCGTAGTCAACTTATTTGTATTATAATTTCTATACGTGGGCTGCACTGCTGTTTCTAAATTGGTTTCCAAAAAAAAAAAAATAAATTGAAGTTACTGTTCTACTCAATAGGCGTCTTATATTGCAATTGAATTATTCTAGTATTTTACCATTTCAATTCCTGGAGCTTTATGTGATTTAAAAATTCAATTATTTTAACAAACTCATTTCCATCGGTTGGAACAAATTATAAAGAATAGATTTTTTTCTTTTGATAGTCCCTCAGCACTAACTGATTGTTTCTTAGAGTCGTTATAAATTTCATTAACTGTGACACGATGCTTCAACGTTTTTTCGGATACTGAAGCGATCATATTTCAATAATTGGGTTGCACTTCTACAAAATATTATTTACTTTATATTTTTATAAATGAAATTACATTTGCTAAACGAATTGACTGAAATATGTTTATAACTTTTCGTCTTTGAATTTTAATAGTTATTGTGTACTTCCATGCTATTATATTTATACAAGGTCGCTGTTCAATATGGAGTCAAAGCACTGTTGCTAATACGATTTGAGATATAGATTTAGGATTAAAATGGTAGAAAATGAGAGGTTACAGATGGTAGAAGACGAAATAGTGAAGATACTTAAAAACCCCTTGAGATCCAAACACTCGCGGATGGTGGCTACCTCTCCCATTGATTATAATGATCGCCCTAGAAGTATGTAATATCAATGTGATCTAATAATGCCCAATATGGATGGACAACGTAAGAAATATACCACCAAACTATTCATTTTCGAGTTGAAGAAGGTTTTATGTCAAAAAGTACCAAAGTGTACTGTTTTCCAGGTATACGAAAACATTGTTTCGAGGAAATATTCAACATTTCTGTTCTTTATAATCCCTATAGCAAGCATATACTTATTTTGCTAACAGCTATATATTTAAAATGATTTAGACGTAAATTCAACGAGGTCGTTCATTCTACTGTTCAAATATGAGCAACATCGCACAGGGAGGGGTGACATAAACCACCATATTGCTAAAAATGTCGTAGTTTTGACACCAACGTTTAACACGTATTTGTTCCTAAGATTTATCAAAAAGCGTTAGGTGTGAATAAGATACATTATTGACTAAAGTTAAAGAAAATGACTTTCTGTTCTTTATCAGCGCTAATATTTAGTAATTCAGTTCTATATGCAATTAATTTCTTGGACTAAGTGGTGGATATTGCTGTTGCTTGCTTGATTTTAATGACCAGAGTCAAAAGTGTTAATTATCAACGATGTTGTTCAAAGACCTGTATTTTTGATTTTACATATTATGTATGCTGCCAGTTATAAACATTTCTTGCTCGCAAATAAAGTAAATGAGCAATCAAAAAACATATGATTAATGGTAACTATAAATAATACTAAACATATTCCAATGATATATGAGCTTGAAGTAATTTAAATTTTAGTTATAATATTTGTATATTGTCAAAATGACTTTCTACATTTAAAAACCTTGATTCTTTTACTTAAATACCAAATTAACTTGGTGCCAGTTCGATATGCGGTCTACCATGTATAATGCTAATGTATAATGATATACAGGTCCACATATAGGCGAAGTATGTGGTTCAATAAATAAACCCAAAATTGTTTGTTAATTATAGGTAGTAATTATTCATTGTTTCCCTATAATCTCGTGGTTAAGGAATAGTGATTTAAGTTACAAGCCCAAAAAGGCATTCTTTATTGCACGAATAGGTCAAATTAGAATGCGAGCGTCAGCGAGCATTCTAAGACATATGAGTGCAATAAAGAGCCTTTTTGCAAGAGTGTCTTACAACGTGTTATCTACGATCATTCTTTTACGAAAGTATGCATTTCATTTTGTATTTTTTAAATTTACATGCAATAAAATTTTTATAACACTAGATTAATAAAAGTTAACTTTTTGCACTAAAATTAGTGTAGCATAGATTTCTTATTGACATTAGCGTGCAATAAAATTTTTATAACACTAGTGTAATAAAAGTTAACTTTTTGTACTAAAATCGGTGTAGAAAGTAGACACTTTTTACATGATCGTAGATAAAGCAATAAATGAATTGCCAATCGGATAATTAAGTACTTTCACTGCTCATTATTCGGCAATTTGGTTGTTTTTGAAATTGTTTATTCATTATGGTTAATTATTCATACTTAAGATAATTGCATAATAGTGACACATTAATTAAACATAATAAATATTTTTGACGATAGATCGCTTATTGAACCACAAGACTTTATCTATGTTGGTCTGCATATTATGTACGATGTTAGAGATGTATATGTATAAATACTTATAATTTAACCATTTCTACTGTATGTACATGTAGTTAATTAAACATAATAAATTTTTTTGACGATAGATCGCGTATCAACCGCAAGACTTTACCTATGTTGGTCTGCATATTAAGTAGATCGCATATTGAACCAGCTACTTTATTGTAGACCGTATTATACATGGTAGACCGCATATCGAACTGGCACTTAACCTTTCAATGGCCAAAAGTAATGGTTATTTTTAAATTGCATTTTATAAATTTTAGCTAGCTTAATTATGAATTTAAAACATCAAACTGTTTTCCAGATATGGCTCACTGGCCTAAATTTTAATGAAATTAATTACTGTTCTTTCCTTTGCCGGTGAGATAGGTTTTGTAGGTGACACTTATGAATCTGACAGTAAAATTTACCTCATTTATTAGCCGCAAGATAAACAGCACTTTGTTAATTAAGTAGTTTGTTCGTAGATATGACTCGCTACTTATTATTGTTGCTTTCTAGGCAAAGTTGGATCTGGTTTTCTAACTTATATAATTTTTCAGACCTTTTGAACCAACTTAGTACATTTCCAGTTATTCCATATTGTTTTAGCTTATTAAGTAAAATACTACGATCTATTGTTTCAAACGCCCTTTTAAGATCCAAAAAGACTGCCACACTATACTCATCGTTATCAATGGAACGTTTCCAATTGAAAATAGTAAACTGTAGTGCACTTTCGCAGCTGTACTTACTTCTAAACCCAGATTCATTTTTAGTAAAAACGTTGTTAGTATCAAAGTATTCAACAATTTGTTTATGTACAACTTTTTCTATAATTTTTTCAACAAATGGCAAAGCATTTATAGGTCGAAATTGACAATCTTTATTAGCATTGCAAATTTTTTCAATTGGTGTTACTGTACTGCACTTTAACTTACTGGGGATTTTGCCTGTTTCCAAAGAAGTATTTATAAGATGCAAAAATATGTGTGCAGTAACATCAATTAATTGCACCCTTTACTATTATCATTTATATTGAATTTATTACTCATATTTTTTATAATTGACTTAAGTTCGCTCATTGTGATTGATTTAAATTTGTCTAATTTGCAGGCAGTTTGTATATTCTTATCTATAAACAGGTGGGGTTTTATATTTGGCTTTACGGTTGCTATGATATCACTTACACTATCGACGAAGTATTTATTAAAAGAAACTGCTTTATCATAGTCAGATTGTATTACTTTGTCACCGTCTTTGTATGAGACAACTATATCATTGTTTATATTGTTACCACACTTCGGTTTAATAGGCTCTTTTAAGGATTTCCACATCTTTTTAGAATTTGATCTAAACCTATCAATTTTGTTAGAAAAATATACCTTTCTTTTAGTTTTTAATAAGGTTACGGCTTTGTTGCGAAGTAGTTTATATTTATTCCAATTTTGATTTCTACTGTATACGTATATCACAATTTTTAAATTTAATGTAATGTCTCTCAATTTAATCGCTCTTAAAACTTCTTCGTCAAACCATGGAACTGAAGAATTTTCACTGTTTAATTTTTACAGGTGCCGTTTTATATACATTATTATTAAAGGAATCACTTATTCCGTCAAAAATGTCATTCACATTTGTTGATGTAATAGGCCACTCCACATTTAATAGTTTCATGTTTATTTCATTGATTTTCTCAATGCTCAAATTCATGTAGGGGTGGCAATATTGTTTACTTGTTTCCTTCCACGATGCTGGTATATTTAGTTGAATAATTGCGTGATCGCTAATTCTTGGTGTATGGAGTACTGTAGCTTGTATGATATTTACATTTACAATTACATGATCTATTAACGTCTTACTAATATTCGTTATTCTCGTAGGCTTCCTTACAATTTGATCATAACCATATGCCTGTATGACTGTTTTACATTTACGTGTATCAGCAAATAATATAAATTTTTTATTCTTATAAGTTTCGCACCATTCTTCTAATACATTTAAATAATCTCCACAAGTTGAGTTTGGAGAGCGGTAACTTGAACCTATGTACCATACGCCACACATAAGCTCTACCTTTATGAATATTGACCAATACACTGCAGTGCAGCTATTCAATTTTTCAATACTGGCCTTTATGCTGTTTTAACGTATATTAGTACACCTCCTGTGCACCTACAGTCCGAAAAACATAAATATTTATTTTAGCCATCGATATTTATTTCTGATTCATCGATATCTTCCGTTATTCTAACTTCACTAAGGTAAATTAAATCAAGTTTACTAGTGAAAATATATTGTTTCAGCAGATCTATGTTAGATAGCAGACTTCCAATGTTAACATAAATAAGTACAATACTGTTTTTGTTTATAATACTATCATCAACTGCATTCGACACGGTGTCTTTGTTATTTCTAAGTCACTGATCGGTTCTTATCGTGGGAACGCCATGTATATATTTAGTTTTGATGTTTTCGTCTTTATTCCTCCGTTGTTCACATTCAGACTGGACTTTATTTAAAATTCTTTGCTGGAGCTTTGTTCGATCGCAGGCTACTTTAAATTTTCTAATTTTTGTTTTATGTCGTAGAATTTGTAAAGCATCGTTTTTGTTTTTAAACATCACTCTCAATGGTCATATTTTTGATGCATTCGATGGTTCTAATCTGACTACCTTAAGATTCATAGTACTGATATCCATTATTGGTCCTAATACTTCAGTTACAAGTTTCAAATCTTCAGATATACGTACGTCCTTGTCTTGAGATTTTAACTCGTTTAAACTATAAACAATTACATTTTTTGCTCGCCAATCTCTCTCTTGCAATTCTGATATTACATTCTCCACTTGCATATCTTGTGTTTGTTCATTATTTTGGTTTATATTAGTTTTTAATTCGTCCATATCTCTCTATAACTTTTCCACCATCGATTTCAGGGATTTTATTTCATTATCCTTGGCGTCACATTTTTACATACGAATTTTAATACTCTCGCTTTACCACGTATAAGAGCTACTCCATATCGGGTTAATTTGCTGCATGATAGATTTACCAATTTTTTACAGTTATCACACGTTATATGGGTATGGGCATAAATATTGCACATCACACATTTATTCATTTTGATTATTACATATCCTTCGTGGTTTACGTATTGGATAATGAAACTAATAACAAAACGTTACGGTCACACCAAAATAATGTGGCTTACTGTTATGCAAATATGGTCTGCATAGGAATAAAGCTGCTAGATAGCCATAGAAAAATAATTAAAACGACGCCATGTGTCCTTTCGCATATATTAAAATCTCCTAGAGAAGCCAAACTAACTATGGCCTTAATTACACAAACGTTGCGAAGATGTGGACGCTTCCGGCATGCAAAGTGCTCCGACAATTTCATTTAACTAATTGTGCCCGTTGTATCATTTGCTGTAGTTGAGCTGAGGACAAACCAAGCATGCCCTATCAACTTATCCGGCATGCAGCAAACTTTTAAGAAGCGACTCATTCCGGCTGCTAATTAGTCCTGAAGGAGGGCGAATAAATGAAAGAATTACGACCCCATCTAATGAAGTGGCCAAGGCGGAACAATCATGACCGATCCTGGGCTCGCTTCCTTAAACTTCGTTGGCCGGCTCGTTGGCCGTATTTGGTGACAACTCCGAATTTTGCGCAATTAAATAGACGGCAGAATAAATTATCGAGCACTGGAACAGGGCGCTATTGTGCCGCGCAATTGATCAATGTTTTTGCGTGTGATATTGCGCGCGATAATTTATATCTGGACGTGCTAGGAATGGTAAAATATAGACAATTCTAATAGCGGATCGTGTTCTGCGGTAGATGCTGTTAGCTCGAATAGATACGTAGGTCGGCGAAGTTTGATAATTAATTGCATTTTTAAGTGGAATTAGAACATGCACGCTGAAATGCGGAGACTCACACTCGCGGTAGTTTCAGCTGGCTTCCTTGCAATAAAACATTACTGAATTTCGGCTTCGGTGTCGTACATGAGCTCGTTACGAAGTTTCGGAATGAGACTTGGTTAACTGTAGACTTCCGTTGGCTGTGGAAATTAATTTAACATTTGCCGTCCGCCCTTATCTATTATGACGTATTAAAATATATCTGACTAAAAATAAATCGCAACCAGAAGCTGTAGTTTCAATCGATTTCATTTTGAAACAATAATAAAATAAGCTGATTTAATCAAGACATTGCATAATTGAACAAATAAAACTGGATTAATAATTGGATATGAGTTGATAATTTAAGCTTTTGTTAGGTGAATACAAAATTAGAAAATATAATTTTTTTGATACACAGTGGTGGCCCAAAGGCAGTCCCTAAGCACGGAAATATCCATGAGACACCTTGAAAGGTAGAATCTCGAGGATACCATACAAAAGCAGCTAGGATCGTGTTTCTAGTCCTTGGTCTGCGAGTTTGCCGACGTAAAAGAGTTTTATAAACAAGGAGGTTATCGGACTGATCCTAATGGAAATGCCGCTTCAGCGGAAACAACCATACAACCGCGTTCCAGCTGTGCAAGCATTGCCACGGACCACCTACAGCTCCCTCAAGAACGCAGGTGAAAGAAGAGGAACTTACATAAAAGTGGTAAACCTTGTTAGACAAGCAAAGCAGGTTGAAATTCTTAGGAAGCTAAACAAATCTATCGTTTACTGGTAAACTATTACTAAAATACAATAATATGTTTCACTGAAGTGGGGTTTAACGGGCGGTGCGTCTAATTTAGAATAGGTAAAATGGAGATCTGTATTATGGGCACGCCATTTTTAAATACTAAATTTAAATTTAGAAACAATATTAGAGATTTATACCATTCACAGTTGGGCTCCAAATTAACTACACATCACGAAGACACACATCTCACAACTGTAGTGTGAGTAGCATAAATATTATTAATCACACTGTACATAGAATATTAATATTATAATTGCTTAGTAATAGGTTGCGTAATGACCTGTTTGAAGGCCTGCGTTTCCGCGGAATGTGAGGATTTGATGACTGGTGTGATTGTGAAATGTATGTCGATTGTGTGAATGCATTAGTTATTTAAGGATAGATTAACTTTGTACTTCAAATATGTAACATCTATATTATACATTAAATGTCTAAAATTCAACTATGATTTTGGTTGTAATCTCGATTTAATAATATACCCGCCCGATGTGAAGTTATAAAATATATTTGGACGAATTTAAATGAAGAGATAGGAAAATGTGTTTACGTAGCGTGCTAATGTTAGGCCACATCCTAATTTGATACCAGTAAGAATTTTAAATGTTAACGATAGGGAAATAAAAGTAGAACGATTTGAACCACAAGTAACCAAACTAAGCGAGTACAGTATGTGCAATTTTGAGCACTTCTCAAATATCGTCTGTTGAAAGAGTTACAAAATTATTAAATTTAATAAAAAGTAAGTCTTTAAATGAAGAAGAAAAATATTCAATTTTAAAAATATATGCAAAATATGTTTATGTCTTTCATGTTGAGAGAGACCCTTTAACAGTAACAAATATTTATAAACAAAGAATTCGCATACGTGACGACGCAAATCCTGCATACGTCAAACCATATAGGTTGCCACAAGCACAAAAAGAAGAAATACATAGACAAATTGATTCCATGTTAAAAAACGGTATAATTGAAGAAACTAGATCGGAATGGTCAGCGCCACTATTAATAGTACCAAAAAAGAAAGATCAAAACGGCAATAAAAAACGGCACGTTGTTATAGATTATAGGCTATTAAATAAGCAAGCAGTAGATGACAAATTTCCGCTACCATGCATAACTGAAATTTTAGATTCATTATCGGGAGCAGTTTATTTTTCTCATTTAGATTTATCTCAAGGTTATTATGAAATTGAGCTTGATAAGGAAAGTAGAAATTATACAAGTTCTACAACAGCTAGAGGACAGTATCAAATGACTAGATTGCCCCAAGGGTTAAAAATATTAGTCCTCCGGCATTTTCACGTGCTATAACAATTGCTATGGCAGGTCTAAATTATGAAAGTTGTTTTATTTATCTAGATGATTTAATTGTTTTTGGAAATAAATTAATTACTCATAATCAAAATCTTACGAAAGTCTTACAAAGACTACGAGACGTTAATTTAAAATTAAATCCCTATAAATCTGAATTTTTAAGGAAAGAGATTGCTTACTTAGGTCATGTAAAAAAAATTGTGCAGCTGGCTAATTTCTAAATAATCTAATTGAATGTTCTTGAGCTTTCTACTCCTAAATTGCTACTTTATCAAGTTCATTTATTTTCTTCCGAATTATACTATTTAGAAGTGTTTCCAATCGTGACGTTACCTCAACAATTGCTAGAGTTTCTACTAATTCGTGAGCTACGTCGCCGCTATATGTGCGTAGTTGGCAAGTTTGCAAGATCCTGCAGAAGCTGTCGACACCAGAAGTCATTATGTTGGATGACCATTCTAACTTAAGGAAACAAATTAGTACGGCCATGATCAAACTTTGAGAAAGTAATCGGCAAATTTTCCTCTGATCAATAATAAAAAAGTTTTTATCGGCCGGGTAACAAACACGCTAGCACAAAGGCAGTTTAATAATCGCAAAAAGTCGGAACTTTCCTGATAATGTGCTACTTCCAGACACTCTCGAGATTGTGTAAACTTATATAATATATTGTGCACACATCTTAATATACGCGAAACGGAAACGACGCCTTTGTTTCTTCCGGGAAGCGGGCGTCGAACGTAAGATTTCGTCACGCCAAGGTGCAATAAAGCTTGGAAAAGGGCGCGTGGCTGCGCTTTTCGATAGCGAAGGTGCTGCCTGTAATTAGCATGTTATTGTAGCGTACTAGGTCCACAGTCGGCCTGGATGATCACATTAATTTATTTCCAATAAACGCTGCTCTAGGCGCCTCACTTAGTTTAGTATTCAGAATTATTGCCGCCCTGTTTCGTACTTAATTAGCAATGGAAGTGACTCTTACAACACGCGTTTTCTATACCCTGACAGGTTTTCGAATTGCCCCAAATTCGGACCATTGTCGGATGATTGTCGGTTTCCCCTGGAATAGAACACTGCGAGCTAATAGATTAAACTTCGCATGGGTTGACGTAAATACAGCACCCATGAAGTAGAGAATTCACGTCGCTGAAATGCTACGTGATTTCCACTGAAATACGTACTCATTGACGGTTGCTTGTTGGGGTGTCACGCCAGGAGCTTGCCTGAGGATGTCGCGGTTTTGCTTTGGTTTTCCACGCTGCAACTGTACAATGTTAAGTTCGAATGGATTTTCAGCCTCTGGCATTTTGCTTAATACGGTTGCTGTAATATGTCGGTTTTAAAACTGTCGCTTTTCGAAATGGTAACGAACTAGTTCGTTTAATGGCGAATATGCATTGTTGAGTCAAATGGCGTTCCTACTTTACACTGCTTTGCATCATAGTTATTTTTCTCTATTAAATATGCTGATGACAGACAAGGTGTTTTCATCTGATAGAGCGGAAGGTTTACAAGGACTGCCAAATCAAGTAACAAGGGTCAGTACGAAATAAACCTGAACGTCAAGAACACCAAAGTAAGTGGCAAACATGCACGGGAGGGATTATGCAGAGGAAACGCCATTGGAAAGGTAGTATTACGGAATAAGTTACGACCTTCGGTTTCGAAGTAGAAATATACAGCGAATTAAACCTTGCCAAAGGCAACTGAGTACGAATATATGAATACTTTCGGGATGTATACAGAGATTATACAAAATTGCTGTTACACCTGTTACTACTTACATAGCTGAAACAAGAGCAGAAATCAGCAAGACAAAACAACTAGTCCGCACCACTGAGGTGGAAAAATCATAACGGAGCATTACCAGATAGAGTGCCTAATAAAGAAATGCGCAGCAAGTGCAGTATACCTACAACACATAGCAACATTTTTTAAAATGGGGCGTAAAATGGGAAGTCCACATCGAAAGAATGCCAAATGGAAGAAAACTGAAGATAGCAAAGAAAAGAAGCCAGTAGGCAAGATGAAACTTGAAAGACCACCTAGACGATAGACAAATATGTGAAATCACGCTCAGTCGAAGCCCCACCAAAGGAGGACTGCTGTCACTGGAAAACAGAGAACGCCTGCATAACGCTGAAGAAGAAGGAGAAGAACTTGAAATACATTTAAGCAGCCGCAACTGAAGGCAAGACTTGCAAAATAGTTCTAATCAAAATATTCAGTGGTTCCTGCTCATGATTTTACGTCGCAGGTGTTCGCTCATGATCCAATTCAATCAAAACATACAATACTACTATACTGTTTGCTTAAGGAATTAGCGAGTTTTTAACGGGAATCCAATTAAAGTTTAAATCCCTCCTAAGCATGCAACCCTTAGATACTTTGCAACATGCATTGCTTAACTTATAAAACACATGTAAGATTGAGGTATTTCATACCATGCATTATTTACTAATAAAACATAAGCAACTTAGCTTCACATGTACTACTTCAACGCATCGATAAAGCATATGTTTTTTAAGTCGGCGTAGGCCTTACTACACATGATGGTTGCGCAATCATTGGTGGCTATATCCGACCCGGGGTCGAAATAAAATTTCAATGCATCACAACTAGACCGGAAATGAAGTTTTACAGTAATAGGCTGCGCCTTGAAAATGATTAAATCCTTCGATGTTGAGGCTGCCGGAAACTATACTACTCTGGTATCAAACGCCAGGCCTGAATAGAATATTCAAGAAATTGATCAAATGTTGAGGCCAACTTCTCACAAAAAAATTATAACTCGAATAAACATAATTATAAGTTGTCATACAATACCAAACCATTAGAGAATAGAGTGACTATTCCACTTAAACTCAATGCACTTGTAGACAAAAAGTAAGGTTTTGGGTCTGGAAGGTTATATAGGTACGAATTCAATTTTCCTACTAGAATCGGCCACCCACAGAAAGCGTTAATCGAATTCAAGTTTAAAGCGTCGTAAACTTATTTCAAAACCTCATAAAAACAATTAACAATATATACTTTAATTAAACCTAAATTGCGATCAAAGCTAACTAAGTCCATACATGCAACAACGAAATTTAAAAAATCTGTAAACGGCTGTACCCAGAACTTCCATTGTGACATTAAATAATTTTAAAAGTCAAATTAAGTTAAAAGTAAAAATATCTTCAAGTATCTAATAAATTAAATACATTTTCAAATAAAAACAAATGTATCCCGCTGGGGTTTGAACCCATCTGCATAGCGATCGTAACCGTAGCTGCGTAGAAATCGTAACTGCATCCACAAGTCGAACTGCGCCATCGAGGCTATTTGAAATGATTGCTGCGCGGGCTTCTATTTAAGGGAACGGTCTTATTTTTGAAACGTTTCGACTCTTTTGTGACATTATACTGTATCTGTTGAGTCCTATTTTCGGCAAGTGTAAAACCTGACCTATGTAAAAATTACTACTTTTTTCAATTTCAAAATTAACGCATAAATAAACTATTTTTTTAACGTGCTCGCTCTACATACCTTTATCTAAAATTTTATCGGTTTTATTCCAGGTATATATTATAATGTGTGTGCAAAATATGATCGTCCTCCGACAAATAGTTTTTGAATTATACCGCCAACAGACAGACAGACGGAATTGAGAAAACCTGTTTTTCGTCATCTAGGCACCCTGAAACGTGAAGATCTGAAGAAATCTCGCAAGGTGACTTTTTCGTGATTACTCATTCAGACCATTATCATACAGCATATGTAGTTCTAGATGAAAATATTAAGCAGAGAGGGAATAAATATAAAATTCTTTGCTACGTTGATGATGCTGTTGTCCTCGCTATTACTGTGGACTTCTATAAAAGTTATATTACACATATTCAACACAATTGAAACTCACTAGATATGATTCTATCTCTATAAAAAGTTAAGTGCATAACTACATCAGTAGGTAGTCTGCGATGCAACGAAGTAGACGGGAAAGTAGTTTAGCAAGAAATTCCCTATAAATAAACAGGAAACCAGCAGTTTAAGCAAACAAAATAGAGAGATGTCTCAATGATATAATACGACGAAGCGGACGCATAGAAGACAAACGCAGCATCTACATGGCGATAGATAGATAAATTTTAAGTTACGAAGACGTCAGAGATAAGACCGGATACATCTAGAAAAAAGAGGTTCCTTCAGATTTAAGGGAAATATCAGGAAACAGCTTGTTGAGAGACCTGAAAATATGAGGACGTAAAATATAACTAACTGAGTGTATGTATAAACGAAAACACAAGCGGGGCAACAACAAAAACAAAATGGGTGTAGAAAGAATTTGCATTAGATAACTCACGAAAGAGAAGACTTAGACAGACTGTTACGTATTATTTTTCATTTGGGTATAATTAGACTACAAGTTTAAGAAAAGTCGCGAGTGACCCGCAATTCCTGATTGCATCTTTGGTTACATATTCCTATTTTTCATTTTTGGGAAATTTTTGGAAATCATTCAGCTTTAGGGCATTCTACTAGGTTTTCAAAATAGATTGTCAGTATGATTTCCGGCAGCCATTTGATGACACTGATTTGGTGAGGTTGTTTCTGGGTGCTGTGCCTGAGTTTTCTGGAATTTTGCTTCATGCAGATTATAATTCCAGAATTATGATGAACGTAGTCGTTCACCCTTATGAAATTCTGTGTGAGATTGTTGGAATAAATCTGGTTAAACTAAGATAGGAAATTATTTCTGCAGAATCACCTACGTGTGGCCACCCTCCAACTTTGGTACGTTCCTGTGGTTCCATTATAAACATTGATTTCTATATTGTGTTATTTTAGGTCTTTTTTCTCGTACCCCCTTGTGACTCAGTGCCATACCCTGCAAATGTTCCGCATTGGACTCTAATGTCGCTTTCTGCAGGACCTGGAGGATCTACTCCTACACAGTTCTGAGCCTTTTCGTTACTCTAACAGCTTCTTGGACGCAATATCAGTAGCATCCCCAAGCCTGCAACCCTGCATAGCTTCTCTGGCGACGCTGCTCTGCTACACATCACCAGGTATCTTCAACGTATACAGCTGGCGTGTTTTGAGTTATGTGCGTTCTTAAACTGAAAATATCATTAGTGCTGTTTCTATGAAATTTTAAACGTTCTACGACAGTACAGAGAAATCTGATTTACCCACGATGTACTCACTTTGAGAGTTTGGTTATGATAATTAGTTTAGTTCTCTTCAAATGTATTATTTACTGGATTGGCTACTCGGTTAGCGTTTTTAGTTGCGTTCAACTCGGGAGTTACCACGTTCATCAACGTTTAAAATTAATACTTATGCCGGGAACTACTGGTGCCCAAACAATTATTAATAAAAATGAAACACACCTATTAAAGTGTGCAATAGACCCTGGGGGCATGGTACCACTCGCGAAGTTTCCTGTTATAAAAATTATACCTTTAAGCTACATGCTGAATCTCCGATATCGCAGTACTTTTATCACCATATACTCGTAGTTGAGTTGCGTGTGCTCGAGAGAATTGCGAGTAAAAATTGTAGTTTGTGTTTCACTACAGTACCACCACGTTACTACACTTTATACTTAAAACTAAGTTAAACGAATAACCCTACGACTAGTTTAAGATCTACAGAATATTGCAGATTCGTGTTGCCCCCTTTAAGCGTCATGCAGAGTTGTACTTGTACATACTATAAATAAACATTCAGGTTATTTCAATTTCTGGAATTTTCTTTTATTTATCGTCCCCATGTAACAGCTAAGTGGTTTTGGAATTTACACCGACACCTGTAGATCTTCTGGTTTGAGCCGCCTCGAACCAGAGGCGCTTGCAGACCCCCCCCTCCCCTAATCCTGCTCAGGCACTAGCTGGAAAAAATTTGCTACGCCACAAGACAATTCCTGAACCGCCGTGCTGTAAAGCAATAACAAATTATTACATTTTTATTATTTTGTGTACAAAAATTCATCGTGTAGCAATTGACTGAGGAAAACATTGAAAGAAGCAGGTTGTAGCCTAGAAGGAAAATACGAATGATAGAAAAAACCCTAATCAAATAAAAGCAATAAGAGTTTCAATTTTCCATTCTCAGACTTATCTTTTATACATTTGTCTTACAGGACAATCGTTAATTTTAGACATCATTTGATCAAAGTTGGCTGTAGGTACTTTGAATTTATCTTATTCTTCGATTCTTGAACCTGTCGTACATTGCTAATGTTCATAATAATTGATACCTTTGGAACTGTAACATAAAGTAGGGACATCGTATTGTTTCTATACAAAAACTTTTGTTTCTTGCAATTTCACCCTACGGTACGAATTCGAAGAGCCAATATTTTCATCAATATGATAAGTGGCTACAGCATTAGAGAATTCGAGTATTAATGGAAAAGGGTATTTGGCGAATACTTAGTTAATTTTTAAGTTCATTAAATATGTATATAGTAAGCCATTAGCTCGTGTCAAGGTAATTGGTATCATCTGCCATATTAACAGATGCATAGAACACTCATACAGCAGGTGCTTTTAGTCTATAGAACAAAAACTAATATTTTTTTCAGATAGACAGTAGTAGGTGTTGTATACATCTAGACGCGCTCATTTGGAAGTAAATTCAGTTTGTTTCAAGCGAATGTTAATTGAAAATACTGAAAGAATACTACTGTAAATACCTTATATGTATAAGAAGAAAGGAGGTCAGATGGGCAGTTTGGCAGTATATCAGAGATGCAACCAATCTATCTTAATATGCAAAGTAAATGACTAGCTGGTAAGGAATGCTTTGTATAACAATGCATGGCCCATAAACAACTTATTGCAGAAAAAGTGCAGCAGCAGTGTTAAAATATTCATAGTTATTCAATTGATTTGTGAATGTACCATTACCCATCGTTTTCATTGAAACGGGCAACGTATGTCACAGTTTAATAAATGACTAACATAGAATATGCTTTGCATTAAGATAGAATTGTATGCTCTCTGTTTTATTTACCAAATTCTCATCAAAAGCTACCACAGTCACCACAGTGTGGTAAACCAGTTACTTGACGAGTATGAAATTCAAACGTAACCAGAGAGCTTGTCTTAGAGTATTCAACACTATAACATATAAGCCAATCACATTGCAGACATTTGCTCTTTTCAACCAATAACAGCAGTATATCACTGAATATTGGGCACCATGCAAAATATTCACAAAACAATGTACGTACTCAAAAAATAAATAGCCTTGTTGCGAAGTATCGCTTAGCAACGATGTTCTGTCCTTAGTGATATCGCTAGGTTACGTAACACTAAACCCCAACAAACTGTGTGGCTTGTTTTAAAAATTTTAAAATGCTGTGTTGTGGAAGTATTCCGCTGAATTTAATTGAGAATGAATGAATATTAATTGTTGGATTACTTTTCAATAAAGTTAATCGTTATGTATTAATATTGTTAAATAGTCGTCCCAAATACCACTCGAAGTGGATATATATTTTTTAAATATTTTGCCATTTCCATAGAAATTATTGCAAATTTCACTCAACAAAATTACATTTAAATGTCACTCGCCTTTGGCTCGTGACATTATTGATGTGATTTTGTATCGTGAAATTTAAACGCAATAATTTACATGGAAACGACAAAATATTTGTCAAAAATATATCCACTGCTTGTGGTATTACCCTTGAGTATTTCATACTTGCAACTTTCTGTTAACTAAGCGACGGAGACAGCAAGATATAAAAATCATAAGCAGAACTTATTAGCCATTTAACTTTTATTTGTCATGTTGAATGTATTTGTATTTTGTTGTTCATAGTACATGTTATCATGGTTAATGTACGTAAGGGATTATCGATTAAAGAATGTACAGCGGAAATCTAATATCTTTTTAGTATGAGACACTGAACAACTCTGGAATATGGTTAAAGTAATTCAGATTATAAATTAACCTCCCCACTGTTCAATGCACGAAGGTGCGAGATTGTCGCTAAACCTGTCTTGATAAATTCGAACGGGGAGTTGATCATCAGTTCTCCAGCGATCATCGAGGATAGACTTTGTGCGTATATGGGCGTTAGTGTTCAGTGAATTTAGCTGCTTGGAAAGCTATTATTGTGCCAATTTTAGTATATTTTCACGTCTATCGGATATATCCAGCCTACCTATCTGAAATTTCCGAATCCCGTTTCATATCAGTGACGCAGAATATCATATCAATTTTCTATCGGGTATTTAGAGAAACCCTTGTATCGTCCCACCGACGCCCCGTATATCAACGTCCTATATATTAGCTCGCTGTACTTGTATATCGACGTCCTTCATTTCGACGCATAAAGTTATGGACAAAGAGGTAAAAATTACGATATCTCTGCAGATATTTTATAAAAATGCTCTCCTATTTGTCAATGTTGCACAGTAATATTGTTCGTATATAATACCGCTTAAAGATCATGCCCCACTGCTGTGACTGTTTACATGACTGTTCACGATTCCAGCAGTCAATCGTTGTAACAGTTTAAATTTTTGTTCACAATACTATAATTCAATTCGCTTATCAACACTTCTGATTTGGGACTACTTGATAAACACTTCTGTTTTGTGTGTACTTATATGAAATGTCTATGCAATATTCAATCTATACTTGCAAAGATATGAAGGGTTACATAACACAATTGCATCACAAGTAAGATTCTTAGCGTTACTAAGTGATATACTCGGTAAGGAATTATATTCTTGCAATCTAGTAACAATAGCATTTTAATATGTCAAAATGGCTGATAATAGTACAACGCGCCTCAAGTTTTCATCGTCATCGATCGGGAGCAGTTCGTCCGTCATCAGCGCTGTGTAGTCAACGTGTTCTTTATAATGCAATAATAAGCAAGTAGGTCAGGTGGTAGGATTTAGTCGTGTGGGTAAAGAGTTTGCTGGCAATCGGATTGCCCCTGGCGAGGCTTCTGCTAGCACACATTTGAATCCTACCGACAGTACTTTTTTCTTTCCGAATTAATGTAATCCGCATTACTAGATATTTACTTTTACTGTTTCAGTATTATTTGAAACATTAAGACGTTTTTACCTCTTTTGTACATCATTCTCAACGCTCTTTAACAGTTAATTAATCTATCAAAGGTTGTTTCTTTTATTTAAAATCTTATAACATTTTCTTCTGTATTTATAAAAATAATTTTTAAGGTAGAATAGGGCCACCTATGTAGTGGGCTACAAAAATTAAAATATGTTTAGATATATTATGAATAAGTTTGCACAATTTTTCACCATTATGCGAACTAGGGGCGATTGAATACATTAAAAACATCTTCTCTTCAAAATTTTTCATTAACAATTGCATTTTACAAATTCAAATAGTATATTATGGAACAAGTGGTTGAAATAAAATTTCAACGTTGAGAGTGGTTTTTTTCAACGAGCGAAGCGAGTTGAAAAAAGTAACTCGAGACGTTGAAATTTTATCAGCCACGAGTTACATATACTATTTTTTCTACGAATTTTCACTCATTTTAGTAAATTAATGCACTTTAGAAAAAATTAAACATAAAGTGACATTTCTCTTGTCATCAATTGAATGTCAAACAGTTTGAAATCCCGGTAGTCCGAGCATTTCAATCTCTAGTGGTTGAAATGTAACTTCAACCACCGGAATCAATGTCAAAATGACTGATTTCAATGTCATGAGTAGAAAAAATCATTTTAATTAGAGTTCGTCCACCCATGTGGGATGATAAAAGTCTACTTGATATACTGATTTTAATAATTGTCAACATTTTCGCCCAGGGAAAGAGAAAACAACAGAGTCGTTAATTTGCTCGTCGCCGTTCCTGCATCTGGCCATTTTATGTTTATTAAAGCCCGACCACCAACAACGGCTTTCATTTTCGACGTTCAGTTCCAGGCAAACTTTTCGCCGTGCCGATGCTCCTGGTCAGAATATTTCTTTAGCACCGGTGCTCAATAGCATTTTTCCCACAATACGGCCGTAGATGCGCTATATCAAGCTAAGTTTAATATATTTTATTAATTTATTGTTGGGTCTCTGATCTACCGCAAGTTGTGTATATGTTGTATGCACTAAGCTCAGCTTGCATGCGTAAATTCCAGCCAATCGTTAGTGTCTTATAAGCAAATTTGCAGTTGAACAATAAGGTTTGGGATCAATCCCCCTTGTCAGTTTAGTGCTATCGTAAAAGCTCTGCAGGCGAATACATTTGAGGGCTTGTGATAATCACGCGACATGGCATCACGAGCAGGTAGAATTATTAAGGTTTGTTTGTTGCACCTTTGGTTTTCCGCTGCTGTCCAGGTAAATATATCTTTTGACATTTTCTATTATTATATAGTTCTGCAATTTAGTGCATGATTTTTACTGTATGTCCGAATCCTGGAGTTGAGAACGCAGTACTTTCTATCGCCCGGGGAACATTTTCCTGGTTGAGTTCCCCATTACATCACCGGGAGGCATACACTAGATGACGCACTTTAAAATAACATTAATTTGTTCTCGTATCTTTCCTGTTGCTACTGCGTGTGCTACACTTTGACATAAGAATTAAATATGCCAATTATGTAACGAACGTCATCACTCTTACAGAGAAAATAAATTAACGATTGTTTATCTAAATGCATTTAGCTTTTGAAAGCAATTATTGTATTTTTGCCTTTTAAAAATATATGTTATCTGTTTTATATTGATTGATAAACACTAAAATAGCAAGAGAGTAGCGATCTTGAAATACAACTATTGTTTTTGAAAACTACTACAGGCGATGGTAGAATGCGCTCTATGCTTCCATTGTTTTGCTATATAACAGACTGAACTAATGGAACTAGAGAGTGCTCAGAAATTGTTTGCTTTTTATTCAAGTGCACTTTTACGCTAGACAAAGAAACCAGTGGCAAAACTGTGAAGTATAAATAAACAGAGCTTCTAATATTTCCCTTTTGAACAATTGCTGAACTAATTCAGTAATGACATTTTCTTTGGATGCTAATTTTGGAATAATAACATATCAGGTTTAAGTAGCTTCCAAATTTTTTATGGAAATCGCACAATACAGTTAAATAGGTTAACAACTATAGTAGTTATTTCACTGGGAAGTTGTTTTAAAATATAGTCGTGAAAAATTGCTTTATTCATATTACGTTTGTAATGGTGCCTACATGCAAATGCAAACCCCGAGCCCAAGCAATTTGCAAATGAAATGAATAATTTAAACACACGCTTTTTTATCCCAGTAATTATATTTTTATTCACTTGCCATCCTAATTTGCTGCTACTTACTCTCATGATTAATATCATCATTATTTTTTGCCTTTTTCCTGTCCGGCTCCTTTACTTTTAGCTGAGGAATCTCCGCCTAAATTTTTGCGAATTAAAATTATGGTCGCTTTGACAAAGCTACTTTTACATAAACCTGAAATACCTAAACAGGTAAGCTACAAATGCGAAGCTCTAGTATTCTCAGACTGCTCAAAAGCTAAAAGCTGGTGTCACAAAAAATGATGCAAGGGATGTTTGTCAAGTGGCGAAAGTTACCAAGTCCGGTGACCGGAAACTTTCCCCAACTTAACAAAAAAATTCCGATTTTTTCGAAGCACTTTGGGGTACTGGCGGTGAGAGGTTCAATTTCCCTATTTATGGCTTCAGAGTCAGCATCTATAGAAAGATGAAATATGTTTTTACTTGTACAAGTTCTAAGCCCCTATAATTTAGTAAAAAGTCGTAAAAGTGATAGCAGGCCGTGAAATATATTTGATAAACGGAAACGTGCCGAGATATTATTTCGTTGGATTAAAGTGGCCTTTGTCAATTGCAAATTTACACATGCTAATGGCTCCAAAAATAAGTAAATCTCAAGATATTAGTTACACTTTAAAACATTAGAACATTGAAGTAAATCCGTGCATTCATAAGCTTCTTTCTGATTCGTCCTCAAAAGTAGCCCTCAGCGTCTGCTGATCTTCCCTGAGCTGAGTTCCACGTGCAGGTCAAGCACTTCTCCAGGCGAACGTCTGTTTTATTGCCACAGTCATTCTGCTTCAACTCGAACGTATGTTCAGTAAGACACAATGCAATTATTTAGAACATGGAAATATCAACTTTTATGTTCAGGCGACCCCGCTTCAGGATAACGTCGGCATTTTTGCTTCTGCTCCGATAGAGCTCCTTATGCAGTCCTTGGTTTCCACGGGAATCCGTCTCTGAATTGTTGCTTCTAGTCTCTATGCCTCCAAATTGGCTGTAGTTATTGTGTTTTCTTGTTTGCCGCATCCTAACTGCGCCCTGTGGACAAACTGCGTTAAGTTGTTCGGTTAGTAACCCTTGATTTTTGCTTGGGCAGCACTACGGCGGCGTTTTTGGAAACTGGATGCAGATTATTGTGGTTTGCTGTTTGGTGTGTAATTTCAAATCACGTATGTGCATTATTACTTGGAAATTTTAATGATGTCTGAATATACGAGTAATATCATTATGTAACCCCACATTTTTACATAAGTAAAGCTTTGATTTTGAAAATCACTATCATCACAATCCTATTAATCCCGGTTGGAATCATAGCCGCACCGATAGAACTTTAGAAATTAATTTTCAACATAGAATTAGTTACTTCTATTACGTAATGAGGTAGTCTCAAACACTTCTTTCTGTTAATAATAACGTTTCGCTATTAATGTACTTCCATTTTTTCAATTATTCCAAAATTCCAGCTTTCCATCTTTCTTTTGGTTCTGTCTCTCGGTTTGCTTTTGAAGGGTTTCTAATGTGTCAGTTTCTCAAACATTTCCGCCTCTTTTAACTTCATGTTTCAAAGCGACCTTAGACGTTGTACTTACTTAATAATCCTTCTCTTCATCACGCTTAACACTTCCAAATTCATGGATTTTCTGAATTCTTCTTCAACGACCTTCTCGAGCTTTGCAATTGTTCCTCACAATTGTCTTTTGATTGAGTGATTATGTCCCAATAATCAAACAGGGGTATGGCAAACTATATATTATATGACAACAAATGTTAAAGAAAGAGTACACTCACTAGTCAGCTTGAACCAATGGAAAGGGCATTATGACACATTAGTGGTAAAGAGTGGAACGGAATTTCTATATGATGATAATGACAGGTCTCGAGCAGTTTGTTGAAGATATTAAAAACAGAAGGTCACCAGGACCTGGTAATATAACCACATAATTTGTTAAAAATAGCTGGTCAACACCTTCGAGACGCATTAGAGATTTAACAAATAATTAACGAAGCATGTTGTATAAGGTTAATAGGTATATAAAAAGGAAGCAGGCAAGATCCAAATAATTAAAGATTAGTCAAAGTGACGAGTAAATTGGGTAGAATGTAGGACAAAATAGTTTAGAAAACGCTGAGAGAAGAGGTGGGAAGTCGAAAACTAAAATGGTTTTACTCCAGGACGGTCACACATAGACAATTCATTTGCCCTACAATAGCTGACAGGCAAAACATTAGTAAAGTAGATAAAATACACAGAGCTCTTATTAACCCCAAAGAGCCATATGAACACGTACCTAGAAATAAATTATAAGAGGAAAATTGACAATGTTGTTACAATCTTTAAAATCGTGGGAATTTTTTCTTGCACGCCTATGGTTTCACCCCGTAAGTTGGAATTTTGAACGTCAGCCCAGCTCTTTCTTGGAGAAGGCTGGTCGTTACGTTAATAATTTGGCCGTTTTCAGCTATTTTGGAAGATTAGGGAGTAGAGAGAACGTCCCAAACTGTAAAGCCAGCAAGTTACGTGGTGGAAGCGATCGGGGATATTATTTGTTTATTACGTGGAGCTACCTTGTCAGGGGAAATCAGTAAACTTACATGAGCAGATTATCCCCGAGTTGCTAGGAGTGTCGGAAGCTCTGTTGAGAGGCAATATCGTAGTCGCTGTTCGGCGGATTAAACCTTGTCGTTACACGGCTAGAAGCTAAGAAACCACGTCGAGTTTGCCATTAATTACCTCCGTCGTCGAGTGAGAAATACGTCACCAGAGTACCAGAATAGCTCCTACGGAAGCATGCAACTGCACATCTTGGTTCCATGCCTATAGTAGTGTAGATGTAATGTGGGTATAGTAAACACGTCACTTTGTTTTTCTTTAGGCTATTGTTGCTAATCCTGGGGCGCCCAAAAGCTTATTATCAGTGACTTAAGATGTTTCCCCCAAATTAAGTTAGAAAGAATCACTTGTGTTCGTTAGATACGATCCCCCTCCCGTGATCCATTGAGCTAGCTGTGCCGTTCTTGTTTCTTACTAGGTATTGATTAACGGTATTACCGATAACAATAATCAAGAATTATAGAAAGAAAAGGTGGCTTCCGTCAAAGACATGTCTCTCTCCAAAGCGATATTAATGTGTAATTGAGATAGTGATGTTCTTCAATATTTATGTAGAAAGGGGGGAAAGTGGAATGTGATATTATTGGAATTCCAATTAACGGTGGCTAGCTGTTCACACTGATGACGAGGCAGCAGTCGCCCAGGACTCTTACGACTTAGAGTTTATACTTAATTGACGATTTGGGAAATACATGAAGGCTTTAAGTAAGCTTATAAAAACAAGAATATCTTACCAAAAATTCAGACGCGAGGTGTGGGGTCTTATTGAGCAATACTACCCAATAGAATGAGTAGACAAATTTCTGTACTTTTTGTACTCCTTATTACGATACTAGCTTCAGTATGTCTTCTTCTACCGTCTCTAGTCCAAAATTCCATCTAGCACACAGAATTATCGTTGTATCATAAACTAGAAGAGAAGATAGCGGCGAAAGCAAATCTGATCAGCGACAATCCAACGATTTGTGTAAAGTTTTTTAGCTTTATTAGTTTCTTTAGTATCTTAATTAGATTTACATCTTCTAGATATTGAGTTCTTAGTGATTTTAAGTTGTTTGGTAATAGCACGAACTGCGTCGGTTTACTGGGGTGGCACCCAAAGTCCAGATATTATAATACTGGTTTTTGCAATGATGGCAACCTTTTGGGGCTAGTACTTTTTTGTTTTATGTTGACCCTTTCCAGATTTATTTTTTAAGTTTTCCTTATTTGCTCATTTATTTGTTGTTACGTGGTGATTCTTCACGTGATGTTTGTCAAACTGTTTCTGTTTCGACACACTCTCCCACAACAGATATTAAAACACATCTAAAACACAAAATTACAAGGAAGTGGTACGAAGAATGGACCCGATTTGCTGAAACTAAAGCATGCTACACACCATATCTGCCTTTCAAATGGACAAACTATAAACAACTAAATAAATTAGAAAGGAAGAAACAGTCCTCACACGTCTCAAACTTGATCATACTAAAATGGTGCATAAATACCTCCTACCACAAGACCAGAAACCTGCATGCGAACAGTGTACCATCACCTTAACTGTACAACACCCTTTGTTGCCCTAAATTCACAGAAGAACAAAATTCTTAGCACAAACCAACCTCCGAACTATATTCTCTGATCCAGACAAATTAATGCTATACCTCAAGGAAATCAAAGCGTTAAATTTATTGTAATATTTATGGGTTCATATTAATTTATAATAAATGCTATAAGACCTTGTAGTTAAAGCACTATAATTTCTTAAATAAAAAAAAACTGATCCTTTATGTATTCTTTTCCCAATTTTTACCTTTTCGAATCTTAGTAAGGTATCTTCAGCTTCAGATTCTTCTTCTTCTTATTCCGAAAGTTGTTGATCAACCTACGTTCCAACTCGCTATGCTTTATAAACACGTTGAGAAGATGTAACACAGGATCATTCTTAGTGTTAAATAGTGTAAATGTATTTCTCCATATTCTTGATTTTCTTCTCGTCTATATTCTTTATATCTTCATTTAATAGTTTTTTATTCTCTGTCTTGGGGTTGTGGAATGTATAAAGTAAACGCAAAATACATGAGTTTCGTGGGATAACGAGAACATCTTACACTGCGACGTGTACATCAAAAGATGTGTATCCCAACATTCCAAGAACTTCTCCCATCACTAAACAATGTAGCAGAGAACATTCAAATTGAAATTATTCATTCGGCAATACTCTCTTCAGTTTATAAGTACTTTTTAGTATTTGTTTCTTTATATTCCAAGAAGAAATATAAACTAGGACGGGACTGTCTTCTTCGCTCCTAAACACTCGAACTGTTCTTATCTTCTCAATTTTCATTGCTTTCAAGCTTAATGTTTTTTATCACTTTCATAATTTCTTCTACTACTCTTTTCGGTTTCTTCCGGTCCGTCTCATGCAGCAGTACACAATGAGATTTTCTAACGTTTCTACTCTTGTGCCTGGCATTTAACTTGTTTTTGGAGTGGTATGATTTTTATCTTGTCTGGTAAATAGTTTTTTGTCACACCGAACTCGAAAGTAAGCTTTTTAATCTTATAACTGCCACTCACAATTATACGTTTTATTCCAACGGTAGTAACAATTTTTTATTCCTTTGGAGTTACTTTACTCAAAAATTCTATTTCTCAAAATACAAAAATATTCTACTTCATAACAACATTTTACTTATAGTTATATTCTTTTCCATTACTCAAATTGACTTATATTAACACTCGCAATACCAAAAATTGGGTCAAATTTGACCCACAAATAGACTTTTCCTGAATAATTTTTGTCAAACGTTTTTGAAAGAGTGATCCATTAAGGAACGCTGATATAGTGATGTGTCACATCTAGTACCAAAAGCATAATATCATTTGTATTGCCCCTTTAAAAATTAATAGTTGATTGGGTTATGACTGACCGGATTATGGTATTATGTGTAGACGGTTTATTCACTGATGCACAAAAGTTCATTTTACAAAAAATGAAGTATTGGATTCACCCCAAAAATTCGAAATTAAGTCTTCAACAAATCATCACGTTTTAGAGTCTCCTGAACCCAAAAAACATGTGTTTGTTCATTGGTCTTTCTGTCTGTCTGTGTGTGTGTCTGTCTGTCTGTCTGTCTGCCTGTCTGTCTGTCTGTGTGTGTGTCTGTGAACAGAATATCTCAAAAACGAAAAGAGGTATAGCGTTGAAACTTAGTTTTGTCTAATATCTACATGCGACAGCAAGCTTGTGAAGAAAATCGCATAACCGGAAGTATGGTGTTTACGCTTGTGATTTTAAATTTTTTTTAAATTTTTTCATAAACGGTTCTAACAATTTTTTTCAATTTTTACATATTTAATATTAAATTTTTAATGTGTATTGATGTGAGATAGGTGATTTTCCAGTTGAATACCTCTAAAATGGGTTTCTTTTGTTTCCTTTTCTTTTTCTTTATTCACTCCTTTTTTAAATAGAACAACGGATATATTATTACATTTTTAAATTCAGCTTAAAATTTTAGAGAAAACTTGTCTCTTCAACTAACACTCTATATTGTAAGGTTTCGATTACAATATCTGCTTCGTCTTTTAGAAGAGGAAGTTAAAAATAATCGAAATATGCATGATTACAATGTAGTCCTATAAAGCAATACTTGCTTTTAAATTAGAAAATCAAGATATTCTTAGTGATTATATAATATATAAAACAAAGAGTAATGGTCCTAGAATCGAACCTTGGGGTACTCCAGATGTAGCCAAAAATACATAAAACTGTGTTGAGATTGAGATATATGGCCTTTAACAGATGGGTAGATACGATTGTACAAGGTAATTTCAAAGACATTTGCAAAATTGCATTACAATGCTACCGCACAATAATTTTTAATATCGCTGCGGTCTCCACTTATTATAATGGGGGATTATTTTGGCAATTTTCCATCTATCTGGAAATATATTGAATGTTCGAGACAATTTAAAAATAATTTATAGAGGAAGAACTATGATCTGAGTAGTCTTCAACAAACAATGAAGGTGTTTTCTCCGGTTATACCGTATTTGAATTAAATTGTATTATTTGAATAGTTGCTTAAAGGCATACAATTAATTGTTTGCTAGCATGCAATCTAGTCTGCAGAATCAGATTAACATAATCCCATGGCGACTTAAGCAGTTGAAGCTTTTATGATTCAATTCAATTATAAAATACCCTCTTGCTTATTTAGGTGAACTGTTTGATGTTAAGTATTTTCGAGATAAAGGCTGCACCACATTAGTAGTGAAAACTATAATTAATTTCCCTATTCTGTATTTGAGACAGACAGCATGGCTTTGTTTCAAGAGAGTGTTTTTAGCCGTTGAAACAGCCAGTCGTGTGTGTGGTTTCTGGTGCTGCTCTATTTGTCGACGAACGTCCCGTAGTCTCGTATCCCATGAAGGCAATTTTCCACTAAATAGTTGGTGGACAGAGGCAGGTGCGAAGTAGTCATTTCCCGAGCGCTGTTATTTATTTAATTATTACGTATTACCCTAAACGCTTTAAACGTGTAAATTAGAAAATATACCAGTAGAGGAATAAGTGGAAGTGTTCGCAGTGCAATCTTACGATTATTTTGAAAAATTCCAAGTTATAAACATTGTATGTGATGGTTTGTTAATGTGACATAAGGAATTATGTTTTCGGCTGACTTTGTTCCAAAAAATTGTTAAGTTTTCAACTGTGACAGTGAAGTGTTTAGCAGCTGTCACATATGCAACATCTTATTATGTTTTGACCATTTTGATGATGACATAAAATGCCACGATCACGTTATTAGGACTGATATAAAGAACAGTATCGAAAATAATTTTTCAAGTGAAGAAACAGATATTGGCCGTCAAAAGGAACGAAAATGTTGTTCTATTTGTGGCAAATCTTTTTCAAGACTAAATTCCCACATTAAAAAAGCTCATCCATTTGAATCTTTACAAAATTGTAGTAGCAGTACAAATATAAATGGCAATAATAAATCATATGTGAAAAATAATCAAGAAAATACTTCCTCAAGAAATTCAACATTAGAAATTGTAGCTTCCACGCAAGAAAAATGCCCTCGTTGCAGCTTATACTTTAAAAACCTAAGAGGTATTAAAGCTCATATTAGAAAATCGCATTGTGAATTCTATACAAAAGATTTAGTTAATGATGGTATAGAAAATTCAATAAAGGTATCTGTAAATCAAGAAAAATGTACACATTGCAGCCATTTTTTTAAAAACCAAAGAGGTGTTAATGCCCATATAAGAAAATCCCACGGCGAAATTTATAGAAAGAAATTAGTTAATAACCATACTGAAAATTCGACAAATGGAAAGGTATCAGAAAAGCGGACAACTAATTCTCAACAGGATAGGTCTGTAAAGAAAACGTTATTTGATGATGAAATTTCTAAATGGGAAGAAAAATTTAGCAGTTTATTCAATTCTGAAGAAGATTTTAGTGTTACTGTAGCAAAATTTGGAGAATCTTTAGTTAAGATTATGGACATACTTCCGGGACCGAAACATCCAACCACAAAATTTTACGAAGCTAGAAAGAAGAAAGGCTTTAAACGACGACAAAGAGACTTTAAAGTATCGAATCCAGAAAGGACTTCAAAAAGAAACAACGAAAGAAGGAAGCAGAAATACGATTACCAACTAGCCCAATATCACTTCTACAACAGAAGACGAAAAGCGGTACAATTAGTTTATAATAACGGAAAGTCCAAAATTTGTAATATAGATTTAAGTTACGTTCATAACTTTTTCAAGACTAGATTCGAAGAAAAAAATTATAATTTTAAAACAATATATACTTCAAATTTAGGTAATTTGGAAACATTGTCTGTCGAAAGCAATTATGACCCAGCGATATCATTAGGTGATATTCAGTGGGCAGTTTCACGAATTAAAATAGACACCTCTCCTGGCCCTGACAAAATTATTATGCGTTCTATTAAAAATAACTCCAAAGTTCTTTCTATTATAGCAAAAATTGCCACATTAATGATAGAAAAAAATTTTGTTCCAAAATTATTCAAATTAGCACCTACGGTATTAATATTCAAAGGTGGTGATGAAAAAGACATTAATAACTGGCGTCCCATAACAATTTGTTCTCTTCTTAGAAGAATAATAGAAACAGTTTTAGATAGACAAATTATAAATTATATTGTTATTAATAAAAATCAGATTGATTGATTGATTGATTGCCAAAGAGATTCAGTTTCTCTAGTGTTTTTAGATATTATGAAAGCATATGATTCAATTGGACACGATCATTTAACAAATGTAATAAGATTTAAAATTCCATCAAAATTACAAGATTTAATTATAAACCTTCAAATCGACAATAAATCATATATTGATTTGGGCATTAAAAAAAGTAAATCGTTTAAAATAAATAAAGGAGTTCTTCAAGGTGCTCCTTTATCACCTATTTTATTTAATTTATGTGTGAATCATATTTTCGATGAAATCTCTGAAAACAACGTCAAAAATGATTTAGGATATAATTTAGGAAATGACTGTCGTCCAAACATGTTATCAATAATTGGTTATGCTGATGACACAGTGTTAGTGGCAAAAGACCTTTCTTCGGCAGATAAATTGCTAGTTATGGTTGAGAATAAATTTAAAGAAATTGGCCTTAATATAAATCCATCAAAATCATCGGCTATAATAATTGAGAATGATTTGTTAGAAAACACATCACTAACAACAATAGACCACAGTAAAATTAAGTCTTTAAATTACAATGATATAATTAAATATCTTGGTGTATCAATATCCGATGAAATCATTTTTGACGAAAACTCTATTCTTAAAAGTTTTGCTATTTCCTTAGAAATTTTAACAAAATAATTATTGATAAAATCAGATCAAAAATTAGATATTTTAAAGCAGTATATTTCTCCTCTCTTGATTTATCCTTTACACCTTTAAACAAAATTTCCAAAATGTTTTTAGAAAAAGATTTAATTATTCCAAGTTCTGTTAAAGAAATTTTACAACTGCCGGGGGACACTCCCAATAGTTTTTTATATTCATCAAAGGCTGTTAAAAGCTTAGAAATATTCAATACATTTTGGGAGGCATTTATTCAACAACATAATAAATTTTGTATTCTTGCGAAAAGTGTTTGTGATTATTTTTCAGATGATTAAACTACAATAAAAAATAAATGTCTGGAAAAACTAAATTTAAATAGTTTAGAATTGGATACCACTATTTCTAGGAAAAAGTCTAGCAAAATTATACGTTTTGCTTTACGTGAAAAGGAATATTTTAAATGGTGTAATTTAAAGCAAAAGGGAAAAGGGGCAATTTTATATCAGGAGGTTAAAAATTCAAATAATTGGGTTTATAAAAGATCTGGTCTAAGCACGTCAGAGTGGTGTGACTACATCAAGATGACATGTAACGTTGCTGCTGTGCGTGCTGTTCCCTGACACAGTATCCATACATCCCATTGCAGACGATGCAATGAGTACGAAACACTTGCACATGTACTTGGATATTGTAGTTACGGAGAATTAGCACGCATTAAAAGGCACAACGATGTCAGATCACTTATTGCAGATGCACTTAGAAAGACAGGTTTGGAAGTTTATGAGGAGGTAGTTGGGGTATCCGCTGTTGATAGTATAAGGCGCATAGATATAATTGCTATTGACAGACAACAAAATTCAGGTATTATTATTGATCCTACAATTAGGTTCGAGGATAGTTTAAATCAACCAGAATTAGTACATCAAGAAAAAGTTGCTATATATGAACCAACTGTTGATTTCCATAAAGAAAAAATTTTAATAGCCGAGATTAAAATTAGGGGCCTACTTTTTAGGGCGAGGGGAACTTTAACAAAAAAATATATACAATTTAGGAAAAAATTTAAATTGCCGAAATCATTATATTCTAATATTGTATTAACTATTTTGAAATCTTCAGTGTATATTCTCCGTAACCATTTATTTAATGTTAGCTTTTAATTGTATTCTTATTTGATCTGTCCTTTTGAAATTTTATTACTATGTTATGTTGGCAACCTGAATGTCAGTGTATTCTTTGTTGAATAAATATATATTAGTGCATATTCTCGACTGGAATAATTTTTAGATGTCTTACACAAGAGTTTACATAGACTGAACGACGTACAAACACCATTCTATAGGAATTAGGTGCCAAGAAACGAATTTACACAGCGGGCTGCCAAAATATTCTTGCATAGAAAATGCATCTCACATGTAGATCTTAAAATGCCAGAAGAAAAGACATCGGGACATGTTCTAGATGCTTTCCAAGCATTGGGCTGATATAACAAAAACGACTACGCTTACCTAGGTTCCCGAAATAATTAGTATAGAACAGGATAGAGTCCAGTAGCGAATACCGGGTACAGATTTAGAAGGAAGATGAAAGGAAAAAGTGGATGTTCAGCCATTTAAATAAATAACCATGTGACAACATATGTTACGGAGTGGGGCATTTTCTATATTTTTACCATACAAATATAAATATATTGTCCCTTTACAAGTCGTGTGAATGCACTACACAAGTTATATGGTAATCTGTTCTGCACCTCTAACTATGTGCATTTGAAAGGTATGACTTTTTTAGTGCAGTTGGTAGGATTAGTTTTCTATTACCTGATGATGTGCACAATATATTTTTTAGAATCTTTACAACCAGCGTTAGTTGTACGTTAAATATTTAATTATTACGCTGAAAAAGCCCCAAATTGTAAATGTAATATTCGCTGTTGGGCAAAAAATTCAGAGGGGTGTAACGATTTAAATTGCAGGACATATATTAAAGTAATTTTCAGATTTTTATATCATTTGTTTTAAATGTTGTGACGTCATCACCATTTTTTTAAATGAGAGCTTTAGTTCTTTATGCACATGAGCTGCGATTGGAATCTCTACAACTCTTTGAAGTTCTTTCCTGAAAATAAACCTTAACGGAGTTACGGAATCTATGGCATACTTAGTTTTCACACTGTATAGTTTTTAATGATATATAGTTACTGATAATCACTAACTATTATCTCAAGTAGTAGATTTCTAGTTTCTACATACTAAAAATTCTCGGATCAATTGTCCCAATTACGTTACGATGGGCCGTAACAAAAGTTGTCGGTGTACTGAGGAGAGTTCTTTAGGACCTAAATTAGGGCTACGATCCGGTACGAAATAATAGGTGGTAAATGCGAGACGCCACCACTTTACTAAGTCGGGAAAACACAGGTAGACTCATGCAGAAAGTGAAACAAATTGCCCAACCTTTGTGATGCAACATTGGCGGTGTTTGAACGACAATCCAATGAACATCTAGGCCGGACTTACCTTACTTATATTTGTGTATAGTTGACTGAATCCCTTTACAGAAAACAATACACAAAATACACATGAAAACTACTAAAGGAGAGCAAAGTTAATTAAAAATAAACTATAGTAACGTAGAAAAATATGTATGTGAAAATATTAAACATTAAAAGTATTACTCAAATCGACGGTAGGCGGTAATTTCTGTTCAACATCTTAATTTTAAATTAACAGCAACGCTGCGTAACATAGCGAAACTACGAAAATCACTTCACTGCACGTTGTGCGCCTGTTAAAATGATTACAAAGTGGCACACTGCCTCTTGAGGGTTCAGCTGCTGTGATAACGATATCCAACTTAGGTGCAGCTCGGGCACCAAGCGACGGCCTCTAAAATGCTTGAATAACTACAGGAAACTGCATGGAGTGCCATATGTCAAGCGGGTCTGGATAGTGATATATCACCAAAGAGTAAAACGAAGAACGTAATCAACTGGCAAGGGTTGCGGTTCAGCACATGCAAATTAATTACCAATGTAGAAGCATCAACGAAGTATCCATCTATAATTCGCTTCAAGGAGTTAACTGGAGATGCCAGCTCCACGGTACAGAATTCCTCAGCTAATATTTATTCAACCAAAATGTCCCTTAAAAGACCAAGGCTTGACCGGTAACAAATATTTAGTATCACCACTTAATTTCGACTTCGAAAGCCTCCCGGCGGGCGGCCCCAATAAGCACTTGAACTCAGGGAACTCGGGCATCCCGAATCCAAATAAATGCGCGCCTGTGCTACTCAACTCGTTCTCTCTCTAACTCATATGGAAAGTGACAACGTTGCGTCAGTATGGTGCAATATTGTATAAGAATTTCCCAGGAAGAACGGGAGAGCTTTGGCCTGTGTGAACGGCGGAAGCTTTGGAGACAAAAAGTAATTAAAATGCGATAAACCAAATTGCGTCATTCATACGGCAAGCGAACACCTGTGAATTTAAATCAATGATCATAAAATAAGCCGAGAAACGCTCACATTCAAAATGAACAGAATTACGTTTTAAAATATCACTGAACTATCAATTTGGACTTAAATTATGCTGGAAAAATACGAATGCTTGGGATACAAAAGCGCGAAAAATGCGGAAAGCGTTAAATTCAAAATTGTCCTTACAAGAAATCTAAAGCAATTTTAGTGCAACAATAGTTGATTTACACTGTATCTAATACAGTTAGATAAAATCAAACCAGAAAAGATTAGCTTTTTTCATGCTGGTTTACAGCGTTTCTAGTTCTATCATCTTTTACAGTTTGGGGAGGCTTACGAGCGTACGCGCGCAGAATAGATATCCTATAGAAGCTGAGGCGATTGTTCGGTAATTGGTTCTATTAACTGGATTACCAGACTGGTTAAAATTGCAAGTTAATTCAATTTGTTCAGTCGGTAGGATTACTTTATCACTTTTGGGTATTACAGATACTTTAATCCCCTGGCCTGGTGCTTCACTATCAAAATCTAGCTGACTTATTCAGGCAGCATCTATAAAGATATTAACAGATTCCAACCAATACTAACACGATTATCTCTTGTATCAGCTTATGACTGTGTATAGGAGATGTAGAACATTTTAAAATTAAGAGATCTTTTTCATTTATGATTTTCTAATCCACTTATTTACATTCACTATTTCACTGTATTGTTGGTTTTTAATATGAACTTTATCTTCGTTTCTGTGGATCTTATTTTTTGCTTTCTTTTGTATTAGATCGGTGACCGGTCAAATCCACAACGTTGTACTTCTATCAGTTTTCTTTGCCCGTAAACCGGCAGGTGGTTGGCGTTATCGGTCGAAGTGGGGGATTAAATACTACCACGTGTTAGCAAGATATTTAACGGGAATCTCATCCAGTTTGGTTGGCTGGCAATTACGCACTTCATTATCTTCAGAAATTATAGCTTGGATTGATTTGGGGGTTAAGTTATCAGAATATTTGAATTTATTTCATTGATTTAGACGGTATTACTTTAATGTCTATATATGTGTTCCCACCACGTATCTTACGAAAGGCTTTAACTAGCATTTATGGCGTAGGAGCGGTATACTAGACCAGTATTGATCAACAACTCAGAATCTGCTGGTACAAATTGTGTTTCCGTTTATCCGGTGATGCGATTTTGAATGTGCAATGGCAAGTATAACATAACCACTCGTCATTTAGCGCAACTCAGGTACGACGTGCAGTATTACCAATAAAAATGGAAAACAACCATTTCGTATGTAACGGGCGCCGCTTCTGTAGTCTCAAAACGCATAAAGAGCGTTCTTTGGAAATTAAAATGCGCCATTAAGGAACATCCCATTAAAGTTAATAGCGAAAAATTGTTTGGGCACTGGATGTTTACAGTTATTGCCGGTGCAGCGACAAAACATAACTGGGGAGCGACTGTCATTGCACTTAGCCGAAGCTCGCAGCAAAGAGGAAATTAATGTTTACTTCTCATCTTTTGTGGCGCGTGATTTTATTCGCCTTCCTCGTTTATTTGTAGTTGTATTTTTATATCTAGCCGCGAACAAGGTTTTATAATGGATATCGACAAACAGCTTATACTGTGAAATTAGCACTTATCTAAAGTTAAGTGTTGGAAGCTCATTACTATTCTTTTGACAAACTACAATAACAATATTTTTAAATACAAGTTACCAACGCATTCCTTTTGTATGGGGAGACCCATAATGACCTAAGGTGGACCAGATCAATTAAAGATTAAAGCCTGCTTGCATGAATGGCTCAGTTCCTGGCTATATTTCACATAGAAACTCATTATAATTATTACATAATTACTAGCAAAGCCGGAGCTGACAAACAGATGGGGATGAAAGCTATTATATTGATTATGAGATAAGCATAACGATAGAGTGATGATAGGAGAGCTCATTTCATAATCTACTAGAGCCAATTAAGCGTGTAAGTAGTTTTCCAAGTCTGAAATGTATATGGCAAGGCGAAATTGAAAACTAAACTAACATTTTCATCAAACGCGTCATTATGAGGGAGACAAGTAAATCAGAACAAATAAAATAAAAGTACTTACTAGTAGCGAACCCGATGGAATATATTAAAGATATGTTATAGGAAAAAACCGATCAAAGGATGTGGTCCAGTTAGCTCAATTGAAAGAAAGGGGATTATTCTGGAAGAAAAGGCTTCATCCCGATAGTCAAAACCAGATTGTGCTTTGAGATACGGGGCCAAAGTTGGTAGGCGCTACCTAATGTGTCTAGAGAGATGAACTGTGGGTCTCGCTAGGACACATCTTCCTAAATTACACTGAACGATAATACTCAAATACACACACATTTTCTGGCATTGGAAAAATCGTGAAAACACCTATCACTCTTGCTTAAAACAAAGAAAGAGAAAGGAAAAAAATAAGGAGAGGAACGCGACACTGCGAAACAATACAAATCCCTAATCTAATGAGAAGACATGCTAAACGCAATTATATGGGCTTCGTTTAAAGCTCAACTTTGCATGATAATTGTTACCAATGTGTAAGTCCCAACCGAAGGAGAAGATAAAAAGTAAAAGTGGAGTTCTGTAAGCAGATTTAAACTATGCAACAGAGATTAAAAAACCATAAACGAGATATTGAAATGGGAAACTGGAATGCAAATGGCAGCTGGAACTATAAAGATGAAGAAAAAATAATGGAAAAAAGTGGACTAGGAATTATAAATTACAAAGTTAAAAATCGGTGAAAATTTATGATATAAATTGTTTAGCAAAATATACAAATATTTGCAAGGAAACTTAGACAGTATCGAGTGTAGATACAGAAAATCAAATATTATAGTAAAGAGGTAGTTGATCTCAGATCTGACACTAATTTAGTGAGATAGTGAGTTAAAATAGGTCTGACGGCCAATTATACGACCCAGAAAACCGGAGACGATACGGCAAGAAAAAATTAAAGTAAATCCAGAAATACTTCATCAACAATGCCGTTCATAATAGAAGAACTAATAGAAATAGCAGAAGAAACGTACATTTGTTCAATAGATTTGGAAAAAGTGCTCAATTTGATCAAAATAGAGAAAATGGTTATGAGTTATAAAAACGCTACAGGACAAAATACTGTAGTTATCGGACGTCTTCTATATCAACCTTCTGTCTGATTTATCTTCGTTGGGTGTCTAACTTATGAACATCTAACAGGTTGTCATTCCATAGTTTTGTAGAGTGCTCCACTGAGGAATGGTTTGTGGCTTGACTACCTTCATGCATTTTGTTAACGTGACGGATGTATCGTGTCCTCTTTTTCCTTGTTCATTTACTGAGCTTGCAACGATAGCTCCAAGGCAAATTTTTGGCATTCAAATTTGCATGTTCCCATCTTCATACATTTTAGTATTTTAATGCACGATTTAAGTGGGAGTCACGCGGTGAGCGGCTCTGCGGCACTGCTCTGTTTTCCCCTCTATCCCCATCGTGAATTCGAAATAACGCGGGCCCCAAATGCGTATAAAAGACCACGCTCCTGACATAATAAACAACTCTTCTAGTCCGCCTGCCTTAACCAATAACCTCTCCTAAACCCAAAGAACCTACCGGGGTTGTGCACAAGGCGCTGGTTGAAGTAGGGTGCACATCCACCCTTTTCCGGAACCGCGAACGAACTTTTCATCTGCAAAATGTCTTGTCCTGACTTGGTAAACGTGTACGGCGCCGGTTCAAGTACCGAGCATATATCCAAAACACCGATTTGAACACTGGCGCTGGCTCAGGTGACGTTTCCCTATTTTCCGTAGTTCCTCTCCACCACCTTGTATATTATAACTCAAACCCCTCGAGGAGAGTTACAAGTCTGGGGCGCTAAACACTACACGAATTATCCTAACAAACCTGTATAAGTACAGAATTTTACCGTAGACACGAATCCATGTAGCGGCCGCCGAAGTAACTAAATCCGAAAGCGCCCGTTGCAAAAATTATAGGAGCATAATCCACATAGAAGTGAACCGACATTCGAAATTTTTGAACCCCAGAGTACTCCTATTATCCAATAACTATCAACTAAACTTCAATACTGCGATATTTGGTAACAATAACGTTTGTTTGTTCACAGAACTAATAGACATCTTTAAAACCTTCACAGGAGCTTGAACCAGGCCACCCTTCGAGCCCCACGAGCGACATAAGTTGCAGCAGGCTTCAGACGTTTAGCTGTACATAATTTGACATTTTGTTATAATTTATGAAGTCCATTATTTTATTCTATAATACAAGGGTATTCATAGACGTTTTTTCTGACCACTTTTCTTTGGATGTGTTTACAGTAGCGCGGCCCAAGCATAGAACTATCCGAAGCCCAAGGCAACTGCAACTGGGGAATTAAAGAGTAATTTCCCTGGTTGTAATATATTTTTGTAACGCCAGAGTAGAAACCTTACCATCTTTTCAAATTTGCAGGTACCTCCTATATTCTCACGCCTAATCCTGTCTGAGTCTTTTCTTCCATGGTCTGGATATTTTCATTTTTGCGTTCTCCATTATTTTGATGTGGTCTGAGCTTTAGTGAGCTTTAATATGTCTTTGTTCGTCCGTATTATATGGTTTATCCATGTTGCTACTCCATTTTCTCTTTTTAACTTGTTCTTCCACGTTATTTTCTAAACTTCTAAACGTGGATATATAGTGTTTCGCCCAGATATTTAGACACCATGACTTGCTCGATTATTCCCTTTTTTCCTTACAAGTTACACTTAATGGATCAGTGGAGATAGCCATACCTTTCATATTTGTAGTATAGAATTTGTAATTTTGTATAACCCTTCCAATACTCTCCCATTACTTCTACGTTTTTGATAATGTCATCCTTTATCACGTTGAACAAAGGGGGCTTTAGAGAGACTCCTTAATCCTGTACCAGCTTTTCTAGGACCCGTCAATTATCCATCTGCATGTTTGCATTAAGTTATCGGGATAAATTTCTTCGATTGTTTTGACTATGTCTAAAAGAATACCTCTATTGTTGAACACATGGATTACGTCATTAACGCAAGTTGTTACTGTATTTATTCATCAGATCGACAAAGGTCGTATTTATTGTCCAAAATCGGGTACAAACTACAGGGTTCGCCGGCTTTACCAGAAAACACAGATCTTAATGTGTTGGAACAGATTTTGTTGTTCCGGTTACTCGCACTTAGCTCAGTCGGTAAGGCGTGATTCGAAAGTTCAGTTAAAACCGACAACACTTACCCTATACTTTGCTCAAAAGAATTGATTAAGGACGCCACTCGTTTTGATAAATTAACAGCCCTCGTGACCCAAAACGAGAAATATCACATGGCTCTACTAAAGATTCGCTGGGTTAGCTGCACGCTGCGAAGCGTCGTCCACTAGGTTCCCTCCAAGTCGGGCGGTAAACACCGGGTGGCCTTAATGACTTACCTTATGACCACCTCCCTAAAGGGGTTCAAAAGAATTTACTCAAGCCCCAAAGACTGTCGGGCTTTTCCAATAAAAGCACGTGTTCTAGCTTTACATTTGATTACACTCGGCTTTTTGCCACATTAGGATTGAAGATCCACAGATTTCGGGTTTAAATCAATTAAACAAACTAAGTGTGACTATATTATTATTTAATGAATGAAAATTGACACATACAGGGCCACAAGATGGCCATAAGAAGGTTACACCCTAACTGAAAATTGTCGGGGGCTCCCAAGCAAAAGTTACCTTACTGGCTAATTACAATACACAAGTTATTTGACGAAATTAAATTCGCAGGATCAAAGTCCCGCAGCATGCGAGGCACAATAAACATACAATTCGGTAGTACTTTCGCGACACATTGAGACAAGAAACAAAACAAAAATACAGCGGTAGCTCCTACCTTTCGTAGCTAGAACACCTACTGGGTTGCTGATGGTCGGTTCCTGGATAGGCCTAGTGGCAGCTTCCAGCAATACAGCTTCCAGCAGCTTAAAAGGGTTGTTGAAGGGCTTTGCCAAAAACCAAGCGGGGACTGCAGAAGGTCAAGGACTGCGAAGACGGCGTCCACAAAGGCTAAGGTTGCGTCCCGCAGCGAGCGTAGAATTCCAAAGACACGACGGGCGACAGGATTTGCATAATGCAGATTGTGCCAAAAAGCACTTACGAGGCTTAATCAAAAGGTCTCCTCCAAATGTCCAGTATAGCAGAATGTTTTCCCCACAGACAGGTGAGCGAAAACGGCAAATGAAAGGGACACTTCGCCTAGGAGATCATCAGGTCGGTCGTAACACACAACAAAACTGGAATTCAGCCCACCATAACTACATCACGGACACGTTAACACGAGAACGACAATCAACCACGGAGTTTTAACAGATGACAGCTCCCCGATCCGCGGCAACAGCCCACGAACCGGGAGCGCAAAAATCACATAGGTTTTGCTCGCTTGAGTGCTGGTTACTAATTAATTCTTTCAAATGCACAGGGCTTAAGAACAACGTAACGGAAGAAAGTTTTGAACTCCAAAATTAATAATCTCACATGCACGGTTAACCAAGGGTTTATAAAACTTTATTTCAATAGTCCCAAACCTGGACGTAAAATGCGTGGGCTGAAAGCACAACAAAGAAGGCTTTAACGGGTGATGCAATTGCTGAACTGGCAAGAACCAGGGGAAGCCCCCAGTTTACAATGAACATTCCACAGTCCTCGAATATCATACTGATAACGACGCGTTCTACGAAAATATATTGAAGCTATGACGGCCGGAAAGCAGGATAGATTTCTGAAACAGTATTTAAACACTACGCGGCAACCAGAGATTTATCGAACCTTATTTTCAAAGGCTAATTATCGAGCAGTAATCAGGTTAAACAAAGAACGTTCTAGAAGAGTTTGTTAATGCTACAGCAATTTTCAAAGGGTCGAATTACCAAAGTACAGTTTGCAAGAACTGCAGGCGTCAATTTCTTGACAGAAAACACTAAGCTCCAAGGCCTGAGTTTCGTTACTGCTTAACATAAAGAATTTGATTTATTTAGGCGTTCAACGCTTGATTGTTGAAACAAATACGCATTTTGTGCACTGAACAAAGAATGCTTGCTAAGACGAATTTGAATGTAACTGTACAGGGCCGTAATCAGTAAGAATTCGGGCGAGAAATAAACGTAATTTTGAGCAAAACGAAAGAGGTCGAAAATAATCTAACAAAGTACAACAAAAATACGCAGATCTATTCTTCTTTTAACTATCTTATTGTGAAAATGGCATCAGTATAGGATGTGCCACTTCTAAATTTTTACTGCTCCTCTGTGGGTCTTATGGTAAAAAAAAGGTTCGGGGCCATTTCAATTATTCCGACTGGGGGCGGGCTGCTATAGGTACCTTCGTCCGTCTTCAGCTAACAACGAGGGTTTCAGGATGGGTGAGAAAAAGGAAGGGTGGAAAATGGAAAAGTGGACAGAAAAGGTGGAGGTAGGTAGGTACTGCCCCAGCATTCGTCTCAGAGAAAGTACTCTGTTGACTCAGGAAAACCCCCTAAAACCTGGAGGAGAGATTACCGTGATCAATGGGTGTTATGTTATAGTTGGAAATATTTATATTTGTTGTTAGTTTTTATGTGGTGTTTCGTAATATATGCAAAAAAAGATTAATATATGGTAATAAACTTAACAAGGAAGTAGAACCTAAGACAAATGTGAAAAAGACGAAGACCAAAGTATAATCACCGAATGTCAGCAAGTTACGACAAAAGGAGATATACAAATTACCTGATATTTAGAAATTTCACTGAGTAAGATAGGTCTGTACAGAACAGCGAGCAAATTCACCCCAAATCAAATAACATTTGGTATATTGCGGGAAATCTGGATGTCAGAAAGGGTTTAACCTGGATAGCAATGTTATAGTTATTTAGGTATCAAGGGTATTATAAAGGTGTTTACGACCGTCCGAGAGTGACAAGTTTACAAGCCCGAGGACATCTGGCCCGAAGATTTGTAAGTCGCCCAAGGGCCATAAATATTAGGTAATGCTCGTATTGCATACATAGTTTTAGTTTTACTAGAGTTACTTAATAAACTATAATAGACCAGAAAGCTTTTATTGGATGACCAACTATTGCTGTCTACTTATCGACTCGTCGAGGTACCTAATTGGCCAGAAATTTGACGCTTGTGATATCTGTGCACTCACGTATACAGTGAATTTATTTTAATGGTTAACATAGCAGTTTTTTACCATGCTAGCATTTAATCATACAGGTCACTTCCATGGTTACAAAGGAGACCAATAGATTAGAGCGTTTATTTTACGAGTTAACATACCAATTTAAATTAGGTACTTGCTAATAAGACACTTTAGTTTTGTTACCGGAATGTAGGTATGCAACTAGGTAGATACGTACCTAAGTACAACGCACAAGTTGTGTCTATTCTTCAGTTGTATACATTAGGATAACTTTTAAGTGGCTTTTTGACAAGTAATCATTCCTATGTGAACTCGTCAAATACACGCTCTAGTCTATTAATCTCATTTGTAACCATGAAAGTGACTTGTATGATTAAATGCTGGCATAGAAACGAAGCTCTTATGTTAACCATTAAAATAAATTCCCTGTATAGTAACTGATACTCGTAATGCTCTAAGGTATTACGCAGTTCACAGTGTGCATTGGATCCAAATTTGCAATAAACAATAACGTACTAGTAAGATAAAGAGGATAATTACAACGCAAGTTTTAAAGTACTCCTTATATGGAGCAGAACCATGGTTACATGCGTATGTGGAACAATTTCAAACATTCATAAGCAAATGCTTAAAAATGCTATTCCACATTATTTGACCTGGACATACCGTTCGAAAAATATAAGACAAACAACACTAGACTTTTATACTGTCGACTTTCTCATGTCTCATGTGTAGAAAGACCAAAAGAAAACTAGTTGAGAAACATATCGAACTAACTTCATAAGCGTAGTGCTACCTGTAATAAGACTGAAATGGGACAAAAAAATAGAGAAAATACTAACCTAAAAGCTTACAAAACTCTCCTCTAAGAATATGCATAGCTAAAAACCCCGTTATCTACTTCATACTGGAACTCGATGCAAATGATCAGAAAGAGGAAGTGTGTGAATTATACTTGACTAGTAATAAGAAACTACTTTTTATACTTTGTCCTATATCGCATCTATGTAAGATATCAATGAAGAGGTCTATGCTAAGAGTATTTAAAGCCAGACTACGTACTTCTAGCTATTAAATATCAGTATTCCATTACATCTCAATTCCTGTGGTAGCAGATCTGTATGTCCGACCTTTACTGAACCCCTTTGTTATTCAGCAAGAGAAAAGGGAGGGAGCTCTTTTGTAACTTATTTATTGCGCGCATTAACGTATATATTAAGGGCGAGCCTGCAAATAAGGGCAGTTTACAGCATTCATTTGCGTTATTAGTATTCAAGTAGTTTGGGGTAAAAAATACATTCTGGCTGACTTGTGAAATATGCTATCGGTAAAGTGAAGTGCTGCTTTCGCACGCGGCTTGCATGCCAATCGGCCTGGGGAGTGCGTCTTTCCCCGTAATGGCACGACCAGACCCTTTTCTTCCCTTTGGCTCGCTTCCCGTCCCAGCGCCATTTTTTAGTTTCTTTGTTTTAATATTTAAGCAGCGCCGCCATTTGTCAGTATTAACTCTCTTTGTCTGGAGCTGAAAATATTTACCTGTTGCGAGTTAATTTGGTTCATAACCATCCGGCTCCGGCTGTCTCATTTTTCTTTCGTTTAGTCTTTTATAATGCTGTCTGGAATAGCGGAAAAATCTCTTCCTAAAATTATGCCTCACGCAAAGGCGCAGTTCAACATGGGACAATCGTTGAATGTAAAGGAATTAATTTCCAGCTAACAAAAGAGTGCTAGAAAATTGTTTAACAAGGTTAACCGTATATTACAGGTAGGGAATTAGTGCTTCTCGAACCAGTGCGATTCCTGTTAGTTTTGAATAATCACCTGCTACACGAAATAAAACACACCTATCTGAGTGAATTTATTACTCTAGTTACATTTCTGTGATTCTGCAGGGGCTATTGCTCAACCGGCTGGTTTCAAACCTTCAATGGAAAATCTCCAGAAGAGGGAGCTTTGCATAGTGCTCTTATTTTATTACGTTTCATAAACTTCCATCCTATTTAAGATTTAATTATGATATGAAAAAGGACTAAGGAGCACTGCAAACTTTATGATATGCACTCGGCGGTCTCCAGGTAACGGATTGGGTAACGTTCACTAGATATGGTGGGTAGGTTGTACCAATAAGAAATCTGGATAGAAGTTAGTTGCCCCAGCAAATGATAGCTAGATGCTAATCACATGACCGAAAGTAGGGTTAAGTTTGGATGTGTTGCAATACAGTGTGCATTGGCACGCAAGATCTTAGTAAGGTAGACTAATACTAAGTCACAAAGAAGGGTGATAGACGACTCAACTCAGTAGTCAAAACCATTCAACACAATGTAATGCGGAGTACAACAACCAAAATGCTCCAGGTGGGTAGTGCAAATACCTAAAAATCCATACCCATTTTTCGATCACCGAATCTGCGATGAAAAATTATACGAGCTAGCAGAAAATTGCAGCAAATAAATAGGGCCGTATTAGGAACCCTGAAAACAGAAGAGAGAGTGAACAAATTGTAAAATAGAAATAATTCTTGATTATGCTCGTGCTAGAAAGACGTTTCCAGCTCGAAAACCGATCCAGATAATGAAATCAATCAAAATCTACATAAAAATATTACCAATGTAGTCTCGGAAGTACTCCAGTAATATAAAAGTCCAACATTGTAAAAGTGGTACGTGACATTGCAAACAACAAAGCAGCCGGCAACTATGAATCCTAACACAAACGATCAAGAAAGAGAAATAAGTCATAACATGAACAATAAAGCAGCTCTTTAATGAATCCCTACACAGAATTTGGCCGATGCCGTAGCGGTCATGTACAAAAGAAAATAGGAGTGAGAAAGAACAGATTAAGCAACAAACTTGACCTACCTACAAAAGTACTGGATCCCTTTTTTGTAATCTTTCTATATTATGAAAAATCGAATTATGAGTAATCAAACAAACTTTAAATAACTGTCTAATTTAAAGTTCTGGTCTGATATGGTCAGGATCCTTAGCACTTTTTTTGGCTAAGTCATAAGTTCAATCAAATGGTCTAAGTTTATAATACTGACAATTACCTACGAGGGTGGGATGATAATTAGTTAGCCTCCATATATTTGAAATACATATATATAAATGTATGTTCAAAAATATCAACTTCCATCTATGTATTGGCAATACTGAAAATATAAAGTCCATCTGTGAAATAGTTTGTTGTTAGCAGCTGTTTAAAGAAAACGTGTGTTGTATTTGTTTAATAATGTAAAATACTGATGTTGTGCGGTTTCTTAATTGTTGCATATAAAAGTCTTAAAAGGCGCAAAAATTTTTGAATAGACGAAAACTGTGCTGCCTGAATGTGCTCCATCATATATGACCGCAAAAAAAAATAGATGGTTAAATTTAATAGGGTCGCACCACCATCCAAGGCGAGCACTGCTCTGAACGCCAAAGAAGTGTCACTACAACAAAAATGGTTACCAAAATCCACGATATGGTGTTGAAAGACAAATGACTGAAATTGAGTGAATTAGCTAATGTAGTAAACATCTCAAAAGAGCTGGTGTGCGATATTTTAACTCAAGAATTGGGCACAAAAAAGCTGTCCGCATGATGGGTGCCGCGTTTGCTTACATTTGGTCACAAACGTGTTCGAAGGCAACTTTGACAAGAGTGTCTGTACCGTTTTAAGACGAATGCAACTGATTTTATGCATGATTTGCTACTACTGATCAAATTTATATCAGACAAACCAAATTTAAATTAAAGCAAAGAACAGAACCTAGTTTTTCGGCCCCAGAGAAAGCAATTACCATAAAATCAGCTGGCATGGTGATGGCATCGGTTTTTTGCGATGCAAAAGGGATTTTGAGGATCAATTACCTTCCACAGGAATAAACGATAAGTAGTGAATGATTTGTTAATGTTTTGGACCCATTGCATCAAAATATTCAACAAAAAGCGCCCAGGTGTAGCGCATAAAAAATCATTTTTTACGCACGTTCTCACACTGGAGTTACTGCAATGGTAAAGTCATCGAATTTAAGCACGATTTGTTTCCGCATCCACCTTATTCACTATATTTGGCTCTCTCGGACTTCGGCTTATTCCCTACGCTCAAAATTTTCCTCGGTGGATAAAAATTTTCATCTGTTGAAAAGGCCAAGGCCACTTTTGGCACCTATTTTGCAGACCTTGAGTAAAGCACCTTTTGTCATGGGATCAAAGCCTTAGATCATTGCTGGACAAAATGTATTGGGCGTCTAAAAGGCTATGTTAAAAAATAAAAATAATTTTGAAAACATAAAACCAGACTTTCATTGTTAGGCTAACCAATTATCATCCCACCCTCGTAGTGGGTTTTTAGAATTGGGTACTGAAATCACAGTCGTGGAAGTAGGGGAAGTAAGGCAATCGTCGAAGGCGTGATGTTAACCACATCACCTAGTATGCCGTTTAACGGCATGCCAGATTGACTGCGTTTCGAAAAGAGATATTTCGGAGATCTTGACTCACTGTGACTCAGGCCATATTCCTACGTGTGGAATGAAGTGCCATAAACGTTACGTTACTAATACTTAAGTTTCCTATTGGTAAGCTTTATTACAAATTTGTTCACAGCTAATTTGTTGTAATTCTAAATGTCAACTGTCAAATTATTTACCAAAAGTTCAGTAATTCTAAATTCACTATATTTCTTGGACATAACCTTTTACGGATAAACCTTGCTCATGCAGAAATGTACTGCACGCCTAAATAAATCTGCTCATATAGTGAGGGCCACATCGAACACAATTCCAGAAATAACAGATCGAACCGAATTCAAACGTATTCCAAATCAGGAAAATGGCTCACGAAGAAATTCTACCTTCATTGTGTTCGACTGCCATTAAAAAGCTGTAAAGAAAAATATAATATAGAATCGTAAGAAAAAACGTGCAAATCTTCTTACCCTAAAGATGTCATTTGGGCTATTTTGAGATAGCAAACATTATGATATGCCTTAAGGAGAATCTCTAATGGCTTAATGTACAGAACACCACGTAATTGGAACTTGGCAAAATGTTTGTTAAAATAGTGTTTATTCAAATGTTTATATTGTTATATTTCAGTTCTGTATCTCATTTGTTTCAATATGGAAACTAAATAAGTTGATAACCTCGTTAAAACCCCTTAACACATGTAAATATTAACGAGAATAATTGTAGAGTAGGCATGCTTAAAATTACTTGTCTACATTGGTTACCCAATGAAAATGCGGAAAATTTTTATTGGTAATTTTTAAACGTACCAATATACGAAGTACCACATATGACCATGCAGTTAAAACAGATAATAGAGGTGTTAGGTGGAGGGATGCTTTACCACGGAAATTATTAGATACGCCTTCATATCTGTGTAACTGTAGAACGTATTAACGTGTATTGAAAGAAGCTTAATCACCTAAAATTATCTAACGTCATTTTGATCTCAGACAACTATGAAGAAAAACAAGGAAGGGTAGTGAAACTTGCGAAAGTCACAGGAGACATAGGGTTGAAGTTCAATTCCCATAAACAAGAACAGCTCTTAATACAAATGGCAATCGGGATATAACTGCAAGTGGCATAGTTATATAGAGTGGCTGATTACATACTTTGGACAACTAATCAAAATTAATAGAGAAAACAAAAACGTAGAAACTACGTGACTCTCATGGGTAGAACAGGGACATTAGTAGTAAATACAATATTTAAAAAATTGTGTTTGACCAGCGCGTAATACCAGTTATGATTTACGGGGATCAAACGAGCAAATCTATGAAAGCCGTTATCGAGAAACTGCCAAGATGGATACTAAATATACTAGTCACGTTACCATTGAAAAATAAAATTGCTTATTCATTTTTCATTCTTTTGTTTTTTTGTTGTTAGAAATAAGTAAAGGTGGCGGTTGGGAACGTGATAATGTGGGAATTCACAACAGAACAGTAAATCCAAATTAGAAAATTTTACTTTAAGAATGCAGATGTTCTTGTTGAATGATAACTTCCCGAAACTCGGTATTTAATTGGCCGCCACGTTCACTCGACTTGATTGCACGCGACTCTTTTCTTTATTTTTATCTCGAGGAGCGGATGTATGATGTATACGAGGCAATCCAACAGCTTAAGGACAACATTCACGCAAAAATTCGAATGCTACAGCGAGGAATACTGAGATCTGTACTGTGAAATAGTCTAAAAACAGGTCTTCTCAGCAACGCCAAGAAATGTACATCACCTTTGTGAGATTGCCTTCCACCAATAGGCTATAAATTTTCTTACCATGTGTATATATACAGATCCTCTTTCATATCAGTATTTTCAAACTAAATAAGTTACTCGATTTTTCAATGCTAATGTGACCTATGGCCCACCCAGTGTATAGAGCTAAAATACCGAGTGGCAAATATTTGGGCGAAACATAAAACCAAAATGTGAAAGATGCTGTTGGTGATGCATCAAAATTAAATGAAGATTCACTAGACATAACAAATGGCAGACAAAGAGCCGGAAGGTGGAATTCATCATGCCGCAATAGGGAACATGGCTGGAAAAACGACAAAAGAACAGCCACAAATGAGATAAAAAGACAAAATAGTTAGAGTAGCTGGATACGAGGCTACCAGAACCGAGAAGGGCTCTATTGGAAGAGGCGTATGTCCAAACTTGAACGATATAAGGCTAAGAATGAGAATTTAGAACCAGTTTCTGACCACCGAGTATTCGATTAGGTATAAATTTATAAGGTCACCTTTCTAACCTGTTAAAATAATTTTTGAAGCCTTTACCGTGAATTGGAAATGAGTGCGCACTATCATTTATCCAAATGCTGGTATGTGCCGCTATGTGCAAATTAGAGCTAAAGGACCGACCGCGTCGTTTTCCCTCTCCATGAGAACCCAGAATCGCCTCACTGATAAAACCACCAGAAGGATATAAAAGAAGATTGCACTTCCGTTTCACTTGACTTGAAATTTCTCCCCCTTGAGTGCGTCAGTCCTGATCCTGTCCAGTCCCAATCTTGAGTCCATGGCGACTGCCCACAGTGTCCGTTTCCTAGCTTATTAAGCTAAAAACCTGACCTGAAGTTAGATTGGGACGGCGACTGCCCGCAGTACCCGACCCGAACTTGCTATCCGATAACTTAAAAACCCGCATTACAATCCGCCACTATAATAGTCCCAAAACTATTTAATAACATGGTTCCTAGGAATACATATTACACGTCCCGCCTAAATGTTCATCGAACCCTGTAGCAGCATGCATAAACTTACCTGAAGGGCCCGCCTTGAACATTTAGAGACGTTCTCCAGAAACCGGAACTCCGAACCCGTCTTTGGGATCGACCGCGGGGAAATTCTTCGCGAGCCGTCGGGATGTCAATTCTCGCGGCCCGCTAACATTTGACTAAGAAATACAGGCGGAATTTCACATCACCGTCACTCCGACGAATACACTACGAACTTCTAGGACACCTACAAAGCCCGCGGGAACTCCTATCTTGACACTGAAATGCAGTACGCACATCAGCGTGATTTTGCGATTGATTACAACACTATAAGCGCCAACAATATTGTGATATGGAGGTTACCCGGTCGGGACATTCGCTCTACCGTTAATACGTCCGTCGCCGTCAAACGGGTGCGTTCCGAAATTACCTGTGAAGCTTGCTAAATCACCCGTCGTACCCGCCTGCCGTACAGCTCAGTCAGGAAGGTTGCAGCTCACCAGGAAGTAACGAAGCACCACCACCCAGACTAAATTGTTATTTCCACAATATAAATTTATTTTTACATTGAATGATTACTTATTGTGTAATTATAGTTAAACACAATATATTTTTGGTAATTACATGGTGTTTTCCTGGTTGTATATATTTGAGATTGGTCGAACCCTCCCCCCGATTTGAGTTTACCCGTGATAGAAATTCATGTCATGTCGCCCCTCACAGGAACATATTCGAAACATTAGACTATTATTTAGATTTACCCTTATTAGTCTTGTACATAAGTCAAATTACATATAAAATCTGTTAATTAGCACTATAATTGTACTTATGTTTATGCTAATTGTTTTTTAATGCTAATATGTTATTTATTTGAACCATAGTGCAAGAAGAACAAGCAAAATGTTGATTGGGTTTCTTAAACTTCGGCAACTATAGTTGGCAAGAATTGATTGAATAAATATGAGTAGATATACTCTAGTAGTGGACAACTTAGAATTATCGTTAACACGACTGGTTAGATACTTTTTCAGATAAATGCGTAACTTACGTAATGTAACTGTTAATTATACACAGAATTATGGACAGTTGAGTGAATATATTATCTAATTTTTTTAATCAATGACGTAGTATATAGTATGAAAACTTCAAGTTTATAAATTTGTCACAAAATATATTTGAGGAATAATAGTCACAGTTGCGTTGGGTCCAGTATCAAGGTTCCTTTGTTCATGTTCCTAGAAAACTTAGAAATTGCATTTAAAGTCGTGAACAGGAAAGCATGCTCTGTATAAGAGTGGTATAAAGGACAATGAATTAGTTTAGCTTGAATGTTCTTCTGTAAGATACTTTGTGAGTACATTTTAAAATTATATGAATGTACGACTTTTGGAGTAATTTTGTAGGATTACGACCCCGCTTGTATATAGCTTTCTTGTCATATTTTTAGGATTGATATTATATCGAGTTCTGTACAGGCATTTAATGGTTCATAACATTAAGCAGCTGTATCCGCCGCCGTAAAATCTGAAAGGCACTCGTTTGGTAGCGTCGCTTATATTCGTTGTCAAGTTAGGTTCCAATGTCGATTTCTGTAGGTAGACGTTTTTCTAGAATGTTCTGCAGGCTTGATCGCCCGCAGGTGCGAGCGAGACGGCATGCTGTAGTCGCCTTATGGATGATTGTAGGGGTTCGGCGTTGCAGACACGCTTCCCGCGTGGCTGGGGATTAGCGTGGCGAGTGCGTTCTAAGTCGCGAATCGTGCAAGGTGTGTGTTGGTGATGCCCCGTTTGTTGGCCAAACGATTTTCGGTTTATTGTCGCCTGTTGGCTAATATACCACTTCTGTGTGTGTGTGTGGGATCCAAACCAAGAGAGAGGGTGCCCCTGGCCACCGTTCTCATGTGGGCCCTGTCGTTCTTTGTTGCCGCATGCGAATTCTGTGAAGGAATCATTGGGTCATTGGGGTCATCATCATCACCTACGCCCGTTGGAGCATCTTGCTCTGTTTTGTATGCCTTGTGACATCGCCGCGCCGCAAGCTGGACCAATTCGACTGCCGCAGGTAGAGCTAACAAGGTATTTTGTGTACTATTTTAAGGCAGCTATCTTATTTCGCGCATTAATTAACGCTAGCGACCCTATTTGTGTACTATTCAATGGCAGCAATCATTTCTCACGCACTCATTAATACCAGTAACCATATTTTGTGCGCTAACTAACGTCGGCAACCGTATTTTGTGTACTATTTAATGGCAGCTATCTTATTTCGCGCACTAATTAACGCTAGCGACCCTATTTGTGTACTATTCAATGGCACCAATCATTTCTCACGCACTCTTTAATGCCAATAATCATTATTTTGTACGCCAACCAATCCCAGCGATCATATTCTGCGTAATAATTAAAGCCTGTAATCATATTTCATGTACTAGTAAATGTTTGTGTGCTGTTGAGTGGTAACAACCTTATCTGAGTACTGATTAATGCTAGCAACCCTATTTTGTGTACTAATGACTGTACAGAACTATATTTGTGTAACAGAACAATAGACCTATTTTTTAAATGCTTTCGTTATACTTTCTTTGTGTGTTGCGTGCCGAGTTTTAGGTTAAGCAGTCTGCAGTGTAAGATTGGTGTAGAGCGGAGCCTGGACGAAGTTGTGAGCGTCAATGGTAGGTCCGAGCGCTCCAGTTACCGGTTCTGGGGGTCACAAGGTTGCACGCACCCTATCCCGTTTCAATTTCGGGGTTCTGTCGAACGTGGGTCCTAAATTCCGAATCCCATAGCACCCTATTATTTGGTAACACCCTGTATATGTCGTCGCACTTGTCCCAATGGCGTCCCGTTCATATGACCACGCCCATCTCCCTGAGCGTATTAATCGGTGGCTATTAGCTTGTTTCTGAAAATTCCAGGGCAAGTGATGACGTTTCCCGGACACGATAAGTTAAGTGACACTCTCGTACCCCGAGGAGTCACTCAAATAGTTTTATACAGTAAAAACTTATTTGTTGTAAAGTTCTTCACTTCTAGAAACCGAAGCTAGGTATGGCTGTAATAACGTTGAAGAACAGATATTGATGCTGAGAACTAGAACGAGTAACACCGAAAAGTTTGTTGACTTGGTTCGAATGAATCTGATCAAGTTGAACAATATTTCTATTAATGCCGCTGGGTTTTCCGATTTTGAGAAAAGTGAGTTGCAGCTAAGTATACTCATACTTACGATGGTTAGGGGCTCTATAGTTGACTCTAGAGTTAGTTACCTGAAAACAAAAATTAAATTAGTCATTATGGCTGGGTGAAAGAACATTAGTTAAGTTAAACCAAATCCAGCGTCAATAAACCGTCAAATATATCCACACAGTTATTTTTATTCACACTGAAAGTATTCCATTATATCTTTTATTAACTCCTAATATTGATGCATGCGAATGTTTCGTTTTTAAAGGGAAAACAAAAAGTGAGCTATCAAATTTTCAATAAATCGATGCTAATAAACAGAAATTGTCTACCATTAAAGGAGTACAGTTTCCAAAACTAGTCATTATAGACTGATAACTACGTCAAGATAAACAAACACACGGTATTTTATTCGGGGGAAATTTGACAATTAAAGGAAACAAAATAATGGGTACATACTATAAATAAACATTGTATATAACATAAAATTCCATTAGCCTACCATAAACCTTTCAGTATTAATATTTAATGATCATTGCGTTTAAGGACATGAAAGCAAGTACATAATGTGTAGTCGGTATATAAATGCAGCTAAGGTTAGACATGTCGAAAATGGAAGCACTGCATTTCCAATGAAAACAATTAAATAACGCTCAAAATAAACTCAGTAATTTAGTAAAAATGTTATGATTATTAGACGGTGCAATAGAATCAACATAAACAAAGCATTTCGTTTTTCAATGCATTTACAAAATATAACTGTATACTTAATGCAATATGTAAGTAAGATGTTTTCGTTTTTAGCATGATGTTGGTGCTTTATGTTGAATATCAATTAATCAAAAACACACAGAAGTCATATATGCTGAGAAATATTGTATTTTAAAACATCAGTTGCACTGTAATTCTCAAAACACACTCTCAAGGCACAATTCTGGCGATAACAATTACCGATTCGTTTCGATTCGTGAAAATCATTAAATCTCTAGTTTCCCCAAAACACTAAGTCTATACAAGGTGTCTCAAAAAGAATGGGGCGCCGATTGGACATACATTCCTTAGCTTATAGTAAACGGATTAAACTAATAAACGTACTTTAGTACCAAGTCTCTCCAGTAAGAAGTTATAGGGCTTTGAAGTTAAATTTTTTCTTCCCTCGTCTAAAAGAAGAAGGTAGTATTATAAACACGAAAAAATCACTTTCCGTATATATTCAGATCTTCACGTTTCAGTGTTGCTAGATGACGGAAAACAGGTTTGCCCAATTCCGTCTCTTTATGTGTCGGTCTGTGTGTCTGCCTATCTATCCATCTGTCTGTCTGTCTGCCTCTCTGTCTGTCTGTCTGTCTGTCTGTCTGTATGCGTGTCTGTCTGAATGTCCGTATGCCTGTTGCTGGTATAACTCAAAAACTATTTGTTGGAGGAAGACGATATTTTGCCTTCGAATTATATGCCTTCTTGGCACTAAACCGGGAAAAATTCGGTAAAATATTGATATGAACACATTTTAAGCCTCTATGATTATTATATCAACTAGTAATATTACATGCATATATTATAAAATATTCCAGAAAGGTGCTAGTTTAATTTTTCTACTGTATAAACTAGTATTGGTTTTCATAATAAATCTAAAACTGTATTAAAAATGGTGTTAACCTTGAACTAAACAAAATGTAATCACAGTAGGTTTGGAAACAATGTAAAACAATTTAGTATCGAAGACAAACGATAGGCGAAAGGAAGCCGAAGTGAATAGTGTTGTTATTTTGGCCTCCCCCATAAATAATTGTAAAATTGTGAATTAAAAAATACCTTTCTCCCAATTAAGTGAGTTTAAAAATTGATTGTATGCCCTGTGGGTACTGTAGTGGAGTGTATTCATTAGTATCACCTCTGCAGAAGGTTGAAAAAGTGTTTTATCAGTGCTCGAGTGTTGGCTTCCATTTCGGCGGCCTTTTCGAAAGTGCGAGCAGAGCAGTTGAAGCACCTGGAAACTGGAGATAGGCAATGACCTTCGTGGAGAATAGTGCAGACCTGGGTGTACGCAATAAGTACAGCGGAAAGCAGTTTTTGGCATCACAGCGATACAGCTACAGGAATTGTTCTGTAGCGGCACTCAGAGGCTGGCCAACAGACAAAAAGGGGAACAAGCATGGTGGGCCTCGTTTGGAGCTCGAGTTGGACGCTAATTCCGTTCCAAAGGCAACAAAAAAGTGAGAAAACTTTACCTAGAAGGTAAAAGTTAACGAATTTTTTGGTGGCGTCGGTTTTTTAACACTTCCGTCACTAGCGTTTTTTGAGTGTGTTTTGTTTGTGACGTATATTTACTTACGCCAATTGTTATCATCTAGGCAACGGTCTAATTACGTAATCACAGATAATTGTCGAGACCAGCGAGGTTGTTGGCGATTTGTGAGGTTGGAACGCCATTTTCTCTTTAGTTAAATAATATCGTGTATACTAGCTATCACGTTAGTTAAATCGCCATTATACAAAAATTTTACATTTAAATTATATAAAATAATGCCACGTTAATTGATTTGATAGCAAACGTTTTTCTTGTAATTCATTACTAATCAAAATAATACTTGCTTGGATGTAGAGACCCGAGCCATATGAGGTAAGCGTCAATTATAAGAACCTATTTAAGAACATAATTTCATTTATTTATTCTAAAAACAACTAATTAAAACATAGTAGTATACATATATATAGGTTGAGCACCTTAAAAAGTAAAATTCTGCCTTTCGCTCAAGAGCTTTTACGTATATGAGAGAAATAATTTACACATAGCTCAGGCTTTATCCTTGACAAAAATGGGGTGAATACAGCGAATACAATGAACAAGTGCGTTGCATTTAATAGATTTGCATCGTACAGCTCCGCGCTGTCCCGGATGACAGCGTTCTGAGTAACGGTGTTAATGTCTACAAATGTAATGATATAGAATTCAACTTTGATACATATGCTTACTATTATGTACCACACTAACAGAAATATTTTCGTAAATTGGACTTCACTTTACGCCACTTTACCTACCTTTAAGTAAAATTTTTGGAACCGTTTACCTTACAATTCCTGTCAAAGCTTTATGTTGTCATTAAGTCGTGCAATTATCTCAATTAACCATAATCACAAAAACAAAGAGTAATGATTGTGATCTGGTAAACCATAATGACATATCAATTAATGAGGTTGAGAACTAGGAATTGTTTTCTTTTATGTTTACGAAAATGTGGCGACATATAGCATTGGATAATTGTACATGAATCATGCCTTGCTTAGCTAAAGCCACTGGTGCAAAAGCTCATACCGTTAAAATTAGATTGCTGTGCATTTAGTTATGCAAAAGTATTGTTTATAAACCTCCATTACTAGCTAGTCCATTTAAACGATGTAGATTTTAAATTATAAAACCAAACATTTACCGAATATGTAAAACAGGTAGCAGACTCCATTGTGAATGTATTTTTGTAACGTCAACCGGGTCAGCACTAAAATTAAATCAACAGTGAATCATATTAACGAAACAATGATAACCTACTGTTGCTGAAAATAATCATTTTAGTAGATCCATACTTAGCCTAGCAGGTCTATTGATAACTCAAAAGCAGCTTAGAAAGTGTCTAATTTATGAGCAGTACTTTTAATAATTCCACCTAAGAAAGTATAGATACCTTCTTCTCGTCTACAAAATCTCTTTCTCGGAAATTATTTTTCACGGCGTTATGTTCGTATGGAGCAAAAATGCAAATGTTCTAGAATGCTCCCTTCTGTTGGAAAACAGATGGAAACTCAATCATAGATCACTTTCGTGATTGTTTCATACGCACCTGACGTCAGGGAAAAGTTTCCTGGAATTAATATTTGTAAAACTACAGGAGATACATCAAATTTGTTTAGAAGTATAAGAGTTGTAGATGCGAAGGTGGTGCACATTAGTGAAATACATTTGATTCTACAGTTTGAATCAACAAAATGTGGCGTACCAATCATAATTTAATACCAAGTTGCATGAATAGGTGCAACGTTAACTGTGTTGGAGACGCTAACGATTTTATGTAAGAACTTCAGGTGGCTGCAAGGAACAATACTGAGCATTTGGTTCGAGAAGATCAGCGAACGGTTAACATGTTGTCTACACGCGAGAAACAATCTATTACGGCTTGCCGCAATTATGAATGATATGCGGGTAAACCGATAACGTTGCTACTATACAGAGCGTAGCGGCGCACAGTACAGGATGTTCCTTTCGATGTATCCGGCCATCTGTTGAAGTGCCAAACTGAAGAGCAAGACATTATTCAAGCTTGCTCCCCGTGACCTACAACTGTGTCGCGAGAAGCTGCTGGACTCGACGAATTACCCGGTTTTCTCTGTCATGAATTTCTTAAAGATCCTAACAAACACATCTGCCCTATATAAAGTACGTGGATGACACAAGTGCTGAAATCACACCAACTAAGTTAATGGAAGAAAACATACAAATTCATAAATTATGTCGCCAGGTGTTACTATTTAAAGTAAACACTTTCACAACGTACCATTTAAAAAAGACTTCGAAAAAAACATTTGTTGTAAATGAAAGAGCAATGGAACTTACTACATTACACATAACGCTTCGCCATAGGAAAACAAAGCACTGCATTAAAAACTATGAAACTTTGAAAAGGGAAATATGCGTTCCTGGTGTGGAGGGTTTATTTTCATCTTTATGTTTATAGTCACTTTGTTAATTAACCTTAAACATTGTAATTTAGAATAATGAAAAGTGTGAGTTCGACCCACTGCTGTGAGTTAATTATGTAATGTGTTTTCGTATATACCCACAGTAATAATCGAGCATCGCGGGGAATTTCGATTTAAGTATCTTTTGCTGGGGACAGAATTAGTTGCTTGCCGGCGCTGCCTATAGCCGCCTGTCTAAGAGGCTCATAGTGAATTGTGCAACTTAAACTAGAAGTTTGTATGTTTGCTGCATGAGGTTTAAGCAAGCAGCGTGTGTGGTAAATTTCCACGCATTATAGCTTTTAAGGCTTGGGGACGCAATCCAAGGCAAGCGCAGTGTAAGGGTGCGTTGCATTTCTTAGAGCCCGATGCCAGGTTACCTAATACCTGCAGGATTCTAGCCTTAGCCATAATGGGACGATTTAGCCGATTTTCGTGCATTCAATCGCGTACAGGGCGGTACTTGGGACGCGCTTTAGCGTTTGAATTTTTAGAGACAATTATCTGGTCGCATTTTTAATATTGATTAAGTATATCTCTGAGGAAGGTATCATTATCTTGCCATTGTGTAAAGGTAAATGCGAGTAACCTTCAGTCGCCTAATTTTTACAAATGAACAATATCGAGTAAAGTTGGCAATTTCACATGCACTCGAGATGTTGCTATTGAAGGACGTTCAAGATTAAATAATATGTTATTGAAGACTTGCGACATATTTAAAACGGCAATATTGAATTTTTCCTGTATAATGAAATACGTATAAAGGGCTGTAAACAAGTATCGTTCAATACTTCTACTACTATAAAATTTGATTTTTGGTAGAAAATAACTTTTATAGGAGACATTACACAGGAAATCAATAAAATAGCAATTTTATATTGCATCTTTCAAGAGTAAACGCTTCGATGTCTTTTCAAGGCGCTCTAAAGCATTTTATTTGCCGTAATGTATGCCCAAGCTATGAAAATATCGGTTTTTCTATTTTATTATGATAGGGTGCTTTAAATAATAATCTTTCGCATCTAAACGTCAAAGCCAGGGCAATAAAGTCGATAACTGTAAATATAGACTCTCATTTGCAATTTGAAGAACTACGTCGGGCGTTCAATAAAAAGGTATTGGATTTATTATATTGTTTAACGTCGCCGTCGGCGCTAGAGAAAAAATACCTCAGGGAGCAGCAGGTCGAGGAGCATCCCTGTGTGTAATTTTTTATGTATTTACACCCACTATTTTGAGAAACTTCTAACAAACTGTCGACTGCTAATTGCTAGATGATTTCCCTGAACAAACAATAATGTAAAATAAGTATCTACAGTCCAAACCGGGTTCAGTTTGTGGATATCCGTTATTTACTGCTCTTCGATCAGTCCACAATGCTGATCAGGATAAAAGAAGGATCGTTCGTTAATCTGCCAGATCCTCACTTCAGCCGATTTTGCAATTAAAAATGAAGTTGGAAAGGGTTCGATTTTTTCCTAATTATATCTTGGAATTGCTAAAGTTAAGGTTCAGAAAAAGCCATTTAGGGGAACAAGGAAATTATTAAACGGGGTGAAGTTGTTGCTATTAATTTAAAGAGTTCGGGGCTTTTGTGTTTAGAGTAAGATATACCAATAGAATTAAATATTTGCTTCACTTCAGAACCTATCTCGGTAGTTTCGTTTTGGGTTGATTTGCAATAAATTAGAAAACTGTTACTAAAAAGCATAACAGTCTTTATAATCATCAGCTTAAATTCAGAATTTAAGTGAACTCGTTCACTTTCGTAAAAAATCAAATTCGAAAGAAATAATCATACCTGAGTTATAGTAACGTAAATGCAGCATTTATAAATATAAATTTCACGAATACACACTAGAACAAAAATGTGGTTTTAGAATTTAATAGCATTAGACATATTTTTCCCAGATTTCTACTAAATACAAATTTAAAATCGCACAACACTTAATAATATGATAGAACTAATTAGATTAAAAATTATTTAACTTGGAACTTTCTGTTCATGTAGAATCAACAAGTACTTTAATTTAAGCTTTCGCTTTGCTTCAGGAAGTAAATATCCGTGTAGTGGCATATTCCTGATTCCAGCAAGCAGGGGAAGGTTATTAAATTGAGTCTCTTAGCCCGTCAACAAATAAGCCAAATCGATGTGTGTTCGATTTATCATGGAGCTAAGCGATTCTATGAGGCCATTATTACTAGGGAAAGTGTGTATTATCGCTCAGAATGGCACACAAGAAAACATTAATAAATATAATAGTGTGAAATCAGTTGTCAGAAGCGGTGACTACGAATTATGCAGCCCTTTGTTATGATAAAGCCGAAAGCAGCCACTTATCTTCTCCTGAAGCCCGACTTTTAACAAAAAAGAAGCATTAAATAACTGTGTATACGCATAAAACTCCCCAGCCCAAAAGAGAGCCGCTTATTTCTTGCAGCGCAGTATTAAATTTAAGGCGAGATTTTTCTAATTTTTTGGAGCCTGCTGATATTTACATTTATGCTGAAGGTTTTTGATGCATTTGAACTGCAAGGAAATAGTTGAAAATCTCACGCGATCATTCTATGTCCAATAGAATGCATCTATCTTGCGCAATTGCCTAGCTAACTGAATCGGTCTTTTAATGATTGGCTATGTAACTAGACCTTAAACAATTTTATACATGTCACTACGATAATGAATGCCAGAATATTATTAAGTTATTAACTACTAGCTAATTATTTATCTGAGTTTGTGTTTTATCGAGTTATATTCGCTCTACTGGTTAAATACGTTAAGTAGTCGCTTAACTAGCCAGCAGAGACACTGCCGGACTGCCAAGCCTGAGGTCGCGAGTTCAAATTTGGTTTACAGCATGATAATCTTTAATATGCATATGGAAATGTTTATGCTATGGCACTTTTTATATGTAAAATATTACATAATTGAAACTCTCTGCCCCATTGACACTCTCCTCTAACGGTACTGGTATGTCGCCGATTCGATTTTAAACTGATTCCTTTCGATTAGTCCCCGCAATATCAGTTAGAAATTGGGCTGGCGCTATTTGGTCTTCTCTATAATGTAATCATATGTTAAGACAATTATCTCAACGTGGATAGCATGTAAAGTCTACACATTAACCTTTTTCTGTGATGTAACAATTTTCTCTCCTTATTTAATAATAAGGAATTGGACGAAACAAAAAAATATGCAGTTTTTGGTCAGGTCCGCTTTAATTATGGTTTGTTTTATAATAATGCCAATGTGACATTTGTCCAAAATAACAAGCAATAACAAGCAATCCAGCAACCCTAAACTCTTATTTGAAGCGTTAGGGACTTCTTCGAAGAGAAGAAACGTCGAATTACATACTTACATACGTCTAGAATGTCTTGATATGAATAGTGTGCTATTAAGAGCATTGCTTACGTTAAAGGTTAGGTTGTAACGTTTGCCCTGAAAGAAATTATTTTCTAAGCAACATTAAACATTGCCTTCAGCGCCCGGAGTTTGAAATTATAAAATTTCGGGGCGTATCGATAACCAAGTAAGCGAGATGTTGACTGCTATGCGCTGATTTCCGGAAAGCAGCGAAAACGACACCTCGGCGTACCTCCCACGAAAACCGCTACGTTAAGATAACGAAAAAGGCAGGTTCCTCGGAAACAAGGATATTCGCGAAGAGAAAACAGATTTATACCTCGCTCTCCTCTCATTCCTTCCTGAATAGTTCTGGCATCAGAACTCAACCAATAGTTCCGCCGACTGATCTCGGCTTTGGTTCTTCAAAGCAGAGAAATTCCGAACCATTATTTCTCGTCGACTACCTTACCTACATACATACTTGTAGTGACTCCGAATCTGAAGGCAAAGTGTGCTGGACAACGTAGGAAAGCGCAAGTTGAAAAAAACGCAATTTCAGAGCGCCTGAATTTCCGTTGAGGAGCGATTATAACCTCACATTACCTGTCAGATCTGCAAGAAGCTCCGGGATCGCTTTCCCCAGTCCTCCGAGTCACTGCCATCACCACTCAGTTATTAGTAGGTAACCCACTAGGTACAAGTTCACCCTTTAAGGCATAAACTATTGCAAGTTTGTCCACCGACAACAAACTAACATTTGTCTAAGTTGCAGACACTTGACCTACTGTGAGCTCGAGGACAGTAGACCTACCCCGGATTATAGTCCCCGAAGATTACATATTTTTGAACACACACAATACAGTTATTGTTGCCCTGTAATTAGGAGAAAAATAAATGAAATGTGTTTTACCTACGGTTATTGTTAATTTTGGGGCAAGGCTAGTGTCACACTCTCTACGATTTCAGCTACTTGATGGTATGCAGGACAACCAAATTTAATTCTCGCTTCATAATAATTAATTGCAAAATTGTTTCCTTTGTCCAAGGAGGGCATTGCAAGGTTTATGTAAAATGCTTTCTGAAGTCTACTACCTGTGATCTAAATGATCTCTTTTAATTTCACCGTAATATAAGACATACGTTTTAAAAGCTCTTTTGTTATTTTTGACGTCAAAGGAAAAGGATAATGTGTAGACTTTACATAAATAACAATATTAGAGATAAAGGCGAAACAACAATAGAACGCTGGGAGAGAGCTGAAGGCTCACCAAAACCACCAACAGCATCTGATCCATAATTGACGGGTTGATTAATCCCCTTTAGAGGTTGAGGTTGTGGTTTTAGGTCTTGGCAACTTGGTACATGTAAAAACGAATGAGAACAAAAACAAAAGGCGGGATGGAAAGGCACCCAAAGAAGAAAAATTCCTTGGTGGTAAACCACATCTCCAAAGCAGGAACAACACTCTGGAAGAGGAGTCTACTTTAAGTTTAATAAACCCAGGTTAATACTTCAACCAGATTATCACCGAACACTCAATGTACAGATTTTGAGAAACAAAGACGTTGAGACAATTCTGTGGTTTGAAAAAACGAACATCAATGAAACAAACAACAAATGTAGTGGAATAGAGAGTATAGATGACATTATGCTTTGTTGGAGTAAAGTAAGAAAAGAAGAGAGACCAAACATTGGAGCAAGAATTTTAAAAGAAGATAAATGGACAAAGAAAATACGAATGTGCTTACCCACCATTGAATTGTTTTAAAAGTAAATTTGGATATTTTAGGGTGTTAACCATTAGAGACCAAAAGAAGAGAGCCCAGTAGTAGTGAAAAGCAACTGTGTGGAAACGATACAGGAGGAAATTCAAAAGGTAAAGCAGTCGCAGTATATTATAATGCTGAGAGACATGAATGGAATAACTGGAAGTACAGAAAGCGATGATACAGTTAAAAGTTTTGGTGATGCTGTTATTAATACAAATACAGGAAGAATTACGGAAATATGAGAGTTAAATAATTTCAGGATCACAATCTGCTTTTACTGCCACAAAAATATCCATAAATACACATTGATACACTACATTATTTTAAAAAAAGCTGCAAGGGTAAGGGTGAGGGGTACAGATGTGGCACCGACCACCAATTAATTTTTGCAAGAGTGGAGTTTCCCCGGTACGGACCAAATGCTAACAAATATGGAATTCGCGAAATCCTGATCTTTAGATATAGAGAAAAAAATCAAAATAGATTTCATTTAGGAGAACTCAGTAAGGGATTTATATCAAAGAAGGTGAGACAATAAACTAAATTAATTTTAAATCGAAAGCCTCAAAGCAACTAATGAACATACAGAGAGCAACATAGGTGATGCATTAATGGAGGCACTATGGGAAAACGAAGAACGGCTAAACCAAACTAAACTCGCCTAAGCAAAATCACAGAAGAACCCATAAAAAAGAAAAAATAATTATATAGTAGTAGTAGTACTAGTACTTTCGGGGATACTCATGGCTATTAAATAGGCCTTTATATACCCTTTTTGCCAACCCCGTTTAGAAGTGCCGTTTACAGTACCAGGTACCTCAGTCCTACTTAGAATTTTTTCGAGACTAAGGAGTTCCAACAATAGCAAGGGATCTTTTACGTGCTACACATCGTAGTAATATGGGACCCACGGCTTGACATCGCTTCCGAATGATGGCATCCTGTAGAGGCTTTCATCTGTATTTCTTTATTTTTAAAAACCTCTCCGGGACTTAGTACCATCCCGTCGAGGCAAAACTCGAAGGTACAGTTGAAAACACAATGCGTGAGCGAGCGACTTTTTGAAAATTCCATGAGGATTCACTTAAGAGCTAACAGAGTACTTTACGACAAAAGATGTCAACGACTGTGCACTACCAATTTCAAAATATGCATAAAAAAGTGACCTTGAACAAAGAATGACATAATTATGTTCCATAGAGGTTCCTGGATTAATATACTAATCGGCCGATCGTATGACAGATGTACAAATCTGCGCAAACCTTAACTAATGGGTAGACGAGATAGGTAGTAGAAAAAATAGATTGATGTATAGAACAAATATATGACCACGTGCTAGAGAGGATGAGTGGTACAAAATTTGAGAGTTTTAAAGAATATCTTCTCTTCCATCCGATTCGGATATAAAATCAATTTTTCAGTTGTTGTAAAGTTGTTTCTATTCGCTCTTAACTATCTTATAACAGCCTAACTGGACACGCGATGTAAACTATGATTGTGTAAAATCACCTATTTACTGTCAGTTAGGTTTATTTCCTCTGTTGCATAGTTTATCTGTACACGAAAGGATATTGCTGATGTCGGTCTTATTTTTAACATTCCCTTTGAAAGGATATTGATCTTTTTTTCTTTGAACAGTTATAAGCAAAAAAACTCTAAAGTTTTCAAATCAGTGGATTCGACGCTAGATGGTTTGTGGCCGTTGTAGTCTGTAGGAGTCGAATCTACATTTCTGGTCTAAAACCAATGGCTCTTGATTATATCTATGTTCTAAATACGAGCCAGACCATTTCTTGATGTTAGTTATATGCCGCTAAATGGCAATCCTTTTCGCCAGTGTTCACTCGAAATACTGATGTGAAGTTTTTATTGTGGCTTTTCTCCAGTGTTCACACCTATTATACCTACTTCGTAAGTGCTTTACCTGAAATTTAAGAAGAATTTGTTGTTGCTGTGGGCCAAACATAATAGTATTCTTGAATTACTGGTATTTCAGTTGTAGCAGTACAAAGTGTAGCTACTAAAATATAATACATTTGAATAATCACAAAAACTTAAAGGCAACTTAAAGCACTTAAGAGAAATATAGGTTGCAGATTTATCATATAATCGTTTTTGAATTAAATTAGGTGGCTAGTTAGAATATTGTGATATTAATAATAAAAGAGAAACAACTTCCTGTTTTGAATAAAAAACAGAGTGAGGCTTCATAGCGTCAGCAAAGGAAATAAAATTAAAAACTGAATCACAGCATCAACTGATAAACTTTGCAATTGTAAGACTATAATTGGTATAATTCTACAGTATATTAAGAAATAATAATTTTTTAGGCAAATAGGGTTGATTCATTGGGCAGTTTCGCACTATAAAAGCTGTTATTAGTTAACTGGTATGTAAATAAATAGGGAAATTCATACACATCTTAATAGAGAGTGTCTTTGGTTTAGCTTTTTGGCCCCCCTCTTATCCTTGCTATTTAAAAGCAACGAGACATTATGATACGGTGAAATAGAATCACCCAGGGTAGCAGCAAAACCTTTCTGAAGGACATAACCGAAAAAAGAGGACCATGTTATACCTGCGTTAATTCTTATTAGAAAACCCTCACCAGAAAACCACTTCACTGGTTTTGCGATGGGGGTCGTTCCAGGTGCATAAAGTTCAACTCGATGGGCAATGCAACAATTGCTGGCATCATGGATTCGTTTTTTCTTGTATAGGGTAAATCTACAACAGGCGAACCACCTTTTGAAAAGCTTTCATTTAATTCCTTATTTATATGAATTAAGCTTTGCAAAAAAGTACACGTAAACATAAACTTTGGTGACCTATTTGGCACAGTTCAAATATTAATGTAAATAATGATAGAATATAAAATACGGAAAGTTTAAATTGGCCCATCTCTCCTAGACGGTATAGGAGAGATAGACCGTACACTAATTTAGTTTCTTCTTCCCTTTTTTCATGATGGGGGCGGCACCGCAGAGTCAGCACGTGTTGGTGTAGGATGTGCAACCTTCGTGCAACCATCTAGAACAGAGAATGCATTGTAACCAGTCTTTTTTTCTTTTTGTAAGGCGATAGTTTTCGAAACACTCGACGCACTAATTTTCGAGATCTTGCTGCTTCGTTAACACCCATTTCGCCGAACACTACTGCATTAACAGCAAAAGATAAATTGTCTGCGGACCAAAAACTCCTTTTAACCACATTCCCCTTGCGGGTGTACAGATTGGGCATTATCCTGTAATAACAAAATATAGGTCCAGCTCTCCTATACCCTACTGGTCCGTCTCTCCTAAAAGTGGAGGATAGATGGACCAGTAAATCCTCAAGCAGTTAAACACGTGAACGCTACGCTTTTGAGGTTAAGTGCATGAGGGATATTTGAGTATAAAACAAACAATAGAAGCTGTCATACTAAATAACTCTTTATTATATTAAACTCTCAATTGACATTGATATAAACCATGAATCCTAGAAAATATTAACAATTCAAATACAATAGTTTGCGCCCAATACTTCTTGTTTAATGAACTAAAACCTTTATGTGAAAGTGAAGTAAACAAAAAAATCCCATACTTCTCATACCCATATCGCAGCCGAGGATTGAGCTAGTCGGAATTATGTGAGCCTTCTAAGGTAGGTTACAATAGTTGGTACACAGTAACTTAAGCAATTTAGTATAGATTTGTTGGCGTAGATCTTGCAACGCACATGTTGAATTGTACACAACTATCGACTAAAATATCTAACAGTTCGATAGCTTGATAGAACTCCTAGATAAGACTGAAATTAATTTGCATTGTGAGAGTTAACTTGCAGCCTACGTCATTTAGTAAGGCGTGCAGCTGTATCAAAATTATTGCCGAAAAGGTTCATACTTGATTTTGAAGTTATTGCATAAAATACTTCTTGCAGTTGTTTTCCTGTTAAATTCCATGTTGTTATTTGTAGCTCTAGGACCAAATCCTAATTTTCCAGGTCGGTATTTTGGATTGTGTACTCTATAAAAAATTTCTCCAAAAATAAGTAAATTAGTTCCATTTTGTAGCTTTTCACCATTTCTGATTTTTCAGTTTAAAAGATGCTAATGCGCTGGTTAACACGTTCACAAATTACTTGATGACAGATATCCAACTCTACCACCACTATATTTAATTACCTACTAATTATTCGCCAGTTGACAAGACATCATATTTTGCTGTGAGAAAGTCTTATTGAATAAAATCGTAATTAGTTATTATTTCGCTTATATTCATAGTTTTATTGTTGGAAGCTTGAAAATAATTCAAGCACTAGAGATACTACAAACGATAATCTGCCATATTGAAGACACGCCGATACTAAACCAAGCCTTGACGCGCTGCATATTTATAGTCGCCGATCTGAATATATTTGCAGCTCTCAATGCTCAATTTATGCAGCAAATGCGACTTGTGTTGAGCAAGGTATTCACCCCGAGCTCCATCGCGGTGTCGAGTTCATAACTGCAGCATTTCTCAGCTGGAAACTTATTTACTGCTGAGCTGTAAAGTAAATTTATGCCAAAAACGTTTTATGTCCAGAAAGGCAGAAACAAGGATATGTTCGCAGATTTTTTCCGCAAATTTAACGACTTGCTCTCGGTTACGAGTGCCCGAAACAGGCGTAAGTATTATGTCGCTCACTTCGGCGTGCATATTTTTATGTAAATCGGGCATCTACATATTTGATTTCCTCGGGGCAAACCTCCACATACACAATGCATACATGTATTTGTTTACCTAATTCGGCGCTCGCGGTTGTCTTTTTTGAAGCACGAATTGATATTTTTAAAGTAGACTCAATTTCAGTCAATAGTCTTTTTCTTTACTTCGTCTGCAAAGAATAAAGCCTATTATAGTAGTACTTAAATAAACGAAAATAAGGTTTACTTTTATTGCTCGTAGAATATACAGCTCTTAACATCTGAGAATTTATTTATACCCTGCCGATTTCTTTACTTAACCCTTGCCCATATATATATCAACATGAGGTCGTGCATTAGCTTGCAGAAGATTGGCACCATTTGTTACTTTCTCAAACTGTTTTTTTTAAATTGCAACGTTCAGTCCTTTAATCGTTTCTGTGTACCATTCCGTGTCAACGTTATCATTATGTTTTTTGAAATCTAATAATGTCACTCACTACACATGAGTGATATGAGTGTCTTGAGGTATAAACTTTTCCGCAATTAAAATTGAACAGCAACTCGCTGATCCTGTGTGGAATAAATATGGTTCAGTTGAACTTTAGGTTTGGAGAAACATGGATTAATTTAACCTTGACCAACAGTTTTCTAGTCAAAAAAGTTAATAATGAGATTAAAGCCTCTCAATTGGCAATTCAGCTTTACAGTTTCAACTTCAATAAATGTTTAACAATACCTCAAAGTTTCTTTTGTATCAACGAGACTAGAAATTTTAGGGCCGAGCTTGAAGCAAAGACTGAGTTCCAAGGTTAAAGTTTAATATCAGCATGTAGAATTCAGTGATACTATAAAAAACCATAATTTGCAATAAATTTTACTATCTAGAGTTTTTGTAAGATGTAACTTTCGATTTTATCCTTTGAAGTTATATTTAATTTTTTGTAAACATCCTTCCAAATTATGTTATTATTATAGACTGATTATGGTGCACGTAATTATAATTGATAATTAGCTAACATGTGAGCAAATGAAATCAAAATCAAGGTTGGTTTAAAAAATTAAGTCATGTGGTCTATTACTTCTGATGTTTTTATTTTAAATATGACAGTTATTATAATAGTCCATATCCAACATACTGTGAATTAATAATCGACATATGTTTCAATTTTCAAAGCCAAGCTTAATTTAATTTTCGTTTGGTCACAGGTTATTTGACTTGCTAGATAACAGATATCCTTTACGTTTAGAATTTATTTTCGATACCTGCCTTAATCATTAATAAATTATTATTATGGGCACATACACAACAAAGTTTAATGTTTAATGACATTTTTACTTCCCATTTTTGCCAGTTTCTAATTTTAGTTGCAGAGCGCAACAATTACAATAAAATATTTCACGACTTAAAATTAGCAAATAGCACATAGTAAATACGCTCCCTTTTTATCACTTCGCACCACTAGTGATGATTCGCCGCAAACTGGAACCGCATGTTTATGCTGCTGCAAAATGTCCGCCATCGAAAGCCTCGTTTTGGGACCAATTCCTTGTGAAATAATGTGTAAATTGCTCCAAATCATACTATTCCAACATCACACTCAGATATTAAACAACACAAACAATTAGCAAACGTATATTGTCACGTAAGTGACAGTTATACCACATAAATACTTAACAAACATGATTTCAAAAATAAAACAACTAAATTTAACCTCAAATTTTGGCTCGCGAAGGACATGAGTTTCGCGTCAAATTAATCGGAGAAGTCCTTTGAATTTTCCATGCGGATTCTATTTATACCTTCGTAAAATAAATGAGCCCCCCGGCCAGTCATTGGTTTAAATTTACGTAAGCATTTTCAACAATAATTATTACCAACACCTAAATTTTTATAAACAAAAGAAGTCGCAAATTAGAAAATCGAAATTCACCATCATTTCCAGCTCGTTCCGAAGAACAGGTGTACCGAGTTTTACGACTGTCGGAAACCGGGTCGTGTCAACCATTTTTAGCACGGCCAAGGCTTTACCCCCCACCAAAAAGTGGTGCCATACCCTTTTTGCATCTGTGTGGACGTTATCCCCAGAGGTCGATATTTGACGAAGATCGGCGTCAACATCATATGTGGTACAACATCCTGCAATATTTGTATGATATCACGTAGTCCAACCATTCTGCTAGTACAAGAAAGCCTGAAAGATGTTCATGCACACCTCATTCCAACTTTCCTATCGGATGCTGCCTCTGTGGCCCCCCCAGATAGCATTTCCACTGCTCGATCCGGACTGTGGCAACTCCTGGTAAACTAGTAGCTTTCACATTTGCCATACTTAATTATGCGTGTTTTAGACACTCAGTTAAAGACTGTTTGGTATTTAGCCTTTAATCATATTAGTTTAGTTTATTTCATTAGTAATTCTTAATACAAGTAAATAGCTGTACATAAATTTAGTGTAGTTTGTAATTCTACCTAGCGGTAAGTTTACCCACTATTGGTGGAATTTCGAGTTATGGGGCTTGCTGTCACCTCTTCTGCCACCCCTAAGTGTTGGGTCGATAGCCCACATTGTAAAGAGAAATGAACTTAAGACGAGTTGGTGAACGGTCGGTCAACTGATCCCGTTTTTTTCGTGTGTAATCCCTCGTTTATATCGTTTTGTGCTCCTGGAGTCACGGGCCAATCGACGTGCCACCCCACATGTGAGCAATCCTCTATGTCCCTCAAGGTAAGTCCCTATACGAACCTCTATTTTGCGTGGGTAGTATCGAATCTTACGCTCTCCGTTTAGGTAGAATTAATTTAGTTATTAATTGCCCTGGAGACAGATACAAAAACATAACGCCTGCTCCTGGGCTATCGGCTTGACTTGCACAGTTGTGGTCTAAAATCTTCAGTTGTCAACGATCTGATTTCAACGGTAAACGGACTATCCTTGATTTCAGCATCGACGTGCTCTAATGGCCCAAACTTGTTTCGAGTGCTCTGAGGAGTGGTGATGTGACCCGGTTTTATGCACGTTTTTACGTTACGTTTTTCAAACCCTGATCCGCAAACTGTATCGCACAGAGCTATGTCCAAACCTGTTAATTGAGCTCTAACTATTCGTCTTGCTGGCTCTGTGTGACACAAATGAAATTCCAAACGGAAATGTTATTACATTCCACACCATTGTGAGACGAATTCAAAATTTCGTGTAGTTTCTGATGCCAGTTCAAAAGCTTCAAATGGTTTATCGCTAAATTACACACTGTATTCTGGGCCAAGGTTACAGCAAGACATAGGCTCCATCTTATTAAACTTTCGCGCTTATAATGTAGTAATAACTAGCGACATTAAGGACACTCGTCTACAGACTGTGATTTCCAACGTATTCTATGGCGCTCTTCTATAGATCAGCCTGTAAAAGAATATATCTTGAATAGGGTCGCATATGGAGTTACTTTATCGCCGTTTCTTGCAATTGGAACCCTTATTCAGTTAGCTGATGACGAGCAACACCGGTTTCCCCAAGCATCTTCTGTCATTCGAAGAGATATATATGTGGACAATATTGCCACTGGATGTTCCTCCGTGACTGAGGCCTTAATCCTACAAGATCAACTGATAAAATAGTTGTGTTGTGGCGGATTTGAATGAAGGAAATGGGCTAGTAATTCTCCAGCGTCAACCAGCCACTTAAACTCCACGTATCTGGTAGAGAATATGGTATCTTTCGATTCCTGTGAACTTTGCTCTCCTTTGAAGATCCTTGGCTTACAATGGTCGCCATCAAGTGACAGTTTTAGATTCAAGGTTGAACCTATTGATCGTCCCTGCTCCAAAAGGCACATCCTATCGGAAGTCGCAAGAGTCTTCGATCCCATCGGTTTTCTAGCGCCCTTAACGTTTTTGTCGAAGCGGATTATACAAAACTTATGGTGTCTAGGATTAGGTTGGGATGAATTGCCTCCCTCGGATATAATGGATTGTTGGGAATTATATAAGTCGCACTTAGTGGACATAGCTCATATCAAAATTCATCGCCAATTAATTCCTGCGAATTATGTCAACTGTGAGTTGCACGGGTTTTCTGACAGTTCAGAGGCCGGTTTTTCCGCGATAGTGTACCTTCAATTTGTAATCGGTACATATGAATCAGTAGTGAGGTTTATGATGGCTAAAACCAAAGTTGCCCCCTTACAACGGCGACCAATTCCTCAATTGGAATTATGTGCCCCTTATGGTGGAGTGGCCCTTCTTGGCTTTCAAAAAACTCTGACGTATGGCCAACCCTAAGCAATCAAAGCAACTTGGATATGGAATCAGTTTTACGCGAAGAACGAAAACTTGTTTCGATGGCAACAACCGTGAACGATGAGCCATTTAATCCATTTAATTGCAATCAATTATTGTCTCGATTTTCATCGTTACGGAAACTAAAAAGGATAATTTCTATTGTATGCGGTTCGTGCACAACTGCCGTAAAGCTACTACACGGCGATTCGGGTCCATCACTGTAAGTGAACAACAAAGGGCCCTAAATCTATTAATTAAACATGTTCAGCACATATCGTTTCGTGATGATATTTAAAGATTGAATTCAAATCAGCAATGCTCCAAGCCAATTAGAACACTCGCTCCATTTCGTGATTGCGAAGGAATTGTCAGGGTGGGCGGTCGTTTAGCTCATGCTAATATTTCCTATGGCAGTAAACACCTTTCTCTATTGCCCAAAAACCACAAGCTGACCGAGCTGATTATAAGTCAATTCCACGACGATTATTTCCATCCCGGACCTCAGACGTTACTTTATCTATTGAGCCAACAGGTTTGGATAATAGCTGCTAAAAGCGCAATTTGTCGTATTTCGAAATGCAATCGCTGTTTTCGTGTTAATCCCCAATCGGTCACACCTCTAATGGGGAATCTTCCCGCTACCAGGATTACCCAAATTAACCATTCGCAGTTGTAGGACTTGATATGGGTGGCCCATATCACATCAGGTTAGGTAGACGTCGGGGTGTTGCGCCATAAAAGGCTTGCATATGTTTGTTTGTATGTTTTGCTACTAAATGCCTGCATCTAGAATTAGTTTCGAAATTATCAACCGATGCCTGTCTGGCAGCGTTGCGCAGGTTCGTCACTCAGCGGCGCCGTTGTTCCTCCATTTTTAGTGATTGCGGAACTAATTTTATCGGTGTTAATAGAAAACTTATTAAATTCATTAAGGACGCGGTCGAGTATGAAAACATTTTCTGGTCATTTAACCCACCTTCGGCCCCTCACATGGGAGGGGGGTCTGGGAAGCAGGAATCAAGTCAGTGAAGTCTCATCTGGTTAGAGTGAGAGGCGATCAAATTCTGACCTACGAGGAATTTCTCACGGTACTCGTACAGATCGAAGCTATCTTAAATTCACGCCCGCTTTGCTCGCTTAGTACAGACCCCAACGATCTTGCAGTGTTAACACCGGGGCATTTCTTAACTCTCGAACCACTTTCCGCTGTCCCAGACGAAGGTCTGACCAATCTAAAAATCAATCATCTGGATCGATGGCAATTGCTGCAACGCATGCACCAGGATTTTTGGCGGCGATGGCATTCAGAGTATTTACAAACACTGCAACAGCGTTCGAAGTGGTTAAATCCCACAAAAAAACCTGGAACCGGGGTTAGTAGTTCTAATTAAAGACAATTCCGCTCCGGATCTGCAGTGAGCAGTCCTTTATGTCCCTCAAGGTAAGTCCCTATACGAACTTCTACTGTGCGTGGGTATTATCGAGTCTTACGCTCTCCGTTTAGGTAGAATGAATTTAGTTATTAATTGCCCTGGAGACAGATACAAAAACATAACCCCTGCTCCTGGGCTATCGGCTTGACTTGCACAGTTGTGGTCTAAAATCTTCAGTTTTCAACGATCTGATTTCAACGGTAAAGGACTATCCCTGATTTCAGCCTCGACGTGCTGTAATGGCCCAAACTTGTTTCGAGTGCTCTGAGGAGTGGTGATGTGATCCGGTTTTATGTACGTTTTTACGTTACGTTTTTCAAACCCTGAGCCGCAAACTGTATCGCACAGAGCTATGTCCAAACCTGTTAATTGAGCTCTAACATAAGTAGCCCTATTCGTCTTGCTGGCTATGTGTTACACAAATGAGATTCCAAGCACATTATAACTTGGTATTGCCAAAGATAACCTCAAATTCTTCCGGAAGCCACAAATTCTGAATTGAATGATATGTGTGGTGCAATTTGCATGTATTTATCCTAAATTACTGAAGTTAATTGTTCACTAAAAAAAAAGAATCTCCTAAAATCCATCTTTTAAACGAACTTACGTCTTAAATTTTACTATACCGCGTGACAATGTGTTGCCAAATTTGTCTAGATATTTCACAAAAATATCTAAAAAATTTATTGGTTAATTATCTTTCAATATTACATAAAGATAAAGTAGTGCATGATGGATATAACTAGATTGGTGATTAAATTTTCTATCCATTATCAAAATGGTCCTTAGTAGGTGGCATTTAAAAAAGTTACCTCTTCTAAAAAAAACGCGTTTACCAAACTTTATTCTTATATTAAGTGTTTCTTATTGACCTTATTGGTAAAATAGCTATGATTATGAGTTAAAATCACTCCGCTTCGCGACGTGCTCTTAAACTCGTCGCACGTGCTTTAAAGGCCTACTTATACACTAGTATCATAATATACTATTTTCATTTTCAGACTCCTGCGTCTATTCAGAGTACAGGGTGGCAATAAATGTCTGTGATCGCATTACTTCTGGAATGGCACCACTTTAAAAAATGATGAATTCAACTACCTAACTTAAATATCAAATGTCATTCATGTCATCACAACTGACATCCTAGGTATAAAATGATAACAGATTCATATAATTTATTATTATAATTGAAGTATAGTGTTAACCATCATTTATAAGTAGCTCATTTCATGGCTGCCGGGATCACATATATTTATGGCCACCCGTGCAATGCGTGAAGCTATTTGCACAGTTTTTCCGCATAGACTCAGTATAGGCGTCGCCTGGATTTACCATCGAGTATCGGCTGCAGCAGTTTAATGCTCCTTAGGGATAGATGAGGAGGGCCTGACCTTGCTCTATTTCAGGGTTTACCGCGGTTGTCTATTCCGAAGATTAAGTCGATACGATTCAGCCATTGTGTCCGCTTGAAAGTTTAGCAATCGAACAAATGCAATTGACTCTAGTAGTTAATCAGGGAAGTGTCGACACAGCGGAGACAAATGAGTGACCAGTAAAATCAATTCGCTAGCCATTTATTACCGTTTCGGTCCAGTGTTACCCTTTTTACGAGCACGTCAGCAGCCTCGGTGAACCTTTTCGAATTTAACAAGTGCCGAGTTTAAATGCCCTTCGTAATTATATCCGAAAATAATTAACAGACATTTTTCTCGGCGCTGAGAAGAGCGATAACGTAATTGCAGGCGAAATTGATGTAACACGTTTGCTGCCGATCTAACAAGAATAAAGCAAAACAGCTAACAAGAGAAGTTCATAATATATAGACACTAAAAAATGCTTAAAAGTTTTAAAGTTGCCCAAAACTTCGTTACAAATCCTGAATAGACACTTACTTCCTTTCATAAACTCTGGGAACTTTCAGCAAAGGAAATGAAAGGAAGATTTTGTATAGCTCGAGGAGCAATTTAAAGAGTGCTATTCATAGTTTTACGCTTTTATTTTTGCAAAGCGTGACGTTTCGATTAAGGAGATGACACCCTCAGGAAAATTCTGGTAATTTTTAGGTAAACGCACTAATTTTCAACTGGCGCATCATATGAGTAATTTCGTGAAAATGAAGAGAATCTCAGAAACCAATTCACTTTCCAATTTGAATTTTTTTAAATAAAATATAAACTGTCTTTTGTTTCTAATAGTCATAATACAGAGAGTATTTTTTATTAACGCTTTATATATAATATAATATTACAGTTTCCTGAAGGTACAACATAAATCCGTCCTAACTGCTGCTCAAAGTGGTATATCAGAAAACAATACAATGCAGAAAAGTAGACTTTGGATCACTGTAGAATATATAATTTAATAAAATAGAGAAGAAAATCTAAAAATGTAAACGTCAAGAAGTACCAATAATACAACAATTAATGCAAAGAGAACCCGAAGGAAGAAGACAATGGAGAAATGAAAGATGCAATAAACTTCAAATAAAACAAGAAAGAAAACAGAATTACACGTAAAATAAATGTCTATTGCTAAATCAAACGCTGTTAATTAATAATACCAAACTACGACGATTTCTAAGTTAGGCGCCCATTTACCAGCCAAAAAAAACTAGAATAATATGAGTAGCATACACTTACAATGTAAGAATATAACAAAGGAAGCAAACCAATTGCCTTTCTACGCGAACACTAAGCTGCTTGAAATATTGTACTGTATGCGGTAGTTTGCGCCCTGCATTTTGTAGAGTTTCGCCAGGTACTCCGATACTTGCAAAAAAAGATGACGCTTGACGTCGTAAGTCCCCACGGTGTTTGTAGGCCGAATGCATAACTATCTCCTGATGGCTCGAGGTGGTTCAATTTGCTATTGTACATACTTCAGAACGACATACCACAGACCTTTACTGATTGCGTGCAGTTACGCAATGCAACTGTTTCCGAGATGTAACAGATTTGTATTCGTATTCAGAGCCCGCATAATTAAGCAGAGAGCTGACTCGGGCCAATTTGTAGAAACCGAGTTGCTACTTCAACGCTTCGTACTGAAAAAATCCGCAGTTGGCGTTGTCTTAATTGGCATCGCGAAGGAACACTTTGCTCCTTCCTAGGATCGCACATTACGTCACTTCTCCTTTCCGCGCTTGTCGCACTTAGCACGATTCTTGCGCTTTTCCAAATACTTCCGATGACGCTTGAAAAGCTGCACACGTTCATTGGTGGGCAGTTCGAAACTTAACTAAATTGCTTACAATGCCCAAACATACAAATTGACTGTATAGTAAAAGATTAATAATTACTGTTACTGTGCTCAAGTGTCACGGGCGATATCCCGTTTCTATGCCTAACAGATTTCTTGCATTTCAATTGGTGTTAGCTTTAGACGACTGCTGTCTTTGCTTAGCTCATATTATTGAATGTTACTTGAATCTTATTGTATTTGTATTAACTGTGCTTTTTAATTCTTCATTTTCTTGTTGCCTTCATTATACTGAGTACTCCCTGTCACAAGACAAATGTCTGTTTGACGCTTTTTTTGACTAGTTTCTGATATACGAACTTCATTATTACAGATTGGTTTTAGTAGATATAATGTACTGTTTCATTACTTTAATATACTCCGTTGTACATTACCAAAGGTTTTATATATTTCATGTTTTCTTGCTTTCCTCTATATATTATTTTTTTAGTGAATAACTATTTCAAAATTGATGTTTATATTATACACAAAGATTCGCCGATCTATTCAACAGTGTGTATTCCTTGCAATATCTTAGATGGCTATTTAGTGCGACAGTGTGTGTAATTATTTGCAGATGTTCTTTGAGAAATTCAATATAACCATCCAGTTTTCAGTACGTTAAGGTTATCCACTGTTTGACTTTTATCGATTTCGGCTGTAATTTTGATTTGAAGTCTTTGTTTCTCTATAAAATTCTGATCTCGTGATTAAGTCACGTTTCTTGTTTCTCTAATTGTTGTTCTTCTATTTTCTTATTTTCCATTAGTTTTTCTGTACTTATAATTCTGTCATCTATTGGATATCTTTCCATGGTCTAGTACTTATTCTATTACACAATTCTTTAGTTCCATTGCAAGTATATAAGGATGCTTATCTGAAAAAGCTTATAACATTTTAATGTGCTCACTCCTTTTTCCTGAATGTCTTAACCTTCAGTTCCCTTTTATGTACTTTTGTTTGACTTTAAACGTTATTGTATTTATTAGTGTGCTCGTCGATATCTTGGTTGACTTTTGTTGCTAGAGTTCTTAAATGTCTTCCCTCTTGGTATTAATTTCACCATTTTCTTGTTACGGCAAGATTTATATATATTATTTTAATATGTGAATCAAATGAGAAATTTACACTTGAGGTAGAGATCTTGAATGTCCTTTCTAGACATGTCCTTCTACAAAATTACACCCTAGAATAAGTTGATAATCAGAATCTACTGATTTTAGCGATGGAGGATGGTACCGTTCGTTCTTCGCTCTCTTGTATTTCGGCTAGCTGTAGTGGACCCAGGCGTTATTTCCACTAGCACTAAGGTACGATTACTTTCTGCTTTAAAGCGCCCAAAAGTTCTTCACAGACATCAATATGTCGCTGTTTCAATTTTCGTATACTTTCGATATTGAAACATCTTCATTTGTTGATGAACTTTAATAGGCTTGATTTCTTTACTGCTTAAAAAACGAATGATAGAACGCCATTCCTCTTTGGGGCATGGATCAGGTAGGGCGGTGATCTTTACACTGCTGCCCTTCTGGTGTGTTGGCTGTCTGCACTGTGCTGCCACACAACATTCTTCATTTTATTGGTTACAGTATTGCCCATTTACAGGACTGCTATTGTGTTTAAAGGTTTTTATAAATATTATAAAAGATTTGTTGTGCTAGTTGATGTCGGGAAACTAAACATTTCGTTTAATGCACAATCCGAAATTGCCTTTGTTTGATATAGTGCCTAATGATAATATTGTGCTTGTATTTGGTTTTTATTTAACCGAAACTGTTGCGTTACTTCAATTAAAATTGCAAATTCTATAAATAGAAATCAATTACAGGCCTTTATGCAAAAATTCATGTTTTCATACCCACAGCAGCACGATGTTGTAACAAATGTATCGCAGGCAGATCGTTGTCACTCAGAAATCGATTTTTGGGGCAGGCGTGTAATTCAGCTGCAGAATTATGTATGATTGCCAATATGTTTCATTTCATCAGAGTGTGACAGCGGATTGAATTTTTCGGCTTGATTCACTAATCAGCTTGATTGACGTTTTTCGGATAATGCATATGAGCTTAATTTGATGTTCATACTATTAAACGAATAATCAGCTTTGGTTTTTGGAAGCTGTATTGAACTGACAGCTTTCACGCAAAAATCCCTAACTAAACATCGGCCTGTAGTGCTGACTGCTGCGTCCTAGTTTTATTCCCTGATTTATTCCAGCACCAGTGCAGAGGATATGGCCCAAGATAAAGGAATTGTCAGGCTATTTTGAACAACGTCTCTTTGCTTTTACGATAAGACTTCCTGAAGTGTATTTGCTCCTTCCGAGCGTTCTTGCGCTGCTGGCAGGCGATAGTTTGTTTGAGCGCTAATTTCGTTACATCGGGAAAACTACTCTGCTCTAAATACCAGTAATACTTCGCCTTTTAAAATAAAATTTTCTTGCCAGTTGCAACTTCGTGCTGTAGGTCTTTAGATAACGTCTTTCTCACCACGGTTTTGCTACGTAAAGCTTTATCTGGCCTTCCAATCGAGGCAGGAAGTGTACAATCCCTAAAAATATTAATTGAAAATTAATCGGCGCGAACCAGCTGTGTTATATCGGAGATTTATTAATTTTGCTAATCCTGAATTATCAATTCGAATATTAATATCTGGACCAAGGGGCTGCGTGCGTTTAAATAGTATACCGGAAATACTTTTTATAATCCATTGCACCGTGTTATGTGGATTAAACGTATGAGGCATTTCAGTTTCATCGTTGATTAATTATTGTATATTACGAATTTGTGGAAAATAATTGAGAAATTGTAAGAGAAAATGCCAATACCATGTTGCTGCAAACCTAGTAAATACAGTTTAATGGAAGTATACAGACCTTCAAATATTATTATTGACACATTAATGTCACTTATAAAATAGTGTTACCGCCTAGACAAAACAATACCGACTGCAAAATCTTGTCTTGTCTTGAAATTGCTAGACAAGAGTTGACTAAGACTTGATTAAAAAGTCTTGCTATTGTCATGTCTAGATAATAAGACTCTAGATTGTTTCATAACTCTTGATTAGCCAAGTAATTTATTTTAAACCCTACAGGGTGGGTTTAGGCTCGTGTGGAGTGCGCTACGCAGTACACGTGTGAGATTTTAGAGATTTAGTTAGTTAAGAAAAATGACGTTTTAATTTTTTACACTTAATATACTAATTTATCAAAGTGCATATTGTCGTATATTTTTAATATAACGGTTTTCTCGAATAACTTATAATCTCCAGTATTGCAAAAGCGTACCTATTACACTTACTTATAGTTATGTTACAAAGGACGCAGTGACGTCACGGGCGAATGCGGACGAACTGGCCCGATCGGTGCCGATGAAATGGTGACGCAGGTACAACATACGTTTAGACAGTGTGTCTCAGACATAGGTAAATCAACATTGGAGAAATTAAAAAAGCACAACTATTGCTGTGTATGCATCCAGCTACGCGATTGGTCGGAAATGAAAACGATTTGAAATTAATATGGCAAATGTCATGTATGGCCAATCACGTATCTCGATGCCTACACGATAATAGTTGATCGCCCAATAATTTTATAAATTTAATTTGGCTGACCGATAGCTGGTGAGACACACCCTATGTAGGGAAGTTGCAAAATTTGAATCATTTTGTAAAATATTCCAATCTGTGCATACAAGCTACATGATTTTCGGGTTTTTGGAGTATTCGTGCTACGAACTCAAGTCGAAGTCACAAGAGCTTTAAGCAACGAATAGTATGTAACCAGCTATTAGACATTTTGGCGTTACAACAATCGAAATACTCAGATAAACATTAAAAGATTCAAAATTTTGCTGCAGCAAAAATGAGAAGTAATTTAGAAATAATATCCCATTTCTGGAGTTTCTGTAGAAATTGAATACTACAACAGAAAATAAATTGTTTAATAGCTATAAAATTGGAGTATAAAGATACATTTGATTTGATTTCTAGATAACAGCATTTATAATCTACCTAGCTAGAACAATCCATTAACAGTTGATAAATTCAGACAATCTCAATTTATGAAAGTATGGTCATATGGTTCACATTTTGATTTAACCACAATAATTGCGGGTATATAATATCTGATAAAAACCGTGTTTCATTTTAGATAGCTTTCAACTATCAGCAATTCCGCAAGTTCCTGCCTTTACTATAATATTCTATTGATAACACCATTGAACCTGCTTCAATTTAAGTTTAACAGATTCGCGGCTTTTCGAGTATGAAAGTTTTAAACTTAAATTGGAGCTAGTAGAAAGTTGCGAAGTCTTTGCCGTAATATTTTTACTATTTTTTTCTAGCAGTATTGCATTATTTTCCAATGCATGAGCACTGCTTGGATAGGTGTTCTTTGCAACGGGATAATGACGAAAATCGTCAAGAAATAAAAACTGCTATTTCTTTGAACTTTTTGGTGAGGAATTACCGCAATGGAGCTCTCACGTACTACAGGAGGGTAATGAATTATACACTTGCTGGTCTTATTATCGTTTATTTTACACGAGTGACTTGCTAAGTGCTACAAGTAGAACCATTTATGAATTTATAATGTTGGAATACAATTGGGTTGCCGACGAGTTAAGCGTTACATTTCTCCAAATTAAAAAATCTGGTGTGATACTGAAACCGGGCAATTCGTGCCACCTGTATTTATATATTTTATACCTTTTTCTTATATACATTCCTAGCAACAAGCCTAACCGTATCCTTTATGTTCTAGCATGTTAAGTTAGCACGCCGTATAAGTCAACCACTTGTGTTAAGTGGACACGCGTCATGGTGCCTTAGCGGGAGTGTAAAGGGGCAATAACAGCTAACTCGGAAAGCCAAGTGATAAAGAAATCGCAGCGTTGCAGTTACGAAAAACTGCAACGATGCCTTAAACCCGCGGGAATTAAGTCGCACCGAAGCCCTCAAAAAAGTGCGTAGCGACCTCCAAGTCAGGGTCGCGAGCAGATAGGCGACACGTGCTTTACGAAAACAGTGAATGTTTGGCCTGCAGTAATCGCCGCCGGCCCACGAAGGCTCCTGAGTGCCGAAATACGCCCCGAGAGGATTCAACCACTGAGGCCACCCCGCAAAAGGTCTGCTGCATCGTTCCGTAGAAGAAGGCTGTGATCTGCCGCCAGGGAAGTGCTGTTCGTGCCCTGCCACGAGAATACTGGGGCAATCAAAAACCAGGTAGAAACTTTGCTACAAAATAAGTGGCAATTGCAACATCCCTGGTAATTGCTCCAATGCATGGTGGCGTATCAGAGACGAAGATTTCCCTGTAAGCAGCTGACGCAAGGTTATTGCGTCATTGGCCTCCTTAATACGCTGTTTAAATTAAACGGGTCAGGTCGCGCGACGTGCAAGGATATTATACGAATAGACAGGTACGCTGTGTTCAATTCCATTTCGCGTCAGTGACTTTGAACTTTGCGTTGATAATCGAACTCTAGCGGCATATTTAAACTGTTTTGTATACTTGTAGCTTACTACCCGTGCATTGTGTATTTTTTTGTATATGTATTTTTTGGTATTTATGCCTTATTGCAGATTATATTTCTTTTTATGTAAACTGTTGGGTTCTAATTGCTGGAAGTGTCTGCCAGTGTAAGTTAAATATTCCAGTTGACAACGAGCTGACCTCCAACAATATTAGCTTACCCTTAGCAGCCCTGATGATATATATTTTTTAATTTGGCTCCCTTTTGTTGTTAATAAACCTTCATTGTCATCATCAACATAGCGACCAATTTCTTGGAAGTAACAGCTCCTTTTGACCGTATTTACAAAAACTGATGTCAAGGTAAAATCTGCTATTTTTAGGATATGGTCGACCTTAATAAAACACATCTTTTGAAATTTCACGTTAATCCAGATGGCTGTCTGCTACCCTAACTCACTTAAGTTAAACTATTTTAATACACTGTTTGCTGTACTTTACTAATATGATGCATTTGCAGATTGCAACTGCTATTGCTCGGACAACGATTTGAAATGTCGGCAGATATTATCCTATGAATTCCAATGCTGAGTGGAATTCGACACCTGGTAGTGCATTAATGGGATGCAACACAGCTTATTACACAAAACTATTAGCGCAATAAGGCTTAGGCGTTTAACTTTACTTTAATTTCAAAACGTCAGGTCGACTTTTGCGTAGGTAAACTCCTTTCAATCAAAATTCTTAACACATGTAATAGTTGTCTCTTAGATTTTCTTTTATAATAAGTTGTCATCACATTATCATTAGAAAATTACCTGGAAGTATGCTTTTTGCCTCAACTAACCTGTTTATAAGTTAATGAAAGTATAATCTGTTGGTTTTAAACAATAAGTTATACTTATGCGAAATCGTACCATAGCAACATATTTCTATTTAGGTTATCTCTGAAAAATTAGATAGAGATATTGAAATGTCAGAAGCTCCACAGAAAAATTCTCATTCTACCTTATCAGTAAGAATTTTCTATTCATAAGAATCTGTTTCACAATCTTGTTTTAGACTTTCAATTGTGTATTCCAATACATCATCAAATCTCGAAGTTAAGCTATTACATTCTTCAAATGAATATTAATTAAAAAAATTAATTGCTCTGGCATTTATAAATATTTGGAGTATATTGCTGAAGGGAACAGAAAAACTAATTCCAGAAACCTTAGCTTTGTAATTCGACACTAGGGTTTGGGAAGACTCGGGCTTTTCGGACCCATCGAGTTGAGGTAGAACTCAGACGGGTCCCAGTCCGGGTCCGGGTATTTGATAATAATGATAAGAATATGCAAAAGAGAATGATTTGTTTCAATTTTATTTGGAAGAATAACTAAGTAATGTAAATACAAAAAAATAATAAACTGAAAAAACACATTCAACTAATATAATATAGTAAAGTTAAAGTATATGACATAATATAGTAAATTTAAAAGATAAAAATCTATGCAACATAAGTATGCTACAAGTAGGAGCCTAACATAAAAAAAAATTGAAAAACGTCGACTCGGGTCTCGCCGAGTCTTAGACCGGGTATCGGGTCCGGGTATTTTTAACTGGAATTGGCGGGTCCGCTGGTCCGAGTCCGGGTACCTGGAACCGAAATACCCTATTCTACACCACTCAGGAGAATTGGGATTGACACAAGAAGTAAATTTTTTAAAACAGCCCCTTTGTGAACTGAAAATATGATTTTTGTAAGAAAGTTCTAATTCGCGATAGTGGATTAATTTTTTCCAACTCAACCTTTATGCTGGGATTCTGTAAAGGTCACTTAAGTTATGTACACTATGTACAGATTTTGTCTGCATTACCAATACTCCATACAGTCATAATACGTATGTTGCATATAAACTGTATGTAACTGCAGTTGTAACTTCTAAGCTCTAATACCTTATCCGTAAACTTTCTAAATGACTACATCTCGTTCCGGTTAAATTGCGGTTCTATTTCATGGAGAATTACAACTGAAGTTATTGATCTATTAGTTGCTTAGCAGCAGTTGACTTAGCAAACGCTTAAGAGTAATTTATGGTATCATTGCCACAGATTTATTTTAATGAACTGGGAAAAGAGCTGCTACAATGGCAAGAATAATTAAAACAGTAATGCCCTTAGGTTTTTGGTCTGCAAATAATAGACCTGTAAACGCACTTAACCCCAAAAGTTCGATTCTAAAATGACTGGAATTATTTTACCAATATAATAAACAACTGGGTACTAGTTAGGGGTAAAGAACATTCTGTTCAGATATCTAATGAACCCATCCACATAAGCAATAGAGTTTTGGTTTTGAGAGGAAACAAATTATTTATTTCTTTTTTAAATATTCCAAGCTGGTGATGAAACTGCTTATACGAGACTTGTGCATTGTAAATGTTTATATAATCTTGCTTGAATTTACTGATTTTATTTATATTAAGATATGTAAGAAAAATACAATAAAACATAAATAAGCTTCTAAAGCTCTGCAAGCTCCCATTTTAAATCGTGTTTCAATTTGGCTAAACTTTAAAATCTAAAGAGTTTTGGTTTTCATGCACTTGTGCGCTCTTTGTACGAATTAAAGTAAATGAAAGTAACTGGTTTCAATCAAACCTTACTTTACAAGTGTACAACGAAGTTATATTGTTGTGTCATATTTACTATCGGTTTTTTGAAAATCTGCTCTGCTACAAATATCACATCCAAATTTTGAGAGATAATCGTTCAAAGTACTGCTTTTGTTGATCTAAAAAAGTCATGATCTTGAGTTGAATATGTCTTAAACAACGTCAAATGGCGCACCCAAAGGAAATGAACAGTTGTCTTCTGGATATAACTTTTGCATGTTGGAATTTCTTTCATCCCCCTGCATCTTTCACGCAATATTTACCTGTATAACAAATTAAAATGCGTTTATTTGCTGTGTAGAATATAACGAATTTGATGAAACAGCTCCACAGAGCTTAGTAGAAAATAAGCTACTCAGGTAGACCTGTGTGGTAAATTGCAAATCGGCCATATAGACGTATTAGTTAATATACGAGTACCATACACCTCTGAAGTGTTTTTGTTTGCTACATAACACTGGTTGTGTTTCGTGGTCTTCTTATTATAGTTAACGTACACCGCAGCTTCGATTTTAGGTTTGATTTCTTTATGAACCTAGAATTTGTAACGGTGCTAACATAGATTTCCCAGTTTTTATTTTTACATTAATAAGGAACGTCGTAGCGTATGTTAGGTTACCTACTCTACGCTTGGTGGCTATATAGTTTTTGTAAAATTTTGGATGGCAATTGGCATTTTTTTCTTTTTGAAAGTTTTCCGTATACAACTTCAGAGTACAGAAATTAATAATTCCCATTTTTTCTTTACTTTACTTCCGATTCTGCATGTTATTTTTTGGCCTCTTAACCTTCAGTTTACGAATTAATCCGGTAAATAGTCAGTAATTGAGTGCAGGTTCGGAACAATGGTTTATTAAATTGTTGTATTTATTTGATTGAACCAGGATTTAATAGAGTTCCCTCCACTTAGACGAAGTGAAAAAGTCACATTCTAGAATTTCTTCACATCTTCATATTTCCGAGTCTCTAGATGAGCAAAAACCTGTTTACTCAATTCCGTCGGTGTCTTCGTCTATCCGACTGACTCTCTGACTGTTGGTGGTATAGCTGAAAAACAGTTTGTTGACGGAATACGATAGTTTGCATGCGAATTCGTTTTTTATCTTGCTGGACACCGAACATATCTTTGATCAAATATATATTGCAATTAACACTTTTAAAGCCTCTACAGTTCTGATAGTAATTAATAACATCTCAAGCATTTTAAATATTGTTTTACAGGGTATTCTATAAATAAGCTACCTTAATTTTCAAGAATTGTATAAATAGCTAATAATTCGTAAAAACAGTATTATCTTTTATTAAAACTTAAAATGTAATCACAGCATAATGAATAACAATGTAAGCTAAATATATACAAAAGAAAAAAAAAGGGAGAAGCGAAGCCAAGCTGTGAGGTGTATTATTATGGCTTCCGCAACAATAATCTATTTAAAAAAAATAAATACAAATTTTTCCCAATTCAGTGTTTTATAATTAGTGCAGTGTTTTTTTGGGTAACCTGTAGAAAATAGCTTTGATTCCGTGGACCCCTACGCGAGTTTTAAAAAGTGGAATAGTACTGAAACCATTTTCGGCTTCGCTCGAATGTTTTCTCCATATACCCGTTACTTCAGGACTAGCGTGTATATTGTTTTCGAATAATAATCAAATTGTATTTCGAATTATTTCAATTTATTAGCTCGCTCACTTCGTACCGATTCTGGAAAGCTCCACAAACATTCGCTAGCTTATCTCAAAGGCCAAGCTTGCAGCTGTTCTCATTTCGATTGTCCGAACTCGGAGACATTATATTTTCGTTCCTCAAACAAGCCACTTGCTTGCGAGAATTTTCTTCGTGCTAATTACGCCACGACGATTGTGGTTGAAAGCTGAAAATTGAATTCAGGTACGATGCGTTTTCTTTCTGTTATCCTCATATTAATTGCATTTCTTTAGCTTTTTCCAGGAATTATTTTCGCCTGAAACTCACAAGTTTTCACCAGGAATTATTCGTTATCCGGAAATCTTCTCCTAGAAATTTTACCTGGAAGTAATCATTTTCGCCTGATAATTTTACGATTGGAGGCCAGCTTCCCGTCACAATTTCAAACGGCCGTGAGCTACCTTCAGCGTTGATGCTGCAATCTGGTCTGCTTTTGGTCAAACCGCCGCATCGCGTTAAGAATAATCCTGTGTAGCAACCCCTCGACTGCACTACCACTTAAGAAGTACAGGACGCCAGAGGTTAGTGCTTTCGGTTGTTAAACCCGGGCTGGTTATACCAGTACTTCAATTTGTTTCCCATTGAGTAGAACATTCACTGTTTTTTAATTAAAGATAGCTTTGAATTTTTATGTGCACCATACGCCTTTTTTGTGAAAGGAGCACCCACGTTTCGTTTGCTTAGAACAACTTAGACAGAAAGTTTTTTTTATAAATATTAACTCGTGTGCGGCAACCTTTACTTTGTTTGCTTGTATTATTGCAAATTTTGAATAAACTCCATATTGCGTAAATCACAGTTATTGACTGCAAGATTATTTAATATTTAATAAACTCTGATTACTTGTAGTTCATTTATTTTTAATCGAAACCATCTGGTTTCTGGCGCCCAACAATTTGTTTTAAGACTTTACAGGGGTTCATATCTGGTGATTTGAACCCACGACCATATCGCTGATTGAGTTAGCTCGACCATCGCGGTAAGTGTACGAAATTTTTCAGAGCTTCCGTGTTGTATGCGCAGCAAGAAGGTTGATCTGCGGTTTTGGCTGCCATCGTTAATGATTTAATTAATTAACCGCAGGTCAGCTTCTTTGTTGTGTCAGTACGTTAGTGGTTGCTGGTGTTCCTGTGGTAAGATTTGGAGCAATTATGAAGTTAGCATAGCTCTGGAAGCGTGTAGGAGGCAGCGACATTCGTGCTGAGTATTGAGCATCCCTGGTAACTGGAGAAAAGACGATGTTATAAGCAGTTTTGAAGTGGTACAGGCTGCGGACGGCGTTCGAAAAGGTATCGGGCTTGTTACAGCAGGTTAACAGAGAGAAAGACGAGCCCCTGCCCTTTGTGGGACTTACTGCGGGGACTCCTGGTGTCCTATTTTGCATCAGGGAAGTCAAATGAGGTCATAAAGTTATCCTAAAAGTATAATTTCGTGAAATTTTTAAAGTGGCGTCGGTTTTTGCACATTTTCGGAAGATGCGCATCGTGAGTGTTTTGTTGTGCCGTCTATTTGCTCCGGTTTCTTAGATCCTCGCGGCAATGTACTCTTACGTAATCATGGATGTAATTATTAATACGAAGCCAAGTGGTTTTTGAAAAATTATGAGGTTGGAGCGCCATGTTTGTAAATATGTTTCCATCAGTTGAAATATCCAAGCGGTGGCTAAAGCGATTACATTTAAAATTCATGAAAACCACGATAGATATCTTAATAGAATGTGTAATTCCTATTATTATACATTCAATCATATTTGCTACGATGCAGAAATCGAACCCTAAAATGATAGAGTAAAATATTTAAATAATGATAGTATAAATATCAAATAATCTCGAAAACCAGACCACAATAATATATAGGGTAAGCGCCCAATCTAATTAAACAAAATAAATATTTTGCAGGTAGCTAAGGTTTTTATCGACAATAAAAATAGGTATTTTTTAGATCCAACCGATACAGGGAGTACAACTTAAAATAAGAGAAATGTGCAGCGATCGTTGGGAAACTCCAGAATTATTTGTGAGACAAAAATAATATTTTGCATAATATATGTCACACTTTTACCCTTGGCCAAAGTAGGTATATTTTGGACCCAACAGACACATGGTAAAAAAAAAATTCAGTATCTGTATTCTTTATCTCAAATTGCTAAAGATAAATAACATTCTGCATATAAGTTATATTATTTACAAAAAATGGTAGATTTGTGATCCCAAGGATAGAGGGTGAACAAATCTTTCCTTTAACGTTTTAAAATGTTTTGTTTTAAAACTTCCAGTTGCAAGAGAAGTTCCATGTAGAGACATTTAGAAAAAAAATTAATAGTATTATGAATTAGATATGCTTAAAATGTTCGTAATTGAGTCTTTGATTTTACTCAACTTCTGCTCATGGCGGTTTTTTCCTGTTGAATTCTTCTTCTAAAATGTCTTTATACTGATATATAGTTACTGTATCACTCCCATTAATTTCATTAAATTCTTACGAGTTTCTTCTTTGGTCTTTGATAAGCTACCGTAAATGCAATTCACTACCATTCGGTGATTATATATCCAGAAAGCCTTATACATTTGTTTGTGTTGAAAGTATACTGAAACATATCTTAAGTTTCGTTCTGCAGCTAGTTTAGCGAAATCATTCACGATGTTGTTAACGTGCTTGAGGTAATGCTCTGAAACCAGTTTATATTGAGATGGTCGGTCCCTATAATTTGGTGTTTATGTTAATAATTTAATAAGGGATACTACCCAAAATATATTTTTGTATTCGTATTATCAAATCTCAGGTTGATTAAAAGCTACTTGTAAATTGATAGCTAAAATAAATAGTTGTGATAATCTCTGAAACTTCTTTGTGGCGTGAATTCACAATTCATATTCTTATATGGGTATTTCGCCACTCTGCAAATTAAAATATTAAATAACGAAAATATTAACAACGAACGTTTCGAGGGACAATCTGCCCTCGTTATCAACGAATAACAATTAAAACTAACAAGAACTTATCTTTTTTTCACTGGAAGAAAAACGACCAACCTCCAAATAATTTTCTGACATTGACGTTTGTTGATATCTGTACCTACTTGATCTCATCTTTAAGAATCGATAGCCAACTATTGTCTAAAAATATTGAGAAAGACGACACGCATTTTTCTTCGTTAAGTAAAATGTATGCCGTTTCCTTAATTTTTCGCCTAGTTGACATCGATTCTTTAGACAAGATCTTTGTGTTGTCCCATTGTATTTTATGGTTTTCATCCCAAGCATGTTCTGCCAGCTTAGACTTATTGAATTGATACGTTTTCAACATATTTTTATGTTCTTTAACTCTGACTGCTAAAGGCCTGGATGTTTCACCGATATAATATTTCCCGCATTCACAGGGAATACTATATATACAATTCCTTGAATGTTGTTCTTCGTTGAACGGTTTAGTTTTTGTAAGAACTGACCGTAAAGTATTCATCGTTTTGAATACCGTCCTAACATTGAATCTATTTCCAATTCGTCTAATTTTGTCAGATATGCCTGGAATATATGGTATAGTGAGAGTGTTATATTTTTGAGTGTCATTCCTTTGTATGTGTGTGGCATTGCTTCGTGTATTGAAAATGTTCCGAACAAGAGTCTCTGGATAGCCATTATCTTGTAAAACATTAATAATAAATTCTTTCTCTTTTTTGAAAATTTTATCATTAGAGCAAACCACTTTGGCTCTGTCGTAAAGACTTTTTACAACGCCTGTCTTTATGTTTTTGTGATGGTTAGAATTAAAATGTAAGTACCTATTAGTATTGGTTTTCTTACGGTATACTGATGTTTCAAAAGTATTTATTGTGCGTGTGATTAGTGTATCAAGAAAGGGTAACTGATTGTTTTGCTCTGTTTCTAATGTGAATTTGATGGAGGTTTCTTTACTGTTAATATGTTCAAGAAATTTGTCCACCTCATCCATATCATGAGGCCAAATTGCAAAAACATCATCGACATATCTCCACCAAACTACTGGTTTGTTGGTGTACGTGTAGACATGTTGTTGTTCAAAGTCTTCCATAAAAATGTTACTAACAATGGGAGATAAAGGTGAACCCATTGCCATCCCGAAATCTTGTTGGTAAAATTCATTGTTTAATTGAAAGTATGTCGTTTTAATGCATAGTGTTAAAAGTTCCATAATGGTACCAACGTTTAATGTTGTTCGTGTATGTAATGTGTTATCGTTTTGTAGCCTATGTTTAATGATGTTGAGTGTTTTGTCTACTGGAACATTAGTGAAGAGACTAACTACATCGAAACTAACCATTAAGTGTTGTGTGTTTATGTTTGCTTCTTTAAGTTTTTCAAGGAAATGGGGCGTGTTCTTTATATACGTGTCTGTATTTCCTGAAGACATTAGACAGGAATACAGAATTAGAAACAAAATCATACTAGAACGACCTTACACAATCAGACAAAATATATCCAAACAAGAAAAACATTCACTACACACACTAAAAACCGATAACACAATTAAAATTCTACCTGCAGACAAAGGCAACGCCACAGTAGTACTTGATACAACCACATACAACGAAAAACTTTTAACACTAATTAGTGAGGGACAATACACGAAACTAAATAAAGATCCAACACATACAATAGAAACAAAAATATACAGAACACTTTACAAACACAGAGAACAATTTACAGATTTTGTAAGACGTACGCTAACACCACACTACAGTAAACCACCACATTTTTATGGATTACCAAAGATACACAAACCAAATGTACCACTTAGGCCAATAGTTAGTTCTATAGGTTCTCCTTGTCACAGTTTAGCTAAATATTTACTTAAGATACTGACTCCTATATCAGGAAATACAGACACGTATATAAAGAACACGCCCCATTTCCTTGAAAAACTTAAAGCAGCAAACATAAACACACAACACTTAATGGTTAGTTTCGATGTAGTTAGTCTCTTCACTAATGTTCCAGTAGACAAAACACTCAACATCATTAAACATAGGCTACAAAACGATAACACATTACATACACGAACAACATTAAACGTTGGTACCATTATGGAACTTTTAACACTATGCATTAAAACGACATACTTTCAATTAAACAATGAATTTTACCAACAAGATTTCGGGATGGCAATGGGTTCACCTTTATCTCCCATTGTTAGTAACATTTTTATGGAAGACTTTGAACAACAACATGTCTACACGTACACCAACAAACCAGTAGTTTGGTGGAGATATGTCGATGATGTTTTTGCAATTTGGCCTCATGATATGGATGAGGTGGACAAATTTCTTGAACATATTAACAGTAAAGAAACCTCCATCAAATTCACATTAGAAACAGAGCAAAACAATCAGTTACCCTTTCTTGATACACTAATCACACGCACAATAAATACTTTTGAAACATCAGTATACCGTAAGAAAACCAATACTAATAGGTACTTACATTTTAATTCTAACCATCACAAAAACATAAAGACAGGCGTTGTAAAAAGTCTTTACGACAGAGCCAAAGTGGTTTGTTCTAATGATAAAATTTTCAAAAAAGAGAAAGAATTTATTATTAATGTTTTACAAGATAATGGCTATCCAGAGACTCTTGTTCGGAACATTTTCAATACACGAAGCAATGCCACACACATACAAAGGAATGACACTCAAAAATATAACACTCTCACTATACCATATATTCCAGGCATATCTGACAAAATTAGACGAATTGGAAATAGATTCAATGTTAGGACGGTATTCAAAACGATGAATACTTTACGGTCAGTTCTTACAAAAACTAAACCGTTCAACGAAGAACAACATTCAAGGAATTGTATATATAGTATTCCCTGTGAATGCGGGAAATATTATATCGGTGAAACATCCAGGCCTTTAGCAGTCAGAGTTAAAGAACATAAAAATATGTTGAAAACGTATCAATTCAATAAGTCTAAGCTGGCAGAACATGCTTGGGATGAAAACCATAAAATACAATGGGACAACACAAAGATCTTGTCTAAAGAATCGATGTCAACTAGGCGAAAAATTAAGGAAACGGCATACATTTTACTTAACGAAGAAAAATGCGTGTCGTCTTTCTCAATATTTTTAGACAATAGTTGGCTATCGATTCTTAAAGATGAGATCAAGTAGGTACAGATATCAACAAACGTCAATGTCAGAAAATTATTTGGAGGTTGGTCGTTTTTCTTCCAGTGAAAAAAAGATAAGTTCTTGTTAGTTTTAATTGTTATTCGTTGATAACGAGGGCAGATTGTCCCTCGAAACGTTTGTTGTTAATATTTTCGTTATTTAATATTTTAATTTGCAGAGTGGCGAAATACCCATATAAGAATATGAATTGTAAATAGTTGTATGCCCCGTATAATATCTTATTTATCTGCAACGAATCAAATAAAAACGCTAGCTCAAAATGTCGGCAAAGCACAGACTCATCACTCGGTTAGGTTCCCCTTTGAATGCATTATTTAATTTCTCAAATTCGTTAAGTACGGATCTGTTCTCTGCATTAGCTTAAACGCGCAATTGAAAATCTGAAATTAGCTCAAATGTTAACCAAGATGGTTGCCGTTTACAGGTTGGGTTTAATTGAATGATAAATACTGTGAAATCTGTCAACGTGTTATCGGTAATTGTTTGAATTTTGACTGTCTTCCCGGCATTAATTTGTCTTCTGTTTTAGCACGTGCGGGAACGCTATTTCAACTGTTTTAAGAAGGCGTCCTTTGACCCGCATAACCTTACAATCGGATTCTATTTGCTATTTTAACAACAATTGTTCCTCTGGGGCCGTAGGAATTACTTGAATATTGCTCGGTACTATCGCCTTTATGCTGCACGTAGCTTTCCAAGGTCTAACAGCCCTTATTTTATTGAATTTGGGTACCTGGTTTTGGTTCGATTGCCTCGATCGCAGGAAACGACGCCGTTGCTGTGGGGAAGCTGCTGTAGGCCCCCTGGTAATGAGATCTCTGGAATGCGGCCTAACGGAGCTGCTCGTTGCCCTGGGATGCTGACCTGGTTGCTCCAATGGTTGTATTCGTAGCACGCAGACTTCGAAACTTCAGTTGGATCGTAGCCGATTTGGTATCGGAAGGCACCTCTTGCGGACTTCAAATTTTTGGTGATGGATTTTTATGCAAATATTACCTACCGTACTCTAAATTGCACTGATTAAAACGATGTACTTTTTATAATAAAGTATAACATTTATTGCACAAAATTCAATTTTAAAGGAGAGCACATTTACCACATCAATCAGCAATATTTTTTTATAAAAAAAAGGTAGTTACTTTCAAATAAATTGCGGATATTAACAAGGTTCAAAACATTAACTTTTAACAATAATTCTACTTAAAATTATGATTTTGTACACTAATACTATATCTAAAATAATTATCTACATTTATATTAATTTATCGTGTCTATTTTTCACTGCACGTCTTTTTAATTAGCGTTTTAAAAGTTCACATGTCACTGCACTGACTAAAGTATTTAATTCGCGCATATCCTGCACTGGGTTTTATTTGAATTTGATTCTTAGGGTTTCTTTCAAATGCTTTAATGCCTTCTTTCTTATATGCCCGTTGCATGTTCTTAAGCTTATTTATGCTTCAATCACCTTTCTTATAAAACCCTGACTGGATTTCACCATTAAAATATGCCTGAGTTCTACGCTTCATTCCCTTGTGTTCGCCATCCATCTTGTAATTATTAAATTTTCATCCGGCTTGGCCTATACATTTAGCACAAACCTAATTAACTAACCCAACTTACATTCAATTTGGCTCCCTATGCGAAATGAGCTTTGCTTACTGCGTTTATTAATTATTATTCTGCAATTACTGGCATATCACTACAACTGGATTCATTTTTTGGCAAATTGAAATTTTAGCTTTGTAGTTATATAAGATATCTCACTCTGAGCTTTCATGAAATGTTCATTAATTTCGCAATGCTAACAGAGTTAGCAATATATTTCTATTCCACGCACTGTAGCATTAAAATCATCGATCATAATTTTTACGTCGTGTTTCAGAAGTCGTGATACAACTGTTCGACGTCCTTATACAACTCGATCTCTTTTTCTCCCCATTTTTTTGACATCAATAGGGACTTGCGTAGTAAGGTCAGTTTAAGAATTGACGTTGCCACTGCATTTGGGGCGCAGGATTGCTTTAGGCAGGCAGTTTGCATCCTGTAACCAAATTAGAAATAATAATAATAATAGCAAGTTGATTTACATGTTTGTTTTTCGATTTACAAAACAAAAGGTTGTACATTGCAGGCAACTTGTGTGTGGATAAAATAATATTTTTCTTATAATTATTTCATTACAGCGAGTAATTGTTTTTTAACTATAACTATAGGTATAATACATATAAACAACATCTGATGTAGTTATTAAGTCAGGAGAATACTCAGGAACGTGGAAGTTGTACCATAATAAATTTCTCGATTTAAAAAAGTTTGTGCAATTGTGATCTGGGATACGACAACAGCCAATAGGGTGTACGTATTTGCGTGTTACCTCTCCGTGCAGTGAGCAGACATTTTGGGAACATTACTGTCCAATTTTGGCATTTTTCAAATTGGTCAGATTTAACCATTTGCAGGTCATGGCCTACAAATCTGAAATGTCGGTTAACGTCGCATTTTATCACAATATAATTCAGGCTTCAGCGTTACATAACGTAGGTGGAGGCTAAGCATTGCGTGAATCTTGGCACAATGCTCTTAGAGTACAACTCCCACTCCTTCCTACTCTTTCATTAACCACATAGAGAGAAGCTCAGCACAGTATAAGAGGCCGCAACCCGGGCCAGATGCGCGAATTTTGAGTCCAGGTCCATCCTGGCGAGCCAAAGCAGCCCAGAAAACTTTCCGGTCTAGACATAGTCGCCCTGGCCTCGCTAAGAGCGAGTACTTTTGGCTAAGCAGTGAATCCCGAAACAATATCCACACAGTCATCTTTTGTATCTGGTTTATAGGGTTTCAGATTACCAGCGATTCCCCAAATCTCCTCCGCACTGCCCAGGCCTTTAAATCTCACGAATTTATCTCCGTATCTGCTAGGAACATGATTGGTTTGACTATCAAGCGTTAGCCACAACCCCTTCTACCATTGAACCAACTTCACCACCTTTCTGCATTGTGCAGGGCCCTAAATCATATTTTCCCGGTAATATGTTTTTGCATATGTCCCGTAAGCGTAAGCTGCACAATTTGTGGAAGCTAATCATTAAAACTTTAAAACGTTTTTCTGCCACAAATCTTTGATTTTAAGAAATACATAATCCTCCAACTCTACTTCGCCGTTCTGTTATTTAGTTTCCTTTTGTAGGGTAACGGCGGATATTTTGTAGTTAAGCAACGATAGCAGCGGTCGACACTCGGACGGGTGTCCGGCTTATAGTAGTATAGCGGTAGTAAAATGGCATCCAGCTTCAGAGAGCACGTTAAGCCGTCGTTCGCGGTTTTTTTTTGGCGACAGCTTTGGGTTATGGCAGGGGCGCTTGTGCAACTTGCTAACCCTGACGCTAAGCTGCCTACCACAAACCATACAATAGGTAATTAAATAAATACCTCTATTCCAGTTATTTTTAATTTTTTTTTAGAATTCTAGCCCGTAGGTCCCAGTTATTCAGTTTTACGATTACCAATGATTTGTTGTTCTCGGTTGTTACATATCTAACCTAAGTTAGTTTTATATTAATATTTAATGTGCAGCTAAAAATTTCTCAAAGTTTTCTTTATTTCTTCCTTGGATAACTATTGATCCAGTTATTTTGATACTACTATTATTCTTCCGCTTCTTCTTATCTACTGTTTTTAATAATGCTTTCTCCAGTGTATAGTCATTCTGTTAGTTTATTGTCTTAACTTCTTAGTTTTCCAACTTCCTGCTTATAGTCCTGTTACGTTTCGATTGTGCCTCTACAGTTCTGTGGTGCACGTTTTGTATTTTCGCGTGCTCCCCGCCTTCCTCGATTCGGGTCAGACAGCGACTCTGAAATTATAGCTTTTGCCCTGAGCGCTTCTGTTTCTTTTCTGAGGCCGTGATGGTGACCTTGGTTTAGCGTCTTTGAAATTGCCAAGGTTTTGCGGTGTAGCAAATGATGCAGCCTTCTCAGTTTTGTTAAGAAATTTTTTGGCGCCTTAGTTTGGCGGATTTGAAAGCGCTTCCCCAATCGTTATCAACACACTGCCCAAATTCATCTGGGGTAAGTCATTCGCAGCTGTTCGCGCTTTGTTTTATCGAAATCATCCATGATTCTATCTTTCCCAAATTGCCATCCCCGCACTTAAGCGCATCGTCTTGACCCGGTTTGAATTGATCACCTGTGGTTCCAACCTTCGAATGCGTGGCGGCATATAGTTCTCATTATCTGGACCAGTTGCGTATTCCCGTAGGTGATAGAAGGAGCTCAACAAGGAAACTAGAATCTTGTGCTCCTTTTTGAGTTAAAATATTGAATGCTGCAAACAGTGAATCGGTGCAGAGGCTTCACCCGTATTACTGCCAACTTCAGTCAGAATTTCGGATTCCGGCTACTATGTACAGTTCGCTTGCCGAGCCACGTACCTGAACGATAATTTTACAACCATGGAGCTGCTGTTAATCACCACTAAATTTGTCTTTAAACTGTTGTACCTAGTTTATATTTGTAGCATTGTTTAAACTGTGTTATAAGCTATTGTCCTTGCTAGTAGAGTTAGGTGTTATTAGATGCACTTTAATTTTAAAAATTATGATTACCAGACTTATGACCGTATTGTCGCATTTATGACTTTATATTCGATTATCACCTGTACCCCGTGATGGGTTGTATGGCACTGTAATCTGTGTTTATGTACTGTGATATTCGCATCTTGGTATTATTATTTATTACTGCTACTTGTACGTCATTTGAGCTTTTATTTCAGGAAAATATATGCTACTTGAGTTTACGAATTTTTAGTTCAATGCCTGAATACACTTGTCGTTAATTGGTAAAGATTCGTTGGCGTCGTTCTGGCTTTTAATCATTTTTTAGTACTTAAAGAACTGTAAGCCGTCTTTCTGTACTAGCGGGCAGGCAGTTGTATCCAAGTAGTTATAAAGCTTGTGTTGCTTGAGATAATTAGCTTTAATTCTCTTTTATTTCGCATACTGTCTGCTTAAGCACTTGTTTGATCCGTTGAACTTATGTCCCTGTCATTAGTAGGCGTTCTTATAATTGTTTTGCTTTTCTTAAAGCTTCCTGGCTAACACCGTCCATTACTTTTCCTGTGCGTCTGTTCTCTTCTGTCGTCGAGCTATTGCTTTCGTTATCGGATTTGAGCAACTTTGAGTTTCTAAGAAGCACCGGTATGCAAGCTGCTGTGCACTTGTTCTCGCGCTGTACACGCATCTTTGATATATAATTTTTCCAGCACTAGTCGTACTTCAATCTTTGTTTCAACAACTCAATTTGTGAGAACTTAGTCTGCTTTAGATTTATTTGCTGTAGCCCACTTGTACACATCTTTTAAATATTCTAAAAAACGGCCAGAGCATGGCCACCAGTTATTTAAGTGAATCGTTGCGAACTTGCCTGTAAAACACAAACATGGTCTCTCGTTGTACAGTTAAAATGAACGATTGGAGCGTTTACGATTCCCACAATCATACGAGCGGCGGTGTTCATTGAACTTCCTCAAACTGGCGCTCCCCCGAGAGCGAGAACTACCTAAATAGTTATAACAATAAAGAAAAACAAAACTAACAAATACTCCCGTCGTACCTGAGGCAGGCAGGCGGCTAATCTGATTTGGGGCCAATCACATTTATTGCCAGCCAAGCCTTGCTTTTTCAATCTAGGATCCCTGCGGAACCCCAATCAATCTACACGTCTCGCCGAACTAAGAAAACCCCCTTATCGTCCTCTCTCTGGGCAACCCTGGCCGCGGCTTTCAGCGAGCTTTAGCCCTCAGATGAGAGCATGGTATCTGGCGTGCGCTCGCGGTTTATTTTTGATTGTTTATTGATATTGTAAACATCACCCGCTGCATACCGATGTCTTTGTCCCGAGCCGGCTTGCTCGAGGCCGTCGTGGAGAGCATCGACGTTTAAGCTGAGGGTTATTGCGCACACAAGAATTAATTAAGCTGAGGCTTCGCTGTTAGATATAATGTTAGTCGAACATATTGTAGGCCCTTGGGAGAACAGATCTAAGGATTTTATACTTTTGACACGATATTATGATTTTAATTCGTTAATTTTACGTGTCTAAGCCCTCATTCAATTGAAACCATAATGATATACTGTTCCACGACAATTTTTAAAATATTTACTACGTAATTGACCTGTTAGCACTTATAAATAATTTTTCGAGTCTTATTTCATCTAATTGAAACGATTTCCAATACACGAACGGCTGTTGATGTATAAAGAACAACTATTAAGTTACTATACTGATTAGTAATTACAGACATAAACAATAAGATTCTGTTAAAATGAAGCTCTAGTATAGACATGTGTTTTGTGAGTATATCATTTTTTGTTTCTTCTTTTTCTTGAGCCTCTTAAAGAAATTTGAAAAGGTACTAGAATACAGGTTAATCTAACCATTTTCTTGAAATTATCGTACCAGTGAATGGACGATCATCTTCTCCCTTTTCGGTTTTTATATAATCCCCATTCTATTATTTGTGATTCCATCTGCTTGTGCTGCTTCTGGCTGCATGACCAACTTACATAGCTCCATTTCAGTTGGACAATTTGAATAGAATATTGCTACCGGTAAGCCACTTGTGCGCAGCTTCATAGTTTCCCAATTGAGGTCGATAAGCATTTCTTCTGATTCTTTACTGCTCTGTGATATAACGTTTGTGGATGACAGATTCGTTAATTTCCGTCTTCGGTGGGTCAAGTGTCTTTAATATATTCTCGCCGAAAATGTGCGTGTAGGGAATTGGTTTAGTATTGCCAAGTAAGGTATAGCTTGCCGCGGCTTCATCATTCAGTTGAATATTTCTGTACTCAATTCTATTGTTTGTCAATGTTCTTTACAGACGATTTTGGTAATGTACAAAGGCACAATGCCATGAAAAAACATATTCATTCAAGTTTTCAATAATTATCAGTATTGGTAATGGGTGATTATTGGTTCTGTAATTTTTCTCGATCGGTTGATATTTAACTAGTTTTGTATTTCTTCCGTCCGTTTCCACATTTGGATGGGCTCACAACCTAGACTAACTCAAAGTCTCCACGATTATGTCGTGAGTCCAAAAAATTGGTTAACAATCGGTGACGCTTTCCACCAACAGGCACTTAAAGTGACCTAATTTCAAGTAACGGCATCGGCATACTTGAACGAAAGGAGCTTGTTGATATAGCACAAACTACAATTTCCACATACCTTAGAAAAAAAATCGCAAAATGGGCAAAAACCATTTTGGACTATTACATATATTCGTCCTTCTTGTAAAGTTGTATGACCTTGGCATTATTCCAAGCTCTAGCTGTTTTAGCTGCGTCCCCCCAAATCTTAAACAACACTGGTGTTTTTAAAGGTAAATTTTTCAAGTTCTATCAACTCTATTGATATATCATAATCCCATGTAGCTTTATTGGATTCCATGTATTTTCGTGTTGATTGTACTTCTTCCACTGTTATATCTGGCTCATCCTCAGATCCTACGTTTTGTATTCCTTTCGTTGTTTTGTTCTGCTTGTTCCCTTTTCTATTTTAGATTTATTTAGATCTGTGTAGAATTCTTCCAATATCCTTAGAATTTGATCTCCGTTGTGAAAAACTTTTCTTTAATGTTGATGTTGCAGCTTACACTTGGGTGGCTCTTAGATCTATATTGCATGATATTTTAACTGTTATATACAATACTCTCTTTGATATCGATCTTGTAGCTCTTCGTAATGTTAAACCCAGTTTACCGTTGTGTCTTCTATTGGGCGCCTTCCAGCTGGTGGATCAGGGAAAGCTGGCCAGATATGATTGGTACCAAGAACACAAGATACGGGGCACATCAAAATTAGCAAGGCCTCGACGACGGGTGAGACATACATTGCCAGCGGCTGAAAAATAGAAAAAGATGAGCGTCTGTCTGCAGAGTAGCGGCTTAAAGCAGCTCATTGCGTTTTGCCATATGCCAAATACTCTTTAATCAAATGTCGAATTCTACAATCATATTTGGTGGAGGGGTAGAGCAAGTTTTCGATTTCGAAACAGCCGTAAATCAGCATACACAACTACTAAATTATGAACAGCAACTTATAATGCTCGCCTCGCACGTTATGAAATGGAAAAATCACAGAAATGGGAAAAGAGAAAAGGACAAAAGCAGAGGATGCATGGAGCTATTTTTTTTCACTTTTTTCATCTATCTGTGACTTATCCGTTCCCACCAGTTTCAACATTAAATGTACTTTTACCTCATCTATGGAACAGCTAATTTAGCTAAGAACAACGTTTGTGAAGATACGCATAAACATGACCATCAATAAACACTGCCGTGGTATCTGACGTGATTAAGTACCTCCTAAAGAAGGAATTAAGTACCATACAAGCTGAAATGGATCATGTATTGGGGTGGAGGAACCCGGCTCTGCAAAACAACGAAGTGGGTTCTGATGTTTAAGCATGGATGTCAGAGCTTTGAAAATGACTTCCCCAGTGGACACACGTCAACGAAAAAAATCAATATATTGCTTTGAGCAACCACCGTGTTAAAGTGCACCAGGTAGCTGAGGCCACAGGTGTACTTTTAAGAAAAATAACTAAAGATCTGATTTTTTTAAATGCAAACCTAAGTGTGTTGTCATGGTGATGATCATTATCAGCAATTTTGGTAGAATGGCCATAAATAAAAGCAAATTAAAAATTAATGCAAGAAAAAATAGCGAAACCATCAAGCTTCATCTAGTTTGTAGTTGTAATTATACTACAATATATTTTGAACAATCACCTCTATAACATCGTGTACTCTTGCAATTCCTGAAAAGTAGAATAAAGATTGATGTGATAATAAGAAACGTTGACCCGAGTTACAATAATTTTCAAAAAGAGTAGTTGGACTATAAGAAAGGAAACTTTGGTGTGGAGAAAAATTATTTAAAAGTTCACATCATTGTTAACATCAAGCATAACTTTAGTCGCTGTAGTTTCTTCTAATAATCGCTGCGAAAATCCGTTCTTCTCTAGTGAAATCATAAGCTTCACGGTTGTGAACTAAAAGTTTGAATTGAATTGAAAAGTAATACTTGTCATCAAGTTGAGAGAAGTGCAGTACGACGAAGAAGTGTTTGTGAAATGTTACTAACATCAGGCACAAATCCGAAAGTAATAGGGGAAGTTTGGAATACTATCCAGATATTGCGATTACTTAAACCATTTCTTATAAGATATAAATTGATATGATATTTTTATCGATTTAACAAAGCTGAGGTACCTAATAAAATATAGTGTTAGGATGTTCTTCTTCTGAAAGTAGTACATCTTCTTTTCACACCGACCCTTTCTTCATAATTACAACATTGTAATATTTCTCGTTACGGTATAAGTGCCCAAGGTATGTGGTTTTTTATATGAGATAGCAGGACCTCATATTTGTGCATATTTATCTTTTAATGTGTTCTGTCCACGATACTGCATGCTATGATAAATCATAAATATGATACAGTAGAAATGAACATCAATGGCCTTAAATTACTACATTTAATAGCTAGGATGCAACGATAATTAAGGGAGCTTTACTTTAATGCTTATTAACAAATGAACTGTTTTAGATCATATCGCATATTTATGCCTACTGTTTTGGGTAGAACAAATATGGTTCGCAGTTCATCACATGACTACTAACATTATTAATTATTTGTTTGTAAAAATTTAAGTTACGTTTAGCTAAACATATAGTTTATATATATAAAGCTTTAAAAACTGCGTCTAATATATTTCCACACTAAGCATACTACAGTGAAACTCAATAACAGTTAGAAGAGTCGTAAACGTCATTATAAGAAAAAATTCTAAGTGGAAAACACCATTGTCGTTAGTTACACCTAACTATTTTGTATGGTAAGCTGCTAACCGTGTTAAAGCGAAATTCGCAGAGGTTAACTGGCAGTATAATAAAGCAAAACTTTCGGGCCAATACGATCCGCCAGTAGTTGACGAACTGTGTGGAATTCCTTGGAAATTGTTACCGAAATCAATAAATCTCAAGTTTTCTATCCTAATTAGAGAGATAAACAACATAAGTAGAAAAGTATTTCTTATCGGCGGATTTCGGTTCCTATATTTGTTTTTACGAGTAGAGAAAGATGTAACAGCTAGCAGGACGACGTGTTTGTTTGCTTCTATTGTTTGTCTCCCTAAGTTCTGAGAGTGGAGTTTGCATTGGATGCACTGAAGTTCCCATTGCGGCAGATCTTCTTAAAATATGAAGAGTAGTTTTTATCGATAGTGCGTAACATTTACACTCAAATATTTAGAGTAATTATTGAAATAAAATGAACTCGAAGTCGCGTTTTCTGCTCGTGTAGTTGTCAGGTTCACTTTTTCAATATTCCCCATTGGACGAGAGTGACATAAATGTAATAGGAACAATTCTTGAAGTTTTAGGAATAACGTGAGTTCTACTATAATTTGATAAGAGAAAAATTGAAAACGACGAGATGAGGAACAAGGTGACAGTAATAACTTTAGTAACGGCGTTACATGATTGATACTCAAGGTAAATTTATAGTTATCGGTAAGATCTTTCGATGTTTTTTTATATTCTTACATTATTGACATACATTTTAGACGCAATAACTAAGCGTGACAGAAAGAATAGCAAGAACATGAACATAAAGACAAACCGAGATAGGATCGAACAAGTGAACGTATTTAAATACTGTGCGGATGGAATATTGCGCTTATATAAAACAATATCTAGAACAAATCTCACTTGCGTGAGCGAAATCTCGGACTGGTACTAATAATTGGAATACAGTCAATTGATCTACCGTATCTAAGAGGAAACAAAGTTATAACTAAATAAACAAAATAAGAAAAGACAAAAAAGAACTAACTAGCAGCGGAATCAACGATTAACGTAATAGAGAAAAAGCAACCTTAATGGTTTGAACCTGTGCAGATCAAGCGACAATAGACAAGTAAAACACATATGGAAGGCATAGTCCCAAAAAGAAAAATAGGAAAACGACCTAGAAAATCGCTGAATAACAAAATGGCAATTTATTAAACATCACAACTATTGTACAATAATTGGTTGTTCAGCTATTAATTGTAAAAATTGAACATGTCAAGGATATTCTTTGAAAGTAAAGTATCTCTGGGTAGATAATAATACAAAATTGAGAATTGTAAGGCAAAATGCCGTTTAAGTAAGGAACATTTTACGGATAATAAATGGTTAATTAAAAATCGAAGCATATACTCATATACCATGCCATTATAACATTATTTAATGCTGCCAGTGTTCTAATATTACTAATATATTGTACTGTAACGATAGCTCCGAGGCAAATTTTTGGTATACAAATAATTTTAATTATTTGAAATTTGCATATCACCATCTTCCTACATTTCAGCTTGGCATTATTGCACATTATGCTGGGGGTCACCTGGTACTCAGCTTTGTCTCTTCAACGCAGCCGTTTTCTCTACTATTTGGATCTTCAGGCTGAATTCGAATTGAAGCGTGTCCCAAAAGCGTATAAAAAATCGCGCACCGGGTAAAATGAACAACTCTTCGAGTCCGCCTGCCCTAATCAACAACCACTCCTAAACCCGAAGAACCTACCTGGGTTGTACACAGAGCGCTGGTTCAGGTGACGAAGCCAAACCGAACTTCGGCGCTGGTCTGTGACGAGTTCGGTTTCCGATTGCAAAACGTCTAGTCTCAACCTGGTAAATGCTTGGCGTCGGTTCAAGTGACGAGCTTTTACCTAATCTACCGATTTGGACACCGGAGCTGGACCAGGTGTGTCCATCTGTACCGACCGCCCTGTATACTTTATCGCAAAACCCTCAAGAGAAGTTACAAGTCTGGGGCGTTGAACACTACATGAATTATCCGACTTCCTGGTGGTTCTCCGCATAAGTCCGGAATTTCACTGTAGACACGAATTCACGATGCGGCCGTCGAAGTAAACGAATTCAAAACCACCCGTTACAAAATTGTACTAGCATAATCTGCACAGAACTCACTTTCGAAATTCGCGTACCCTGGAGCACTCCTATCACCCAATAACGATCAATTGGTTTTGATAAAACACAGCGATTATTGACAACGGTAATGTTTATGTTGCTCGCACAATTAAAAGGTTAGCCATTTTTACACCCTTTGCATGAGGCGGAGTCGGCTCGCGACATCACCTATAGGCCATCAGTAGATTTCCACGGGAGACATGGGTTGCAGCAGGCCTTAGGCGTTTAGCCATCCACCCAGAAGAATGTAACCACAATTGTACAAAAATAGACATTTTGTATAATTTATTAAGGACATTATTTTATTTTCTAATGTATGAATATTAATAGACGTTTATTCTCGACTACTTGTCTTTGGATGTGCCCACAGTACAATAATCCAAGCATAGAGCTATCCGAGACATAAAGTAACTGGAGAAATAGAGAATAATATTATCCATGTTGTGTTACATCTTTGTTACGCCAGAACAGATATGTTACAGTACTTGAGTCTGTAAAACGGTTTTCATTCCTTCTCGCCAATACTGTTCATAGCTCGTGTTAAGTTGAAAACAAATTCAAAACATGTTTAAACCAAATAGTGGGACATCATTAAATTCTCACTTCCGGTACAGACAACAGGATCAGACCAACCCTGGAAGTTAATGTTCTTGAGTTGCAAAGAATGGTTGTCTTCGATTGTAACCTACAGCTATGTGGTAGGTGGTAGACTCAAATAAAAATGAAATAAATGTGACGAGCAAATTAAATATACCAAATAGAATAGGCCGCATTGTTCTTCCATCTTCAAAATTATCTTAATCCGAAAACGTTAAAATTGTAAAATCTGTTACTCAAAATGAAACTAACACTTTTAGCGAATATGTCTATTTTTACTCAATGTCGTCATTTAATTAATGCAAATAGCTAAGTTTTAATTTTAAACTTTAAAGCAAAATATCTAAGCTTTCTGAAAAACAAGTTAATTGTTAACATAAAGTTGTTGAAGCTAAAGCGCTATCCCTTTGTTTAAAGCTACTAATTGTCATCCATGTTATTGAAATGTTCAGTTTTAATTTGTGTTTGTACAATTTCCTGCTGCCTGCACAGCTCGCATACTCTAATCCTTAGTTTACGGACCTTCGTAGAAACGTAAAAAGTCTTTTCAATTGCTTTATTTGTGCACCTTCGCGTAGCTCTGTATCGCACGGACGGCGGCATTTGTTCTACTTCAACTTTTACGTCTTATTTAGAGTTAGTTTTTTGAGCAATTAAACTTTTACTGTTATGTTTTGAACCTGAAACTCAGAGAATATCCGCGCAGCACTTCGGCAATCACCGGGAGCCGGTCCAAAGCGAACTTCGAAATTAAGAAAACTTTTCCCACTCGAGGAAAAATTAAGAGCTTTCTTTTAATAACGTCCTTAATTGCTCGTTATTCAAGAAATGAAAATGTCACTCCTGTAACCCAATCTTCGTTCCATCATGCCAGAGTAACATTCATGCGCTCATTTGCGTAGTGAGCGTTATTTTTAGCTTCTAATTTGCTCCTTAAAGAGTAAAGTTGCGAAACAAAGTAATGAACATGGTCTATTTAAAGGTCCTGCAACGCCTTGTCAACGCGCGCGATCTAATTACCCAAATAAAACAGCAGTCGTATTTAATTTTTCCCGTTCAAATTGACGGGCTTTTCTACAGTTAACAGCCTCGTAATTTCGGGTTTATTGAGAAAAATTCGCTCCTGCGCGTATCCCAGTTGTCGGGATTCGCCTTAGCCCAAACTTTCGTAATTATACGTGTTTATAATATCGTCGGTGATTTATAATCGCGAATAGCGTTCTTGGAGTAACTTAGTTTAATTGCTGGAGATTAGTGGGGACAGTTAACTTCTGCTGCAAGATGGAAGAGGTGGAAGGCGTCTTTCAACGACTTGCCAAGAATTTAGCTGACTTATGAATTAGAAAAAGCTTGTTTTACATCAAAAAGAATTGTGTTTAATAAAACCACCTACTCAAACAGATAATTCAATCTCATAGTCAAATTTTGCAATTTTTTACTGCCGATCTTAATCTGTCAGAACAGGCATTGCATGAAAATGACTATTATTGACGTTAGAAGCCCTTTTTGAAATAATGTATCTATATTTTCTCTGCTCAAATGTTTATCTAAATTTTTACCTTACATATAAAATTCAGAAACGGCAATAGTGGAAACTTACTTATTAGTCAATGCAAACGCGTAACTTTAAATTAGACGAAGTAGTAGGGTTAGGTGTATTTTAAAAAGACTTCCTTAGCAGAAGTGGAAGTACATCCGACCACAGAATGCAAACTATTATTTGTTCTCTCAGAGGAAAACTAATAATGGAAATTTTCAGATTTTATTTCTTCTAAAATAGATATTTAGCAATACCAATATAAATAAACTTTTTATTTAAACTATCCACATCGAAGCGTGTGAAACACTTTGGGACGGAAATGAAGAAGTTGTTAAGGTCAGTTGAAATAAAAAATCAAGTAGCCACTAGCTTCAGCTCAGCGGAGAAAGGCAATTTTAGCGTTGAATACCTGCCACAACAAAGTACACTATCTGCGTCTTCAGAAGCATATTGAATAATTATCATGTAGTGCAACGTGTTAGCCGTGTGGGAGCGTTCTTTGCGCCGGTTTTATGATAAGATAAAAATTACTTTACAAAGTGCAGTGATAATGGTAGGTTCTTCCGGGTTATGCCGTGGTCGTCGATTGGAACTTGACGGTTTGCTGCTCATGCTGTCAGCTTCTTCAGAAGTTTTTAGAAGACCTTTTCCACTCACATGTTATGTTACCTATTATGTTCTTATTATACTGTAATCATAGTACATCGTCTTATTTATGTAACTGCTCCCTGGATTGGTGTGCTTTCCTTCAGATTACTGTGCTACTTTTGAGTTTACGAATTCTCTGTGAAACCTGGACACATTTGTCGTTAGTGCGAAGATTCGTTGGCGCCCGTGTTTGCTATATCTATAGTTTTAAATAACTGCACGCCGCCTGCACTGATGTAGTCTGGGCGGCAGTTATATCCACGTAGTTACCTGATTTTTGAGAGTAGTTAGCCCACGAATCAAAATTTGGTACAAGTTTATCCATTACGAAAACCATTTTATTCTCTACATAGAGAATGTATGTATTCCGTGAAAAAATAAAAACCAAAATCAAAAATATTGATAAAACTCATAAAAGTTTTAGAACTGTTACAAGTGCAAGGACATGTTTGAAAACCAATTATTATTTGTTTTTGAAGCTAGAACAGGAGTTTTTTTTGTAGCAGTGGATGAAGCTTTAGTAGCAATGGATGGAAACAACAAAGGTATTAAAAACTTAAAAATTACTTTCTGTCACATACAGTGAAGTACATGAAGAAGAGACACAACACATTGGTAACGAATCTATAAAATAAAATGTAAAAATAAATCAGAAGAAGACCCAATCGTTGTGTTAAGATATAAACTGGTATGTTAGCAAATTCGCCAATCAAAAAATTGTAATGGTAAGCGACAGAAATGCTATTACAGATATTAATACAAAAACAACCAAGCAAAAAAGGATTCGGGCGCATATAAGATTGCAACTGGAACTAAAATAAATGTCTTCAGTACTATGATGAAATTGGTGCTTCTTTACGGTTTTGAGATTTTGTGCGTGATAAAACAAAAAGGGTTTTCATAAATACATGCTGATGGCATCGTGTAACAGTCTAAAATGGTTTTCTTCGTTTTTCATTATTTTTAAAGGTCTTTCCAATTTGACACTTTTAGTATTTTTAATATTTTTGTATAGCGATGCTGTACTGTACTGAAATTAGGTCACTGGAATCGCTCGTGTGGAGCATGTTGCTTAGAACTATTTTGTGGAGTATTTTAAAATTTCAATTTTTCACCCCATAGTGTTGAGCATTATGAGCATTTAACTTTAAAGTACAGCAAAGTTTGCGTTGATTTCTTTGGAAAATGGCAAGAGTCCCACCCTTTGTAATATAAGACGGGGAAACGTAGGTCGGGGGTTTAAAAAATGACCACCCTCTGTTTCAATTTTTCTGATAACTTACTCTGGCCGCTCCTGGTATGTGATTATTAATCCACCAGCAACCTTTGAGGCCGATCAATACCTGAAGGTATGCTATAAAATCATCACTTCAGGTGATTTAACGTGTAGGAATCTATTTGTAGGCTTTGTCCTCTATGAGCGGATTCGTAAACTCTTTTGCCTAATAAAACCATTAGCTATCCTCCAAGTTTTTGTACGGAGCCCCTACGTGCCACTACAGAGAGTGGTACCACGTGGGGAACGCAGAATCAGTTCGTCTTGTTATTATTATTAGATTCTTGTTTGTCGTCCAGAGCCGTAAGTTATTGGAGCCGCAGAAAGCCAAAAAAGACACCTTGCTACATGAGACATTTCTGTACACAAAAAATAATCGGTATTAATTTACAACACGGTGGTGTACGAATTGTCTCGTGGTGTAGCAAGTTTTGCCAGCTAGTTCGTGAGCAGGATTGGGTTGGGTCGTCCGGAAGCGCCACTAGTTCGAGACTGTTCAAACCAGAAATCCTACACCTGTCGGTGTCAATCCTTAAACCACATAGCTGTTTAATAAAAAACAATAAATAAATGAAAATGCCAGATAATTGATTTAGCCTAAATGTTTGTTTACAGTATGCACATCTCCGCAAGATACTCAATAGGAAGCATAAACGAATCTGCAACATGTTATATTTATTTGGAGCTAGAAGTTTAATTTACTTTTTAAGTATAGTTTAAACTAACATGGTTGTTATTACAGTAAATAGAGTGAAAATACAAGCTGTACTATTCTTCCTTGCAATCCCGTCTCGATCATACGCAACTCAGCTATCAAAGTGACAAAAAAGTTCAGCGATAGTAGATAACAGGAGACACGTCAAGTTTCCGAAAGGTTCCAAACACTAAGACGCGAACCCTAGCGAATGGTGCCATGCGTCCAAGGTCTATTGCACCCTTTAATTGGTGTTTCAGCGTTAATAAATGGTTTCTAGTTTGCTTTAGTAGTCCCTCGCAAGGGCATTAATTCTAAACGTTGAGGAACATGTCCATTCACGAGTTGAACGCGATGAAAAGCGCTAACAGAGGTGCCACTCCAGTATATATTATATATTGAGACTATTACGGAATTAAACTAATTCTCACAACCAAACGCTCAAGTGAATACATTGCGGCGACAAATTTCTTAAATTCTTTGTACCATCAGCTAGAAATTCGACAACATAAACGTAAGTAGAAACTCTTCCAGTATCATAGAAACTACACGGATTCGCATTTTCGGTTTGGGAACACACATGACTCAAAACAAGCGAGCATTACACGACGAAGGTACCTGTAGATGTATATCAGAGCAGCGTCCATGAAGAAGCTACTCTGGGTGGTGGGCTTGGGTGGTCCTGCTCAGCCCCCGGCGCCGTCCAAGCAAATGTGTAAAGTAGAATGTGGCAGGTTTTTCTCTAGTTATCTCAAAAGGGAAAGGCCGAGTGGTCTCAGTTCTCGAGAGCAGTTAGAGTAACCGAGAGGAGTATCTGCGTACGAGTTGGTGCACTAGCTTCTGCACAAAGCTTAGCAGGGGACATATGCAGAGCGTGGCATTAACGAGCCGCTAGGAGATCGTCTCCGCCAAATTCCTCGAATGCAATTGCTGGAAATCAATTGCTCGAAAATCAAATTGCTCGAATGTAACTTTTCTCGAAATACAAGTTCCTCGAACCGCAATTTCTCGAAAATGTTTTGCTCGAATTTATGTGGTCTTAACATCTGGATTTTTTACTTCGGCATTAAAGAGGGAACAGAGTTGGAACGAATTACGGATAGAACAATATGCCAGCGGTCAACAATACACCATAATAATAATAAGCACATAACATACAATATTAAAAACATATAATATTTGGTTTTTATAATTTTTAACTTAATCACATACCTATACCTATTTTTTATTAATAAAGGTTATAATTTGTAATTTGTGTTTTTTTATATTTGATATTAACTGTTTTGAGTTAAGGCTATTTCACAACTTTATTTTTTTCGAGCAACAGATAATCGAGAAATTGCTGTTCGAGAAACTTGCAATTCGAGCAAAGTCACATTCGCGCAATTGACTTTCGAGCAACTGATTTCGAACAATTCGTTTTCGAGCAATTGCATTCGAGCAATTTACCTAGAACCCTAGGAGATAGGATGAAGGCCTAAAATAACATAACATCGATATCTATGTTCAAAACTTATCGATAGAAACGTACCAAAGTTGAAAGGTAACCAAGCGTAGGTGATGACACAAAAACATATGCTTATACTAATGTAACCAGCATCATTTCAGATACCTTACATACAATTTCTGAAAGCTGAACAACAGAAATCACAATAATTCTAGAATTATTTCAAAAGGAAAAAATCTCACCAGATCAATGCTATAAAATAGCCGCCAGAAATCATAGTAGCAATCTATTTTGAAAATTAAGTAGAATTCCCTAAAGTGCAAGGATTTTCAAAATACAAAAAATTGAAGTGAAAGTGAGCAACCAAATATACAGTCAGGAATTGCGGGCCACTCAAGATATCTCCTAAATTTGGAATTTAATTGTACCTTAAAACAAAACTTATAAATAACAACCTGGAGCGCGTTCATTTTCGTTCAAAGTACCAATTGCTCCTTGAAATAAAATTAAATCGTGCACGCTTTAACTTATAGCTCTGTTTATAAGTTTTTGTTTGCTTGCTAACACTCAAATAATTGTAAGAAACTTTTAAGTTCCTCTAACTTTTTTTGTAATTTCCCGTCTTTGAATGTAACAAAGCTAGTGCTCTTTGTATCCTGTCAACTTTGATGTAACGTTTCAGTTGTAGTTATATTTAATTGCTTTTTATAAGTACTGCTCACCCAAAGTAACTGTGAGAGTAACATGCACAAAAGTGGGATAAGGAGACTATGGACTACCAGCTTGTTAACAGTATTAATGCTCACTATAAACACATGATGAAGAACCACTTCAGCTACAATTGCCCACTCCGCACACATTGCTCACCCACACGGTAATTTCTGTTTAATAACCGTTAATATCCAAATGTTGAGATGGTATCTACTCGACTTACTATTCGCCCTTGGTATTGATACTTGATTTTCACTTCAAGGGTTTCCTCCTATTTGACCTACCGATACCTTTTCGTCTTTCTAAGATAAATTTTGTGTAAGAGAGAGAGAGGGAGATCCTCAGCGGTGAGTAAAGTGTGTTTGGATTGCTGCCTGGATTGCAGTTATAGTATTCATAACAACCGTTTCTGTTACTGGCGACAAGGTAAAAAGTAAAGGTAAAGGTTCAAGGTAATTTTAATTCCCCCAACTGGGGGCGGGCTGCTATAGGAATCTCGAGGGAGGCAAGATCGGGAATTGTAGGATGGTTGAGAAAAAGGAGTGGTGGAGAATGGAAGAAAGGCAAGGAAATGTGGAGAATTACTGCCCCGGCATTCGCCTCAGGGAAACTACTATGTTGACTCAGGAACACCACCTAAAAACCTGAATCAGAGCAGAAGGCTGCGTGAATCGAACCCACGATCTCCCGAATAAATGTCAGAAATCGTTACAAGTGAAGAACTGTTGAATACTAATACAGAAATAAGAACAAAACTTGGTTAGATGGTGCAAACTACAAGACAAGATTTATATACAACAGAAAAAAAGGGGCCGCCCCAGGAAAACATAAGGAAACACCATAGAAAAAGAGAGAAGACATGCGTAGCAGAGCTCAGCTATCTGGTTAAAGAGAGACAAAGGTGGAAAATGTTTATCACTGTTCTATGCCTCAAACGAGAATATCGGGAAACATTATCGTGACTGTTATTATCCATAATACTCATTTCTTCGGTATTTCAACAGTAAAACCCGCAGGATATCTTAAACAACTACAGATTCATTGTAGCGAAATCTCTATCCTGACCTTATCGACTATTCTTGCTATTGAACAGTTTAATAAAACACGTAAAAACAACAACAAATCATTAAAATACATGACGACTCCATTAATTTAAAAGTAGAAATCGATAATAGACTTTAGGCAAATATTCAAAGGAAACATAAGAAAAGGAGAAGGATGGGATAAGTTATATTATGATAGCCGGTTAACCATAACAGTAATTAATTTTTATTTTGTGATTCAAGCAGCATGATCAAACAGCAACTGTAGCTATCCCAAGATGGTTATCAACTGCAGGCAGGTAAATGCAACATCTTCAAGCATTAAGTTCCGGCAAGCACAGATGTTCATTATAGTACAGTCACTATGTACAAAAATAAGGCCTTTGCTGGAAAGTGAACAGAAATTTGAAATTCCTTTTTTTGGATGTTAGGGGTGTCCAGCAAACCTTAACTTCAAGTTGTCGACCAAGATTTCCTATGTGCTATTTCCGCCATCTTAAAAAAGGTGCGTTTGATTTTTTTGCGATAACTCGGTTCTCGTTAAAGTTACGTGAAAATAAAGTGAACCTTTTATTTAGGGTTTTTAGTGCTCTACAATTTATGTTTGGATTACTTTTCCACGTATGAGCGATATTAGTTGAGATATCGAACGCGAAAGGAAAGCATGAACGGGTCGAGATTTTTTTTTTCGAAATCATTATAAAACTTGTAGAGCTTGAAAATACCTGCAATTTGGCTTATTATAAATTAAAATGCTACTAAAATTACGACTTGTAGAGCGGACCAAAGGCGTCAAGTCGGCGCGTAATTTTGATTTCATGTATCGTACTATTACATAAATGACATAATAAACGTCATGACATTATTAGAATCATCATATTTCATAGTAAATATTGGTGGACAACTTGAAATACAACCTTCCTGGACCCCCAACATTTCAAAAAAGGAGTTTAAAATTTGTTCTTTAGAATTTTGACTATTAAACATTGTTCAGAGTACTACGCGCACTTACAATTCGAGCCTCAACTTGACTTGTGACTTTTGCAAGATATAACATGTTATTTTATGTTTTCTGAATTGTAAAAATGGCGAAACCTACGATTCACAAAAAATATAGGCATTTACAATTGCGAAAACTTAGCTTCACTTCTGTACACATCATCATCAGCGTCAGGGATTAAACCTTTTGGTTTGTTCGACCTTACAGATTAAAGCTGGTCTTTCCAGCGTCTTTTTGGTCATCCCTGGTTTTTTCCTCCGCCTGTATGTTGGTGATAAAGCAGGTGTTTCAGTATACGGGAGTCATCCATCCTAAAGAGATGTTCCTGCCAATGGATTCTGTATTGTTCTATTTTTCTATTTAGATTGAAGATAGTTAATTTTTGTCTAATACTCATTGTGTTTATGGTCCCATATTCTTCTTACTTGGCTGTTAGTAATCGTTCAATTTTCACATTTGTATAGTAGTACGGGAACAGCCATAAGCTTATAAAACTTAGGGGCGTGTTTCCCTCCTTGTGTATTTTAGATATCTTTTTACTGTTACACACTAGTTGAATTTCGCTATTTCCTTGTTGATGTCTCTCTTTGTTCTCCATATAGATGGAGATCCTACATAACTGAAGTAATTGACTTGTGCTATTAGCGTATCATGAATAAATAATTTTCGCTCAAACGCCATCTTGGTATTTAAAAGCTATCACCTTAGTCTTTGGAGTAGAGATTTCTAAATTATATATTTTTGACATTTTGTATCGTTTTTGAGAAGAACGGAAGCTTTCGAAATGTTTTGCTGGCGGGGAATGTTACGGATCGCATAGACTGAGCATAGATCCAAGCTACGGTTTTAGAGGAAACAAAATCAAACAAACGCCTCTCAAACATCGTTTGCACTAAGATACTTCAATTCTTGAGTCATATTGCCAGTAGAACTAACAACCTAGAGTTGTTCGAGGAAAACCACATGGAAAAAGACAGGAGGCATATCCTCTAAAGTCTAAACGATGGCTTGATATCACGTGGGCAATTTTAGACGAACCACCTTCAGTTCCCATGGGTTGAAGTGCTGAATGCTTAATGGACCACAACACATCAATCATGATGTAATGATGAGAGAAAAAGATAGTTTATGTATTCCTCAACTATCATTCCAAATAGTTAAAGTAATTTGAAAATGTTTAGTAATATGCAATCATATAATTTTATGTACCACATTTATTGAAGTATATTTATTCTAATAATGTAGTAACATTTTTATATTTCAGAATACATAAAATAACATGTTATATCCTGCAAAAGTTTCATATGAATTTGAGCTTATATTGTAAGTGTAGGTAGTACTTTGAACAATGTTTAATAGTCAAAATTCCTAAGAAGCGAAAGTTTAAACTCCTTATTTGGGATGTTGGAGGTCTAGGAAAGTTGAATATCAAGTTGTCCATTATGATTTTCTATGAAATATAATGATTCTAATAATGGAATGAAGTTTATTATGTCAGTATGATACACGAAATCAAAATTACGTGCCGACTTCATGACTTTGGTCTGCTCTACAAGTCGTAATTTTAACCACATTTTAATTTATAATAGGTCAAATTACAGATATTTTCAAGCTCTGCAAGTTTTATAATAACTATTTTTTCGCTAAATAGGTCAATCAACGAAATAAAAGCGAAGTGGCGCCAAAAAAAATCTCGACTCGTTCAAGCTTTTCTTTCGCGTTCGATATCACGACTAATATCGCTCGCACGTGGAAAAGTAATTAAACGTAAATTGTAGAGCACAAAAAACTGTAAATGAAGGGTCCATTTCATTTTCACATACCGTTAACGGGAACCAAGTTATCGCAAAAGAATCAAATGCACCATTTTTTAAGATGGCGGAAATAGCACATAGGAAATCTTGGTCGACAACTTGAAGTTAAGCTGGACCCCCCCCCCCCCAACACCCCAAAAAAGACATTTTTAAATTTCGGTTCACTTTCAAGCAAAAATGACATAGTGACTGGACTGTTTGGCTGCCTGCAGTTCTGGAATACCGCAACTGCTTATTTTTATATCCAAACGGTATAATTCTTTATTTTACTGCAGCTAAAGGAGATTTTCTTTTAAGGGATTCCTTGGGGAGTCGACAGCTCCATCTTTTAGTCGGGCAGTAAGTGGGTGCAGAAAAACATCATCCTTGCAATAGTATCAGAACATAAGTTACAGTTTGTTTTAGAATTTCTTTAATTTACAAAATTTTGGTTGTGCAGAAATAAATTTGTGCAGCTGGGCAATAGGACATAATATCGAGTTCAGGGCGAGTAGTCTGATAGTGGATATAACTCTAAGCGTTCACTAAAAACCCTTATATTGGCTAATCTCGTCTTAACTGCTGTAAACATGTGATTAACTAATCGCCCCCTTAAATAAACTCTACCATTTCCTAAAATAATAGAAACAATCGGTGTGAGTCGTAGTTTTCAAATTACAAAAAGGGGTAAAGTGGCGCAGGCTACAGTTTCTCGTTCATTAAGGATAACCTTAAGTATATTGCTCTGTATGCCACTATCGTAGACATAAAGGATATAGAGCTTTACTGCCATTAATATGACTCAAAGCAGAATATAAAGCCCAGTTGCAGAGCAAATGTAATGTTTTAAAGCAAAACAAAATTTGTACAGACGACAAAAGGGGTTGCTATCCCTTTGTATGCGTTTCTCATAGTGTTATGGAGTGGTATCTCGACTGCACGAATAAATGTAATTTGTTGCAAGTCACTCGTTCACAATATTACGTTCTGCTTCATTTTCTATAGAGCTTAGAAATTTCAAAGGTTAAATAACATAGTTCATGTTTAATTTCATATATCGGATAGCCTGGAATGTTTCCTGTTGAAAGGCACCTCTTCATAACGAAAGAATAAAAATAGGTTTGGCTTCAAAATAATAAGTCCATACTTCTCCCAAAATCCAATAATATTTTACCAGCTGCCTTAGACTATTCTGATTGAATCAAGGATACCTGAAAATATCTTAAAACATTTTGGGTACGGTATAGAGAAAATCTACTTTATCAGTTTCAATACCTCATTGCAGCAAGTAAAGCAGATATAAGAAGAAAAATAATAGATAAGAGTGTTGTGAAATTTACGTTTTTCTGTAGCAATAGATCAAATCGATTGAATTTAATTTTCTGAGTTTGTAATTTTACTATTATAGGACAAGATATTGAAAAATTCGTAGTTACACAATTTATAGTACTATCAAATATAGTTATTGTGTGCAAGTAGAAAATTAAACCTAGGGTAGTAGTAGTTAATAGATCTTAAATGTCTAGACTGTTCACACTATGTATTAATGCATGTTTTGTTTCAATATATAAAAAAGGATGTTTTAATTTGAGATAGATCTTTTCAATTCTGTGATGCAGTTTGTTTTCTGTGTAGTATTAAGGAATTCTACATATTATATATTCACTGCCTCTTTACCTAACATTCTAAATTTTGTGTTTAGCAGTTAGCAAATTTATGCTTTACTCTCTATATGTTGTATCCTAAAAGTTATTCATAGTTTCACCTGATTGGCCAGTTTGAGAACTAACGCCGTCACTGCTGTTATGCACAAAAAAGAAGAGGAAAGTAGTTCGTTTAGTCCAATTTTTCACACGCCAAGGTTTCAGTTAGGGTCAATCACAGAGTTTGACCAAGATATAAAGTAAACTGTTGGGTAAGTTCAAACCTCAAGAAGAATTCATATCTGTTGAAGGTGAACTAGATATACTCAACCCAGTAGTAAAAGACAAAATTATGTGGGCGAATATAAAATAATGTCAAAAATTATTACTAGGAACTAAGACTAGAAGTAGACGGGTAGGTACAAGCAAGATATGTATAAATCGAGAGGCTACCACTCAATCGCCATAGCTTCAAACTTCGTCTTAACGTAAAAGAACCCTAAGGCTGATATAAGACAAGAACAGTAGTCAGGCTTCTAGATATTGATGAAAAAATTTATAAAAGATAAGAATGACCTGAAAAGTGCTGGGAAATATATATCAAGTAACTTATTCCTGAAGTAGAGGCGGCGAAACGGGCAATTAAAAGATGTTCAACCAAAAATATATCACTGATATTATTACACATGAGTGATTGATGCCAGAGTTCATCAGAGAAAATAGCATGCTGAATTTGTTTTTAAATTTTTCTTCAAAACCATATAAATGCGAATTTATATAAACTATACGAGGAACAGATATTCTCCACACAATTTGGATTTAGAGACGCAGTAGGGACAAGGGAATCTACAAAAATAACTAATATCCCTAGCTGTAATTATTAGCTGAGGTTAAATCATCAATTAATAGGAAATGTAACGAATATGTATATCTGGGCACAATTATTACGGACCAGCGTGTTCGTCAAAACCGCCACACCTTTTTCAACGAGAGTGAGAGTACTACACTGCGGTATTTTCTCTGACCCATTTTACGAAGAACGTTTAATGAAAACAACAACAAAAAGACTTCAAACACTGAAGATCTCAGATTGTTAACAATTTCGTGGCTAATTAAAGCATATAACTAATTGGAAAATACTTACAACCAGAAGTAATTAAAAGAGTTTCAGTATTTAGTCGATATAACGCGAAGAAATAGCAGAAAATATCTTTAGAATGAATTCCACTGGGCAAAGCTGCTGAAAAGAGGAATGCTGAGAGAAGAAGCATCTCACGGCGAAAAATCCTCAGAACGTGGTTTTCCATGACAATCATAGAGCTCTTCCGCTAAACAGTTAGAAAGTGTGAATAGCTATGATGATAGCTAAAATTCGAAATACATAGGCACTTGCAGAGGACGAGAGGTTGTGCATGAAATTAGTGTTATCGTTTCGTGGATGTAGTTGTTTGGAAAAACTTTTACCATGACAGTTTTGAAAAATTACGAGCTATGTCGGATAATGTCAGCTTCTAAACCATATATTTTCAAACTGAAATTCCGATTGCCAGATCGGATATATTTAAAGGAATTCCATCAACACTGTATTTATCGGCACCCTGTATAAGTGTATACCGTTGCTCTGAACTGCCACTGTACACTTAATTCGAGAATCCGACACGGCCCCCCGTTGTTAGCGTGTAGATGGATGCTGATTATTCTTAGTCAATTTTTCAATATTTGAATTACCATTTTTTATTCGACAAGGCGACGCAACCCTGCAAAGTCTGTTATTGTGTAGGGTGTAGAATGACGCCAAGTCTCTCAGCAACATTCTTGAAGTTGCCAGTGGTTTCAATTTTCGAACTGGAATTTTAGATAAACTTATCGCCGATAGTGTGGCTTTGCTCCTAGTTAAAGATCTTCGCTTATTCCCGTTGCTGACTGCTTTGGATTCCCACAGCATTGCCGTTTATTTTGCTGAGCTCAACTAAGTTGAACCTATCTTTATTGCAGGTGTGGCTTAACGCATATTTTGAATAAAACGTAAATTACAGTCAATTTCGTACGTGCCTTTATAAGTAACCTATGCAGCCATAAAATAAGTTTTGTGATACATCTTCGTTAGAAGTGCAGTATCGCATTCAACGCTTTGTAGCATAGTTCAGTTATTATATACTTTTTTGGTTGCAAAAGGTTGCGGAGTTTTGAAACTTGACACGATGAATGCTTGGTGGGCCTAAGTATGACCCTAAGTTTGCGACCTCAAGCAAAGGCCGCTCGCATCGTCATCTTGAAAAAATGGCCGCCAAAATCAGTTTTTGGCATATAACTCGGCTCTTGTATGTTTTAGGAAAAAAATTGCAATGAAAATTTAAAAAAAATAACATTTGCTACAAAATCGCTTCTATATTTTTTTTTGTTAGACTAATACTTTCCGAGTTACAGGGCCGAACAATAGAGCAACTTTTTAAAAATCTCGTATCTGGCACTTTTTAGCAATTATGTATAAATTAGTCTATCTAAAGCAGTTTAGTGCAATAAAGTAATAAAAATATAGGCTATCAACTCGTTTCCACACCACCCAGGAGGTAGAGTTGAACAGCGCGTTTTTTTTAACATGGTATCCTCAGTAGCCCTAATCCACACCCCAAACTTACAAGCATGGTTTCTGCCGTTTTGTATTATGGGTTGTGAGTAGTTTATTTTATATGCTATCTGTCAAATCTTGCTTGTCTCCCGTCTCCTCCAACACCCACTCCAACGAATCAAAGTCGTCATCAGACCCGTTTGAGTCTTTGAGATCAGAATCCACTACCACATCATGTATGTTTCCACATGTTGTCATGTTGCAATATAGACACAGCACTGAACATTTTAAACTTGTTTTCCGACATCCACACGCTCCTGCACAGCTTTTCTTACATTTACAGGATATTGATTTTAAAATGGCGTTGGGGGCTGCTTCTGACGTAGCCCGAATAGCATCAAGCCCGTTTCTCGTTTTCCGCCAGCCATATTGCTCTGGAGAGGCTGCGTAATAGCAAAAGAACTACAAAAGAGAAGGAATATGGAAACGCAAAATAAATCACAACCTAGAACTATTAACTCCAAAAAGGTTACTGGGGAAGTCTCTTATGCTAAGATAACACAATCCACAGAATCCCAACATCCAACAAAACCGGAGGAACACAGCACCATGCAACAAATGATGAATCAGATGATGGAAACACTTAAACAGTTTGCTGCCAGACTAGATATACTAGAAGCTAAAAGCACTGGTGCTATGACAAAAAGAAGTACCCAATGGATTTCGTAGACCTAAGAATAGCCCTTTGGAATGCTAATGGCATTCTCAACCACAAACATGAAATAGAAATATTTCTCTACAGCCAAAATATTGATATTTGTCTAATTACTGAAACACACAGTACATCACAAACTTATCTTAATTTTCGGGGTTACCAAAGTTATCAAGCTATACATCCCAGGAACCAAGCAAAAGGAGGTAGTGCAATTATAATAAAAAATAACATTAGTCACTATGAAGAATGTTCTCTTCAAACTGATCAAATCCAACTTGCAGTGATATGCATTCAATCAACTAAACAAAAGATAAGAATAGGATCAGCGTATTGCCCACCTAAATACAATCTAAAGAAACCGGAATATAAAGCACTTATAAAACACATAGGAGAGAGATTTATCATGGGAGGAGATTTCAACTCTAAACATGTAGATTGGGGTTCCCGTCTAACCACGGCCAAAGGTAGTGAACTGAGAGAAGCGGTAAGGGAAACGGGGTGTAATTTTCATTCTACTGCTAAACCTACATATTGGCCTACAGATAGAAACAAAAAACCAGACTTATTGGATTTTTTTATAACAAGAAAAGTATCATCAAATTTTAAAGATATACAAGAAAGCTTTGATCTTGATTCGGATCACTCGGCAGTCATCCTGACGTTCAGCGAAAAAATTATCAAGAAAGAAACTATTCCTAGATTAGTTAACAGAACCACCAACTGGTGTGGTTTTAGGACTGATCTTCAGAAGAACATTAATCTGAGGGTTGGGCTTAAAACCACAGAAGAGTTAGAAGACCAAGCGGAGAGATTCAATAGTATCATCCAGGCAGCTGCGACAAATAACACCAAACAAATCAGTCGCATAACCAAAGGAAATAATTACCCCGTCGAAATTAGAGAACTGGTTAAAGATAAAAGAAAAGCCAGAAGAAAATGGCAGCAAACAAGGGACCCCACAGACAAAACTATCCTAAACCACAAAAGTCAAAGGCTAAAAAGAGAGATCCAGAAACTAAAAGAAGATTCGATCAATAAATTCCTGCAAAACCTAACCGCGAACGAAGAAAATGATTATGCTTTATGGAAAACCACAAAAAGAATTAATAGACCTATAAAGTCAATGCCACCAATCAGAAAGCAAGATGGCACATGGGCACGTGATAATAAACAAAAAGCAGAATTGTTTGCTGATCATCTAGCTGAGATTTTTAAACCCAATCAGATTCAAACAGATCTAATATTGGAAGATGCAGCGAATCTAGAATCTAAAAATATCACAGCAGTTACTCCGAAAGAAGTGGCGAATGAAATTAAAACCAATATGAATCCTAAAAAATCTCCCGGTTTTGATCTAATCACTGGAGAAATATTGCAACAGTTGCCGAAAAAAGGTATAGTCATGCTAACGTACCTCTTTAATGCAGCATTTCGACTAAAGCACGTTCCTGCTATTTGGAAAGTGGCAGAAGTTATTATGTTACCTAAACCCGGTAAGCCACCAAATGACGCAAAATCGTATAGACCTATTTCCCTACTTCCCATTATCTCAAAGCTTTTTGAGAAATTGTTACTAAAAAGACTAAGACCGCTAATAGAAAAGAACAACTTGATTCCTAACTACCAATTCGGCTTTAGACAGAAGCACTCTACTATCGATCAGGTACATCGAATAACCGACGTCATCGAACGGTCATTAGAAGAAAAACAGGTTTGCTCGGCGGTCTTCTTTGATGTTGCACAAGCTTTCGATAGAGTGTGGCATGAAGGACTAATCTATAAACTAAACAAAATGCTACCGAAACAATATGTCGAAGTCTTAGCCTCATACTTATCTAACCGATTATTCCGAATTAAACAAGAAGACGAATATTCAGTGCTGAAAGAAATAAATGCGGGGGTGCCTCAAGGTAGTGTTTTGGGGACAATTTTATATTTACTGTACACAAATGACCTACCAGAGATCGAGAATATAACAACAGCAACTTTCGCAGACGATACTGCCTTGCTTGCGGTAGGACATAATTTGGACAGTTCCTCTAATAAGTTGCAAGAAGCAACTAATGAAATATGTAGGTGGACAAAAACTTGGAAAATTAAGTTAAACGAGCTGAAATCTGTTTATGTTAATTTCACCAACAAGATATTAACTGGCCCAATGACTCTAAATATCAATGGTACTGTAGTACCATATCAAAATAACGCTAAGTATCTTGGTATGACCCTGGACGCCAAGCTCAGATGGAAGGTACATGTGAAGAAGAAAATGGCAGAACTGCGCCTTAAATACAGAAAATACTACTGGCTTCTGGGAAGAAATTCACAATTATCTATTCAAAACAAAGTATTAATCTATAATCAAATTATCAAACCTATTTGGCTGTACGGTATACAACTCTGGGGGTGTACCAGAAAGACCAACATTGCAAGGATTCAAACCTTTCAAAACAAAGTTTTGCGGAATTTGGTAAATGCTCCGTGGTACGTCCGAAATTGCGATCTACATCGGGATCTTGGCATCCCAATGGTGGCCCAAGAAATCAAGAGGTATGCTGGCAAGCACGAGGCCAGGCTTCTTCAGCACACAAACGCAGAAGCTCTTCAGCTGCTGGACAACCAAACCCTTGTCCGAAGACTGAAGAGGACCAAACCTTTTGAACTTGTTTAAGTGCAGTGCATGTATAAAAGCAGAGCATTGTGCGCGAGTGACTGTGATTAGCACCTTTTGGTCATCAAAGACAACTAAAAGAAGTCATTGGATGGACTTTAGAACATAAGTACTTAGCTTTAAGATTTGACAGACTAAAATTAATGGTTGGTCATGTTGACCAGTTTTAATAGTCCATATTAAACTTAAAAAAAAAACTTAAAAAAAAAAATATTGCTCTGGATCTTTTTCTCTGCCACACCACATCGCGTGATACACTCGCAGACCATGCTGCCTTGGAGCATCTCTTGGACACAGACTTCGTAAAATGCTGGTAGCGAAGCGAATCCAATGTGTCCCATTCAAGCGATTCGCAATACAGTGCCAATAAAAACGCTTCACCAGCTGCAGCGAGAGCATCAACATTTGCTTCGAGTTCTTGGAAGATTGCTACAGTCTCAAACAACGAGTCGTTTGTATCCATGAGACTGAGGAACTTTCCCTTGGTTAAAAAGGGCAGAGGTTGTGTCACAACCACTGATTGCATGTAAAAACAAAATGTTCTTCACAACAGCTTCCTTATATTTCAGGCTCCACTTCGAATACAGCGTTTCCGCAACTTTCCCTCCCGATGGTTTTAACAAAAAAATGTTTTCCTGATTTCTCGCCTTTGCAGTTATAATAACCAACAAATCTATATCTTCTTCCACAACGAAAACACGAGTAAAAGACGATGACTAGTCGATGACTGTCTGAATTTAGAGCACATCCGCATCTTCTACTGACTGCTTTGCTGTGTAATTTTGTTCTTCAAACTTCGTAATTAACATGGAAATTAAATTCCTTTTATTAGTATCGCCCGACAAGAATTTTTCTTGTGAAACAGGTGGAATCATCGCTTCATCGAAAATTATATCACTGGACACATGTGCTCTGTAGCGTCGATATCTTTCGGCGCTTTTCGTATTGATGCACGGTTCAAAATATATAGAAACACAGTTATTAACTAAATGCTCGGTTACATGTCGACTTCGCACATCCACAGTTGCGAACGTACTTAAGCTTTTTTAAGTATGTCAACATACAACTAACTACATTTCACTGGAAGACATTGCCGGGACAGCCAGTTTTATTGGGCAGATCCCGCCTACTTTTTAGATCAAAAAGCTTCCACGCTTCCGTATGTTGATTCTTATATAAAGAAATTTTCCTGGTATTACTCTACCAAGTAATTGCTTTTAATAGTACCACCAATCATATACAGACAACAGACAAAGTGCATATATCACTGTATAAACAGTTATATAATAGATTAGACTAAGTTAGGTAGACTAGTTTGGAGATAGTTGGTAACAAGTATCATGCAAATGCCGCTTTTAGGAAATTTTAAAAAGGTTTTTCCTTCTGTTCGGCCCTGTAACTCGGAATATATTAGTCTGTCAAAAAAAAATATATAAAGGAGATTTTGTAGAAAATTTGATCCTCCTAAATTTTTTATTGGGCATTTTTTTTGTAAAACCTGCAGGAACTGAGTTACATTCCAAAAACTTATTTTGGCCGCAATTTTTCAAGATGGTGGCGCTAGCGGCGGTCGCATGAGGTCGCAAACTTAGCTGTTAAGGACCTCTAAGTCTACACTTCTGCCAAGTTTCAAAACTCCACAACATTTTGCACCAAAACACTATTATTATGTATCTAATGACTGGAGTAGCAGTTTATAAGTACATATTGCTTAGAACTCTCAGGGATTTCTTTTATTGCCGTTCCTTATCGTGGTTATAACCTCCCACCGGTAGACGCATAAATGTATTTTTATTTATTTTCTACGTATTGTTACTGTAAGAAAAGCAATCATAGACAACGAAATAAGATAGGTCCAAATCCTGGATCCTATTACGCACATACTTTTTATCCCCAGTGAGGAAGATCAAGTGACGCCCTAAAAATAACATTAATGTCCCACTACTCTCCCTGGTATAACTGTTTTGACTATCACGAACGAGCTCCCTCACATTTAAGTTTATAGTGCCCCTCCCATTCCCCCCTGAGCTACTGGACTTCTTTAAACTTTTTAGGTATTATCGTAACTGGGGTTTACCCTGTAGCTCAATGTTGAATATTGTATTTCTAACTATAGTTTTACAATAAACACCTTTTTCACTGTATCGCTTTTTCTGTATTTCTTCTAGTTTTGAAGCGTATGCCGTCTTCTCGTTCTTAATAATAAGAATCACGCTCTTGATTCTCCTAGAAATCCATAGTTTCTATCTATTCATAATAACTGATTTCTTTTAACTTCTATTCTCCAAATATCATCTACTGAGATTCCTCTAGATCTTCACGTTTCATGGTTCCTAGATAAAGGAAAATAGGCATTCTTAGTTCCGTCTGTCTGTTTGTCTGTGTTCTCTTGCCAGAAGTAACTCAGAAACTATTTGTTGGAAGAAGACCATGTTTTGCATGCGAATTATATGCGTATCTGCTATAAAACCGAAAACATTTTGGGTAAATATATACAAGGTGAGTACCAACAAAAATTTAATTCTGCGTATTTCGCTATAACCCAAAAACTATTCCCTCAATGAAGCTAATATTTTGCACATAGCTGAGGCTTTTACCCTTGACGAAAAGAGGCATATTTTAAACCCAACTTATAAAGGATAGAAGCCACTTTTGGTTTCGTTTATATTTGATTTAACTGAGAAATAGACAATAGTAATAGTTTGCACCTAACTCAAGCTTTGTTCTTGACTAAGATGTGACCAACCAGATACAGGGCAAATGTTGTCAAACAAACAGAAGTAGGCAGCACGAAGCGTGTTCTATACAATCTCGCCTCAAATTCAAATGCAAGACGGGCGGCGTTGAAATCGCATTCGCAGGCGCCGAAGTTCGAATCCCACCAACGGAAATACTTTTTAAATATTTGAAAGTTGATGTAATTCTCGTTACCATTACCATTTGCTGTTTCAGTATTATTAGGAACATAAGATATTTTTACCCCTAGTTTTCTTTGATTTTGAAAGTTATTTCGTGTAACAATGCCCACTTGCTACGGAAGTTATGAGTAAATCCCTTTACAGTGGTCCTCCTTTTAGTAATTTCTATTAGACTACTTTTTTTAGTTATCCAGTCTTAGCCAAGTAGTTTATCAAATTCTGTTGAATTAAAAGTATTATTAAGTTATGCTCCTAAATTATCCACCATAATCATATTCTCACTCCTCTCCTATTACATGAGTAATACTAAAATAAAGTAATTTGTAAAGGGACAATGGTCAATATCAATTCTGGTGGAATGGCTGGGGTTTTAGCGCTCATTTTTTTTTTCAAAAATTTGAGTGGCCTACCGTTTTTGCATCGTAACTCGCTTAGTTATTATGCAATCGACTTTTAAGAGTGCTTATTTTAAAGGTATTTTTAATTACTACAAAAAATGTTCTATAAGTTTTTCCCGAAAAATGGATCGGTTTTTCGTTAATTAATGTTGATTACTTCGAACCAAGTTGTTACAAAAAAAAATTTTTTCAACGAGCCATAACTTCTTTCATTTTCGACCTAAAGCATTCATAAAAAAACCAATCTCTTTCCTGTTTTCTAATCTTCAATTTTGGTTATTACAACTTATTTGATAGAATGCGAAATTTTCGACTTATTCGCGAAAAACCGTCCAAAAACATGCATTTTTATCACGAAAAATCTAAGTTTTCAATCGCGAATAGCTCGAAAAATATCGATCTATCGAAAAAACTATATAGAACATTTTTTTACTTAGAATTTGTTCCTCTATCCATTTCCGGGGTTATTTTGAGTGAACACATTTCCACCCCCGAAAAGGGGTGACATCCACTCTCAGGGTAAAAGCGCACATCGGCGCTATGTCACTTTTGCTCCTTGAGCCATCCCCTAACCACTCACCAAATTTCACGTCAATCGGTCAAGGTTCAAAGAATTCTGAGGTAATAGCATATTTTTACCTTCAACGACTGGACTATAATAACGTTTCAAGCATTTCAAATCTAATTTTACTATATATTCTATAAATCTTCTGGTTTAATTTTTGCAAATTGTATGAATAGCATTGACTCTGAATTAATAATTTATAAATAACGGCATTAAAAATACTATTAACATTGATTAAAACATAAAATGTAATCAAAGCAGGCTTAGAAATAATGAATAACAATGTAAGATGGATGAAAACAAAAAAAAAATCTGGTGTGATACACGCACACAACTTCCTTTTACAGTTATCTTATAATTAGCCAAAAATTTGATTTAAAATGTTTTAAGCATTTGTTAAAAACTTTCAAAAATTACAAATTCTGCAAAAACGGTACAAAATAGAGCGTTAGTTGAAGAGACAAATTTTCTCTAGAATTTTAAGCTGAATTCAAAAATGTAATAATATACCGGGTGTTATATTTAAAATAAGAGTTAATAAAAAAATAGACAAAAAAACAAAAGAAACCCATTTTAGAAGTATTCAACTGGAAAATCACCTATCTCACATCAATACACATTCAAAATGTAATAAAAATGTAAAGTTTTAAAAAAATCCTAAGAGCCGTTTTTGAAAAAATCGAAAAAAACTGAAAAAACACAAGAGTAAACACCTACTTCAGGTTATGCGATTTTCTTCGAAAGCTTGCTGTCGCATCTACATAGTACACAAAACTTATATATGAAGTTTCAACGCCATACCTCTTTCCGTTTTTGAGATATTCTGTTCACAGACAGACAGACAGACAGACAGACAGACAGACACACAGACCAATGAAAAAAAATATGTTTTTTGGGATCAGGGGACTCTAAAACGTGAAGATCTGTTGAAAACTCAATTTCGAATTTTAGGGGTGAATCCAATACTTCCTTTATCGCAAAAGGAAGTAATAAAGGGGAAAACTAAGCCAAACCGTGAGGTGTGTTATTTTGGCTGCCCCACAAATAATCCATTTAAAAGAGAATAAATACCCATTTTTACTAATTCAGTGTTTTATAATTAGTGCAATGTTATTTGGATAGGCTGTAGAATGGTGGACTTGATTCGTTGCACCACTACAGGAGCTTTAAAGAGTGTTCAATGGTACGTCGAGTGGTAGCTAGTGTTTTTGTGGAAGTTTTTGGAGCTGTTACTAGGTTACCATAGCCCTGGAAGTGGGGAGGAGGTAGCGACATTCGTGATGAGCAGTCCCAAGCCCTAGTATTGACGCTAAGACGGAGTTGTAAGCAGATTTGGAGTGGTGCGAGCTGCAGGAGGCGTCCGAAGAGGTATCTGGCTTGTTACAACGGTCAACGAAGAGAAAGGGCAGCCCCTGTCCGTCGTGGGACTTGTTGTGGAGACTAAAACATTATTCTAAAAGTTGAATTTGTTTTTTGCATATTTCCAGAAGAAGCGCATCGTGAGTGTTTTGTTGTGTTGTCTATTTATTTATGTTTGTTAAACCACTTAGGCAACGCATACTTACGTAATCATTGATGTAGTTATTAATACGAAGCCAACTTGTTTTGATAAATTGTGAGGTTGGTGCGCCTAGTCTGTAAAGTTGTTCCCATTAGTCGAAATGTCTGATTCTGTAGCGGTCCCTTTGGATAAACAAGCGGTGGATAAAGTGATTACCTTTAAAAATTTAAAAACCACGGTAATTATTTTAATAGCACATGTATTGCGTATAATTTAACATTCAATTATACCTATTTGCTAGTATGTAGAAAACCCAACCCTTTGAGATGATAGAGTCATTTATTTAAATAAAAATCTAATAATAATAATATCAATATATACCCATATCATAACAATATATAGAAATTAGAACAATTTGCAAAACATTGTTGCTAGCAGAATTTCGGTTAAGCGTTGAGCCAGATCTGTATCAAAACATAATTTTAGGACATCAACGAGTTAATCTTCAATCTGTTGCAATATATTGAGTTTCAAATAACTGATTGTCCCACTGGCGCTGTGGTTATCGAATGAAACTGAATTTAATTTCATTGTAATGAAATTTATTTAGGATCGGCGTTAAAATGCCTGCTACTAACTTTTCCATATTTCTGTCTGGGTATTTTACAGCGGATTAACCTAATACACAAGCAAAATCAATTAAATCCCTACCTTCGAGTTTTTAGCAACCGCACAGTTGAAAAACAAGTTTGAAGGAATTCTTAACTTTAGTAATTAAAAACAAGATGCTTTCTAGCAACTTATTTGAACTAAAATTAGGCTTATGTGCCGACTAGATATTAAGCTCATCCTTTAAGATTTAAGTAGGCATAGTAGTATGGCTATTTCTTTCAGTATTTTTGCTCTGTAATATGAGAAACAGGAGCCGCAATAATAAAATAGACGGGGCCGTCCAAATCAATTCAAAGTTTTTAACACCCCTTCCAGGAGTTCATTTTCGCCGACTCGTTAGATTCTTTGATATTTTCAGTGGATACTTTTCTAGTCCATTTGCTTGGTGGGGTATTTTAGCGGGATGTCTGCGGAAATCAAGACGCTTCTTCAACCGACCTACTTGGAGCACTATCTATTTTAATTATTGCTTGACAAGCTCCCTGCGATGGCGCAGCCTCTTAAAAAGCACCCCAAATGAACTCCTCACCGACTGCAATTAATACTGATCACATTGTTTAGTGTAATAGCGAAGGCATTAAAGTAATGGATTTGCTAATACACGTCCAGAGCGGCAAAGATAAGGACTTTATTTCTCCAAAACAAGTTTTAATTATGTTCTGCAAGGATGCAATTCTTAGATTACAGAGTGCTTTGTTTGGTCCTAGACTGCAGTACTCTTTAAGATAGCGTTGTCGACGAATAAGATTAATTGCCATTTGCGGGAGAAATTAGCTGAAATGTGTCTCTCACAAACCTTATTTCGAGCTTAAAGGTAAATGTGACCGAAAACTAAAATAATAAACAATATTTGCTTAACCCAGTTTCAAGATCGACATCTCTTAGTTTCAGTTCTAGGTTTATTATTCTCCAAAGTAATTTCAGTTAAAACGATTTTCCTCTGTGTATAAATCAAATACAGAGAGAAGCCGAGATAAATCAAAGCTTGCAACGTAGACCTGACTTATTATTCATATGGGAGCTTTTGGTAGTCAATAGTATGCAAACTTAATTAGGTGGGTGAGAAGGAATAACTTGCTTAGCCAGGGCGAGTTGCTTTACAGTTGGGTTTCGAGTGGCTAGCGCAGTTTAATTCATGGAAATTATTCAGTGTAAAATATTTAGTTACGACAGCAGGGCTTTCAAGACGTCTTGACGTTAAATATTCAAGTTCTTGTAGTTTATCTCGTTCCCCGATAACTGCAGTGTGAGTGGTTGCATCAACTTAGTCGCTCTTATATCCACTAAGAGAATTCGGTCGTAGCTACTAAAAGAGAAACTACTCGATTGGATGCCGGCTAGCATTTACTTATCTAAATCAAGATGCCCAAAGGCAACCTCTAGGGCATGGAATGTGTTTACTTACAGCCATTTTGTGTCGCTGCCATTTTGAGATAGTGTTTGCCAGCAAGATGGCGTCAGTTTGCGGAATAGATAATAAGGATACCCTTGTTTTAAAGCTTGTGGTCATGAATCGCGGAGATTAACACTTCGTGCTAGTGAATGGTAGTTTATATGCCATTGTTTGTGTTGCTTTGTTTGATTCTGCACTCGCAGCTTTCGGCTGCACTTTATTTGTGCTGCAATTGAGGACGTTTTGGTTTTCCAACGAGTGCTGTACTCGTTATGTTGGCCAGTTTAGGCGCTTTAACTAAATGGAAAATCTGCTCATTGGGTATTTTTACAAAAAATTGGCCGTTTTGATTAAATATATTCGTGTGTAGGGTATGCATCGGTATTATTATATTTATAATTTATAAAATGAAATTCCTGTAATAACATAAGAATTGTTTTCGCTCTAATATTTAGCTGACTCCATGAGGTATACTATTAAGCGTATAAATTAATACGATCCTGGTTGTAAGCTTTAGGTAAAATAAAGTGGGCTTTAGAATATCTCGCGCAATACATAGACTAAAACGTAACATCACGCTAATAGCTGAAAAGTCTTCGGAATTACTGTGTTAAACCACAATTATGTGTTTACCAACACAAAATAATTGTAATTTTCCTATAGAAGTGGCTATCCACTTGAAATAACCAAAATTCACGTTTAACTCCCGAGGCTAAAGGTGATACCAACTGATTTAGAGCCATTCCCTTTCATGTAGCCCGTTTTCAGCTATACCTCAACTTGGGAAGATGTAGCAAAATAGTCAGACGGAAAACAGAATTAGAGTAAAGCACAGAAAGCGTCTCTATTGCTCTCCATAATTAGGAATGTCGTACTTTAATCCTGTCATACCAATCCACAACAGCTACTTTCCTACTAATTCGATACCATTTGATAATTAAGTACTGTTACCGAAAACTACATTATACTTGGCACAGCGAACCAATAGAGTGGCTTATGCAACCGAAATGACATATTACAAAGCTGACTGGATCAGCATTTTAATAATAATTATTAAAGCATCAGAGATGGCGGTTCTCATAATTAGATCTAATTTTATCTGACATTAAATGATTTTTTGAGCTTATGATACAAATAAAAACTTAAAAAGCATGACATTTGCGCACTTGTAATATGTAGGCAATAATGAGATTTCAAGCGTCAGGCCACATGCTTCTATATTACACGTACACAAATGTTATGCTCTTTAAGTTGGTCGAAGTTTCTATTTGCACAACAACGTCAAAAAATTATTTAATGTCAGTTAAATTAAATTTCATCTGGGATTCTTTAATAATTATTATTCAAATACTGATCTAGTCAGCCTTGTAATATGTTATTTGTGTTGCATAAGTCACTCTATTTGTGCGCCAAGTGTAGTAACTAGAAACTAAACAATTTCCTTCCGCAAGTCTAACATTTGACAAAAGGCAACATTCTATATCTTCTAATATAATTAAAGTTTTATTGAGTGACATACCATTTTCACACAGTTGGAAATGACTGAGCAACTGAGCTGGAGCTGGACGAGCTTAATGTTCTATTAGTCAACGTATATTATAAGAAATATAATGTTTCATGTCGTACCAACAATGGCTTACTGAGGCTTAATCCTAGATGATTGCTTCTTTTCCAAAGATATACTATTTGAGATAACATATGTTAGGTCTGCTTAGAATTTCCTACCACTACTACAGCACAAGCTAGAAAAAGTTTTCGTTTCGTTAAGCCCGTTGCTTTAAGTCTACGGGCGGTGAAACAGAGCAGCAATTGGCTAGATATTAACAGAAGACGGGGTGGGGGGGGGGGGGGTTAGGGTATGAACTATAGTGAAATAACACCAGAGCTTCTGCCTACTCAAAACCGTTGTGCATGGTGAAAAGCCACATCCTGCACGAGGTGCCCCTGCTTAGTAAAACACAACGGATCTAGACCAGAGAAGTTCGATAAAAAACCCATCCGAGTGAGGTTAGCAGCCTGCTACGGATGCATACAAATATTGCTCAAAGTACCACACAAGCGCCTCGGAAGTGGACTGATTCAACGATGACGGACTATGCGCGAAAACGTAAATGCAAATGGAAAACTCAGAAAATGAATAATACTATCAGAGTTGCAACTTGGAACATCAAATCGTGGAACGGTAGAGACCAAGAAATCATAATGGATCTCGAATAGAAGAACATCGATATATGTGCATTAGCAGAGACAAGAAAAAAGGTAAAAGAACAGCAACCTACGATAATTATATACTAATATACAGCGGTGTTGATAAACATGAAACAGCCAGAAAAGGGGTAGGAATATAAATAAATCGAAAATGTAAAGACAGCATTGACGACTACAGATATAAGAATAGTATTAGTGAAAATAAACACAACTAAGACAACACTAAACGTAATAGCTATTTCGCCCCAGACATAAGTAAAACGTTTCAAGAAAGAGCACAATTCTATGACGATCTCCAAAAAGCTATCCAGCCCATCCCACCTTCAGAACAGATATTAATAATGGGCTAGAATTAATGCTAGAAGGCTATAGAATGGGTACCGAGACAGTGAACATCTTGTGTTTTGCGAACTTTAAGTCTACGGGCGGTGAAACAGATCAGCAATTGGCTAGATATTAACAGAACAAAGAGGTTTGGTGTGATGTGTTATATGCGCCGTGAATATAGACGTTCGGGAGCCTTTTACCGTGCCGACTAATAAATTTATGACGACTGCCGATATATCCAGTGTTATAAAGCCTCGCCACTAATCGTAGATTCCAAACCTCTGTCTTTTCATTTACGCAAAATTTCAGTCCAGTCGGATGCATTCAACGGAATACCCTGTATTATCTCGCAATTTATCGTTTCGCCACCAGCCTAGAAAGTAACACTCGACGCCCTACATATCAGTCTATAGTTTCGCTATCATTCTACATTCCGAATAGTTCTGGAAAAGCGTCGTGATGCCAGCGTGTGGATTCGCAATAATGGCTCGCAGGTAATTTTTAAACTAGCGGTTTCCATTCTTCCGAGAAAATTCTTTGGAAATGCTTCTCTTAGATCGCTTGCAAAATTGATGGCTGTGCTACCCATGTATACCCTTGACGCTAACATTTTGGTTCTATATACGAACCTGGCTTTCTCGCTCTAATTTTGACTTCTTTCGAGCCATGACTCGCCTTTCAGAATCTGCGCTCAGCCTCGAACTTCACTCTTATTCGACGGTCAGACACCGCTCTGGCACAAGTGCGAATAGTGTAGCAAAGAGCGCCGCTGAAACAATTAGGATCATGCTGTGCTGGTATTGGCTTACTTGAACTTGAAACAAGGTGCTTCTCTTGTAGAACCGACTATAGTATTCGAGAACTACTCAAATAACATATTTTTTATCAAGGATCACCTTTCCTTTCACTAATACTACATCAAATAGACTGTTAAGTTCTCATGATCTACTTCTAATCGACTGTTTAAAAAAGTTCTTTATCTAAGCTAGGCGTATAGTATTTGGCCACCGTAAATGTAGCTGGAGAAGCAACTCTGAGAATATATGAATCTCCCTGTGCAGCTTTTAACTGGCTTGACCTGACTTGCTTGAGTTGCTCAGAATTGCATTAATACACCTAATTTTGACATCTATATGCATTGATTTTTGCGGTTGTATGGCTATAAGTTTGTATTTCACCACCCCTCAAAAATTAACATTATTATAAGGCACACGACAAAAAGGTTTCAGGGCGTTAATGTTATTGTGCGCATAGATGCAGAGTAGGAATAGCCGTCCGCCTAGTAGTTTACTATTTAACATTAAATAGTGTTACCTGCTAACCTCGAATTTGAAAATAACATAGCCATAGACCAGCACTACAGCACTGCCAAACAGGAGTCGTGAAGACCTACCGGCCTGGGTCATAAAAACGTACTTACCGGACTCGTTACTAGGCGAGTAGATAGTAGCTACTAGACCAGTGTACAATAATTGTCTGTTTACCTAGGCCGCGAAATGACAGTTTAGCTTACCGAGAAATTGCGAGACGAAGTCGAGTCAGCCAAATAATTCAGAAGAAGCTAAACATTTCGCGAAGGTGGCTTACACAACATTTTTTGTGCAATCGGAATGCATATTATAATCAAAAACACATTTTGTACAGCCGTGCAAGGGCTTCGAAAACGAATCTTGCAGCAGTAAGTACATCCACAAAAAGTTAACTTTCCAGCACTATTGCACAAAAATATCTAAAAAGAACGACTCTGCCACTTAACGAGAAACTGAGGTAAATAAAACAAAAAATATCTTATTGTTATTGACGTAGCTGGCAAGTAGAACTTAAAACTGAATTATAAAAACGGAGCAGCATAGATAGTGGCGTAGAAAACGCTTTAGAACACGATTTTTTGGTTTATAAAGGTTTACTACCTGCTGTAATACCATAGAGAGTAGAATCATGAAAAAATCAATAAAGGAATTGGGGTGATAAAATTTCGCTTCATCGCATTTTTTTGCAAAATTGACTACTTCTGAGCAGCTTGTCAGGTACTACAAGGACATACTATACTATTTACAGAAAACATTAAAAAATAAGCTGATCTTAGGATAAATATTTACAATGCAACAGATATTTTTGATGAATTAAATGCAGAAATAATTGTCCCACCGGCCAACATTGGCTTACTAAGGGTTGCAACTCGAACGTTTTCTTCTCAAACACGATAATTCAAAATAAAGTCAGAAATTTACCTGCAGAAATATATACACGGATCTAATGTAGCTCGAGCATGTTTTGTTTATAAAGTATCAGCTACTCTCGGCACAAACGTTACCTTAAATATTTTCTCATGGGCTCACCAGATTCAGAATCTTTGAAAGCACTTTTACTAGAGAAATTAGGTCCAGGTGAATATGCTTTAATACCAGTTAAGCTATTTTCCGGTAATTATTAAAGCTAGATGTTCTTCCTTTAAAAATATATTTCACCACGACGTTTTTTGTATAACCTAAGAAACAACTATAAAGATAAAATGCGTGGGTCTAATGTAAGTGGGGCTTCTGTGATTTATCAAGAATTAAGCTTTTCCAGGAGCACATAATTTTTCCATTGCAATGTAAAATGCAGCTCAAGAAGTATAGAAAGTATAGAAATACGGTGATCCAGTGTTGACTTAGATTTAGACTCCTTTAAACACATATAGCAAGGCAACATACTCTTTTGTTCGGCGATAGGAATGTCATTTCAATTGAAATCTTACTCAATGACGTCGCATGTTTACTCAATTTGTTTGATCAAGCGAAGACGTCTCCTTTTTTCTGTAAAATTGGTCATAATTGGAATCCACGTTTGTCTTTTGACGGCAAAGGTAATATAAACTGATTCATACCTGTTCGCTATCACGTCCAGTTCTCAGATATTTTTCAGCCTTAAGAACTTTCAAAACAGACTAACAGGAAAAGAAACAGTAGAATAAACGACAGAAAATGCTACCTTGCGGTTGTCCGTAAGTCTGAATCCCAGACTCTAAATCTTGTGAAACAAACTCTCATTAAAGGTTCAAAAACTTTACTAAAGAATTCACAAAGGCATCAGAAGTATCACTACTCATCTGTATAGAAGCTACCTTCATTGAAATTCTTTTAATCCTGAACTAGGACTCGGTTTATTACAGAGATTAGTAAAAAACCCCAAAAATCAGACAACTATTTCCATTACCTTTACTTGAGGGGTGGAACTGCTAAATTGAGTAAAATATATCTCAATTATATTACATTTTCACACAGTCAGAAACGTCTTACAACTGGTTAAGCACTGGACAAATCCCTGGATAACTTTCTTTTGGTACAAATATGTAGAATACAAGACTTTCTCTGGAAGAATTAGGATCAGAAATGTGGTTTTTCGTGGCGTAGCAACCATTGTCTACCGCAGCTTTACACAATAACAACTTCTAAAGGAATAATAGGTGTAATTAGTAGACTATAGCGGACCAGAACAAATATTATTGTGATATCTTTCGCAGATGGTAACTTTGCTTCTAAATGTTTAATCTCATGGTTCTTACCGAATATAAAGCTCAACTAACCTCTACCACAATCTTAATAGCATGAACAAATATTGACAAGGTTAACCTGACTTTTTCTATCGAGTAACTGCCAGAAGAATTACTTTCAAACCAACACATTAATGCTTAATAAAATCAAACCACCTTTTCTGAATAATGGTCAAGTTATCTGTTTAACCACTACTACAAAATATATCTGGATACTGGTGGCTTACAAACAAATAAATGATTTTAAATTGATAACGTTTACTTTTTAATTATTAAACTAAAACTTATCAGGACTTTATTATGCAATTATAGTCGTTTTGGCTTTAACATTTTATGTTTTTATTATATTATGTACAGAATGTAATGATTATTCGCACTCACAAAAACTTTGGGGAGTTCTACCGGATTCTCGGACGTTGGAATCTGTCTACATTGCTGACTTTCTCGATGCGGGTACAATTTTCTCGCTCCTACTACGCTTACGAGACCGGTGAATGAGGTACTGTACTTGTACGGCAGCTAAATTCAGACGTATTACGTTGCTCGACCTTGATTTTGTTTTCTTGCAGGATCGTAAAACTAATGGCGATGTGCGCAGAGATTGGTAGAGGCACAACAAAATTTTTACTTTAGATTTGTAAAAATTGCATTTGCATCCAATCCACAGTTTCTTAAACTAATGCTCGATGCTATGTACTAATTACTACTACAATATGCCAAAAATACAGGTTTACTAATAATTTTTGCCTGAGTTGTAATTTTTACGACTTTTTTTTCAACGGTTATTTTTAGAGTTTCTGTTTATAAATAAACAATTGACTGAAGATTGTCATAACAACTAACAAATTGTAAATAATGCGTGATCTGTATTATTAACATATCAATTGCCATGGCAAACGTCAACTTTCCCACATTTTAGGTTATAACTGTTAGTTCAAGCAAAACACGCGCTAGCGGTTTTAAAGCTAGCTACAGCATTAATTGGAGTAAGTGAACTTGCAAATACATTAATTGCTATAACAATGCTTGAAATGGCTGTCGCTTGCCTTTTCAACAAATTTAGTGCCGACGGCCTTGCAACCTTGGTATTGCCTTATTCAAAATACAACACATCTAAATTGACATTTTCCTTGTGCTGTACTACAATTTTAATGTTGCTAATTGATTAACTTGTTAGATCTCATCGTCATATTACTTTGTGTAAGTAAAACATTATTAAGTATAATTCTGATCATATAAGTGATATAATTGTCTGATTGAGACACAATTCTCAATTTATAAAAGCAGTGACTGAATAGAAAAGAATTAGCCAAAATAATTCCCTAGAACCGGAAACCAAACGAGCTGCTAATAAATAAGACTATCTTTTGATGAAAAAAAGCACATCAATTTGCTATCCACTAAAGTAAGTGGCAGACGAAAACAAGAATGGTGTGGTTTATAAATAAGGAGTTGAAGATTTGGTATATTTGCATCAAAATTAAACAACTGTAGTGATAACTGGAACGTAACCTCTCGTTAGTTTATAATCCAGGGGTAACGCTTTAACAGTAGTGTAAAATCATTGAAAAAGTAAATCTTTATTTAAAACCTATTAACAATTTAAACAACAGTTTGAAACGGTTTTGAATACTTTTACAATACGAACTTTAACATTTGCGTGTGCAAACTGTTCCAGTGCCCTTAAAAATACAGCTTTCCTCGATGGCCGGGGCTTTAAGAGAGATAAAATTTCGTTAATGGATGCAAGTTGATTCATAAACCATCAATAATGGATGCAGTTTGTGAAAACTGCCAATGGCCGAAATATCTGTCGCTCCCAGCTGGTGCTAGACAATTAGCTTTGGCTTCGACCCGCTGCGAGTTTATTAACTCTGATGACGCCTGGAAGTATTATCCCGCAGAAATTATTTAAGGGCGCAGTGCTTTCCGTATGCTAATGACTTCTTCAACTCGTTTCCCTTCGAAGTTTGCAAATCGGGAGTACTATAAACATCGTTTTAAATATTGATCTCTTAAGCTACACTAGTCAAGATTCTGTGCTGTTGTAGCTACAAGCTTCTAATTCCAGTAAAGTATAAAATGTATTGCTGTGCAGAGAAAGGCATTCATATTATGAGGTCAATAAGGAAGCACGATATCGTACATAATTATAAAGAGCATTACATAGTACGGATTTTAGGGTTGAATACGAAACAAAGGAGAATTGTGTAAGAAATTTCCCTTTTTCGAAATATTTACTCAAGGAATTAAGAACAAAGCCGGGTTGCATACTTAGAATATGTTGTTAGTTATTCCCATGTTTATAGGGAGTATGCCTATATTTATACGGAAATTTATAATAAAGTAATACATAAAAATAATTAAAAACATTTCAGCTTCATACTGTATGAAAAGGAATACTATATTTACTTACGCGTATATACAGTGTCAATAGTAAGCGAAAGTTCGATTGCGTTTAAGCGGTTACGGATATAGAAATGCACCAAGTTCTGTTGTACATCGGAAGTCAAAGTGCAGTTTGCATACAGTTTAATTTGTTTAACACTTAACTTTTGGAAATTTTGTAGGGACGTTACTTCACATTAGAGATGGGCGCGTGACGTGAAAACAGTCGGGTAGCGCTGGGTCACGGCGGGTCCCGTCGTGCACATGAGTACTATTTGAAAATCGGGACGTGAACGTGAGTGATAATTTACAAAGCGTGATTCACGTTTCACGTTAATTTCACGTTAAATATTTAATAATGAATAAAGGACGGCAGGGTTCGCCGCTCCCCCACTGCCCACCCATGTGGAAGATTTCTGTACTTCTGTGTAGCAGCTTGCAGCAGCAGAGCTTCGCACCTATGCTGTGTTGTGAATGTTGTGCCTACAGTCGTTCGCGTGTCTGCGTGTATATACGACCAAGTAGAACTTACTTTTAGTTCCTAGGAAGTAAAAGTAGTAGTGTCTTTGAAGACGGCTATAAGAAGTGCTATTGCGAGAAATTAGTATTTATCCCTTGCAGTAAGCTATTGCAGTCAACTTTCTTTTATTTCCCTTTCGCCTACTATTCTGATTGCAACATAATTTTACCCGTAAAAAATATTTTATTTTAGAGTTTTTGGTTCTGTTGAGGGTCGTTTATTGGTTTTAAATTTAAACATTCTGTTGTATCTGAATTTTTATTTTGAAATAAAAGCTGCTTGTCAGAGGGTTGCGCCGTGAATGTGGGTGATCGTGAGTAGTGATGGGCAGAATCGAATACTTTTCAGAATCGAATTCATCGCATTCGAATACTTTTGAGAATCGAATGTTTTGAGAATCGAATGCAAGCAATTTTGAGAATCGAATGCAAGCAATTCCAATGCAAAATCGGACTCGAATTCAGATTCGAGTTGTGTGCTCGCTCTCGTACTAGGGCAGTGGTGACGTGTGACCTCGGCTGGGCAATATGCAACACCAGAGATAACGAGACGCTGTACGTGCACAAAGCAAAAATAAAAAATTCTTTTGATTGTAGGAGGTTCAGCTTACCCTATTAATAACGTATATTTGTTTTGAAATACTTATATGTTAAATTTATAGTACCGAAAATGAATATGAGAAAAGAACTGTTTATAAAATAGCTGTTTTTATTGTTGTTACGGGTCTATATGTATTTCTTTAAAATAAATTATTAAGACGACCCCAGCGTTTGTTTTTCTTTCCCTTCGATGTATCTGTTTAAATTTTTAGTAGATTTAGTTGCTTTTATGATTTTGGTGGTGCTATATCGTTTGAGTGTGCAATCTTCAGTCTGTGAGGTAATATTTTAATTTTATATTTAATTCTGTAGTCTATATTTAACTAGAAACACTTCAGCACCAACTATTCAAGTGAGACCTGCATAAAAAAAACAGCGTTTGAGAGTTGATTCCATTCCTGCCTTCTATGGAAATCAAAATACTTATTATATGTAATGTCTATCTAAAGTCGAAACTTTCGGAATGGCAACGGGCAGTTCTCTGTGCATTTATATACATAGTTGCTTTCGGAGCGAGTTTGCCGCGGCGGGCATTCTTTCAACTCCTATGATACGCAGAGCTGTGCTAGCTAAAACTGAAACGATTCGAGTGCGAATCGGATAAGAATCGAGATCACGCCCGGCGAGATTTACAAACACCGATTAAGTATTCGATTCGAAGCATTCGAATACACTCAAAAGAATCGAATGCATTCGAGATCTTGCAAGAATCGAATACTGTAGCAATTTGCATTCGAATAGTCCCATCACTAATCGTGAGCGTGCGTAAACGTGAGTGTTTAAAGCAAGCGTTAAACGTGCGTGATGTACTCACTCACGCGCACATCCCTGCTTCACATTTTCAAATGAGAATGTTTTAATTATTTAGTGGTCTTTAGCCTCTCATTTTACGTCTTTTACACGCCACGTATCCTATACCAAAAGTTTATAGTTTATTAGACAATTCGGTTTTTTTTAAATGTACATATACAGGGTGCCCGAATTTCGTAGGGACAACATGGGTAACTTTTGTATTTGAAGAGATAGAGAAATGGTTAAATTAGCAAAAAGGTGCAGGTTTGAGAGCTCATTAAGAATCCATCTTCAAATTTTACTTGTCATGGCCCACTTGTCTAAAATGAAAAAAAAAAACAAAATCTCCTAATTTCTTTTATATGCCGTAACTTTTTTGTTACTTAAGATATTGAGATGCGATTTGAACTAATTTGCATGGTAATTTAAATACATTTATTGAAACTTAATAAAACCAATTTTATTTGTGTAAATATTTAGTAATCTAACCTAACCTCAAAATTTTAAATTGGTACTGTGCAATTTTTTTGGCCCTTTTAAGAGAGGATTTTTTTCTGAATGCAATGATGTATTACATGATACGGAAACTTTTCAAAATTTTGAAAAACTGAGCTTATTCTTTTTACAGGCAGAAATCACTAGTGCTATGATCACAATAACTTTGTTTTTTGTTTATCACGTTATCTGTGAAATTATGTTTTGAAATAAAAAGCAGGCTTAGCATCATACGTGCCTTCCAGTAGTGGCAGTGTGTTCCGTATGTTTCACGTGTAAGTTCTACGTTCTTGTAGCACTTGATATACGCACAAAATACATCATATTTTCAAAATTTTCCATTATAAGTTGAAGTAATAACACTCACACTACTGACAGGCACGTATGATGATAAGCTTGTTTTTTGTTTCAAAACATAATTTCACAGATAACGGGATAAACAAAAAACAAAGTTATAGTGATCATAGCACTAGTGATTTCTGCCTGTAAAAAGAATAAGCTCAGTTTTTCAAAATTTTAAAAAAGTTTGCATATCATGTAATACATCATTGCATTCAGAAAAAAATCGTCTCTTAAAAGGGCCAAAAAAATTGCACAGTACCAATTTAAAATTTTGAGGTTAGGTTAGATTACTAAATATTTACACAAATAAAATTGGTTTTATTAAGTGTCAATAAATGTATTTAAATTACCATGCAAATTAGTTCAAATCGCATTTCAATATCTTAAGTAACAAAAAAGTTACGGCATATAAAAGAAATGAGGGGATTTTGTTTTTTTTAAATTTTGGACAAGTGGGCCATGACAAGCAAAATTTGAAGATGGATTATTAATGAGCTCTCAAACCTGCACCTTTTTGCTAATTTAACCATCTCTCTATCTCTTCAAATACAAAAGTTACCCATGTTGTCCCTACGAAATCCGGGCACCCTGTATATTGTCTACATTTTATTTTTAGAAGTTCATGCCATAAAATGGCAGCAGCTTTATTGCTGCAAGATGCTATAATTGCTTTATTATGTAACTCCTATATTTACAATTCAATTCTAAAAAGTATTTTAACTAGAAAAGGCCACCGACATGGTATACTAAAACGCAATTAGGCTCATACCATTTATTTCTGATATTTCCATTTCCACTAAGGATTTATTGTCGTATATTGCTTCTTTTACTTGTTTATCGCTAACCCCATTTATCTTTAGTTATGGAAGATCATGCACATTGTAACTTACATTACCTACCTTCGTGTTCTGTTACACTAAATACGGTTTCAAGATACGTAAATGTATTCACTTCTTTTATTTCACTTTCCAATAACATATTTGGAATTTTATTCCCAGATATGTAAAGATACAGCATGCTGGTAATTAATAGTGGGTAAATACTAAAATTCAGAAATTCAGCATAAACTGGATAAGTTACTGCAACGACGACAATTTAAAAGCTGTTTCAGTTATATTGAAAGCACAAATAATCTAGGTCCACTTATTTCAATTACTTGAAATGCTACTTTTTTGGACGGCAAGGTGTTGCGGATGCGAGCAAAAAGAATTACGATCGGAATGTGGTCGCATTTATTTTAGCCATTTCTTTGTTTTTCCTCTCCGTGCTATCCGGTTCCTTGTGCAGAATTTTCTGTAAATTTACCAGCCAGTCAGTCCTTTGTTCACTCGAGTTATCTAACATTCCTGAATCGTTTCTCCACTATTATATTACTACACTTCTTTGTTCAAAAATTTTCATGGACATTGATTCCCATTTTTCTTCAAATATAGTGATAAGGTTATTGCTCCACGTCATTTTGCATATAAGTTTGTTTCATAATATTAATCGATTAAATTGCCCTATTTATTTATTTTGAATATCTACAATTATTTCTGCTAGCTTCTGTAAATGCACTTGACTGAAAATCCGAGTGGATTCCTTTTATCTGGATTGCTTATTCTGAAATGTGATGATCCTGTTTTAATTATGACAATTCTAAACTTCTGTCAAATATTACGTCAAAAATAGCTTTTGAAAATTCAATCACAAATACTTCTTCGTTACATTGTTTATATGACAATCTCAAATAGTAAGCCCTCCCCTAATTAAATTAATTTACTTTAATCTGTATTTTATTTCAGTTCTTATATAATACCTGGATTCATTTACCTTTTATTGAACTTGGCACTCTTCTTTGATGAAACCAATTCGTCCAACTCTGCAACCAATCACACCACTACTGCTTTACCAAAATCACGGTGAATGCCTCAACTGATAACCAAACTGCCAAAAACGTCCAGAATCAGGATCTGAATCAACCCAGGAAACCAGTCCACCCCAAGAATCAGCCCACACAACCCAATCACAGCACATATCCAATCAGACCCCAGTTAGTTGTTTTTCTTTAATATTTAATCGAAATTACTCCTTTGAAGTACGCTACAGCTCAGCACCAAGAATCCCGACCAGAGACAAGCTACCAGACCTCATTTAACAAGACCCATAAACATGATCACTCTGCCAACGACTTTCTTGAAATTCTCTTCCCTTGTAAATTGTTTGTTGTAATCCAATTCAATCGATGTAAAACGCCAAATGTAATCCCACAATAAAATTAATTCAGTATTTTTTCTTTTTATTCTGCTTTTGTAGATTAGAACTGCTTTAGTATTCTCACCATATTCTTTATCTTTTTCCATTTTAGTCTGCGCATCTTCTTACTTTTAACGTTTCATTTTATTTCTTGTACACCATGCAAATTTTATCTTTAACTGAAACCCTTTTATGCGCCAAACATATTTAAACTTTTTTAAATGTTTTATTTATTACTTTCTTCTTACACAAATCGGTTACATCTTTTCGTTTCAAAAAATTTATATACCAATAAAAACATTTCCTTAGCGATCTAGCTTATTTTTTCAATCCAACACACCATAAAAGCTTTATTATTTGATTACTACCTACTATGTTCAACACTCTATTTCGAAAAAGTATTTGTCATCAATTTCCAATTCCATTTTATATATTAAATTAAGTTAGCAACCTCCTGTTTCTCAATCAGCTTCATTTTATTAAATTATAAATTCCATGTTCTTCCTTCACTAAATGCATCTTAATAATTTAAATATCCCATTCACATCTAAATTTATCTTTATCATTTTTCATTTCCATAATCTTTAAATCCTATTAATTTGATTTTTAGACCCCTGTACCAATGTCATAACAATCGCTATACTACGTTTAATGAACAGATTCAGTAATTAAATTACTTACAAGGGTCTAGATGGTGTGTTACAGTTTGCGCACAAAGCAGTGGTCTGTCATTACAATTTTAGAAACTCGTGACAATTCAAAAACTGCTTTAATGTAATTAAAATAATTGTTGAACAGTTCAAACAATCAAAAACAAAACACCAACCTAAGATTAGTCGCAAACATCGATCAATACCATTACAAGTGTTTAAGTATAGCGCTCAATTGTGGTTTATTTTATGTAGAATCTTTATCTCTGCTTAATCTTCTCTTTGTTCTAGTATTATCAACTTGTTTGTTATGCTCCTTTAACTATTCTATTTGTTTGGCTTTTAATTGCCTTTGTATGACTAATGCACACGGCTTTGTCTAGTTGAACGCTGGAAGTTGAAACAGGCAATCTGACGTCCCTCGCTTGTTATTACTAAGTTTATACTGAAAAACCCAAACCCACTTCTATTGTTATATCTATACATTATATTTAAGCATTGAGTTAAATAAAAACAAATGTGTAGAAAGCCGACTCTTCTGTAGGAGTATTGTAAAGTTGAAATCGCCCATGCAGCGAGAATTCAACATTGAAGCCTGTTCGCGAGATGTGGGGACTGTCAACTGATACAGATTTTACAATTTAGTGGACATTTAGCTAGCAGCCATTGGCCCAAACCAGTTTTGCGCCCTTATGCCGTCTTGTAAATTTCGTCCTCCGAGTTAAATCAAAACGGCTAGAAGCCTGGAGCAAGTAAATAATTGCTGCGTGTATTTTAAATTACAACGAACAAGGATTTGTGACTATCCAAACGCATTTTCCAAGTGTAACGACGCCAATTCAGCACTTCTTAAGAATCCACTTAACACTGTTACGATTTGCGTTCAGTTGCGGAAAGCATTTGCAACAGTACAATAATGTGTGTAAATGTGTAATTCGTGCTCGATATCGATATATGCAAGAGTAATCAGAGTTGGTATTAAGCTAGGACAATGTTAAAGATATTTTAGCACCTGCTATTTCTAAAAACAATTATTTCAACACTATACTTGCTTGTGTTTAATGTATTTTCGGAAACTACATGTGAATAGCCACAGCTATCTCGCACGTAGGTTGTTTTAAATGTTAATACTATTTTCCTATATTTTATTTAGGTTTTTATATGTATTTTCAAGTTAATAGATTGCGTAAGCAAATTGAATTTTCTTATGCATCGTCAGTTTCAGACCGACAACACTACAGGGAGAGTTCAAATTCCTACTTTAGCAGAGAGTGATCCTTCGTAACGACGACTGGAGTACATACTAAGAAGGTTTAAGTATAAAGTTAATCCTTTTTTCATATATTCCTGATGTTTCCTTGATATTTGGCTATCGTGAATCAATTGTAATGCGTGGTGGTCGATTACCTTAATGCTGTTTTGATAATTAATTAATTAGTAGTGTTGATAGATAGGTAGATTTTTAAAGTGGCTAAAAATAACCAACTTTGTTTATACTTGTAAGAAAAACAATCCAGATTTGTAAATAACCATTATTGCACCGTAATAGGATTCTTTGCTGTTATTAATAAGAAGATATGCATTAATCAATGGCTTGTGTTAGTTATATTAAAATATTAATAATTAAAGAGTGTAAACAAGTATATCGAGCGAAACATGTTTCTATGGTGTTTCGCACGGTTCGCAACATAACAATCACAGCACAGGACCTTCTAAGGACTACTCTCCTTGGTTTTAAGATTTTATTGGTATGTCATTCGATATGATTGTAACTGAACTGTACTGTAACTGTCTTTCTGCTGACACATTTTCTGAAGAAGTAATGCTCTTAGTGCAACTTTATATCATCCAAATCATTGCAGTAATCGTGTAGTAATATTTTTTTCTTTCCTTCGCCTATCGAAGTGCTTGCATTTGCGTAACAAACGTACTATGAGCAATAACAGTCTTTAAACGCCAAGCAGCGTTCACTATGATTCAAACTAATTAATGAACAAAGTCATGCTGAATTCCAGTTCGTCTTCTTTAAACGCGTCTACTTCCAGCATTCCAGCTCTCGTGATACATCACAGCACATAACCAGCCTTCGTGCTGGCGGAGTGGCGTGTTCTACGTGGAAATTCGAGTTGTTGATGGCTTAATATATTTTTTCTTAAATTAATCATCGCAAACAAACTCTGCGGCGAGCGTTTCCCGCCGAGCCCGATTCTCGCGGCCGCTGGGAAAAGTAAAACATAAGAACAAACAGGAAAATGTCTTTCCGTTCGGCTGGAGCGGAAACTTGAGATGTCCGCAAAGCAGACGCTGATTTATCGACCGTCAATCTAATTGGTGCGCTGCCGTGGTTTTGCATCCCTTGCACTTAGCTCTTAATTTATATCTCGCTAATGGCCGATCAATTCCCAGAGTTCCACCACCTCGCACGCCCCGGAATTCTCCAGGTCAAACGTACATATATTTTTTTCTCAATAACTACTTTGCACCTTGTGTGTTCCAATTGGTAATTGTTCAGTGTTGTAAGGTTGAAATAAAAAAAAATCGCTTTAAGCTTAGAAGAGTTACAGTATGCTGGTATTTTGTATCACCTAAAAACGCCCTTCATGTGTCTCTATACAGGGTGTTTCTTAAACAAACTAAAAACATTTAATAATGACGCCTTGGGCCATTTTATGAAGCCTCATACACTTTCTAATTTTTTTTCTTGAAATTGCTTCGTTTCAAAGATACATAACGTGATTTGACATTTCTAATCATTAAGAACTGTTAAGCTTGTTTGGTAAAAGTTTATCATGAATTTTGTGTTTGGAAATTCTTTATAAGCTAAGTCTTTTTGAGCTAACGCCATAAGGCGCACTTAAGTTCGGCGAAGGACCAATAAGAATAATGACAGTAAGAACGGTAGAACTTTAAGGATTTGTGCTTAACATTGTGGAAGAAAATCCAAATACTTTAACAAGAACAATTACAGAAGACCTGGATGTAAGTACAGTAACCGTATGGAGAATTGTAAAGCAGCAGCTGTTATACTCATGTCACTCCCAATGGGTTTTCAAAACAAAGATATACGAGCACCTATATCTATTTGCCGTAAGAGGGGAGCTTTGAATCAGCCTGGTTTGTCGGTATTATCGTACAGTGCAGCGACGTCAGTATATACTGACGAAAGTACGGATAGTACAAAGAGCTGTGAAGCAGTCTATAATTGGCTTAACACTGAGAAACCGGGTTCAAAACAGATACAGAAGCACCAGAATAGGAGTTACTGACGCTGTAGAAAGAATTGCGAACCTTAAATGAGAGTGGGCAGAATTTGTGGAGAAAATGAGAGATGGAAGATAGAGTTATATGTTTAGCAGTGGACGTTGCAAAACTGGATGATGATGTTGGTGTTGATTTTCGGTGGTGCAGTCAAAAGTTCTGGAGAATATTTGTTATAACAATGAAATAATTCTTGCAGTGCTACATAAGTCGCTCTTCACAGTTTGCCAATAAGGCACGAATACAGGTTAGAAAGTGCCCTTGATTGACATGGGATTCAACTTCTCAAGATGTTTGTTGCATATAAATATTTGACTATATGCTTATCAAAGCTATCTCGAAAACCGCTTCAAATAAAAAATCATAGACACTTTACCTTTTACCAAACGATTGAAATAAGAAATAATTTTGTCTGTAAAGAAATATTTAAATAATTTTAGATGAAGATGCTTTTTACTTCCTTTTACAATAAAGGAAGTATTGGATTCACCCCAAAAATTGGAAATTGAGTTTTCAACAGATCTTCACGTTTTAGAGTCCCCTGAACCCAAAAAACATAAATATTTGTTCATTGGTCTGTTGTCTGTCTGTCTGCCTGTGAACAGAATATCTCAAAAACGAAATAAGGAATGGCGTTAAAACTTCATATATAAGTTTCATGTACTATGTAGATACGAGCAAGATTTAGAAGAAAGTCGCATAACCGGAAGTAGGTGTTTACTCTTGTGATTTTTCAGTTTTTTGGATTTTTTCAAAAACTGCTCTAACGATTTTTTCAAACTTTACATTTTTAATGTGTATTGATGTGAGATAGGTAATTTTCCAGTTGAATACCTCTAAAATGGGTGTTTTTGTTTTCTTTCCTATTTTTTTTATTAACTCCTATTTTAAATAGAACATCCGGTATATTGTTACAATTTTGGATTCAACTTAAAATTTTAGAGAAACTGTGTCTCTTCAACTAATGCTCTATTTTGTACGGTTTTTGTAGAATTTGTAATTTTCGAAAAATTTTGACAAATGCTTAAAATAAAAAACAAATTTTTGGCTAATTATAAGATCATTGTAAAAGAAAGTTGTGTGCGTGTATCACACCAGATATTAAATAATTAGCTAAATAATTTTTTCTACGACCCCTACTAAAAGTAGGCCTTTTAGCACTAGCTTGTTTCACTAAAAGTGACGTTTTATAGTTTAGCGTGTTTGAAGAAATCAGCTGTTTACTTTTAGCGCATGTGTGGTGCAAAGTGAAGTGAGGTTATAGACCACAATTTTGAACTGAAAGTGAAGTTGTAAAGTTATTCTAGTTACTTCTTGCATTGGAGGTAAAGTGTTTTTTTAAATAATTAAAGCGTTATGTAATGAATACAGTCAGATATGTAGTATTAATAATTACCTTTGATAAGTGACTTTGACACAAACATTCACCTGAGCGTCAAGGTCTACTGTTTATTATGACATAAATTGTAACTGTCGTAGATGCAAATCTTTGTTAAATCGACATTTATGGATTAATAACAGTAAATTTAAGGTCGTAGAAAAATATTGTATGCAACTCGTGCTAAAAGTATGCACGAGACATGTTATAAAACTCAGCCTTCGGCATACAACTCAACTTTTAGCACTTGTTGCACAAATAGCTATTTTAGCTTCACTACATTATACTGGGTGTCCACTTTCAAACTGAAGCATAGGTATTTCACATTGTTTTTAACAGTTTTATGGATTCCTGCTCGCCAATTCAACCTACAGAAAATGTTTTGGTATCAATGGAAAGAGAAAGTTATTGCGTATCTAATGGCGTTAAACTATTTTTGTCAATTTTCATTGAATAATCTTGATCAAAGGTTTTCATGTTTTTTAAATATGAGTTGCCTTGACTTGAAACCAGTTGACAGCTATACTCAAATTAGTTTGTTATTTGATGACATTCAGAGTTAGTTCAGTAGTTTTTACTTTATAAAATGACCGATTACAGTGGGGTTAGTTTGGGTAGAGTGAGAGATTTTTTTTCTGTAAAATTTGATAACAGTCCAATACCATCTGCATCTACAATACACAGATATAATAATAATAAAAATAAACGTTTCGTATTGTACACTAACAATAGTAGTTATTTATGTATGTTCGGAAATTCGTAGAAAAAATGTAAAATCAAATTTTTGGCTAATTATAAGATCACTGTAAAAGGAAGTTATGTGCGTGTATCACACCGGATTTTTATATTTAAAATCACATTGCAAATAATTTTTATTTTTTTTCTATTTAAGTCATTTGAGTGTGATTTCAATAACAAAAAGTATCTACTGCATGGCATGATTTAAAACTATCACGAATAATGTTTTCAAAAAATTTGAGGCCCTTTAGTACATTAAATAATAGAAAAGTCATCAAAACTTTTTCAGAGAATAGTTACAGAATATAAAGGGATTAAATAATTTTTAATAAATCACGGTGACTAAAAATGACATTCCAGATTTAAAAAACTCGATAACATTTTTGTTATTATCCTTTTTCTCTATCAGAAAGGTTCACTAATTCTGTGGAGTATATTTGACCAATAGTGCCAGAAATTTATTCATATAGTCATATACTCCGCATAATTACATTTACAATATTATTAAAATTAAATACACTTATAAAATAACACAAAAAATTTAAAATAATATAATAACTATAAAGTACAAAATATTTGGCATATAGATAGAGTTAAATGATATTTCATATGTTGTTAGCTTTTAAATAAGACAAAGTTTTCGAAATTTCTATCAGCCAGGGCAAGTGGCATTTATAAAACTATAAAATTTATAAAAATTGCATAGGAAAACATTATTTCCGTAAAGATAAAAATTATAATGTACAATTATACTTTTTTTTAAATAAGATATGTTTTGTGTTATTTCTATATCGTTGGATAGTACTGCAGATACTGCAATTTAAACATATTTAGTGCAACAATAAGAGATTTCACTTTACTAATGTTTTGACCTTGGTGTATTACATACTTCAGTGATTCTTTTGCAATAGTTTTTACTTCACCTTCTTGGAGTCGTTAAATTGAATTTTTAAAAGAATGAAACCATATTGGTCCAAATTCTTTCAGTTAAATGTAAATCGGTTTTCTTTAGTTCATTTTAAACTGATTTAACTAATTTTTTCTAACACTAACATCTTATACTGTTTTCATGGCTCATATAAACTCGCACCTTAAGTTACCCTTAAAATACGATTTCTCTATAAAATACGTCGTCAGTGACAACGTATTTTATTAAAAAAATTGTCATGATCTCAGCCCAAATTCACTTTAGAAGCAGAGTAAAATGTAGTGATGATGAAGTGCCCCGAGGGCCCTCTTGGACAGCGGCGGAGCTCGGAGGGCGCCCTTGGAAAGGGGGGAGCCGCGAAGGCTCTCTTGGAGAGGAGCGGACCCCGAGGGCCCCCTTGGAGACACTATTAGTGTTAGAAAAAATCTTGAAGACAACACGAGTTTTATAGTTTAAAAATCTCGGTCTATTAAATTCTCGTCCCTGTGGTCGCTCGCATTTAAACTACGATCTAAATTTTTAAACTGTCTATAAAACTCTAGTTGTATTAATAGCTATTTAACTATATAGACTTTTAGAAAAAAATTAAATCTTTAAATTTCGTTTTATTAATGTTTAGATACTTTTGCTTTAGTAAAATTCAAAGATACTTTCTAAGAAGATTTACATAATGGGTAATAAGTAATAATTCATTAATAAAAACACATTTAAAATTAAAAGGATTAAATATAAGGACGTTATTCTGCATAAAAAAATAAGAAAAAAAAATCTAATAGACATACGTCATAAAATCATTCATTTCAAAGATATCCTTGACCAAAGGATCGTTTTTCCAACCTTTAAGATTTAGTAGCTGGTGTTTTGTTCCAACATAAATGTTTTTTGTTTACATACAGTATGTGGACGCCACAATGGTTGATAAGTAGGAATCTGTAATTTTGACGTTTTAATTGTATTCATATCCAAGGTTTTGGCGTATGTCAAATTTTCAATGAAAATTACACCAGCTTAAAATAAAGCTAATTATATAAAAATTCAATTTAAATAATAATAAATACTAGTATGTGCCAAGAAGAAGTGTTTTAACAATAAATGTCATAAGAAGAATTTGGTGTAAGAATGTGAAAATGTTGATGATGTGTGCGTGTCGCATAACCAGCAGGCATTGTTGACGACGGTACGAGCAAACGGTTAGAGATAGCAATCGCAAAGTGCATTATTCCAAATTAAAGAAAAAGAAATTGAGGTCGATGAAAAAAAGTTCAGAATTTAAGTGAAAATTAAAGATTATATAAAAAAAAATACCAGACCCGAGTAAACTGCAGAAAGTTAAAAGAATGAAACTGCTAATTTGGACAAAAAAAATTGATTAAAAACAAAATCAATAAATTCAAAGACAAGAAAATTTAATAAAGTTAATAGTGTTCAAGAGAAATGTTTAATTAACGATATAACAGCAAACATTAATTATAGCATCATGCTAGGTAGTTGCATGTTAAGATACAGTATTAATTGCGTAAAATTGAATTTAATATTAAAATATTAATTAACGATATTTTCATAAAACTTATTAATATTGTAAATACAGATTTATAACAAATAAATATCAATTGCCTCATATTGAAGTGTTATGAGTTTTTATTGTGTATGCTCTAATTCTGCAGTATCGCATTTATTGCTACGGTCCTATGACTTTATTTTAATTTAATTGAAATGGATTATTATGAATTATTTATCACGTTATATTCTAATCTTACCTTTTTTGTTTACAGCTAGAGCATGCACTTATAACAACATTAATTGTTCGACTCTTAATCTCTTTGGGATACTGCAGAATTTAACAGATAGGACCATAGCATTATATGATTCTTTATAGCTATGGAATTAATAAAACATGGCCCCAATCGACACATTACATCAAGTTTTATTTTTAGTGCAGTAAAGGAAAACATATTTTTCTTTAATGTACGAGAAGTACGAAAACGCAGAAGATGTAAACTTTGCTAGTAAAAAAATGCTCCAAATTTTAACCATGTACTGGATTTATCTGTCCAGAATATAGAAATATTTTTTACAGGAACTATATAGCATCACCAACGGAATGCGTAATCTCAGACTCCTCCAGAAAATCAGCGGGCATGCAGTTGATATTCTTCAAGGGATTACCGTTCATAAGCTGCTTGGAAAGATATTGCTGCATAAACATATATTACCTATAACTGGATACCTACAAAAACTGCCATTACCTTGTTCTATTACATACTTTGCGTTAAAACTGTAAAATGTTGACATTTTTATTCAAAGACGAAAATGTCAGTATAAAGTATCTATATTTAGTGTTCAATTTGGAAGTTTTACTATAATCACCATGAGACTCTCAAGATCTTCAATAGTGAGTGGTTTAAAAAGGACAGCAGATTGTGTTTCGTTAGTATTCAAAAGAAATTTATTGCATATCTGGTGAGCTGCTGCTATAAAAATTAAAACATTTTGTGCAAAACTAATCTTTATCGGCATTCTTGAAATGCTAACAAATCAAACGTGGTGTTTTTTTGCGATTAGAATACTTCCCCTGTATACGAAGAAAGTAAAAAATAGGATTTATTACGTCTAAGCTAATTTGCAAATAACTCTGAATTCGTAGGCACGATAATGTTACTACATGTCATAACGTTTTAAGGGAGATATGTAATGTTAACACCATTGTTTTTCTTGAATTTAAATCCACCCTAGATTTCTTCTATTAAGAATAGTTTTACAGATACTTACATTTAAATTGTAGCACGCCATTGCGTTCAATGGATATCTGATTAATGACAGTTTACTTTAAAAATGCTAGAATTCCGTAGCCATTGAACTGGAGTTCGATCATTTACTCATGAAAAGTCACGCTCGAGCGGTTTAATTTGGTAAACATTTATGTACATAATAACTCAGAACCTAAAACAATAGTATATTACATACCGAGGTGGGAAGTGTTTCATTACTGTCGAGAGATTAGGTAGTTTACCGAGACGCGTAGCGTCGAGGTTAACTTTATCTCGAGACAGGGATGAAAGTTTCCACTGTGGTATGTATACTATTTTATTCGCAATCATCTAATTTTAAAAATAACTAGAATTGAATTCTGAATAATAGATATCTTGATGTAGCTAATATTTTTGTTACCATGAAAACAACCCACTCAATGTTTTGTTACCATGGAAACACCCCACTCTTCAGGTATGTAATATTCTTCGGGGTATGTAATATTTTCCTGGCTAGTTTCAAGTAATCATCTAGTTCCCAGCTCTTGTCATGCCATGAAACTGACACATTACAATGTGATTGCGAATAAATAATATTAAAAATAAGAAACGGAGTAATGGGTAGTCGATGTCCCTGCAGTGGAGATGTTAACAAAGAGGTTGAAAACAACGACGTCAATGACAATGCAAATTACAAAATTAATGAAAACAATTTACAGGAAAATAGAAATGTATGTGCACACGAGACAAAGACAGAGTAACTCGATTTAAAACTAAAAGAAAACAGTGGAATGAACAAGACATGGAGAAAGAAAACACAACTAGTAACTTAGGAGAAAGGAATACAGTAGTATTTAAACTAATCTCAATGCCGTTTTGTTGCATAATGGCAATGCAATGTATTTAGTTTACAGTTTATTTCAAACAGCCCTATGAGACTTGAAATACCTATTAAAGAGTCTAAATTGTAAACTATATGAGTGCAATAGTGTATACAAATCTGGGCCCCTCCACCATTTGCAGCGCTGCTTAATTACTAACAGTGAAAAATTCATATGAATTAGAGGGCACGCGATGTGAAATTCACGCGCGAGATGCGTTAATAATTAATTACTACCGTTCAGTATTTTTATTCCGGAATTCGGGGACGACCCCAGAGGCAAAAAATCAACAGGGTGGGTTTCATTTTACAACTGTCAGAAAATGCACGGTAAAAAATGCTAGTGAAGAATTTAATTGCGTATGCGGCTGTTCCAAACAAGTTTGTTTTGGCTTTCAGCTCGTTCTGCCTTTGGAAAATACCAAACGGCGACTTATTTATTACTTTAGCATGCGTATTTGCAAAGCGAGGGTGGAAAATAAGTATTTTTAAAAATGTATTTTTTTCTATTACGATTTGTTCGCAAAAAGTAACAGTCCTTTTTGTTTAAAAAATGTCTGTATCGTAGGTTAATGTACATGCTATAAGTGAATTTGAAAGCAATTATTAATCGAATTAAATATGGATGAAGGCGGCATGTTCCATTAAGTTTTTGAAAATTGCAATACATCCACTGTATGGTAAAACAGTTTCAATGGTAAAGGGAAACATGTTGCAGGATAAAAACAACCTTTACGACATGAATGCCGAACTGTCACATTGAGAACTAACCTTTAATGCACGAACACGGTTTTTACCAGTCGAGACAATCGTCACGTGATTGGGAATGGACTAAATTGATCGTTACATTCCACCAAAAACTCAACAAATCAAAGCTCACCCTAATTACGCCTCAACTGTCCTGTAACAGAAAGTTAACCGACCAAAGCTTAGTCAGAAGAGGTGGTTCATATCAACACGGCATAAATTAGAGCGAGATGCTATCACAATAGAGATTGGTTATATTCAAGATATTTGTATTATATATGTAAATTTCACAATTAAAACTGTTAATCCGCTTAAGCGATCTTAGCTAACTTCTCAAAATCAGTACATAACGTAACTACTTGGATACAATTGCTGGCCGACCAGCTGGTTTCGGAGAAGGCGTGTTCAGTTTTTTAAATACTCAAAAAGGGCGCCAACGGACTTTTTTATCAAATAACGGCAAGTGTATCCAGGCATTTCAAACAAGAATACGTAAACTCAGGTAGCACAATAAATCTGAAAGAGAAGTTGAACTTAAGTCGCATTAACAAATAAAGCCAGAATGCAAATAACACAGTATAATTTCCACAAATTCAGATTTACCGTAAATATAAATATCACAATCCAGATCCACCGTCAGAATCGTAGGTGACCACAATATTACAATTAGTACTTACAGTTTTTAATACACCAGTAAAACATTAGCCTTAATGCACACATTAAAATAGATTTAAGGCAGGCAAAGCTTGCAGCGGCAAATCTGGTGAGTACTTGATATCGAAGGAAACGACAATGCCATTCTAGGTGCGAACTCACGACCGAATGATGTCACAATTTTCGGAATCGTTAGGACCTAAATTGGGGCGGCCAGAAGCTGGTGGCTCGAGGGGACTGCACCTTGCAATACCGGGACAAAACAGAGCTGAAGGTAAGCCTCCTTGTCGGATCCTCTCCTTCGCTCAAACAGCATTTGCAGCAGGGGTCAAAGTTTATGAAACGTCCGCACGTGCAAGTAGAAACAGCTGTAGCCAAAGCCTCAAATCCGCCTTCTGGCACGAGGTGCTATAAGGGAGGAAGGAATCCACGATAGCGTACAAGAACGACAGAACATTTCGAAGCGGACAAAATTCCAGGAAATACGCGAAACACGTGGCAGCATGAAAATTCCGCCAACGGCGTGGGAGTCAAGCTTCCCTCATATCGAAATTCGGGGACTAGGAAAATCCACTTCAAAAGTGTAGGCTCACATAAACACCATCGCAACTAACGCCAGCCTAAAATTAATCTTCCGAAATTCTAACTGCTACCACGGCATGTTGTTACTTCGCTAGCGATGTTCGAAAAGAACGCGTCTCGAAACAAATGCCAGTTCTTAAAACTTATGTACACGAGGCAAAGGAAGGAGACCTGGCGAGGCGCGGGAAATTCAAACGGTGTGCTCACAGAGACATCCACGAGAGTAGATGCGTAACAATGTGAAATAACTACTACAGAACGCAAAATTAGATGGCAGCACAAATAAATCGTAACAAACTTATGCTTTTTGGATACATATGTATAACACTAAAAAAATTTAATAACTAAGATAACAGAAGACACAGCATAGCTGTCTTGACGTATATGAGCTTGAAATGTAAGGATGTGAAATTATTAAGTAGTTTGGAATACTAATCATTTGTTTATTCGCCAACAATAATTTTCCTTAATAAAATATATAATACGTTTCAAGCTTCCCGCAACTGTGTGGTCCGTTTTTAACTTTCATATCCTCGAAATGGTATTCACAACTATTTTACATACTATAGATCATTTCAGGTGCCACTACTAACAGAATAAAGCTGTTATATTCTATTATACTTTCCAGTTCATTCACAAGTATTTTTAAGTCAGTGAAAGATAATTCATGCATAGATAATTTCGAATAGGTGTACCAATAGCATGCCGATTTACAAGACATGTCTTCCTGGCGCTTGCTTAAGTCATCTAGCTCAAAACTCTACTATAAGAAAAATAATAAAAGAGAGAGATTTATGTTGAAAACCTAAGAATAAATTAAGTAATTTATGTTTTATGACGCACTCAATTTGAAACCACTTTTGAATCACTTGATTTCCAAATTTGGGATTTAGGTATTTGATATGTTCAAGTAATATATTTTCAACTATCAACATTTTGTTTTATATTTAAAATTAGAAATTTGACCTGCCACGAGTTATTTAATCCACTAAAGCTATTAATTATTGAAAAAGCAGACACAAAGTAAAACAAAATTGTTTTTTTTAATCCCATTACAGTTCATTGGTTAGTTTCCAAGTGTAATCAAGTTAAAAGTAATTGCTAAATTAATTCCGGGAAAAGAGTAACTCGATTAGGTAACTAAATTACATGCAATTCAATTAAGCTCACTCCTGCCACTCATTAAATAAATTCTTAAGAAATACCAACACCATCTTCGTTTCGTAAACTAGCAACCAACATTTACCATTAACTTCAACTGTGCTCCTAATTATTTAGCTCTTATATCTCAGAATTCGAGAGCAATTACAGGCAGTGGCCACGCTTAAATTCCACCCTGTGTTAAATAAGAGCTTAGGCTCATATAGTTTCCTTTCAGTTACGCGTTCAATTACAGAAATTGCTGAATAGTTGCTTTTAATCAATGGGAGCGTTTTAGCCAGGTGATGTGCTGAAACGGACCGATTCGAATGGTTGAAGTTAAATATTGGTGAAATTAGAACGATTCTGAAAGGGCTAAATGAGCAACGCTTTCACACATTCAATATTTTATCTCCGGATTTCGGTGGCATGGTCATGCGCTAACCACAAGGGAAACTATTTCTTACCTTACCAAATGATTGGAGCAGATGTAGTGACTGCAGTTTTATCTCCACTTACCTGAAAAGTAATACAAAATTAGAATGAAATGCTTCGAAAAGAAAAAAGTAAATCGAAAATAATGATCCATTTACTTAATTTTTGCAAGGAAGTATCAAGGTAGGAAGCCATGCGCTGACCAATTAAGGTCAATCAGTAAAATCAAGTGAGTGATGTTTACGTTCTATGGCTGCTTCCACTGAGAGTACCAGCAGGAATATTTTACTCTAGTAAACAAGGTAGAGAACAAGCCAGCTGGCGAGACAAGGAATCGATAGCTTGTGTAGGTACTTTTTGTTCAACTGAAACTTTAAGCCTAACGTATGACGTGTAAAAATACGTCCCCGCGGGCACATAAACACGCTGGCCTAAAAGTTAGGAATCTGCAATATGCTGTCATCTCAAGATACCAACACGGGCACGTTTGCCAAACAAAAAGCAAATTTCTTGTTTTAGTAGCGGCACGCAGGGACTTCTAAGCGCCTTTATGCGGTTTTTGCCCACCTTGGTCGGCGTTTACGCTGACTGTCTCAAATAAACTCAAGTTGTCACGTTGTAGTTTTTGCAGCCCTTCTCATTTTGCATGTCCAGATTACTGATGGATAAGCTGAAATTGCTTCGAAAATTAGGATGCTCCATAAACTATTTCTAAAATTTTATTAGAAACTGTAGAGAGCGCAGCCCGAACCTCAGTACAGGGTGAATAGAAAATAATTAAAGAGATAAAGTAACTTCTTAATAACAAAATTAACCTGAATTGCTTAGCCCTTCTGATGGCCCTTCTATTCGCTTATTTTATTTGTCTGCATTCTTATAAACAGAGTAAAAATTTACCAGTCAAGGAGATAAAATATATTAGTATATTGTCACTGGTAGAAGCTCTGAAATGAACCACTAGCAGAAATACAGGAAAATAGAGGTACTACACGGTATGGGGCATTAAGGACAATTCAGAACAAAAAATAAATTAGTAGTATCTCGACTGTGTATGTATGTATATAAGCACGCATCATTATAAAATCAACTAAGTGGAATCAACATAACATACAAAGAGCAGGATCTAAACTACAGAAAATCATTTTTTTTGCCCCTTTTCACCAGTCGCGTAAAGTTATTTAGGTAGTTGCTTAATGTGTGTACTTGTCTGCGCGAGTGTTTGTCATTTACTTCGTATTCTATTTATTATCGTGTCAGTGAAGCATCAAACTAAAGTTTTGACTCCGTCGTGATATATATATTCGGGTATACAGTGTAACATGGCAACCAGCAATACCTTAGTTGTTAACAGCATCGCCGATGCCAACAACTTCAAAACAGTTACCGGTCGCTTTTTGTTGACCACAAAATCATAAGAGCGCCGCCGCTACAACCGGAAAATACTTCGCATACTTTCCAATCAAGTCGAAGCCTTGTCGATGGAGATAGAGCCATTAGCGAATGAACGACAGCTACGACGTCGAAGTTCATCCCGTCAGAGCAGCACCATCACCATCAAGGAGCTGCTGTCACCACCTTTGCATCAAGGACAATGACACTCATTGCACCCGTCCGTATGATCTAAAAACGCCCTAGGGACGACATGCAACTTCTCAACAGAAATTTTCCATCTGTTCATTATCCACGCCACAAGTGCAATTTCTAGTGAACACTGGTGCAGATTCGTTCACGTATTTGAGAAAATGTGTGAAAGGACGTCGTACGAGGACGGACTATCAATTATGTGCGGCAAACAATTCGCTCATCATTTATACAGATCTTGCAAACAATTTGTCTTTGTTAGTAGACATTAAAAACCAACTTCAGACAATATGAAGAGCTTACAGAGAGTGGGTAATATTCAAAAGTTTCTCGTACTGTATCGTAAGGATTTCCAACGATACCGTATTTACCCGTAGTTTCCGGTAATTGCATGTCCAACGGCTTTACCCAAACACTCAATGGCGCAGTGCATTATCACCTCCTCAGCGTCCACAGTCTCCTGCCGTCTACCATAACTGCCACCAAACAGGATACACACAGCCAAGAAGAAATGCTAATTCATGCTGGAACAAGGAATAGCCCGGCCATCAAATTGCTCCTCGTCGGCCGCTATCCTTAGAATTATGACGCTTGGAGACCCTAAAACGATTATCGCTGTTTAAATGCCAAAACACTTTCGGATTGCTAACTCGTTTCTCGTAATACAGGCGATTTTATAGGCAATATGTTCGGCTATAATATTGTTTCAACTATAGAGGCACTGGGAGCATTTATCCAAATTCGAGTTCATCCGCAGGATATAACAACTCTCAAACGCCGCACAACCCTTGACACCTAACAAGACCCATCCCAGTCGCAATGTAACCACAAAATCCAAAATCTAGTGAAACATGCATTGGGAAAAGGCATTTAGCATGCGACGGAGTTCCGACTAGCGCACCGTTTCTCGCACATCCAGCACTGGCAGCCCCAATTTGAGCACTGATTGATGTAGTAGATATATCCATGTGGGAGTACTGCAAAAGTGTGTGTTGATAGAGCTTGGCAAACGAACAGGAACTGCAAGCAGCTTATTCGCCCTTTAAATGTATCCGATACTTCCTGGAAGGCCGAAATTTGTTCACCGTCGACCAGCTGCTGATCTACGCCTTTCTGCAAAAGCACGACCGCTCTTCGGCGACTTTATCGGACAGTTTATAACCGTTCTACGCCACGTGGTCGGAAGCCAATATCCCCGCCGCGCCGATACTATATATATATATATATATATATATATATATATATATATATAATAGACAAAGTGTTAGAAGTCTTCAACCAATATAATCAACACATTCAATTTACTGTCGAAAAAGAAACTGAGAAATCCGTTCCCTTCTTGGATACCCTAGTCATCAGGAGTGATTCCAACATTATCAAACTGGACTGGTACATAAAACCGACCAGCTCAGGAAGGATTTTGAACTTTCGTTCCCTTCATAATATCCGCCACAAAATCAATGTGGTGAAAGGACTAAAACATAGAATCCTGACAATATCTCATCCAGATTTCTATAATACCAACTTAAACAAATTAAAAACTATCCTTAAATTGAATAATTATCCAGTAGCTCTGCTGAACTCTATTATATCTGCTAACAACAAAAACAGGAGAATTAACAATGAAACTCCTGCTATCATAGAAGAACCACCTCCTAAACCACCTGTCTACAAAAGTCTCACCTACATACCCGAGCTATCAGCTACAATAAAACGAATTTTTCGTAACCAGGTTCAAATCACCATTGCAGACAAACATCAGCATGTTTTGAAAGACTACTTCTCCAAACTCAAAGACAAAACACCAACTCTTTTAACTCCGTATGCAGTCTACCAAATTAACTGCCAGAATTGTGACTCATCGTATATTGGACAATCAGCCCAAAGACTCAATGCTAGGCTCACCCAACACAAGAGTGACTCCAAAGTCAAACCTAAGGCCTGTGCGTTAGCCACTCATGTCAGCAATACTGGCCATAGCATGGATTTTGCAAACCCTAAAATCATAATCACTGAACCTAACAATAACAGGCGTACTTTTATAGAGATGTGTAGCATTTTCGGGACTTCGAATGCATTAAATTCAAGGAAAGATATTGACAGTTTAAGTGTTTCCTATCACCGTTTGCTATCTATGGCCAACAATAAATTTTCTTTGAATTTTTAACTTTAAACTCAAATTATTCTTGTTAAACAAAGTGGACCGTCCAACCACTTCTTGGTCTCCCCTCGTAACATTCAGACGTCGTACATCATTGCGCATGCGCGAACTATCAACATGCAGGAATTTCTCACATTTTACACCTGTTCATGACCTTGTCGGCCATGGCCTAATTTTATAAATTAACAATATTTTAAACTGGTTTTAATTGTGTCTGTGTATTTTAAAGTGTTATTATAACAATCAGTAGTACTTAGTGTGCTCCTAAGATTAAGAAAAATGCGGCCTCACCACTTCCTTTCTTGTTCAAATTATAAATTTTCCATCAACACATGTTAACAGCATTAAGGTTATGCACTAGTATTTTGCGGTAAGTTCATAAACTGCTTGTTAGATCACTTTTGTACTATTGTAAATTCTTCCTTAGGCATTGAAAACGGAATAAAGAATCCCGAAACGTCTGACAAGATACAATGTGGTTTTAATTTCCTATAACCCATTAAGCTCTGAATATTGTGCCCAATACTGAGGGTTGGATGATTATCCTTTTCCCAGTCAACATATTATATATATATATCCAGAATTGCTGTTTCAGATTTAACAATTGTACTCCCATTTCGTTCCATGGATTACTAAGTGTTGGAACAATCGCATTCGTAGCTGCCGTCATTTCGTCACTTTGATGCGCTACTGCGATACATTTACCGAATCCCTCCGTCCGTTTATCTGCGCTGCATTCCGACGCACAACCTGTACCACCCTGGAGTGCAATCAACTACGCAAATGATTTCCTTCAAATTCGCATGGACATCCATATGAATTGACTGCAGTCTCTGTAGAAATCAATGGTTACCATGTCAGCGCTCTAAGGTTACTCGACATGTACCATCACCGATTGGAAGTCCTACCACGACATCTTTCAACTTCGAGAACGTGAGTTTGATCTTAGTTGGCCTACCTCCGTTGTCGTTATTTAATACCTATTACCGGACATGCATTGGTCAATTCACAGGAACTCGCCAACCTTATCGGGTCGCAGAATTTTCGTACCACAGCGGACAGTATGCTGTGCAAATGCACATGGGATGGTGGAGTGTTACCACTGCTAGTTGAAGCCCCACCATCGAAAGCTATACCGACACCAGGTGTGTTTGGTGCCTTATTCCGTTACTACTTGGTATTCGAAAATCGGTCAAAGTAACCAGTAAAAACAAAGAAACCGAAAAAAGAACATTGGGAGAGGGGCTAGAACAGATAACTGTGCTCAAGGTGAAGAATGTAAAACACCTCACTAGCCATTGCAGCTTAATGTAACACTGTGTAGCCCCACATATACAATTATCGAGCATTAGGTTTTTTAAAAATTTAATTTGAATTGTGTAAACATCAGAATAAACCTGCGTTATGCTAATATTACAGCCTGTGGCAATGCTATGATCGAAACACTAAATTATTTATCAGTGGACTTACTCAACACCGTTTGAAAATCTCCACCTAGGCTTTTGAATGTACGTTGCATAGGGAACCACGTAATTCCCCGCGTCGAATTGGTTATAGCGAGGAGATCTTCCAGCGTGGGTACAAATCAGTAGTTGATTTCTTAAATTTACCATCGTTGTTAGATATGTTCAGTATCTCCAAAGCTCCAATTACTAATCTGACATTTTGCTTTCCGCCTCATTTATGACTTGTTCTGAATTTGATCTCAACGGACGGGCAGATACATTTAAAAAAATACGTGCCGTCACGCTATGCTCTGTACATCAGCCGTACCATCGAGGGTATCCTTTCTATTCTTTCTCGACCCTCCTGCTTAGCGGCAAAGCTCTCGGGAAGCTTCACCTTCATTGCGTGCAGAATAGACACCAGTTTCGCCCGTGCTGTTGTCCATTTCGTTTCCATGTACGAGCTTCTGTTACGAGCCCATAAATCGCGTTTAACTTTGGCGGCCAGTGATTCAGTAGGCCCGGTAAAGGTTTTGCTCAACTTTGAGGGTATGTGGCTTTGCTTGATTTTCGCATCCCTTTTCGTAGTGCAGTAACACCTTCAGCACTGCGCACCACTGTATCATAATTGTCTTTCCCTGTGTAATTTCTATTCAGGTGAACACACGTTTTGCTTACTACAACACTAAGTTAGAAATCCGTTGAAAACTGTTTTGCAACTCTGTTGCGGTTACAGCAGGGTTTCAGTGATGCAAGCCCCAGTCCATCACTGACATCCAAAACACTATTGCGGCTCCTTAAAATAAAACGATGTAATCCCATATCTTCCAAGCCACATATTTTTTACTATCGCCAGCTAGCCACCTTTTATTCTAGTCGACACACTCAATTTAGGTAAAAAACGACTTCCGGGATTGGACCGTGTCATTATTGAGGTCGAAGAACTCAATGTTTCGCCCACTTTCGTAAGGGGCTTCATCAGGAGGAAACAATAATGTCCACGCTGAATCAAACCGCATTCGGAAAGCTCTTAGGAACAACGATTACCGTGGCAAGAATATACAGTCTGCCATCAATCGTCATCTTCATCCAAAGCAATAGTCTTTCTTCCCTATATCCATCAAGTCACCGATCGCGTTGGAAAGTTTCTTCGAAAACAAAACATTAAACACGGAATTCCGATATTGCCTTTTTATGTAATGGACCGGTTTTACCAGTTGTAATAGAAAAACCTACGATGTGTTTAATATTTTTTACCTCAGAAGAAACATCACCGTGGTGTTACATACAACATCATCCTTCTTTATTGTACAAACTTATTTTTGCCCATAAAGTAGACAATAGGTGAAATTATGCCGAAAAAAATTAGTCTGCAAAATTGGTTCACAATGTGTAAACATTACAGTACACGTGTGTCGGCCTCAGTATTAATATGGTAATATTAGGTCAAGCTCCATACACATTGTTTACAAGCAAGACATTTTATGTGAGCGGTGTGTTTTTCACTTAGCAAATAGTACGTTATCAGATGAAACAGCAAAACATGACACAGTTTAATTGCATATAAAGCTCTGTATTTTATTTGAATTTTCAATATACCTTTAAACTCTGAAGTATATTCATTTGTGAACAGGCAAAGGCTACAAATGCCTTAAGGTGTAGTTAGGCCTGGCTACTCCATTCACATCTTATACTACAACCCCTCATCCCTTCATCAAGTGCAAACCTCTTCAGTAAAATAACCTGGTCCTGTAACTATACAATTTATGTTCCGAAGTGCGTCCTGAATGAGTGCAATAAATAATTCACGGAACTACAGAAATCGAAGGATTGCATAAATTCAAGGACCATCGCAGATATTTAGTTTTGCTTTAATTTAAATCACAAAAGTCAATCTACTGTATTGATTTTATAATATAGCACTAAACATAATTACTGAATTACCATTTCATAGAATTGTAAGATACAATCAACTTATTGCAAAGACGAAATGAATTTATGAGTCTTTACTAAGTTCAGCTTTTCACAAGCTTTTATCCTAATTAATTAGACATTTAAGTAAACATCGAGTGCCAATTCCAACAACAGTACTGCCTAGTACGGTCAAAATCCTCCCGTCCTGTGGCTGCACTGGAGAATCCCAGGGGTTTGCAAATTTACAAAACGATGTTAGTACATAGATTTAGGTTAAGACCCCGAGTTTACATAATGTTTACAAACTTTTCACCCATAACCCGGAGAGCTTTCGGCCGTTCCACCCAATAATTCTGTCTGCTTGCTACCTATCCACATTACATCATATTCGAGCCCCAGCAAATGAAGTTGCGAATTGCTTGATTTAAGAAGATGCGAAGGCATGCGAATCTGTGGATAATTCTGCCCGACAAGAAAGGGCGCGAGTTATTCGCCGCCCGCTTGATAAATTGAAGTGCTCCGTGTATCTAATTGCGAAGTAGCTGCTCTTAGTATTCCGCAAAAGTCCTCGCAAAATATGGTCTTCATTAAGACCGAATTTTATGGGCCAGCGCGTGGACGCTGCCGATGTGAACCTTCATAAGGTCAGCAAATGCAGCTCAAGGCTGAATATTTTGATGTATTTTCTTACTTCTCATTCAACTTTGTTGATAGTTTTATTTATTGTTTTTGATGTATACGGCTATACTAAACTTCTCCATGTATACAATTTGTAAAACTCTTGATATAAGACAAATATTGTTATTTCGTGTACACTCCTGAGTTGTAACTTAATTGTGCTATCCGAATATATATAAAGCTCTTGAAACCGTTCAAATGTTTACTAGTACACACTATTTTGGGTATACGCTGACTGCGCTACATAGAAAATCCCATGTAAAATTCTTAATGCTAAACTAATAGCCCCATATTAATCTTACAGCTAAAGTATAGGTACAGAAGGTTTAGGATTCGTTTTAATCTGCCCATTTAAATTAGTACTTGACTTTCCAGGTTTGTTTTTAAAGACGAAAAGTGGAAAACAAGGCAGATCATATTTTTTTATTAAGGTTTGATTGTATATTTCCACATTTCTGCTTTGTGGAAAAACTTGGAACGTAACTTAATAATCGAGTTTGACAGGCTAAAGCGACGTCTAAATCTATTGTATTAATTTATAATTTGGGAACCAATATTTTAGCATAAAGAATTTGACATTGAATTTCCTGTGTTGGAGAGTCAGCGTATACACCTGGTATAAGTTACATATGGAGAAGTAGTTTCCTCTTAGTCAGTTTTATGTTATTGACTTGCAGTTTACGTTTTTCATACCAAGAAACCGTCTAGAAACCTACAGCAAATGTAAAATGTTTTACAAAATGTCAGTGAAGACGAAAATGGAAATGCTGTTGAAGACTGATATTGATGTAGAGGAAAAGACTATTAGTTTCTAGATTGGGATGTATTTGCTCAAAACTACGTACGTTTTAGTTAGTTTCAGATACAATAAATCAACTTGCTGATAGGAAAGGCTACCGTTGATAACGTTAAAAAGGTTAAAACTGCAGTAGAAGAACGGAACAGAAATGTAACTCAATTTTACGAATTATGGAATACCAAGTACCCTGCGTGATGCTCACCACATCACCACGTGTCATGAATTTGGCACGCGACAGCCGGGTGTGAGAACGAGGATACGGAAGCTCTGACCTTCCGCCTTGAAGGCCAAGCTCCTTCATGGGGTGTTAGTGCCTCACCAAGTACCCTAGAGGACCAAGTACTTGGGTAGCAACATATATCATCGAAAGGAAGAATTCTATTGATTTCACAATACCAATGGGTATGCTAGGAAATATTACTACCGATCAATTTTCCAGCTAGTAAGCCAAAGAAAATATTTAAACCTTTGCAACCCTGAGATTCCTTAATTACAAATCTAGAGAGACTAACAGGGAATCAGACAAGCTCGCCAATTCGCGATAAATTTTTAAAATCGTGTAAAAGGCTCCCAAACTAAACGCACACCTTTGACGAAGGGCTCGCAGCTCGAGCTTGATATATGAATAGCAAGCCCCAAAAATATAGTAAAAAACGTTTGGGCAATGGTTGGATGTGGACATGCAGTTAGGTCAGTTTGAAAACTGATACAGCTACTGCTTTTTATACATAAAGAAGAGGGGGTCGATAATACCTCTCTTCGAACTTCTTCTGCTATCCATGAGCAGAAATCACAAGTATATGAGCGCATCGTTCCGTGAACGTAACTGTTTGGGAAAACCTTACCGTACTAATTTTGGCAAATTACAACGATTCTCCCAAAGCTCAGCCACTAAAAATAAAATTGTCAATTTCGAATGGTTTGAGTGCCGTGGAATTTTATCAGCGTTAGGATATATTTAAAGAAACCCCGGTATTCTCCAGGGGGTACCCCAATGCTCTATAAATCAACGCGCTGTGCCCCGAAGTAGCCTTGCAAAACCTCTCATTGTTAGCGTGTAGTTCATCGACGTTTGTTCGCAGTTAATCTTTGAACTGCATTGGTCATTATTTATTCGACAAGCTGACGTAGCCCAGAATTTCATGGTAACCCGGCCAGCAGTCATGGCTTCCATTTGCGAGGACGCAATTCTCGACAAAACTTTAGCCGCTATGGGGCCATCATTTCCAAAGAAGGATCTTTCCTCCCGAGGCCCGAACCTCCTTTATTTTTATTAGTCTTGGGTCCACTGCTCGTAATTAGCTGCTGGGATTCTTAAAGCCTGTGAAGGTCATAAACGGGCCTTAACGAAGTTACGTCCTATTTTGTATGCAAGAAACACAATCGATAAAAAAAGAAAAACAGAAGTAGCTTTAGGTACGGTTGAACCTAGGAAAATTCGATATGGCATAACTACTGACACTTCTTTAATTGCCAGTGAAGATTTAGGAGACAAGCTACTGGAAAGAAAACAGTAAGCGAAACCACTTTAGCCTCTCATATATCTTAGGTAGGAAACGCGATGCACCTAATTATTGAACACCATGATTAACTTCTGTTCGATGGAAGAAACTACTGAAAACTTTTTGTGATTCTCCATTACCATAGAACCAAAGAAACAGTTAATGCAGTAGGCAATTTAGAATACCAATTAATACACTGGCTCTTTTTAAACGTTTATAAATTTTTCTAGAATACATTTTTCTAAACTGTAGTTAATAAAAAATGACAGAACTACGAAAATTCGCTATACCAACCCCATGCTACAAAACCTACATAAACAATACAGGGAACTAGTGGCATCTACTCAAAGGAACATTTTCCCTATTAAAACATTGTCACAACGTCGGAAAAGCAGAAAAGTATTTGAAAACCATAGACAATTCGCTTGTGTAGAGAATTTAGCAATGTAAACAATGTGCAAAAAATATAAAAGCATTTAGTTCATATAACTAGTAACTTAAAGTTTCTGCCACGATAGGGTTAGCTATTTGCTAAAATGAGTTATAACACAGCGATCACTCCATTATTCGATTACTAAAAAGTGTTAACACATTCGAGTGACAAATTACAAGAACATCGTTAAGTACGTAGATCAATTTTGAAGGGGCTTCCTTTCTAGTAAATGTCTAAAAGAAAAGGATAGTATTGGGTTACTATGGGTCCTGTATGTCAAATATGTAGATTGGTAGAAGAAATAGTTCTACTAAAGAACATTCAATGCTTTACAAATTGCCCTGTAGATAAAGTATCGACATTTGTATTTCTTAGATTGTTAACAACTTTTTTGTATCTATTGTAAGAAAATCATTTTAAATAACAAATGTAAACCTCTTGATGTTTTACCATATAAATACGCTTGACTTAGTTCACCTGAGTATGTTTAGAATAGCATTTCAATATGCATCCGCTTTGTACATATGTGCTCTTTATAGTTTGCTGTAGTTTGCAGAGAGAGTCTGAGCGTGAATGAGTGTATGTTTTTGCTAGCTGGCTAGAGTGCCGACATCTGGCTGTGAAGATGCGACCGATCGCTAGTTAAAGGCGAGCATCCTTGAATTTCCGGGAGAACTTTTAGATCAAAGGGCTTTTATTTTTTAGGCAGCTATATTTATGGAGAGCTTTAGAGCCCTGCCTACATTATGGTAATCAAGTGTCTTCGTTATTTGGACTAAATTATTAAGAACACAACCTGGATGTCTGCAAGAACTATAGTCCAGATATTACGCAACTGGAATGCATTAGTTATTACTGCAGGTGGATGATTTCATACCATATTTGGTATTTTTGGAACAGTTATCGAAGTAGAAGCCCAGCGAGCCATAAACATAAGAGACACCTCAATGGCATCAACCTATCTGGCAATAAGACTGGTCAAAAGTAACTTAAAGAAGCAGAAGAGCATAAATAGCAGCGTAAGGAAGGCCTTGTTACAATCGCATCAGCAATTATTTTCAATTAAAGAATTGCTTTCACAACTAGATCGGCAATTGGTACAGTAAGTCACGTTTCTATAAATCCAATGAGGAAAATATTACACACTAGATAGCTTTCCACTTTCTAACTTTAGACTGTCTTGCTTTATTACTTTAAGCCATTCTTTTAATCTGGCTGGTGCATTTATTTTTTGAGTTCCTATCTAATCTCACTTTGCACCATCCATCATAGATTAAATATTTCAGCCTGTCTTTATGAATTATTTAGATAGGTTGGTATTAAAATTAATAAATAGTAGGTCCATAATTATATAGCATGCTGTAACAGCGTAACAGTAAGTTGGTGCATTTGCTTTAGATGCCGCTGAAAGGTGGTGAAGCAGTAAAGTTTGTGTCATTTTCGATGGCGCTGAAGAAAGCACACTGATCGTGAACGAAGAACTACTTGTTTATATCTGAAAACTACTTTTTTTTTAATTCATACATGGTTGACATGGATGGTATTCGTCTATTACTAAAATGTGTTCAATATTGATATCTCTTAGTAAGAGAAAGAAGATGGGTTAAATTAGATAAATATTCGGTAACCCAAACGCTGCTATGATAGAAGTACTATAGCATTTGTTTGATTTTTACTACAGAGTGAAAACACCTTTCGTGATTTTAATATAGTTGAATTAATATTATCGATAGCCTAGAGCGGTTCTAAAATTACTAAGGTTTTATAGATGTTTACTATTTAAGCTATTTACATTTACATTTGCCAAATTAGCGTTGAAAATCGGCTTAAGAAATTGTAGCAAATGTTGATGACGTCTAGTTAAAACACTAGAAACATTAAAAAACTAATCGTTGCCAATAATTAGGTCAAGTGCTTTCGTAGCAAAGTTTTCCAAAATTTAACCATTGAAGTTAGATATCGAAACTGCATACATTGATTAAAATTAAAGAGCAACAGTCAGTATTGTGCTTATTCGAATAATAAATACAGGACAAGTTGAAATTATCCATTTTAAGAAACTGAATATTGCGTATGTTGACTTCCCTGACTTTATCTCTCAATATTTAGTATGTGAAATTTAAAACTGATGAGTTTGCAGCTTTAGTAATTTTCTATTTACGATTGGTGATCTTAAAATGTCCGGTTTATAGCTATTTCCTTTTTAATGTAATATTAAGCGATATTTCCGTAGCAACTCACTTTTTGGCTGCATCGAACCTTAGGCACCCCACCGCTTATCGCCCCATCTTCACGCTGGTTGAAATTTTTACTGATTTATTTCAACCCTTCAGGTAATTGTAATTAAGTAATACTAATGGAGCTGTTTTTGATAACTTTCGTCTCTTTGATTGCACATTACCATTTCATCTTACTGGATTTTATTGGACTCGCCTGCAACTCGTAAGCAAGTCTTTTGACAACAGTAGTGAGCGACTGTGTACAGGTGTAATTTTTTAAATACACTTCGTATATATGTGTAAGAGCGGTTAATGTTGCTACTTGTCTGGCTTAATTATAAATCGTGTAGTTTGTTGAATTTTGTTCTCTATGGGGTTTACTTAGGTACTGTTTTACTTTAGTTTACCTAATTTGGACAGTCACAATTTGCTTTAGTATCTTCCATTTTGTAGGATTTTCTGTCTCTTTGCGTTCTATTCATTTACTTTCAAAACCATATGATGTACTCATTATTTATTAAAATAGTACTAGGTGGACTGCTGTGTTCTAATTAACAGTTTTGCAATATGAAATTAAGCTTATTTTAACTAGATTCCGATACTTCAACTAATCGGTACTGAGCACATTCTATTAACTAAATTTGGCGTCCTTTTTATAAAATGAAATAAATAAAATATTCTAGAATAAACCAAAGGTATTTCTAAGCACCGTAGGTATTCTCTGACATAACTTTCTATAAATTTAATTAAAAATACTTAATAAGTATAAATATGAGAACATGGCATGTAATTTTAGTCAACTTTGCTTCCTAATAGGCGCCATTGTGTTATTTGAAAGTAGATTTTAAACAAAATTACTGAGGAACCAATAAATAAACTCTCGAATCTGGTACACCGCAAGCGATGACTGACTTTAATATTCCGGACACATTCAATTGGGTTGCCGAACCTAAAGTATCACTAGTTGCAGTAATTAAAGTATTTTTACATTTATTGCCTCTCCTATATCGAATTATAGCATAGCTAGTCGTGTTTGTCAATATTAAAATACACATTATCGATATCCCTGCGAAGTCTTTAAAGTAACATACAGCGTTCTATATAGAATTGAAAAAAAACGCCCACCATAATCTAGTTTCTAGACAATATTAATATTTAACTATGTCGTAACGTTTGCGTATATTTTCCCAATAGAATGAAGAAGCGGTCTTTCATCTAGAATAGTTATTTAATATATAATTTGCCAGCAAAATTCAATTTACGATGACCTTCCGAAGGTTAATTGTGCTCCCTGCGTCGCAGCGCGTCAATCCCTCACGTGTTTCTGATAATTTTTTGCGGTCGGCGATAGACCAGAAACATAAAGAATAACCGCGGAGAAAAAGCCCGAGATTGGAGATGAACTCGAACAAAGGCCTTTCTGATCGGTAATGACTCCTTGGCTGCTAATGACAAGGGTGGTGGCAGCGCCCTTCTGCTGCCAGTTGTCCGTGCTTAACCCATGGGTAATCGGCTTATTGTTTTAAAACTACGTCAGTAACAAAACCGTCTTTGATGGTGGTACACGCGGCCGCGATTACACCATCAAAGACCGTGTCAAGTGGATCCAGGCGGCGACGCCTGTCGTACTCCCTCCACCCATGCTGCCTTGAACTTTGATCTGCTTCATTCGCTTAAATGTGGCTTTATTAGGCTGCGATTGTGTTTGTGGCCGTTTATGAATTATTAATTAAGCAAGGGGAGTATTCGCTGGGGAGCGTTTGAATCCAGGAAGCCTAAGCATGATACCGAGTTTTTGTAGTAGCATACGTAGTCTTGTATATGGATTTTTGTATTAGGGCTAATGAAAGTGGTTTTAATTGACTTAAAACTACCACTAGTATCAGTCACAAATTAGGGAAATACTATTCCATATATAGAAATTTTAACAATAATCGTTACGTATTGTTTGAGGCTTTCGCGGTTACTCGAATTATTCTTCTTAACATAGAATTTCGGCTTAGACCGCGTAGTATTTGTATATGAACACCCAGCATTTTCTGGCTTAATGTGCCTTGCACCTTGTGAAGTCGACCAAAAACCCGCGCGATGGCCATGCTCTTTGGTGGCTCGTGTTGTTTGAGTATCTTGAGAACGAGGATACTTAGGCAGATTTGGCCGTTTTGCTGTTTGTGCATCCATATTCACTAACGTTTCGCAAGACCTTGCAGCTTGCATCATCAGAGTGAAAGTCGCACTAAGAACCGAAGGTCGGTGTGGAGGTATTTATAGTCCTCTGTGCCAGGCGCGCGGAGTGGCGTAACGCTGGCGCTGGTTGGTCGTCCGAGTGCAACCTAATCCGTGGGGCGTGGCCGTATGACGCAGAGTGGTTGTAACGCTTTAGATCGTGTATCACAGGGGTCCACGTTTTACTAAGCTTAAAGCCATCTTCCCTGTTGATATTATTTGGATGTTTTTCTATTTCTATGGCTTCACGTATCACTCGCGGGAAGTAATGAGGTATTCTGGCAAGTACTCTTGCATGCTCAAATTCTAAAGTGTGCCCATTTGTAAACGTATGCTCAGCTACGGCTGATTTTGTGATGCGTTTGTGTTTGCAATCGCCTTTATGTTCTTGGAGTCTTAGATCAACGGAACGACCAGTCTGTCCAATGTAACTCGAGCCGCTGGCGTATATCGCATTCCTTGTTCTTGCGGCTCGAGTTACATTGGACAGACTGGTCGTTCCGTTGATCTAAGACTCCAAGAACATAAAGGCGATTGCAAACACAAACGCATCACAAAATCAGCCGTAGCTGAGCATACGTTTACAAATGGGCACACTTTAGAATTTGAGCATGCAAGAGTACTTGCCAGAATACCTCATTACTTCGCGCGAGTGATACGTGAAGCCATAGAAATAGAAAAACATCCAAATAATATCAACAGGGAAGATGGCTTTAAGCTTAGTAAAACGTGGACCCCTGTGATACACGATCTAAAGCGTTACAACCACTCTGCGTCATACGGCCACGCCCCACGAATTAGGTTGCACTCGGACGACCAACCAGCGCCAGCGTTACGCCACTCCGCGCGCCTGGCACAGAGGACTATAAATACCTCCACACCGACCTTCGGTTCTTAGTGCGACTTTCACTCTGATGATGCAAGCTGCAAGGTCTTGCGAAACGTTAGTGAATATGGATGCACAAACAGCAAAACGGCCAAATCTGCCTAAGTATCCTCGTTCTCAAGATACTCAAACAACACGAGCCACCAAAGAGCATGGCCATCGCGCGGGTTTTTGGTCGACTTCACAAGGTGCAAGGCACATTAAGCCAGAAAATGCTGGGTGTTCATATACAAATACTACGCGGTCTAAGCCGAAATTCTATGTTAAGAAGAATAATAATCGTTACCTTACTTGCACAGAAATATTGAATTTTGAAGTTCATTGGGATTTAAAAACAAACATGTTTTTGCGCTACCAAACTATTTTTACTTGCTTTCGGTTCGTTATCTGTGACGATAGGGTCAACCTTCTATATCCTTGTTGATTGGTATGACAACAACAAAATTACAAGCCCGTTATGAATATAACGGTCCTAGAACAGCTATAAAAAATTGTATTCTACTTGGTTACTATAGAGACAACAATCGCGAACTTTATTTAAGCAAACAATATTTGTAATATTCAAGGGTATTTTAAGTTTTGTTCAGTTGATAGCGCAAGAAATCGACGGTCATAAATTGGACGCTAAGTACCTGGCTTCCTTTAATCCTACCCTTAAATTGGAGGCTGACGAATGGATTAACATAACTGCCTCTTTCGTTAATGATATTCCAAGAATTTGCTATTAGAAATTTAGAAATGAGGAGGTATAGTTTCAAGTATTTGCAAATAGTTTTTATTTTCCTATTTTACGAGGTCGAAGTTAGTTGTGCCACCATTGGCTTACCGCAATTATGAAAATATCGAAAGTTATAAGTGAACGTGGAAAAGAAGTGCTGATTGTGGACTCTGCCAAATTAAAAAAAAAAACAAAGTGCTGAAAAGCGGTGAAACTTGCTGGAGATGTGCTATACGTTCCTGAAAAGCAAAGGTTTTTACGATGGGCATAGAAGATCTTATTTCTCATAGTGATTTGCAACATGATCACCCACAGTGTGAAAAGAAAGGCAACAGAAGAGGCAACGGAAAGGTTTTCTAAAATAATATATTCTGTCTTAAAAAACATAGTGAACAAATGAGTACGGTATCTGTTCGAGATATGTGTTACATTCGTAATAATTTGTATAATAGTAGGCGGGAACTGCAACCACCACTACCAAAATCTACCGAAAACGTTATAGATATGTTGAGGAAAGTGAATATTTCAAAAATTAGACAAGAGGATTTTCTATTCGTGAACGATCAACAGTCAAAAATTGTTGTGTTTTCGTGCTTGACAAATTTTCGCTATTTATGTAGTAGCGAAAAAATTTACTTGGATGGGACATTTCGTTATTGCCCACAACATTTTTTACAATTATTCACCATCCACACGCTTGAAAATGGACACTACATTTCATTGGCATTTTGTTTGCTTCCTGATAAGTGACAAATATCTTACGAAAGTGCTTTTGTGTTACTAAAAAATAAGTGCGAGAGTGTCGGCTTAAATTTCAAACCAAAAAAAGTGGTGGCAGATTTTAATGCAGTGCAGGCAGTATGGCAAGAATCACACTTTTATAAAAATGTAAAATATGCTAAAAACAATAAAACATTAAAATATACAAACATCTTTTTAATTTTTTGTTTTGGGTGACCACCTTAAGATCACCACTTTGACACACAGGTAGCAGTGAGCAGCGTCGAATTTGTGGTAAGCATTACTAGCGTCCAATTTATGGCACCCCTAACAGGTATGCCAGGCACAGTCAGGATTAAGTAAATTCTTAGCGTCCAGTTTATGGGCGCCCCAAGAAATAATGAGTGATGTAAACGCAAGTACTTATAAGAGACTTAAAGAAATGACACAAGGTCGACGAATTTGTTACAAACCAGTGGGAAGACTGAAAACGAGAGAGAGAGAGAGCGCAAAAAATGTTATACGAAACTCGACCGTCAAATGCCATATTAGAAGAGGTCTCAAAAAATAGCCCGAAGGGCCTCGTTTTTGTAACTTTTTCTCAGTAAGGCACTTACCGATCTTGAATATAATATACTATTAAGTTGCGACAAAGTTGCATACTCTAATACTGAATAATATTCGAAATAGTTACTTATATTAATAGCTCCGTACACGGAAGGAGCGAGGACAAACACTCATTAATTTCCTAGAACACCATCAACTAAAAACTCTTTTTTCCATAAAAGAGAACATCGTAAGAGCTCATAAAAGGAAGAAACCAGGAAAAGAGAAGTGTAACAAATGAAGAATTAGACGCAATAAATAAAGATATAAAAACAAACATAAAAAAGATACCAAATAATATATCGAAAGAGTAATTGGAGAAGTGATTAAACCAAACAAAAGGCCAAAAATTTTCCGAACTCATAAGTATAATGGATGACAAGGGCACGATATTGAGGGCAGAGAAGAGTACATTGAAATGTTCTATAGAAACCTGTACGAGTTCAAAGACTCAGAAAAATCTCCCAGCACTAAAAACAAAAAAAGCAACACTGAATAAACATTACAGAAGACATACCTTCCATCAACACACAAGAAATAAGGGCAACTCTAAAGCAGATGGAAAATAATAAAACTGCTGGAGAAGACGACATAACCATCGAAATTCTAAAGTTCGGGAGAGAAACGCTATTACAGTACTTTGTGCTCTTGTACAATCAGTGCATTGAGGAAGGAAAAACGCCCGATGCATGGAAAAACTCGAGGGTAATTCTTATATACAAGAAAGGCGACATCAAAATTCTAAAAAACTACCGTCCAATATCCTTGATCTCATCCCATCTATATAAATTGCTTACAAGAATCCTGACAAACCGCATTGCTCAGAAATTAGAAGATGAGAGAGAACCTGAACTGGTCAAAATTGGGTATCAATATCAACGGCGAATACCTCTCCAACCTGAAGTTTGAGGACGACATTGTCCTGCTCGCTGCAAACATGCCAGACTTGGAAAAAATTATCAATGAACTACGAAGAGAATCTCAAAAAGTGTTCCTACGGATGAACATCGCAAAATCAAAAATAATGGTTAATCGAGGCGATGCCACGCCTGTACAGTACGGGAATGCTACGGTGGAAATAACAGACCAATACATTTACTTAGGTAAAATTTTGACATTCAAGGAAGATACACAAGAGGCGGAAGTTAGCCGTCGAATCAGATTGGCGTGGGCAGCCTTCGGTAGGCTCAGGAGAGAGGTCTTCAGTTCCTACAATACCTTAAATCGAGAATCTTCAACCAGTGCATACTTCCAGTGCTCACTTATGGTGCAGAAATATGGCCAATCAAGAAATCAACAATGGAGAAAATTAAAACAGCACAAAGAAAAATGGTAGGAGTGACATTACGGGACAGGATATCTAACCAAAGGTTAAGAAACATAACAAAAGGAGTGGATGTAGCAGAACGCATAACAGGTTTAAAATGGCAATGGGCAGGTCACCTGATGAGAAGGCAGGACAATAGGTGGACTACTAAAAAGGTGACGGAGTGGCGGCCGAGACAAGGGTACAGAAGCAAGGGCAGGCCCAGACAAAGATGGAAGGATGATATAGTGAAGGTAGCGGGGAAAGCTTGAACTAGACTGATTTTTGATCGCAGAATCTGGCGAGACCTGAGGAGGCGTATATCCGAAAATGGATCGATGAACGCTGAACATGATGATGATGATAAAGTAAATTTTATGGGGCGAAGAGGTAGTTTCTGCACTGAGTCTAAAAGCGGATGCCTGTCAAACCCCGAGCCCTATAAAAAACTTAGGCAACATATAATCTGTTAGTTATTTTATACTACTGATGTAACTTAAATAAGAATTAAGTATTGTTACAATAATAGTTTTCGATATGCGGTGGAGGTGTAGTTTTGATACACAAAAATATCAGTTACCATATAAACAAAAACTGTTTGAATTTCCTGTCAAAATTAATGTAATTTTGTAGTAATTTCAAACTCCTTGTGCACAAATATTGTTTACTCTTTGAAATAACCTCAATTATGTTTTTACTATTGAATGAAGCAAGTAATTACAATCTTTATTCAGATAAGTTATATCCTGTTGCACTGTATTTGCATGAAATATACGAATATTGGTTTTAGGTAACTTGATTTGCCTCTTACTACACCAATACTGCAGTGAATTTTGGTTCAAAAACCGCTCCTGTACCTCTATGAAGTCCGGCAGATGACCTCCTACAATGTAGCTAAGCTCCGCAGATTGACCAAGTACTACAGGCCAGCTACTACATCGATACACATATTGTCTACTGATAGCACCGCAGACGAACTTAGCTAATGGTCCTTCTGAATTAAAACTACATTCAAATCAATAACAGGTTTATTATATATTTTTTACATAAAACCAGCAATGTGTTTATATTTGTTGAAGCCCAGTTTTACAGTTTGTTACTTCTTAATCGATTAGTTACCTAACAACTGACATCTCATACATTTTTATACCCACTTACTACTAATTTCGATTGTAAGTTTAAAATGTCTGAACTTGGCAGTTCCCTTAAACTCAGTTTGCTGATTCTCGTCAGTTCACGCTATGTTAAATTATACATTGTTTAAGTCATTCATGTGAAAATTTTCTTGTAATCATTTACATGGCTTACGTGATCATCTTTACTTTATTTTACTCAACTTTTAAATCAAAATTAAAAGTTTAACAGGTAGTAATAGTTAATAAACAATATTTTTAATGTCAATTCACTCTAAACTTCTGCATAATTATTTTACGCTAGCATATTAAATGGGACATTGTCTAGTATTGATCTAAAAGGAATCTGTTAATATTTCTATTCACTTGCTAGTCTCTCGAATGCCATCTACTCCGAACTTAAGTCCAAGATGTTTCCCAAAAAATCAATTTAACCCTTATCTTAGTATATCAGTCATTGTTTGATTAAAAAGCTTTTTTTAGTTTCGCCAATATTAATATTTTTTTTTCTATAGCACATGTTAAAGTGTGCTTTTATCAACTCAAAACAAAAGGTCAAGTTTTACTTTAACAGCAAGGGTAGATAAAGTAGCACTTTAACATCAAGGATAGATAAAGTAATTTAATTTTCTAACTTTTGTTTAAATTAAATATGACAGCTTCGTATTATCGTAGCAACCCAATCTAGCTACTGACATTTTGAAATGTGATTGTCTGTCATTATTTTCTTTTGAAATTGTTAAAGTTCTTGCTATAGAAAAAAATATTGTATTATACACGACGATAAAGTTATTTCTATCCACTCTTGAATCATTAACGTCTCGACTTCGTCTCGACGTTAAACAATTCACTCGTGGGTAAAATTTAACTTTATCGTCTTGTATAATAAATTACTATTAACGATGAAATCATAAAAAATTCTGAACTCTTTGTTCTAATTATTTTTAAAACATAACTGTTGGATTAAACATAACTGCTTGGGGACAGAATATCATAGCAGTATCTATAGCGGAACTGCTTTATTCATGTGAGCTTAGAACTTGTCTGGATAAATTTGTTGTTTTTTCGTAACACCAAAAAGCTTGGAATATATGCAGCTTATATAACAAGAGATCAATAAAGAAACCAATTAGGGTAGGCTGTGATATGTGTTATACGTTTGGCAGTACTGAAGTGTATTGTCAGTCTATGTCAAATTCGAGATTTGCAGGTTAAGTTTTACGTCAGTCTGTGTCAAACAACAAACAAAATCTAACCTACTAATCTCGAATTTGACATAGACTGACAATACACTTCAGTACTGCCAAACGTATAACACCTATCACAGCCTACCCTAATTGGTTTTTTTATTGATCTCTTGTTAGATGGTGATGTAATCTCTTAGTTTGCATTACTGCATGCACTTCGTTGTAAGAGTGTTTACACTTACAGAATCGCTAGATTTAGCTGCAGCTCGATTTGTGTATATCATGATTATAAGGAACATTCTATTAGTTAAACGTTTAAAAAGACTTTCAAAGCAAGCCGCGGAAACGATAAATGAATTCGTGCAAGTGCAGACAATTACTTTTGTTCTGCAAAACCGATATCTTCGTCTGATAAATGTAGAAACTCCACACAATTGTTTATATTAGATTTACTTGACGTTTAGTTAACAACACTTGGTATTTACTTACTTCTGCAATTATGAGGTTATTCTCCAATAGGAGTCCATACTTTTTCCAAATAAGTACTATGTCAACTCACGTGCTACACAAAAGTCCTTTAGACCCCGACAGGTAAGTTAAATCTTAAATTTTCGAAATATGTATGTGCAATTATAAAGGTGTTTACGCTTGATCAATTCTATGAATAGGGCAGTTGGATGGATTCATATAAATTTCTTTTCGCTTCCAGGATGAAACCTTATCAATTGCACAGTAAACATTTCGACGTCTAGAGAATCTCGAAGGCATACAAACAAATTTTTTCAAACATTCAAGACGATTCCATTTGGGTGATAGTTCCAAATGTTGTTTATTAGTGTTTCGCTGAATTGTCAATACTTGACTGCATTAGTTTGTAATTTTTACAAGTTATTATTTATGAGTTTCATAACTGCGAGTAAAAATATATTAGAAATTTAAAGGCATGCCAAAGCACGCAAGTTATGAAGAGCAGGATGTTACACAGGTAACAAAGTCAGCAATTTTGAATTTGAAAGTATTTATTCTATGTGTGATCCGAAGATTAGGCTATACAAGCTAAATGGCACAATTAAAAAGACACTTGTTAGGTTTAATGATTTATTGTACTTATTATAAAGATTATTACACATGACTGATATCATCCAATGAGAACCATGCATTTTTTGAAGATCGACCAATCCCGAACTGATTACCTTATAAGCCTCTAGGGATGCTTATCAAGCGATAAGCTTCCTAGAGCTAATTATCGACCCCATAGATCATGCTATAATTAGAAATAGAAACGCCAGAAATAAGCAATTTGAGTTTTTTTGCATTATTAGATTAATTTAAATTATAATTCGTATACGGGTTTGGGTACTAATCTTCAAAATTTAACGAGGGCGACACACTTATATAATTTTGCCCGTGCCACGAGTCATCGTGCTGGTAGCCTTTAGAAAACTGCCCTCGGGCAACCCTCGGGCAAGCTCTCGGGACAGTTTTCATTGCAACCAGCACTCGACTCTTGGCGTGTGTAAAATTATCGGTAAGTATGTCTCACACTTGTTATATTATTATTGATAATAATATTTTCATTCTAATTACTACTAGCTGTACTTGAAAATAAATGTCATCAATATAGAAATTATTATAATATTTTTAAGTTTATTATTTGTATTATTATTATTATATGGACAGAAAACTGTTAAATTAGTTTCAAGCACCAAGAGTGTTTAGCGCCTTAAGTAATCTTTTATACTAAGATATAAGGTGAAATGTCAAGATCAGAGATATTTAAAATGAAATAATATTTATAAATCAGCAGATATACAAAAATTGCAATAATAATATTATGAGACTAATAATATGAGGTGCAATGTAATTTACAAGAAGCACTGAATTCAAACCTTCGCAATGAAACTAATTTTTATTTTGGGAAATCAGGTTTTGATTAAAGCGTGTAGGCCAGCCGAGCAGAACTTTATCTAAAAATTTGGTTTGAATTAAAGTAAACTTAATTTGCATCCAATCTCGCCGATTTGATGATCAATTCTGGAGTCTAAATCGAATTTTGAGTTTGAAATTAAATAGCCAGTGCACAGGGCTTCGGCGTTTCCGACAAATGCAGCTAGACTTTTAACAAATAACGAAATTAGAGAGAGCTGTGCATTTAGTTTCTATGTGCTCTAATTCACGAGTTCCTAAAATGTTAAAGTAATAAATTTTAACAACATTCTCAGAAATTTTAAAGTGTTAGGACTAATGTAGATAACATTTACACATTGCTATATATACAATGGCAAATGCACTTAATTTTATTATAAAATTATCAGTACTATTGACAGAATCTGAATTATTAAAGAAAGAATCCAAAAATAAGCATAGAGCCTGATAGGAATAGGTGTATTATTTGCATATATAGGGTGTTCAACTAAAAATCCATAATGTTTGGTTACTGATATTAAATATTATAATCGACTACTAGTTTCAGTAATAGTAGTTTATTTATCTAGAACGAAAAGTGACATTTTAAAGGACGAGAAAGTTGTTTACGGCCGAGGCGTCAGCCGAGGACGGAATTACCTGCGAGGGCCTTTAAAAACACTTTTCGTTCGTGGTGAATACAACGTTGTTCTCTGAAAGTCATTTTTTGGCAGTGGTCTATTATGATATGTTTTTCGGACTTATTCCACTGTCTAGGGTGTAAATCACACAACGTTTCGGGAGTTATGATCTACTCCCGTCTTCAGGTGTTCTGTCCTGAGAAGGGCTGATATTGTACCCCGGAGGAGGCACAAATTTACGTTGAAAAACGTACAATATCAGTCCTTCTCAGGACTAACCAGGACACCTGAAGACGGAAGTAGATCAAAACTCCCGCAACGTTGTGTGATTTACACCCTAGACAGTGGAAAACGTCCGAAAAACATATCGTGAATACAACGGTTTATTTCATACTGCAAGTTTAATGAATTTTAAATAGAAAGTTGTAAATCATTTCAAATTTCATGTTAACAACTGACGTATAATTTTAAAGTACTTGAACTTAAAATTTTACTTTAAACTACTACGACTTTAATGTTCCATTTTTGTACCATAAATAAGTTTTATTTCATACTGATGTCAAAAATGACATTTTTCGGATTATTTCTGGTACAAAAAATGGAACATTAAAATCCTAGTACTTTAAAGTAAAATTTTAAAGTTCAAGTACTTTAAAACTTATTTATTGTACAAAAAATGGAACATTAAAGTCCTAGTACTTTAAAGTGAAATTTTAAAGTTCAAGTACTTTAAAATTATACGTCAGTTGTTGACATGAAATTTGAAATGATTTACAACTTTTCATTTAAAATTCATTAAACTTGCAGTATGAAATAAACCGTTGTATTCACCACGAACGAAAAGTGTTTTTAAAGGCCCTCGCAAGTAATTCCGTAAACAACTTTCTCGTCTTTAAAATGCCACTTTCCGTTCTAGATAAATAAACTAATATTAAAGTACTTGAATTTTAATATTTTACCTTAAAGTACTAAGACTTTAATGTTCCATTTTTTGTACCATAAATAGTCCGAAAAATTTAATTTTTGACATCAGTATGAAATAAAATGTATTCTCGTTTTGTTTTTCTTGTTATGGGCAGTATAAGACAATCAGAATGCAAAATCAACTAGAAAGTTGCCAAGAGTAAATTCATCCCAGAGATCTTTTACGAGTACATGTAGTTAGTTTGAAGATTATTGAGGCTACTAGTTGCTAATAAAAGCACCTTGCACTAATGGAAAGTTTTTGATGATATCGTTGCGAGTTCGTGCTTTCCAATACAAAAGCTCTATAGCAATCTTTTTAGGGTCACAAAATAGTAGCAGGTATTAGAGTCCCTGTATATAGTTAGAAAAGAGTTGAGAAAACGAGAGAATTCATTATGATTGGTGGATCACGCGCGTCGTGTGTTTGTGTATTAGAAACAGTTTCGCATTACTCAAAGTTGACAAATTGTCATTTAAATCTAAACGTGTCACTAAAAATATAAAAATTTGTGTTTTCTTTACGCAAATCTTTTTTATCTAATTATCTGAAATGACAGGCTGCTGTATCCTTGGTTGTAAAAACAAATCCGAACAAGGTTTTCTCTTTAAAAAAATTCCTAAAAAGGAAGAGCTTAGAGCAACATGGATTAAAAATATAAACAGAATAAACTGGGCACCAAATGGCGCAACCAGAGTTTGCCAAGTCCATTTTACTGAAAATCAGTGGGAAGAAATACGCCTGGATGGCAGAAGGAAATTGAAAGGTACTGCCGTTCCTACTTTATTCTCATATATAACCAGACCTGAAAATGAAATTTCCTTCGATCCTGAAGACGACTTTTCTGCTGAACCTAGCGTAGAAGACAGAAAGATCAATAAACAGGAATCTGCTACTCAAATCACATATGAATTCTTACACCAAAACAGAGATTGTGCTTTCCATTCCAAATTAAAAACCCACATGCAAACGCAAATTAACAATTTAAAAAAGAATAACGTTATCTTGAGTAAAAAATTGTATAACGAAAAGAGTACAAACAAGAAACTCGAAAAAGCTTTCAAAAACATTTTTACTCAAGACCAGTTCGAAGCTTTAACCCGCAAAAACCATCGTTTTAGGAAATGTTCAGACGAAACCATCACAAAATCTTTACAAATCAAGTTTACGTGTGAAAAAAATGGATATGCCACTTTGCAAGAACTGCATTTCCCTTTGCCTTCCCTACGCACATTAGATCTTCGTCTTCAGAATTTAAAATTTCAGTCCGGAATCTTATATGAAGTGTTTGAATTTTTAAAGATTAAAATTAGTGGTATGAACGAAGATTTTGAAAGGGATTGCATGCTAACGCTAGACGAAATTGTTTTAAAATCAAGCATCGACTATTGCAATTCGACAAATTCGTACGTAGCACATGTAACTTTACCTGGACATCATGGTTTAGCAACCCATGCGCTGGTTATGATGATTGGCGGAATAAGTACAAGGTGGAAGCAGATAGTTGCATATTATTTTACTGGTAATAGTGTTGATGGTAGTGAAATTCATGGGCGGAGTTTTGGGGGGGCCTGGGGGGGCCTGGCCCCCCCAAAATTAAACCCTTCTTTAGCAGCCTAATAATATTCAATCAACTAACCTTAAGCTATTTCACTATCTTACTTTAATACAGGTTACGTTACAAAATAATTTGGCCTATCTTTTCCTTATTTGCATAGCTACCTACGATCACGCATGATACTGAAAAATAGAACGCATTTATCATAGATTAAACACAACGTTGAGGCGACCTAGTGAGTAGGGATATTTAGTAAATCGCCCGCTCCGCTGTGGGAAAACGTAAAATTAACGTTGGCAACACTGAC